>NC_069444.1:32773023-32993023 GCF_026875155.1 Cherax quadricarinatus
CTCAACACATCTACTGACTCAAATCCACTGCCTCACACTCCACTGCTTCACACACGCACCGCTCACACATCCACGCCTCGGACATCCATGCCTCGCACACCCACTGCCTCGCGTATCACTGCCTCGCATATCCACTGCCTCGCATATCCACTGCCTCGCACACCATGCCTCACACATTCCCAGCCTCACACTTCCACGGTCGACACCCAACTGCATCACACACCCACTGCTCACACACCACTGCATCACACCACTGCATCACATACCACTGCCTCACACATCCACTGCCTCACACATCCCACTGCCTTCACACACGCACGCCTCACACATCCCATCGCTCGCATCATTCCACTGGCCTCGCCCATCCCACTGCCTCACACATCCACTGCCTCACTATTCACCGCTTCACACGCCCCCCTCACACTATCCACCGCCTCGCAATCCCTGCCTCGCACCATCCCACTGCCTCAACACATCCTGTGCCTCACCACATCCAGTGCCTAACACATCCAGTGGCCTCACACACCACTGCCTTGCACACCACTGCCCTAACACATCCAGTGCCTACGCATCCACTGCATCACACACCACTGCCTCACACACACGCCTTGCACACCCACTGCCTTGCACACCCACTGACTCACACACCCAGTGCCTCGTAGCACTTACTGTCTTGCACACCCTCTGCTCAACCCCACTGCCTCACCCACCCACTAACTCACACACCCCCCACTGCTTGCACTCCCACTGTCTCACAAACACTGCATCACCACACCCTGCCTCACACACCTACTGCCTCACACGCCCATACTCACACACACCATGGCCTCACACACCCACTGCCTAACACCCAAGCATGCCTACTCGCCCATGCTTTGTGCAGTCCACTGCCTCATACATATACTGCCTCACACATCCAGGACCTACCCCTGTGGGACCCCGCCTGTACAGGTGCCCCTGTGATACTCATCACGTATCATGGACTCGCCTGTTCGCCTCCCTGTCAGGTATTCTCTGCATCCATTAACAGGAAGGCGCTGGCAATGGATCAGAGAATACCTGAAGGAGGTAACAACGGTCATGGTACGTAGGGAGGTATCAACAGTGGGCGCCTGTGATTGTGCGGAGTTTAAAGGATTGGTCTAGGACCAGTGCTATTTCTGGTATATGTGAAAAGACTAATGGAAGGATAGGACTCAGAAGTGTCCCTGTTAGCAGATAAAGTGAAGTTTAATGAGGAGAATTAAATCAGATTGAGGATATCCAGGACTTCCAAAGGTTACCTGGACAGGACTACACACGTGGTCCAGCAACTGGCCTCTCGAATTTAACCTGCCAAATGCAAAGTCATGAAGATCGGGGATGGGCAAAGAAGACCGCCGAAGGAGTATAGGCTAGTTGCAAAGACTACAAACCTCGCACAAGGAGAAAGTTCTTGTTTTTCTTCGAGCGAGTATAACACCAAGCATGTCTCGGAAGAACACATCAACCAGGAAAATGCTGCAGCATATGGGCACCTGCAAACTTGATTAGCATTCCGATACTTAGTATGGAATCATTTCAGGGGACACTGTACACCGTGTACGTCAGCCCATTTTGAGTATACACCGACCAGTTTGGAAACACACACCTGGTTTCAGCGCTGTCAAGAAATTAGAGGAAGTGCAATGGTTTGCAACAAGGTAAGTTCCAGAGTTAATGGGGATTGTCTTTCGAATGAAAGAGTTAAGGGAAATCATCCTGACGGACAACTGGAGGACTGGGAGGGTCAGGGGAGACCATAAATAACGAAAATAAAATACTGCGCGGACTAGACAAGGTGCCCAGGACAGGTGTTCCAGAGATTAGGAACAGCAAACAGGGGTCACAATTGGAAGTTGAAGACCTCTGATGAGTCAAAAAGTGATGTTAGAAGTATTTCTTCAGCCATATAGTAGTAGCCAGGATGTGGTATAGTCTAGCAAATGATGTAGTTCAGGCAGGAACCATTCATAGCTTTAAGACGAGGTATGATAAAGCTCATGGAGCAGGGAGAGAGAAGGACAAAGTAGCGTTTCAGTCGGAGAGGCGGGGCAAGAGACTGAGTCTCGACCCCCTGCAACCACAATATGGTGAGTACAATTAGGTGAGTACACATCCGCTGACTTACCCACTGTCTCACACACCCACTCAAACGCACACCCACTACACAGCCACTGTCACACTCAACTGCCCACCACACCCCCGCCTTTCACATCCACCTGCCTCACACAGCAACTGCTCACACATTCCACTGTCTCTCACATCCACTGCCTCACACATCCACTGCCTCAACACCCACTGCCGCACACACCCACTGCCTGGGACACTCACTTCCTTGCCCCCTAATCACAGCCTCACAAATCCACTGCCTCTCACAACCCCTGCCTACAAGCCACTAACGGCCCTCACAGTTTCAATGCCTAACCACACACTGCATGACACACCCAATGCCACGCACACCCACTTCCCACACAGCCATCTCCCACCCACTGTCTCATACCCCTACTGCCCTCACACATCCATTTGCCTCAATAACCTTCTTGGCCTTACGCATACACTGCCTCACACATCCATGAGTCACACATCCACTGCCTCAGACATCCTGCCTCAGACATCCACTGCCTCTGACATCACTGACCTCAGACATCCACTGCCTCAGACATCCACTGCCTTCAGACATCATCCCTCAGACTCCACTCCCTCCTGGCTCATTCCACTCCCTCAGACAATCCACTCCCTCAGGACATTCCAATCCCTCACACGTCCACTGCCTAATACATCCCACTGCCTTTACGCACCCACTGCCTCACACATCCATACCTAACACCATCAGTTGCCTACACTCCACTGTCTCACACGTCCACTGCCTCTATATCCACTGCCTCACACGTCCACTGCCTCAACATCCATTTGCTCACAGCCCCTCTGCCTCAACAATCCACTGACCTCACACATCAATACCTTCACAGTCACTGCCTCACACTCCACTTGGCCTAACACACCCTCATGCCTCAACACCCTGTGATCGCCACACACCAGTGACTCGCACACAGTGACTCGCCACCCACTAGTGCACGCTCCCATATGCACGCTCCACTGCCTCCACCCCACTGCCTCACAAACCCACTGCCTCCGCCAACCACTGCCTCACCACACCACTGCCTCGCAATCCACTATGCCTCGCTCATCCACTGCCTCGCACATCCACTCGCCTCGCACATCCACTTGCCTCGGCACATCCACTGCCTCGCACATCCACAGCCTCGCACATCCACTGCCTCACAACCCCACTGCCTCACACATCCACTGCCTCAAGCACTACTGTCACGCCACCACTGCCTCACGCACACTGCCTCACGCACCCACTGCTCACATTCCACTGTCACACGTCCCCTGCTCACACACCCATGCCTCACACACTGCCTCACATACACACTGCCTATACACATCCCTGTCTCACACCCCCACTGTCTACACATCCACTGCCTCACGCACCCACTGCCTCCACATCCCCTGCTCACACACCCACTGCCTCACACACCCTTAATGCCTCCCACACACCACTGCCTCACACACCCACTTTATGGGCCCTATACCCCTATGCCTACACAATGCTCACACACCCACTGCCTCACACACCCATGCCACACGAATCTACTGCTTCCAACATCCACTGCCTCACACATACTCTGCCTCACCACACCCACTGCATCACAAATCTACTGCTTCAACACTTTCCAATGCCTCAAACACCTCTGCTCTCACACCCACTGCCTCACACCCCATGCCTCTCACCCACTGCCTCACACACCCACTGCCTCACACACCCCACTGCCTCACAACCCACTGCCTTACACACCATGCCTTACACCACCCACTGCCCTTACCCATTCTTCACCCGTCACTGCCTCACATACCATTGACTACACCCCACTGCGTCAACAAAATCTTATGCTTCACACATTCCACTGCCTCACACTACACTGTCACACCCCCACTGCCTCCACACACCACGCCTCACAAATTACTGCTTCACACAATCCACTGCTACACACCCACTGCCTTACACACCCACTTGCCTCACACAACCCACTGCCTCCACACCCACTGCCCTCACACACCCACTTGCCTTACCCACTGCTTCACACGTCTCCATTGCTCACACACCCACTGCTCACACACACACTGCCTCACACACCAATGCCTCTCACACCACCTGCCTCACACACTACTGCCTCACACACCCACCTGCCTCACACACCCACTGCCTCACACACCCACTGCACACTTACACACCTCTTTCGTCACTGAAGTAAGATTCAACATTAATGCTTTTGATAATTGAAAGTAGTCCCTAATCTGATAATTACACTACGCCAGAAATTTTGAAATCTAACTTCATTGGTTCAGTTTGCAAACTTTATTTGGTCTGATGGCTAATCTTAATTTTCCACAGCATTCTCGTTAAGTGAGCGCCAGGTCGGAAGTTTGAGGGCTGACTGGCGACTCTCTGACAGTTCGCGCCATATCAACACCAGCACAGTAATACCTCATACTGTCGTACAGCATCAGTTTCTATTTTAATATTTTTATCTTCGTTTCAACGACAATTTAAAAAATTCGTAATAAATCCTTTGATATCAACATATAAAAAGATTTTTCCTCTAATATATTGTCAGTTGCAAGTTATTTTAGCGTAAGATTGGTGAGTCATTCGTTCTGGGGGGGCCCCCAGTGAGCATCTGGGGGGACTGCATTCTGCAGCTCCTAAGGACGAGCTGCTGCCTCACTGCTATGCTGACAGAAGGTGAAGAGATTATGCAATTTATGGCAGTTTTTTTAACGTCGTTTCGCCCACAGGGGACGAAACGTTTGTCCAAAAATGCCGCATATTACATGTGTCTTATTCGCAGGTCACCTCATATGTGATGTGATAACTCCATCCAGATGATGGAGGTTAGGCCATTTCTGATGTGATAACTCCATCCACATGACTGAGGTTATAGATCATTTCTGATGTGGTGGTTGAAGTATAGCTCCAGTGTCATCATTGTGCTGCTGGTTGACGTATAGCTCAGTGTCATCATTGTTCTGGTGGGTTGACGTATAGCTCAGTGTCATCTTGTTTGGTGGTTGACGTACAGCTGCAGTTGTCACCAATGTTTGGAGGTTGGACGTACAGCTCCAGGTGTCACTAATGTTTAGCCGGTTGACATATAGCTCCAGTGTCACCAATGTTCTGGTGGTTGAAGTATAGCTCCAGTGTCACCAATGTTCTGGCGGTTGATGTACTCTCAGTAGTAGTAACCAGTTACCAGTAACCACTGTTGCAGTTTTGACTCACGACCCGACTGTCTCTGACCTGAGTCAACTGGTCTGAACTCATATTGTGCTGACTAGCAGTATTCAAAGGACCCCCTCACATATGGGTACTGTGGGCGGCCGTGTTACGAGAGGAGCAAGGAGACAAGGTATGGCTGTAAGGGCGCTCTCCACATTATCTGTAATTATACGTACTACCAGCCTACGTGAGTATTTCTTTACCCAATCCACGTGTTCGAACTCCCACATGATAAATGGTTGACAGCGTGTGGAGGTGGATGGATTAGTTTTTCGGGTAATTCAAGACGTTAGAGGGGATGTTTGTGAGTTAGCCGGCAGGGTTCAAAGGTGAAACGTTCTCACCCGCCAGTACTCCCCTCACAACCTCCAACCTGCAAGCCTGTTGCAGCCGTTTCAAGCTTTCATGGCTTATTTCGAGTAGATATTGCTTCAATCTCCGAGGGTTGACCGCGATTTTGCAATTTAAGCCAGTCAGTAAGCCAGACTGTGAATGTGAACGCCAGTCAGCCTATCAATCCAGCCTACTGTCTCCTGTCATCCTCCTCTCCTCCGTGCTTTGCTGCATCGTTACACGTCCAGTCAGCATTCTCGTGGGGTTAGCCCAGTCAGCCAACAAACCCAGCTCTAACCTAGCTGAGAGAGAGAAGGTAAGCACAGCAGTAAGGAAAGTAAGCCAAGTTCCTCTGAAGTATTGTCTATATCGCTTTGTGCTCCTGGTTGGATGCTAAGAGTGGTTTTCACCATTCCTTGTGGCATAGAGTGGCTTATCAAGCCCCTTCGTGGGTAGTAGTGGAGTGCGCGGCCAGTGCGCCAGCGAGAGTCATCTCGCCCACACTCTCCCTCACCAAAACCACCCACCACAAGCCACCCACCTCATCTACGGTGGTTGGTTTGCACCCTTGTACAGGGTCCTAATATGTTTTGGCTCAATAATTGGATCAAGAGAATGTAGGTGAGCGTCCGACGATAAGCCAATTATACGAGTCCACCGAGAAAGGCATTTCTTTCACTGACGAAGTGTGAGTGCGGTCGGCATCACCGTGAGACAACCTTCTCATACTGTCATTCACCGACTACTACAGAACTTCAGTGATAGATTTAGAGACATTTTTCTTGATTTAAAGAATTTGCGTGTGTGAGACATTTTATAGTAAATTTCTTGTAGTACTTAAACCTTTGTTTTTCAGTGTAGACTCAGTGTTTCTTTGACTCGTTATTTTAGCAATATTTTCGTTTTATTCATCTTTATTTTTTTTATTCTGGTTTTTTTTATGATACTCGTCTCGTACGTAAGTATTATTGGGTAGTGTACCAGTCAGTCCACTGCTGTGTGAAGTGATCATTTTTTTTATTGTATTCTTTCAGCGTTGTAGTCTCCCGTAATTTGTCATTGTAATTCATGAGTGATATTTCACCCCAGTATACTAAATTATCCAATTTATTTCTGTGTGTGTCGTTTCGTTGCCAGCAGTTGTCTCATTTTCCTCAATTTTTTTCGCAGCAGACTGTGTACATTTATTTTTGCCAGCAATTTTTGTTTCGTATCAGGTCACAGAAGATTTTGTTGTGTAAGAATATACAAAAAAAGTGTTGTGTGCCCTGCCACTGTAAGTTTGACACCTTCCCATTTTGTTCCTTTGCTTTTTTTTTTATTCATATTTTTATATTTCTTTGTACAATTCACTCTTGATGCTATTTCAATTACTTTTAACGTAAAGGTGTTTTCTTTACTCTGTTGAGTAAATTGTTTTGTCTAATTTACACATTAAGAGTTAAAGTGTTCAATCAGTTTTTTTTTTCATATTTTTTATTTTATCATTTAACCTGAGTTTTCCAGTGACACTTTATTACTGCAGTGATTATTTCTACACCTTATTGTGTTGACTTGGTTTCTGCAGTGGAAATTATTTTATTGCACTTGTTTCTGCAGGTGAATTATTAATTGCATTGTTCTGCAGTGATTAGTTTATTGCACCTTGTTCTGCAGTGATTATTTTATTGCACTTGTTCTGCAGTGAATTATTTTGTTGCACTTGTTCTGCAGTGAATTATTTTATTGCACTTGTTCTGCAGTGAATTATTTTATTGCACTTGTTCTGCAGTGAATTATTTTATTGCACTTGTTCTGCAGTGAATTATTTTGTTGCACTTGTTCTGCAGTGAATTTATTATATTGACACTTGTTCTGCAGTTAATTATTTTGGTGCACTTGTTCTGACGCTGAATTTTTTGTTGCACTTGTTTGCAGTGAATTATTTTCTTTTATTGATATTTTATGATTATATTTTAATTTTGTTTATGCATTCTTAGAAATACTTAAATTTCCCAGTTAACAATTTAGTAATTTTTATTTTTACTTTTTTAAAATTGGATTTAAAATTTTATTAATTAATTTATTTATTAGCAAGAGTAAGACAGCTATTTGGCATTTAATTCCGTTCTACAGTAATATTTTTGACTTGTATCTTTTCAAGTATTTTTTTTTTATCTTGACCAATAGTCCTTCACATTGAGTTGTCTTCCTCTTGCAGTGTATCTTCGACATTTTTTTATTACTTCTCAGAAATTAGTTGCACTCTCTTTTATTCAATTCTAGCATTTTATATCTTTTATTGTTCATTATTTTTAGCATTATTTGTTCTGTGTGTGCTACTTTGCCATTATTGTCTCACATACCGTCAAGTAATACATTAGTGAATGTCGATATCGACCTCTCAGGCTACTGTTGCCCCTGTCATCGTCCTCACAGGTTCCTTAGCTATAAGCTGACAGACCGACCCAGACACGAGATACTAAAGTTATACTCGTGCTTCCTTGATGCTTACTTTATTCACATGGCCATGTAACATAGTCTTGAAGCATGGTTGCGGCCATTCGTTCTCGTGTAGGTCTCGTTGAATGTCCTCCTTCAGAGGACAGTCTTATCAGACTTGATAAAGAAGCTCTTTATCGATCCATGCGCTGTTCCCGTAGTTGATCCCTTGATATGCGAGACTCAGGAATCTTATATGTGTCACAATATGAGGAACTGATTCGTTCTTTCCTTGTCCAGTAAAACGCTGATCACATATGTCGTTCTTAGCGGAAACTAGTGTAATGCACACCCTTGTGTTATGAATGTTGAGTGCATTTGCTGTCTAGATTAGACAAACTTTTATCATCATTTATCAATGCTGGTCCAGTCATCAGCTTTCCTCCCTGAGTGGCTAAACCTATGTAAAGAATCGCTTGCTAAAATAGCAAGCTTTTGGAGCAATCAAAGAGAAACTAATGCCGCCTGCTTCCGTGTGTGCTTATGAGGCTCATCCTCAACTGTGACGATGGACACTTACTGGCCTTAAAATATGTACGTTCTTGTGCCCCCAGGGGTATCTTCCATGTATCAACGTTATGTCACAACATATGCCTCAGTCTGAGCACCACCTCTTGTTGCGCCACAGAGACAAATAGTGGTGTCAACCCTTCTCAGAGATCACCAAGAACAGTGTACAGAGTCGTTATACACCTCGTAGATTCGTAGTTACATTCAGTAAACCATAGTCGCCGGACTTGTTAAACTGTGGTTTCCGTGGCCATATTGCAATTAATTGTTCCCTGATAGTTACCTAAGAGAACTCGTTACTGAATGATGAGTTACCCAGATCTTCCCTACTGTTACTTATACATAGGGAATACAAATGGTCATGACACATCTGAGTGCATTGCTCTCTATAACCTTCAGTACTTAGGTCTTTCCGTGGGCCTGTTCCAACGCAGAACCCGTAGAGGCAAAACAGATATCGTGTTTCAATATAACCAGTAAACCAGGCTCATTCTTCCAATTCGGGGGAATTCGAGCGCCCCACCCAGTAAAACCGTCCATGGTGACAGTATAGGTGATACTGTGTACACCATCCCCGATTCACAATTCCTTTGAAGCCTTAAGCAGTCTCGAGAATGACAATCCTGCTGATGATGTTGCTTCACATTACAAAGCAATACCATAGGCCCTATAGTGCAAGCATCTGGTTCATAATGCACCCCGTTTCATTTGTTCATGGACCTCTGGTGCGCAAGTCAATATTATCTAGGTCTAGTTTGATTTTAAGGATACAGAGTTACGACAATGTCCTTCTCGTAGAACCGACTCATGTGTCTCCCTGAGTGGTAGATAGCTGGTTCTCACCTGCCGTGTCCGTGGTCGGACTTCCCTAACCTTTTTTATCCAAGGTAAGAGGACTTCACTGTTCCTTCCTTGTTGACGACCAGATTACTTTCCTGGTGACCCTTCTACTGGGCTTTGCTTCCATGCGAGACTTACGCCATTGTGCTCGACCCTATATCGATGGCATGCCCAAATTGACGACTTTGATTGTTACATTCTGGGGTTACAGCTTGGATCAGAATCTGTTTTATACTGCTGCAGAGTATGATGTAGGGATTAAGTCCTTACAAGCCAAATGCATTCTCCGTAGCGTACCAAGCGGTCAGGCACTGTAATTCAGTCACTCCATCAAGTGTTCCACTATACTTCCAGACTTTGCAGGTGTCCGATGCCTCAAGTGTCCGAGGACACTCAGACTGCCTTGAGTGCACCAACTATCCCTGCCATGACTGCTAGTTTCGGTAGTAAGTTTCTCCACAGGGGATGCCTTGTCAGAAACCGGATTACTTGAAAATAGTAATGCCATCTCTTTGTGATGTCACATGCCCGTCAGCAGAAAGGGGTTCTGTTGGGCTAAGTGCTCTCACTAGAGTGTCTGTAGTTGTTCCTAGTGTTCAGATGGTGATAACGTCCTAGTGACAGTGATTCCGCAAAGTAAAGGTCTGTATGTTTGAACCATCCTTACATGTGTAAGTAGATAGTAAGATATCCATTACTTCCTGGCCAATTCTTCTGGTCACAGTGTTGCCTAGAGCAAATACCATCTTGTTGACCTGTTCACTATCCTTACCTGTTAAGGTAGAGGTTGAGTTGTCACCTGACCACGGGGGGTCGGTGCTATTTTCTGACCGGGGAGACCTCATCCACTTCACTGGATCAATCTGTTCCACCAGTTGAGGAGAAAGCCATGCTCCATGACTTCCCAGATGAAGTCAAGCGTTTGTTGATCTGTTGAACAAAACGTCGTACAAGCAATTGACTTTACCAGGTGAGAAGATGGTATAACGAACATTTTGTCCCATCGTATCACTTGAAACCTGGTACTAGACCTATGTTACATACCGGCGTACAGATGCCTCATTCAATAAGTTGCTGTGCAGAAGAATTGATCAATCAAATATGCTTGATGATGGAAGTTATTGACACCTAGCATTCACCTTGGAATGCACCCTTGATACTCAGTAACCTAAGAAGGATGTACTGGGTCCAGTGATTTGCTTTAGGAAGGTTAACGCCCGAAAAACCTTTCCAGATCGGCTTTCCACTCCCTGTACTGGGTGATCTTTTACGTAACATCGGAGATAAAAAAGTCTTTTCAACCCTAGTTTTGTTAAAAGGGGTTTTTGGCAAGTCCCTCTTCACGAGGACACCAAGAGCTAACTGCTTTTCTCCACTCCTACAGGTCATTTCCTCCCCATGGGTTTGGATTACGATCTTCCCCTATCACGTTTAAAGGCTCATGACTAATATCTTTAGAGGCTCAGGTAAAGCCTTATGGGTGTCTTAGATGCGAAATCGTCATGTTAAAGCGTGGAACACACTTGAAAAGACTTGATTAGTATTGGAAAAGGGGAAAAGCCAATTTAAAGATCAAATGTCTAAATGTAAATTTTTCAGATCAAAATTAAGTTTCCTTGGTCACGGGGTCACTCCTAGAGGGGTTACGATGACCAAAAGTAAAGAAACTCAGTACTAAATTTTCCAACTCCAAAATGCTGATGCCGAAAGTCCTTTGGGGGGCTTGCGGTTTTTTTATAGATCTTTCATTGCCAATTTTTTTCCATAGCTGCCTCTAACTGAGTTTCTTAAAAAGATGCTCCTTTGTTTGGACCTTCCGTCAAGAAAGACATTCCAAACTCTAAAAAAAGCAAACATTCTCCAATTTGAAATTTCCAGATTTTTCTAGCCCTTCTATCTGACAACTGATGCTAGTTCTTTGCATAGGTCCCGTACTGCTCGAAACCGATTTTTAAAGAAAGCAGTTATTTGCTACCCGGCCTTACAAGGCTGAACGAAAATTATACAAAACGACAAGAAGTTTTAGCAATAGAATGGTTTTTTAAAGAAATTCCCGAGACATTATTTATCAGTACTCTTTTCATGTCTTACAGACCATGCCCCCTGATCCCTTATTCCAAACAAAAAACCCTACTGGAAGGTTACCCCTGGACCTTGACATCCAAAGTTCAACCCACCTTTAGCATTTACCTGGCAAGTCAAATGATCCAGATGCCTTATCGCGACTGTTATATATAACTGCAGACCCTCCATTTAGTGCTAAGATGTAAAAAATGCTCAACAACAGTCCCATGTGGTCTGGTTGATTCGATTCCTGCCCCGGGAAGATCTTATTCTGACGTGAAGCACCGCACCCTCAGTGACTTTGTCAAAACCCAAGAATTACTGTATCGAACACCCGATTGGGTACCCTAGCAGAAAGAAAATACAGTTAGTAATTCCCACAGTCACTAGTGAATGAGCCTTTTACAGCTAGTTCCGATTACCATTGTTTTCACACCCTTTGGTAGATCGGGTTTTCAGTAAAAACAAGCCAAAAATTTGAAATCCCTTTTGGGGGCCTTCGTAGGCAATGATATTTTAGTATTAAAGAAATGTATTTCTGATGCCAAAAACTGCTAAGGGTCCAAATAAATCCAATTATCCATTGGCCCGTGGGAAAAGTTCCCCTGATTTTTTAACAAATTTTTCCAATTTTCCCCCAAAAAAAACCGGGTGTTTATGGAACCCTTTTCCCCAAAATTTTAGTTAGTTTTTAGAAAAGACTCCGGGGAACATAGCAAAGCGTTTAAAAAACGCAAAATCGAGCAAAAACCCCAACCCCATAAAGTTGGAGGGTTTGTAAAAATTCTTAAAATTTTGCAATGACCAATTTTAAAAATCCAATTGTTCCCATCATTCCCCAAAAAGGAAAAGGGAAAAAATGAAGTATTTGGGGTTTTAGGATATAATAAATAAAGGGGGAATTTCCGGGGTTTTTTTTAAAAATTAAATTTTTGGGAAAAAATGATTTTTCCCCCCCTTTTAAAGGGGCTTTAAAATTTAAACCCTTCCCTTTGTGAAAGGCATTCCCCCAATGCCCAATTCCACCCACATTTTTAGAAACCTTAATTATTTAACTTTTTAAAAAATTTGCCCAAAAACAAGGTTTAAATTCAAGTTACCCCGGAAACACCCAAAACGATATTTTCAATTTTTTTCAAACCCTAAGCAAAGTTGGGGTTTAATTTTAAATACCGGGTATAAGAAAAAAGGTTAAAAATTTTCTGTATTAAAAGAATAATTTTTTTTAAATGTTTTTGATTAAGATTTTTAACCCCAGGGCAAATTGACAGTCTAACCCCTCCTGTTAAAACCCCTTTCCCTTTGATATATCCTCCCTAAATTTCGTTTTTCCCAAAAAAAGGGATAAAAAACCCTCAAATTTTTTTAACTTCAATTTTTTGTAAATCAAGTTGAGTAAAGTTGCCCCTAAATAACCCCCTTTGCTTTTAAAATTTACGGGTTTGGGGTTAAAAGAAAATCCCTTTTAAATTAATTTGTTCAACTTTGTATTGTTTTTTTTTGTTTTATTTTTGTTGGAAATTACGTTAGATTAGCCCAACCCCCTTTTTAAAACCTCTTTTTTTGTTATTTTTTGGGTTTAAATGTCGGACGAAAAATTTTTTTTACCTTCGGAATCTAAATTAGTTTTTTGTAAAATTTACCGTAAACATTTCATTTTTAAAAATTTCATCCAAGTTCTCTTTTATTTTAATTTTTAATTTTTGTGACCTTGTTAAAAATTCAGCCCCCCCTCCACCTTTTTTGTATTTTTGGGCGGGCCATCATGTTCGGGGACCCCAGAGAAAGTACCTAACCTTCCATTATTGAAACCGTTTCCCTACAGTCAAAACCATAGTAATTACTTTAAAAACCCCCCCACTTTGGGATTTCCCACTGTTGGGGAAACGGGGCTCCGTGGGCCCCCCACAATTGTTTTTTTTTTTTTCCCTGTGTTAAAACCCCTATAAAACCCTCCATGTCCCCAAAATTTCTGGTGGTTGAATATGCTCCGTGTCCCCAAATGTTTGGGGGGGTTTGACGTACGCTCCGTGTCATCATTGTCTTAACTTAAGAATTAAAACATGATTATTAATGTTAAAGTCGCTTTTGTTCAATATTTTTTTTGTTGCATTTAAAACCCTTGGCAATTTTTAAATCCCGGGTATTGCCCCCGAAAAGTCTATATAGGTGGAGCTTGACCGAAAAACACACCTGCACCACCTTCCACCCATAAACCCAAAAAAAACTACACACAGCGAGCAAGTTTCCGCTTTTTTAAATTGAAGGGAACGTCGAATTTTGAGAGGTCTCCAAAAAATATAGGAAAACGTGGAGAAAGATTCCGGTGAAGAAAGTCAAATGTTTTCAAAAACATTTTAAAACATTATAGCCCTTATTTAACAATATGAACATAGACAAATGTTTACAGCAAAAAATAATCCAGGGGGATTTTAAAACAAATTGAAAAATAAATCTGGTGATTTTAAAATGATATATAAATTAAAAAAAGCAAATGCAATTTGTAATGAAGATTTGTCAAAGTGAAGGAAACAGTAAAAAAAGAATTTTTGTAAAAAAACTGATTATTTTAAAAGAAACTGGGGAAAAAAAAAAAAAAAAAAATAAAAAAACCCTGCAGGAGTCAAAGCTAGAAACCTTGCAAGGTACAAAGCAGAAACCCTTTCAGGAGTACAAAGCTAGAAAACCTTCAGAGTACAAAGCTAAAACCCCGCAGGGGTACAAAGCTAGAAACCTTGCAGGAGTACAAAGTAGAAAAACCCCTTTCAGGAGACAAAAACTAGAACCTTGCGGGACAAAACTAGAAACCCTTCAGGATACAAAGCTAGAAAAATTGCAGGAGTACAAAGTAGAAACCTGCAGAGTACAAAGTAGAAACCTTGCAGATACAAGTAGAAACCTTGCGGAGTACAAAAACAGAAAAATTGCGGAGTACAAAGCAGAAACCTTTTAGGAGTACAAAGCTAGAAACCTTGCAGGGGTACAAAGCTAAAACCTTCGGAGTACAAAGCTAAAAACCTTGCGGAGTCAAAGCTAGAAACCTTGCGGATACAAAGCTAGAAACCTTTCGGAGTACAAAGGGAGAAACCTTGGGAGACAAAGCTAGGAAAACCCGCAGGTACAAAACTAGAGAACCCTTTAGAGTACAAAGCTAAAACCTTTCGGAGTCAAACAAAACCTTTCAGGGGTACAAAGCAGAAACCTTTCAGTACAAAGCAGAAACTTTTCAGGAGTACAAACTAGAAACCTTGCAAATACAAAGCTAGAAACCTTGCAGGAGTACAAACCCCAGAAACCTTGCAGGGGTACAAAAATAGAAACCTTTCAGGAGTACAAAGCTGAAACCTTGCAGGAGTACAAAGTAGAAACCCTTTCAGGGGTACAAAAAAAAACCTTGCAGGAGTACAAAGCTAGAGACCCTTTCAGGATACAAAGCTAAAACCTTGAGGATACAAAAACTAGAAACCCTTTCAGGGTACAAACTAGAAAATTGCAGGATACAAAGCAGAGACTTTTCGGAGTACAAAGCTAGAAAACCCTTTCAGGGGTACAAAGCTAGAAACCTTTAGGGTACAAAGTAAAACCTTGCAGGAGTACAAAGCTAGAAACCCTTTCAGGAGTACAAAAGCGAAACCTTGCAGTACAAAGCTAGAAAATTTGCAGGAACAAACTAGAAACCTTGCAGGGTAAAACGAAGCTAAAAAATTGCGTACAAAGCTAGAAACTTTTTCAGGAGTACAAAGCTAGAGTTTGCAGGAGACAAAACTAGAAACCTTGCAGGATACAAACTAAAACCCCCGCAGGAGTACAAAGCTAGAAACCTTGCAGGAGACAAAGTAGAGACCTTTCAGGGTACAAAGCAAAAACCTTGCAGGAGTACAAACTAAAACCTTGCAGGGGACAAAGCTAGAAAACCTTGAGAGTAAAGCTAGAAACCTTTCTACAAAGCTAGAACTTTGCAGGAGACAAAGCTAAAACCTTGCGGAGTACAAACTAGAAAAATTTTTAGGGTACAAACAAAACCCTTTCCCTACAAAGCAGAAACCTTGCGGAGTACAAGTAGAACCTTGAGGAGACAAAGCTAGAACCTTTTCAGGAGTACAAAGCAAAACTTTCGGGGTACAAAAAAGAAACCCTTTAGGAGTACAAAATAGAAAAACCTTTCAAAAGGGACAAAGCTGAAACCTTGCAGAGACAAACTAGAAACCTTTTCAAATACAACTAGAAACCTTGCAGTACAAACTAGAAATTTTCGGGGTACAAAGCTAGAACTTGCAGGATACAAACTAGAAACCTTCAAAAAAAAGTACAAAGCTAGAAACTTAGGGGTAAAAGCTAGAAACCTGCAGATACAAAGTAGAAACCTTGAGGGGTACAAACTAAACCTTGCAGGAGTACAAAGCTAGAAACCTGCAGGAACAAAGCTAGAAACCCTTGCAGGAGTACAAAGCTAGAACCCTTGCAGGAGTACAAAGCAAAAACCTTGCAGAGACAAAGCAGAAAACCCTTTCGGAGTACAAACTAGAAAAACCCTTTGGGGTACAAAGCTAGAAACCTTGCAGGAGACAAAGCAAAACCTTGAGTACAACGAAACCTTTGGGAGTCAAAACTAGAAACCTTTCAGGGGTACAAAGCTAGAAACCCTTTCAGGGGTACAAAGCTAGAAAACCTTCAGGAGTACAAAGCTAGAAACCTTGCAGGGTACAAAGCTAGAAACCTGCAGGAGTCAAAGTTTGAAATTTTCAGGGTACAAAGCTAGAACTTGCAGGGGTACAAAATAAAACTTGCAGGAGTAAAAAAGAAACCTTTCAGAGTAAAAAGTAGAAAAATTGCAAGAGACAAAGCAGAAACCTTGCAAAAAGTACAAACTAGAAACTTGCAGGAGTAAAAGCTAGAAAGCAGGAGTCAAAGCTAGAAACCTTGCAGAGTACAAAACTAGAAACTTTTCAGGAGTACAAAGCTAGAACCTTGCAGGAGTACAAAGCTAGAAACCTTGAGGGGTCAAAGCTAGAAAACCCGCAGGATACAAAGCTAGAAACCCTTTCAGAGTACAAAGCTAGAAAACCTTGCAGGAGTACAAAGTAGAAACCCTTTCGGAGTCGCTGAAAACCCTTTAGAGCAAACTTTGAAACTTGCGGTACAAAGCTAAAACCTTCAGGAGTACAAAGCTAGAAACCTTTCAGGAGTACAAGCTAGAAACCTTCAGGGGTACAAAGCAGAAAACTGCAGGATACAAAGCTAGAAAAACCTTTCGGAGTAAAAGCTAGAAAATTGCAGGAGTACAAAACTAGAAACTTGAGGGAGTACAAAGCTAGAAACCTGCAATACAAGCTAGAAAACTTGAAAGGGGTACAAAGCTAGAAAACCTTTGCAGGAGTTTCAAAGCTAAAACCTTGCAGTACAAGCTAGAAACCTTTCAAATACAAAGCTGAAAACTTGAAAGGGGGACAAAGCTAGAAAACTTTCAGGAGTACAAAGCAAAAACCTTCGGAGACAAAGCTTTGCAGGAGTACAAAAATAAAAAACCTTGCAATACAAAGCCGAAAACCCTTTCAGGATACAAAGCGAAAAACCTTTCAGGAGTACAAGCTAAAACCCCGCAGGAGTACAAAGCCGAAAAAATTGCAGGGGTACAAAGCTAAACCCTTGCAGGAGACAAAACTGAAAAACCTTTCAGTACAAACTGAAAACCTTTTAGAGTTCAAGCTAAAACTTTCAGGAGACAAAGCAAAACCGCAGGATACAAAAGCTGAAAACTTGCAGGGGTAAAAGCTGAAAACCCTTTCAGGGACAAAACAAAAACCCTTAGGGCAAAGCGAAAACCCTTGCAGAGAAAAAACTAAAACTTTTCAGGGCCCCAAAACAAAAAACCCTTGCAGGGGTACAAAAACTGAAAACCCCTTTCAGGATAAAAACAAAAACCTTTCAGGGTCAATAAAAACCGCGGAGACAAAACTAAAACCTTGCGGAGACAAGTAAAAAAAACCCGAAGTTTTCAAACAAAAGGCAAACAGAAACCTGAGCAGGGGGAAAATTTTAGGGACAAGGGGTAAAAAATCAAGTTTTAAAAAAGAAAACTGGGAAGTCAAAGCAAAAACCTCAGTTAAGGGTAAAATTAAAAAACAAAACAAAAAATTTAAAAAGTTTTAAAATAAATGGAAAGGAGAAACTAAAAAATAATCAATAGAAATTGGAAAAACCCCCCGATTTTTGGAGTTGTGAAATGAAAAAAAGTTTTTTGCAGAAAGAATGAAAAAAAACAAAATGAGAAGAGAGAATGTTGATGAATTTTTCGCATTCAAGTACAAAAGGGAAATGCCGTCGCTGGTTGGGGACAAAGTAGAAATCTTGCAACAAAGCTAAGAGAGCAAAGCATAAACTGGGGTGGGCCCCGATCGCTAAAACTTTCCCTACAGCGGCTTCGGATTTCCCCCAAAAATAGAAAATTGGGCGTTTCTTTTCCCTTTGGTCCATGTTTTACAAGTAAAATTAAAATTTGGGTTTAGTGACTTGAGGGTCGACTGGGACAAGGACCTAATTTGCGGGAAATACTCTACATAACAAGAGGCTTTCTATATAGTAGTATATCATCGATGTCAGTTAGGTCTGTATACCTTGTACTTGTAGTAAATAAAGATATTATTATCGTGAAGAATATAACGTATGCAAATTTAAAAAATAAAGAACTCAAGTGAGCATGGAACAAAAATATAAGACATAAAACACTGCTGGGAGGATGAATGAGGAAGGAAAAAATATTTTCCAGTGACAGATGTTTCTCAAATACGGACACGAAAGAACACAAACTGTAACAAATAGAAAAGTGAGACAGACGAGCAGATTTGTAAATTTGTATAGTAATTATTACGACTGACCTTATAATTTGTAATATATTTGGCCTGAGCAGAGGAGAAGCTTAATGCTGAATATACTCATGGAAAATCGTAATAAGGATTTGTACGATGAAGTGATAGAAGTCCGCATTAAAAATTATTTTTAATATAACGTAACTTACGTAATATTCTATAAGGTATTTTAAAATGCTTCCTTTACTTATAAAGAAATAACACTTAACAGACTTATAACTTATATATCGTTTACAATTACATTTTCTGACTGAATGGTTACTTACATGTGTAGTTGATCAAGTTACATTGGTCACTCAAACCAGAGATGATTCAAGCTTGATAAATTAAATCTCTCTAAACGCTGAATAGGTTTTCCTTGGTGAGAATCTTACAAATACTCTACTTTCAAGATACTGAAGGAATAATACTATATTGCTGAATAACGTCTCAAAGTAAACGAGTAAGTAGAGAGGACCTTCTGAAGACAGAGAGATGTTGTACTGCTTAACCCACACCACTCACCCCTGACGTCAGCTGGTGTCAGGCGAGTAGTGTAGAGGTGACGTCAGCTGGCGTCAGGCGAGTAGTGTAGAGGTGAGGCCACACAAACACAAGTTAGTGGTTACCCATGGTGAACCATCCATGTCCTCACCAGAATAAATATTTGAACATTAAAATGGTATAAAATACCGACAGGTTGTTAGGTAAGACACATATGCAACAGTTAGGTATCTTTATTTCGAAACGTTTCGCCTACACAGTAGGCTTCTTCAGTCGAATACAGAAAAGTTGATAGAAGCAGAAGAGACTTGAAGACGATGTAATCAGTCCATCACCCTTAAAGTTTGGAGGTGGTCAGTCCCTCAGTCCAGACTGAGTCATGGCACAACTTGCTACTTTTTGGCAATGTCTATTTAGCTGTGCCGGAAAGAAGAGAAAAGAGGCTAGCCTCGATGATCATTAAATCCTTAAGAGACTTTCCTAAAGCTCATAACCTCATTCGCCTTCCCCGCCAAAACAAAAACGGGAGAGGCAGAACCCCCACTCACTCCACTGACAGTGAAAAAGTCAGAGTGCAGGTGAGCAAGAAAATTGAAGAGGGCAACACAGTGGGGGCAATCAGAATTATTATCAGTGAAGTTACAGTTGGCCCCAGGGATGCTGACACTGCTGAAGCACTTAGAGGAAAGAACCCAACCAGGAAAACCAGGAGCACCAACAGTTCCAACACTGCTGTCCCCACTGTGGAACCATTGATCGTGCAAGACTCAGACATTTTCGAAGCAATAATGTCATTCCCGTCTGGCTCTGCTGGGGGTTACACTGGAATAAGGCCATTTAAAGGAAATGGTTAATCCAGTTATCTGGGAAACTGCAGAGACACTGCTTTCAGAGATCACAAGGTTCATCAACAATTCCTTGGCTGGTCTGATTCCTGACGAAATTAAACCTTTCTTTTTTGGTGCATCATTTTGTGCCCTTAAAAAGAAGGATGGAGGAATTAGACCAACTGCAGTAGGCAACACTTTTTGCCGCCTCGTTTATAAAGCTGCAGAGGCAGCCATGATGCTTCAGCTAAACCAGCTTGGCTTTTGGGGGCTCTCAAGGAAGTGAAGCAGCGGCTCATGCAACAAGGGCGTATATCAACAACCTGCCTGAGGACAATGCAGTGGTCAAATTAGATTTCAAGACTGCATTTAATCTCCTGAAAAGAGACGTGGTATTAGCAGCAGTACAAGAACATTTTCCTGGTCTCTTCCCTTTTATTTCAGCTGGGTATAGCAAGGAATCAATGCTGCTGTTTGGAGAGCATGAAATCACATCATCAGAGGGTATCCAGCAACGGAATCCTCTCCCACCATATCTCTTCTGTATAGCAGTTAGGGAAATCATAGTCAGATTGACCAGTGAGCTAAACATCTGGTTCATAGATGATGGCACACTAGCAGGTACAAAGGAATCCGTTCCAGATCTTACACAGGTGATGACACGGGGACAGGAAATGGGTCTCATCCTGAATCCATCCAAATATGAAATCATCTCAGTCAGTTAACAAGTGATAAATGAAGTGAGATCAAAACTACCAGGAGCATCAGTCATTGTCCCTACAAATAGCATCTTGCTTGAAGATTGAGACACTTATGTAGCATATGGGAATCTTTATTCAGGAAACGTTTCGCCACACAGTGGCTTCATCAGTCCAATACAAAGAGGAAGGCGTAAGGAGAGGAGGAGTGTGAGGTAATCAGTCCCTCAACCTGGAGTCGATGTGTTCAGTCCATCAATTCTACAAGATTGATGGACTGAACACATCGACTCCAGGTTGAGGGACTGATTACGTCATTCTCCTCCTCTCCTTACGCCTTCCTTCTTTGTATTGGACTGATGAAGCCACTGTGTGGCGAAACGTTTCCTGAATAAAGATTCCCATATGCTGCATAAGTGTCTCAATCTTCAACTTGTCGGTTTTTCAAACCATTCATCACAGCATCTTGCTTGGAGTACCTCTGAGAAGCGATACCGTTGACACAATTCTCAGGAAGAAACTGGAAGAGATGAGGAGAATGGAACAAAGAATAGGCAGTCCTGACATCCATTGATGCCTTGTACCTTCTCACAAAGTGCTTGAGTCTTCCCGAGTTAACACATTTCCTAGATGTGCACCTTCATATGGTAACCCTATACTGCACGAATATGACAGTATCCTGAGGTAGATTTTTACGAAAGTACTTAACCTTACTCTAGAAGACGGGGAGTGGAACCAAGCTACACTTCCAGTCAGACTAGGAGGTATTGGTGTTCGCAAGGCATCACAGACTGCGTTACCTACTTTCCTGTCTTCATGCGTTGTTTCAGTGGATTTGTAGTAGCGATTCTTCCTGAACATCTTAGGGACAAGATTGGAGTCCACGACCAAAAGTTCGTTGACGGAGCCATAATCTGAGATAATCTAATGGGCTCTGAAACTAGACTTGCACCCCCAATAACTACAAGCAGTCACACTGGGATGGCCCAATAGTGGAGAACATAGCCTCAACAATGCTTCAGAGTGTGTCGAGGAAAGATAGAGCCCGCCTACTGGCAGTGAGAGTTTCTCATGCAGGGGACTTTCTGTTGGCTGTTCCCAACTCCAGCCTTGGCACACGCCTCGACCCACAGATCATCTGCATTAGCGTTGTCCTTCGACTTGCCGCCCCTATTCTCGCTGAACACAGGTGTATTTGTGGCAGTGAAGCAGCAAGACCGATTCGGGTACCATGGCCTTGTGTGCCGTAAATCCGAGCGGAAAGATTGCAAGACATGAAGAGGTTAATAACATTATCAAGAGGAGCCTCACAACAACGGGATGCCCAGCAATAAGAGAGCCACCCCAACTATGAAGATCTGATGGCAGCCAAAAGCGTCCGATATCACCCTTCAGGCCTGGACAGACGGTAAGCAGGTGGTGTGGGACTACACATGTGCATCTACCTTGGCTGATACCTATCTCCAATACACCAGGGAGGAAGGAGGGGCAGCTGCCAGCTTCAAGTCCCAAAATTCTAGAAAATATGGAGAACTTGCCCATCATTATATGTTTGTTCCCAAAGGCTCGGAGACCCTTGACTCATGGGAAAAGAGTGCATCTAAGTTCCTTAAGGAGCTAGGCAAAAGACTCATCAGGGTAACTAGGGATCGCAGGGCAGCTAGTTTTCTGTTCCAGCGACTCAGCACTGCTGTTCAAAGGGGTAATGCCTGCTGCATCTTGGGCACGTGCCCCAGCTCTGAGGAGCTGGATGAGTTTATCGCATTATAATCAGTGACAAATACGTAACAATATGTACTAGACATGTATCTCGTATACACCTCATGTACTGTACATGTCATCTTCATATCAACAATGGATCTCTTACATCTTTTGTACCATATTATGTAATAAAATAAACCTATTGGTAAAAAAGAATGAAAAGATGGGGTTTACCTGGAATTTACCTAGAGAGGGTTTAGGGGGTCAGCGCCCCCCGTGGCCCGGTCTGAGACCAGGTGGTAGGGGAAGTGGAATATTCAAACGGCTTCAGGAAGAAATCCAAATATTCTTCCTTGAAGCCTTTTTATCCACTTCTCCGAGACTGTGGCTTCCACAGTTTACACCAGAGGTGAACCATATCTTTAAACGTATAAGAGAAATTTTAGAAAGACTTAATTTTAAATGAGTTCTTGCTAATTGACTAGTTTTACTTATTCGGCACGACATAATATATATATACTATAGCTATATATATATATCATATATATATATATATATATATATATATATATATATATATTATATATATAGTAGAATTTAGACAAACAATTGCGTTAGTTTAAGCGAGGTTAGGTTAGGTTTCTAAGTTAGGTTAGGTTAGGTTTCTAGATAGTTAGTAGGTTAGGTTAGGTTTCTAAGATAGGTTAGGTTAGGTTTCTAAGATAGGTTAAGTTAGGTTAGGTTTCTAAGATAGGCTAGGTTAGGTTAGGTTTCTAAGATAGGTTAGGTTAGGTTAGGTTTCTAAGATAGGTTAGGTTAGGTTTCTAAGATAGGTTAGGTTTCTAAGATAGGTTAGGTTAGGTTTCTAAGATAGGTTAGGTTTGGTTAAGTAGGTTGGTTAGATTTCTAGATAGGTTAGGTTTTAATAGGTTAGGTTTTCTAAGATAGGTTAGGTTAGTTAGGTTTCTAAGATAGGTTAGGTTAGGTTGGTTCTAATAGGTTAGTAGGTTAGGTTAGGTTTCTAAGTAGGTTAGTTTAGGTTAGGTTTTCTAAGGATAGGTTAGGTTAGGTTAGGTTTCTAAGTAGGTTAGGTTAGGTTAGGTTTTAGATAGGTTAGGTTAGGTTAGGTTTTAGGATAGGTTAGGTTAGGTTCTAAGGTAGGTTAGGTTAAAGTTAGGTTAGGTTAGGTTAGGTAGCTAGGTTGGGCAGGTTAGGCTAGGTTAGGCTAGGTTAGGTTAGGTTAGGTAAGTTAGGTTAAGTTGGTTAAGTAGGTTAGGTTAGGTTAGGTTAGGTTAGGTTAGCTAGGTTAGGCTAGGTTAGGCTAGGTTAGGTTAGGTTAGGTTAGGTTAGGTTAGGCTAGGTTAGGTTAGTTAGGTTAGCTAGGTTAGGCTAGGTAGTTAGGTTAGGTTAAGTTAGGTTAGGTTAAGTTAGGTTAAGTTAGGTTAAGTTAGGTTAAGTTAGGTTAAGTTAGGTTAAGTTAGGTGCAGAAATATATATCTTTATATCATCGTCAATTAGAAAAAAATTATCTAGTATGATTCTGTAAAAGATTTTTTTTGGAAAAGTTTCAATTTTAAGGAAGTTCTATGTAGTCGGCAAGTTCAGATCTGTGTGTGTTTACCTATTTGTGGTTCCAGGGGTCGAGTCATAGCTCCTGGCCCCTCCTCTTCACTGGTCGCTACTATGTCCACTCTCTCAATGTTCCTCGAGTTTTATCGTACCTCTTCTTAAAGATATGTATGGATCCTGCCTCCACGACATCACTCTCCAGACTGTTCCACTTCCTGACAACTCTATGACTGAAGAAGTATTTCCTAACATCTCTGTGATTCATCTGAGTCTTCGACTCCCAACTGTGACCCCTTGTTGCTGCGTCTGTTCTCTGAAAAATTCTGTCCCGATCCACCTGTCGATTCCTCTCAGTATTTTATATCTTTATCATATCCCCCTTATCTCTCCTGTCCTCCAGTGTCGTCAGGCATAGTTCCCTTAACCTCTTCTCGTAAGATATCACCCTTAGCTCCGGGAGTAGTCTTGATGCAAAAGTTTGCACTTTCTCTAATTTCCTTACGTGTTTGGCTAGGTGTGGGTTCCAAACGGGTGCTGAATACTCCAATATAGGTCTGAAATACACGGTGTACAGGGTCCTGAACCATTCCTTATTGAGATGTCGGAATGCTGTTCTTAGAATTGCTAGGCGCCCATATGCTGCAGCAGTTATTTGGTTGATGTGCGCCTCATGATATGTGCCTGGTGTTATACATCACAACAGTGCCACGATCACAATTGCAAAGAAAATGATAGGATGGATAATGAGAACGTTCAGAACAAGAGATGCCAAGCCAATGATGATCCTTTTCAAATAATTTCTCTCTAGGCTGGAATACTGCTGCACATTAACATCTTCGTTCAAAGCAGGTGAAATTGCAGATCTAGAGAATGTACAGAGAATCTTTACTGCACATATAAGTTCTATCATACACCTCAACTAGAGATCAACTGAAAGCACTTGACTTGTACTCGCTGGAACGGAGGCGAGAGAGATATATCATAATCTACACTTGGAAAATCCTAGAGGGAATGGTCCCTAATCTGCACACAGAAATCACTCCCTACGAAAGTAAAAGACCGGACAGGGGGTGCAAAATGCCCTCGATGAAAAGTAGGGCCGCCATTGGTACACTAATAGAAAACACCACAAGTGTCTGGGGCCCAAGACTGTTCAACAGCCTCCCACCATGCATAACTGAAATTACTAATAGACCCCTGGCTGCCTTCAAGAGGGAGCTGGACAGATACTTAGCCAGCTATGAAGAATGACTCCAGCCAGCTACTAGACGCCAACCAGCTGCTAGACTCCAGCCAGCTGCTATGCGGCCAGCAGTAACAGCCTGGTTGATTAAGGAGGCCTGGTCGTGGACCGGGCCAGGGAAGGGGGCGTTGATCCCCGGAATACCCTCCAGGTAGACTCCAGGTAGGTAGGCCCCAAGATCCTTCTCCTTGAGTGAGGTTTGTAGTCTTTGGCTCCCTAGATTGTGCTCCGTCTGCGGTCTTCTTTGCCCTTCCCCTGTCTTCATGACTTTTGCACTTGGTGAGGTTGAACTCCAGGATCCAGTTTTTGGACTAGCCCTGCAGCCTGTGTGTGTGTGTGTGTGTGTGTGTGTGTGTGTGGTGTGTGTGTAAGTGGTGCAGGATCTTGCTATGAGAGAAACTACTGAGATAGCCGATATTCAGAGGAGAGCTTTAGAGCCTCTGCTCGAATACAGAAGGAAAAGCCCCTGAAAATAAAGAGGGGCTAGTTGGACAGTACTGGCAGTAAATAGAAAGTGATGAACTGCACCATGAAGAGTTCACTCCAGGATGAATAATCTGAGTCCAGATCCGATACTGGTTCTTGAGGAAACGTCAGATTTGCTACCAAAGCTGAGTTCTTAAAGGAATCAGGTCCCAAACCTGTTATTCTTCTTACAGTTGCAGCCAAAACGATATCCCATTTCTAGACAATAAAGATAAGTTATATCACTGGACAATAGCAGCTTCCACTACTACAGTCATAATTCTCGTCCTGTTCTGACTCCACACAAGACCCATGAACCAGGAAGAGAAATTATGAAACTGCCAGAAGAGCATTAATTTCACAGTGAAGGCTATACATAACTACAGCTTAATAGTGAAATTACAACTGGTAACGAAAGTTACTATAATAACATATCAAAACTATCCAGTAATGGCTGGAGCTGCTTATACGGTCAGCAGAGACGGAGTGAGAGGAGACACCCAGCGACTGATTATGAAGAAAAAGGAAAACAGGTCAACCACACCCTTAGTCCGACATCTGGTTCACAGATGACAAGCACCACCTAGTGACACGGAGTACTAAGACCCGGACTACACCACCTAGTGACACGGAGTACTAAGACCCGAACTACACCACCTAGTGACACGGAGTACTAAGACCCGAACTACACCACCTAGTGACACGGAGTACTAAGACCCGGACTACACCACCTAGTGACACGGAGTACTAAGACCCGGACTACACCACCTAGTGACACGGAGTACTAAGACCCGGACTACACCACCTAGTGACACGGAGTACTAAGACCCGAACTACACCACCTAGTGACACGGAGTACTAAGACCCGAACTACACCACCTAGTGACACGGAGTACTAAGACCCGAACTACACCACCTAGTGACACGGAGAACAAAAGACCCGGACTACACCACCTAGTGACACGGAGTACTAAGACCCGAACTACACCACCTAGTGACACGGAGTACTAAGACCCCGACTACACCACCTTAGACCCGGATTACAACTGCTTGTATTCTTGACAACAAGACTCACACTGCTATGGCAGCTTCTCCCTCACAAATATAACAAGGAAATTACAAAACAGACCAGGGTATGGGTGGGGCTCGAACTCATGGCAAGTGAGCCGTAAAACTCCAAACCCACCAGTACCTGGTTTGTTTACAATCGTATTACGATTTCGTGAGTCGGGGGAATTACTGATGAAGAGATACCTAGAAAAGGATTATTATTATTATTATTATTAAAGATTAGCCGGTATTCTCCCGGCCCGGGCCTTTTCCAAGTGGTGGCCCGGCCTTGGCTCCCTCTTTAGGGAGTGTCTGAGACCTAAGTCTCCCATGGGAGGAGGCACAAGTACCTCCTCATCTTTGGGACCAACTGTCCCCAGGCCTAGCCACAAGCTAGGCCTCTCTGGTCTGCCATCCCCGCCCCAAGGGGGCAAATGGGAATGCCAGTCTTATGAGCTAAAGGCTCGGGCTCAGGCACCTACCCTACCCTAGAAGGGTTAGGCATGGTGTCGATTTAGAAAAGGAAAATAACATTGCAATTAGAAATCTTAACAATAAAGAATTAAACTGGACAGCTTATGAAGATGGAACTGCAAATAAATAATAACTATAATTGTTGTAATATCTGGTTATTTTATTCATCTGCATACAACAGTTTCGTCATCAACAACACAACTCACCGTCATCAATAGAAAATATTGACTGAAACAGATAAAGTTCTATTCCATATGAACTACTAAAGTCCACTTTGAAAGACTGATCAGATTTTTTATTGGGAAAAAAAACCGTGCAGTTAAATGATACGGGAAAAATGTATATAATAAGGATTTTCTGGATCACAAAGAAGGAAAATATGACGTGTTTTAGAGAAACTGAGCGAGATATATTACAAGACACAGGTATAAATAACAAGTGAAGGAATATGAGAAAATAATGGGTGATTTTGTGGAAGGTAGCGGAGAGCTGTGATGAAGACGGGAATAAATACAGAAGATGTGATAAATGGTTTAGGAGAGACGCAAGTTGAAGATACGTGTGTAATATCTGGGAGTTTTTATTGATGAAATGTTTCGCCACACAGTGGCTTCATCAGTCCAATATAAAGAAGAACGGTGGAAAAAGAGGAGTTTGAGGTAATGAGTCCCTCAGCCTGGAATCAATATTTTCAGTCCATCAGCTTTGAAGATTGATGGACTGAACACATTGATTCCTTGCTGAGGGACTGATTACCTCAAATTTCCCCTCTTTCTCCATCGCTCATTTTAGTATTGGACTGAAGAAGCCACTGTGTTTAATAGAAGGCTTCAGTGTTCAGAAAATAAGGCATTTTAAATGCAAAGAATCTGAATTCCACTGAGGTAGTTGAAACTGAGGGAACTGAAATAACTACACAAAAAATTACTTGTGCGTTCTGACAAGAGAAAAATTATTGGACCAGATGGAATATTACCGAGAGAGTTTTTACAGGACTGAGCAAAAACAAGTGTGCTACCCACTCTCCATCTTTCTAGAATTTCACTACAAGAGGGAAAATTGTCAGACGGATGGGTGATGCCAACATTAAAAAGGCCACAAAGTAGAGACCATTTATATCACAAGCTATCACTTTCACTGACAGTCACCGTTGTAGAAAAAAAATATTGGAAAAACTTACAGGAGAAATTAAAATACTTGGAGGTCAAAAACTTACAACGTATGACAAACATTTCGAATTCCGGTCTGCGAGTTCAGGTAAATAAAAGTGATCAGGATATTACGACACTTAAAGAAATGTTTCCAGAAAGGAAAGGTCTCATATTATTTATTTATACTTTAAAGGAAGCTTCAAGAGATTCCCAGGAAACACTAATTTATAAACTGCAAAACTGGCGGAAAAAAAGATAAATGATGAGAATAGACGATTTTCCTTGGGAAGATGTGACAGATGGGGTGCCACAAGGATCTCCACTTGCTACGATGCTTTTAATTTAAATATATATGTCTTGTCGAATATGTAAAACTGGTCAATTAGCAAGAACTCATTTAAAATTAAGTTCTTTCTAAAATTTTCTCTTATACGTTTAAAGATATATTTTTTTCATTTATATTGATGTAAAAATTTATAATTTTACACCAAAAGGAACTTAGAAAACTTACCTAACCTTATTATAACAAGAACAATTTATTTTAGCCTAACCCAACTAAATATATTTTAGATTTTTTTACAATAATTTAATACTAAACCAACACAGTGAAATAAATTTTTTTCGTTACGTTCAGAATGATTTTGGCGAAATTATTGCATACACAAATTTTCACTTGTCCTATATGGAAAAATGAGAGTTGCTATTTAAGCAAGATGGCAAGTTCTGCCTATTGTCGGCACGACATATATATATATTATATATATATATATATATATATATATATATATATATATATAATATATATATATATATATATAATATATATATATAATATATATATGTTATAACAAGGAATCAGGCCACATGAAGAATATAGACGTGATAATAAATTATTAAAAGTATCAGAGAGAATAGGAGCAAGTAGTTATTATTAAAAATTAATTGTAGCTAGAATGCTCAGTTATTATCTAGTGCGATCACTGCTCAGTTATTATCTAGTGCGATCACTGCTCAGTTATTATCTAGTGCGATCACTGCTCAGTTATTATCTAGTGCGATCACTGCTCAGTTATTATCTAGTGCGATCACTGCTCAGTTATATCTAGTGCGATCACTGCTCAGTTATTATCTAGTGCGATCACTGCTCAGTTATTATCTAGTGCGATCACTACTCAGTTATTATCTAGTGCGATCACTGCTCAGTTATTATCTAGTGCGATCACTACTCAGTTATTATCTAGTGCGATCACTACTCAGTTATTATCTAGTGCGATCACTGCTCAGTTATTATCTAGTGCGATCACTGCTCAGTTATTATCTAGTGCGATCACTGCTCAGTTATTATCTAGTGCGATCACTGCTCAGTTATTATCTAGTGCGATCACTGCTCAGTTATTATCTAGTGCGATCACTGCTCAGTTATTAAACAACTTTGAGCTCTATGGTTGCAGAAATGCTGAAGACTTTTACAATACAGTTTAGGTCAAAATTAGAATATGCAACAACTGAATGATGCCCAGATATAAAAGGAGAATATGTGAAGTTATAAGAGAAACAGGAAGTTATAATATGACCACCAGAACTGATGAACGTGAGATGTAATGAATGATTAATACTCAAGATGCTTATTAACAAAATGAAAATAATAATAATAATAATAATAATAATAATAATAATAATAATAATAATAAGTTTTATTTCTACAAGTACATTATACAAGTTATACAGACTGTAGCTGACATCATTGACAGACTCTATAGAAAGTCGCTTCTTATTTACCTGGAGTTTACCTGGAGAGAGTTCCGGGGGTCAACGCCCCCGCGGCCCGGTCTGTGACCAGGCCTCCTGGTGGATCAGAGCCTGATCAACCAGGCTGTTGCTGCTGGCTGCACGCAAACCAACGTACGAGCCACAGCCCGGCTGATCAGGAACTGACTTTAGGTGCTTGTCCAGTGCCAGCTTGAAGACTGCCAGGGGTCTGTTGGTAATCCCCCTTATGTGTGTTGGGAGGCAGTTGAACAGTCTCGGGCCCCTGACACTTATTGTATGGTCTCTTAACGTGCTAGTGACACCCCTGCTTTTCATTGGGGGGATGTTGCATCGTCTGCCAAGTCTTTTGCTTTCGTACTGAGTGATTTTCGTGTGCAAGTTCGGTACTAGTCCCTCTAGGATTTTCCAGGTGTATATAATCATGTATCTCTCCCGCCTGCGTTCAAGGGAGTACAGGTTCAGGAACCTCAAGCGCTCCCAGTAATTGAGGTGTTTTATCTCCGTTATGCGCGCCGTGAAGGTTCTCTGTACATTTTCTAGGTCGGCAATTTCACCTGCCATGAAAGGTGGTGTTAGTGTGCAGCAATACTCCAGCCTAGATAGAACAAGTGACCTGAAGAGTGTTATGTAGAGCATTTCGGGAAAATTAGGTTAATTTTGTCCCCAGGATGCAACCCACACCAGTTAGCTAACACCCAGGTACTTACTTGCTACTAGGTGAATAGGAACAGCAGGTGTCCTAGGGAAGCATACCCAAATGTTTCTACCGGTACCTGGGATCGAACCACGGACGCTCATTGTGAGGTGTGTGCGCTAACAACCGAGACGAGAAGAAAGAATACAGAAATAAGATATCTTCATTCTTATAAAAACAACAAGAGGTCAGAGTTATTAAATGTGAGGAAAATGTGTCCTCAGAGTGGTTGATTATGTGTCCTCACAGAGTGGTTATGTGTCCTCACAGAGTGGTTGATTATGTGTCCTTACTGAGTGATTGTGTGTCCTCACAGAGTGGTTGATTATGTGTCCTCACAGAGTGGTTGATTATGTGTCCTTACTGAGTGATTATGTGTCCTCACTGAGTGGTTGATTATGTGTCCTCAGAGTGGTTGATTGTGTCCTCACAGAGTGGTTGATTATGTGTCCTCACAGAGAGGTTAATTATGTGTCCTCACAGAGTGGTTGATTATGTGTCCTCACAGAGTGGTTATGTGTCCTTACTGAGTGATTGATTGTGTGTCCTCACAGAGTGGTTGATTATGTGTCCTCACAGAGTGGTTGATTATGTGTCCTCACAGAGTGGTTGATTATGTGTCCTCACAGAGTGGTTGATTATGTGTCCTCACAGAGTGGTTGATTATGTGTCCTCACAGAGTGGTTGATTATGTGTCCTCACAGAGTGGTTGATTATGTGTCCTCACAGAGTGGTTGATTATGTGTCCTCACAGAGTGGTTGATTATGTGTCCTCACAGAGTGGTTGATTATGTGTCCTCACAGAGTGGTTGATTATGTGTCCTCACAGAGTGGTTGATTATGTGTCCTCACAGAGAGGTTATTATGTGTCCTCACAGAGTGGTTGATTATGTGTCCTCACAGAGAGGTTAATTATGTGTCCTCACAGAGTGGTTGATTATGTGTCCTCACAGAGTGGTTGATTATGTGTCCTCACAGAGTGGTTGATTATGTGTCCTCACAGAGAGGTTAATTATGTGTCCTCACAGAGTGGTTGATTATGTGTCCTCACAGAGAGGTTAATTATGTGTCCTCACAGAGTGGTTGATTATGTGTCCTCACAGAGAGGTTAATTATGTGTCCTCACAGAGTGGTTGATTATGTGTCCTCACTGAGTGGTTGCTTATGTGTCCTCACAGAGTGGTTGATTATGTGTCCTCACTGAGTGGTTGATTATGTGTCCTCACAGAGTGGTTGATTATGTGTCCTCACAGAGTGGTTGATTATGTGTCCTCACAGAGTGGTTGATTATGTGTCCTCACAGAGTGGTTGATTATGTGTCCTCACAGAGTGGTTGATTATGTGTCCTCACAGAGTGGTTGATTATGTGTCCTCACAGAGTGGTTGATTATGTGTCCTCACAGAGTGGTTGATTATGTGTCCTCACAGAGTGGTTGATTATGTGTCCTCACAGAGTGGTTGATTATGTGTCCTCACAGAGTGGTTATGTGTCCTCACAGAGTGGTTGATTATGTGTCCTCACAGAGTGGTTGTTTATGTGTCCTCACAGAGTGGTTGATTATGTGTCCTCACAGAGTGGTTGATTATGTGTCCTCACAGAGTGGTTGATTATGTGTCCTCACAGAGTGGTTGTTTATGTGTCCTCACAGAGTTGTTGATTGTATGTCCTCACAGAGTGGTTGACTGTGTGTCCTCACAGAGTGGTTGATTATGTGTCCTCACAGAGTGGCACAGTGCCCAGTGCTACAGGCACTGGGCACTGTGCCAGCTTCTCGTAGGCGGGCTGTAAATACAATTATTTACAAGTGGACAAGACTTTGATCGCTAAATTAGGAAAGAAGAGCCAGTATCAGATATAGTGAAGATCTTAGTGCAGTGACAAGACTGTGAAGTCAGCGATAAAGGAAAGTGAAAAATAAGTACATAAGACATCAGCAGTTTACTATACACCATATTGACATCCTGAAGGTAGGCCACCCAGACATCAGACATGGAAGGTAGGCCACCCAGACATCAGACATGGAAGGTAGGCCACCCAGACATCAGACATGGAAGGTAGGCCACCCAGACATCAGACATGGAAGGTAGGCCACCCAGACATCAGACATGGAAGTAGCCACCCAGACATCAGACATGGAAGGTAGGCCACCAGACATCAGACATGGAAGGTAGGCCACCAGACATCAGACATGGAAGGTAGGCCACCCAGACATCAGACATGGAAGGTAGGCCACCCAGACATCAGACATGGAAGGTAGGCCACCCAGACATCAGACATGGACCTACATGACATTCACCAATATGTGGAACAATAGTGTCAGTTGTCTAGGATCTTTGCATGTTGCATTTAGCTGGCTGTGAGAAGAACATGTCTCCATACCTTTAAAAAGCAGGTAACAGGTTAGTGGAAGCTCTGATAGCAAAGTAACTGCTCTGAGAAGTAACTGTGAGTGGGGACACTAGTTGCATAGTAAGTGCAATGAGAACCAGGTAACAGGTCAATGGGAATGCTCACAGCAATGTAACTGCTGCTTCATTTGGTTAAATTCCCAACTTCACGGGCAACTAGTGTATGTATCTGCAGGTGTATTGGTATATAATACTTAGGGAGAGGAGAGAAGCACTGGTAGATGACTTGAATGCCTTTTAGCATGGTTTAGGAACAACATAGAGGAAAGACCATTATAGTAAGAGTGGGAAACTGTAAACACACAAAGGCGATCTAAGGAAGTTATTGCAACCCAGCTAAGTGAAACTTGAGAAGCAAAGAAACAGAAACCAAAGAAGAACAGAAGAGGAGGAGAATCTGAGCAGGAAGAATGGGGACATAAGTGGATGGAGTGGAAATTGATGCTTGAGGGTTTAGGTTCAAGATGGAGGATGTGTGTGGAAAAAAATTTTTATGATACCTGCAAAGAGATAAAGGAAAAGGTACAGAATAAATCTGTAGAAAACTCGGACTGAGAAAAAAGGCTACAGCTGATGAGGCAAAGATACAAAACATGGAAGATAATCTTAGGGAGTTGAGGAACTGGAGGATATAAAGGAAAGGACGAATGAGGTGGTGGCAGGAAAAAATAATAGCATGAGAGAACTGCAGTAAGAGATGATGGAGCTAATGAAACTTATGTGGAAGTGTTCTCAGGACACTGAGAAGAGCAGGAGATAAAATAAACAGTAAATGAGCTGCTCAAAACAGACTCAGAAATCTGGAGGGAAAGGAAGTGGGAGGAAGAGAGAGAGAGAGAGAGAGAGAGAGAGAGAGAGAGAGAGAGGAGAGAGAGAGAGAGAGAGAGAGAGAGAGAGAGAGAGAGAGAGAGAGAGAGAGAGAGAGAGGGAGGTCATTGATAATTATCCATTGGCTTCAGGAAGCCAAAGGGAGAACTCATAAGGATGGAGGAGGAGTGAGAAATTCAAACTATCCTTAACTGACAGATGGAGAGTCTGAAGTGAACCAGGTGATAGTTTTTGTGAGACTCAGAAAGTACTTAAGAGGAAATTATGTCCAGTCAAATGACCCTCACAAGAGAAATGACACGAGAGAAAATTATGAATGGGAAACCGTGGCTGAGATCTTGTGTGTACCTGGAGCTAGACAGAACAATGTAGGAAAGGACTAGAGGCGAACAACTAAGAGAGAGAGAGAGAGAGAGAGAGAGGAGGAGAGAGAGAGAGGAGAATGAGAGAGTTCACCCATTCCAGTTTAAAAGCTCATCTCACAACTGCCCCTCACTCCAACCCCCAACCCCTGCTTTCCCCTAAACCCCCAACCTCCTAATCCACCCCTCATCCACAGCCATGATCCTTACCCTTTCATGCACAAGAAGCCCACTCTGCTTACCTTTCACCCTCACTCCCACTCCCACTACTAGGATTCACTGGCCCCCAACCCACATGCAAGGACTACAAGATTGGGAAGCTGAGAACCAGTCCCACAGAAACAGAATGAAAGGTATGGTACACAAACGCTGATGAAGTAACAAAAGTGAAGAATGGAATGAACACATAGAGGAGGCATTCCCAGACATTATAGCACACACAAAGGTAAAGTTCAAAGAGATAACAGATGTGATCTTGCCTCATTTATATCAGATCATGAGGATGGATCAGAGGATGTGGAAAAGTAGTGGTATGAATCAGGAACCAGTGGAGTTTTGATATTAGAGGATTAAACGAAGAGGCAAATAATTACATAGTAGACACACAAGAGCTGTGGTACGAAGGTGATGATAGCATAAATGTACAACTGTAGGAGTGCAGAGATGTAATCGTAGCGTTAACTTAGGGATCTGGCACTGTGGTTAGAACAATGAGAAGTTTTTGGTGTTGGTGAAGATAGTTTTAGCATGGTTAGTAGAATAATATTTACAGTCCTGGTCTGCAGTGAAATTATTACTGTAAATGTGAGGAATAGTTTCAACTATGGGTCAGTGCTTACATTCATTACTATACAGTGATATACATTCATTATACAGTGATATACAGTGACACGATGACCTGGTATATAGAGCAAAATACCGAACTAGCACGATGAATCTACGATGTTAGCTTGGGAAACTAATTTCAATGGATTGTATATAATATAACTGTTAACAAGTAAAATATACAATCCATGGTTACTAAAATGTAGGTCATTTTTGTTTTATTGGCACATCGGCCGTTACCCACTGAGGCAGGGTTACCCGAAAAAGAAGAAACACTCTCATCATCACTCACTCCATCACTGCCTTCCCAGAGGCGTGTTGACACTACACTTCAAAAAATGCAATACATCTCCACCTCTCCTTCAGAGTGCAGACACTGTACTACCCACCTCCAGGACTCAAGTCCGGCTGATTGGTTTCCCTGAATCCCTTCATGTTACCTTGCTCACACTCCAACAGCACGTCAAGTCATAAAAGTCATTTGGCTCCACTCGCTCCTAACACGCTCACACACGCTTGCTGGAAGTCTAAGCCCCCTCGCACACAAAACCTCCATTACCCTGTCCTTCCAACCTTTCGTAGGCCGACCCCTACCCCGCCTTTCTTTCACTATAGATTTATATGCTAAGTAATTTTATTTTATTCCATCCTCTCTGAATGTCCGAACCACCTCAACAACTCCTCCTCAGCCCTCTGGATAATACTTTTAGCAACTCTGCACCTACTTCTAATTTCCAAACTACGAATTCTCTACATTATATTCACACCACACATTGCCCTCAGACACGACATCTCCACTGCCTCCAGCCTCCTCCTTGTTGCAACGTTTACAGCCCATGCTTCACATTCATTTAAGAGTGTTGGTACCACTTTGCTCTAGTACATTCCCTCTCTTTGCCTCCATGGATGTTCTTTGTTTACACAGATTCCTCAGTGCACCACTCAACTTTTTCCCTCGTCAATTCTATGGTTTACCTTGTCTTTCATAGATCCATCTGCAACAAGTCCACTCCCAAATATCTGAACACTTTCATTTCCTCCATACTCCCTCCCTCCAATCCAGTCTCTCATTACCTAAACATTTTATCCTTGTTACCTTACTCTTTCCTATGTTCACTTTTAATTTGCTTCTTTTACATACTCTCCCAATTTCGCCCACCAACCTCTGGAACCTCTCTTAAGAATCTCTCAAAAGCACAGTGTCATCAGCAAAAAGCAACTGTGACAACTCCCACTTTGTGTTAGAATATCTTTTAATCCTACACTTCTTCCCAACTCCCGAGCATTCGCTTCTCTTACAAACCCATCTATAAATATATCGAACAACCATGACATCACACATCCCTGTGTAAGGCCTACTTGTACTGGAAAATAATCTCTCCTCTCTCTCCCACATACTCTAACCTGAGCTTCACTATCTTAGTAAAAACTCTTAGCTGCTTTCATTAACCTACCACATCTGCCACATTGCTCTCCCTATCCACCCAGTCATATACCTTTTCCGAATGTATAAATACAACGAAAGCCTCATTACCCGTTATCTAAATGCTGTTTACTAATATGCTTCATTGTAAATACTTGATTAACACATTCCCTACCCTTCCTAAAGCCTCCTTATTTATCTACGATCCTGCTCTGTGTTACTCTTAATTCTTTCATTAATAACTCTACCATACACCTTACCAGGTATACTCAACAAGACTATTGCCTTTTAATTCTTATACTCTCTCTTTTGTCCCCTTGCCTTTATATCAAGGTACTATGCGTGCTCTCTGCCAATCCCTACGTACCTTCCCTTCTTACATACACTTACTAAAAACACCGATCATTCCAAAACTACGTCACCACCTGCTGTTAACATTTATTTCTGTTTTGATCGCCTCAGTCCCTGCTGCTTTACCCACTTTCAAAGTGACACACTAATTTTTACAAATAAACTAAGAGATAATAAATCTTCAAAAGTAAATTTTGAAAAACTGACTCTGAAAAATAATAGTTCTTAAATAATACAGTATACAATGGTATACTGAAATGTATTATTTAGTGTACAGTAGTATACTGTATGGTTTAGTGTACAATGCCTTCTGTATTAGTGTACTATATTATACTGAATTATTTAGCGTACAGCAGTATACTGTATTGTTTAATGTACAGCAGTATACTGTACTCTTCAGTGTACAATAGCATACTGTATAAGTGTACAATAGTATACTGTATTATTTAATGTACAATAGTAAACTGTATTATTTAGTATACAACAATATACTGTATTATTTAGTATACAATAGTATACTGCATTTAGTGTACAATAGTATACTATATTGTTTAGTGTAGAACAGTATACTAAATAATACAGTATCACAAATACTAAATAACGCTGTAAATGTACTTATAAAATAGACTGTTACTAATAGTAAACTTATAAATGTAAATAATCTGGGTAATAAAAATTATTGAGAATTTTGAGGATGAAGATAAAAACACAAATTCCCTTATGAAAAAAGTACCAATGAATATTTAATGACGAGTTTGATTAGTGAAATAACGTAATGAGTTTTAGAAGTAATTATGAAAGGCAGTTTGTAAGAAAGAAAAAGAAAACAGATAAAAATTATATATTAAATTTAGCACCCGATGCTGCACAGGAGGAAAAAAAATGTTAACAAAGGGAAGAATGAGAATGATTCTTGCTTGAATTGTATTAAGTACTGTATATGTATTATATTAAGTACTGTATGTATTGTATTAAGTACTGTATGTATTGTATTAAGTACTGTATGTACTGTATTAAATACTCTATGTATTGTTCAGTAACAACACTGCACTAGCCAAGGACTCGAACCCATGCTGCTTCGGCCTGCCTCATGGTGGGCGAAAACACACGATGCCCTTATCCACTGAACCATATGATCCTTAAGTACTGTATGTATTAAGTATACTGTATGTATTGTATTAAGTACACTGTATGTATTGTATTAAGTACTGTATGCAGGAACAAATTATTTTAGATAAACACTAATTATCACAGTTCAGTGAGATATAGGTAAATCACTGAAGATGGTGGATGGGTAACGAGATATATTGAGAAATTATCTTTTGAAAGTAGGTATATGGTAAGTGGAATGGTATGAGTGTTAAGAGATCAAGGAATAACACAATGACAAACTGTTGCTAATTGTGGGTACATAACACTGCACATGGAGATTAATGGGTACATAACACTGTACATGGAGATTAATGGGTACATAACACTGTACATGGAGATTAATGGGTACATAACACTGTACATGGAGATTAATGGGTACATAACACTGTACGTGGAGATTAATGGGTACATACTGCATATTGTTCTGACTGGGACCGCCCAGCATCACTTATCAATATTGTTGATCATTTTTGTTAGCTCTCTAGCTAATATTCTCACAGTTGCACATTGCCTCACAAAACACTGTTGGATTTTTCTCTCCAGTCAGAGTTTGCTTAGCATATACAGAAGGTTCTGTCTTTGCTTTGCTAGGCACATTAACATATACCTCGTCCTACATTCTTAAGGAGGACTGAATTCGGTCATTTTTCGAACATTACTTTTCTCGTTCGCTTTACTTATCTATCGTGCTCAACTTCATCGCTCCGTTAATTTACGTAAAGTTGATTGTTAATAAGTTGAAGTCTGGTCTCAAGACAGGAATCTTGAGAAATAGATCTAGCCGGGGAAATGAGTTATCAACAACAGCATCTGAAAGTTGTTGTTGCTCAATTATTTAGTCTTCGTGGTTTTGTTGGACGTCAGGGAACTGCACATCCATGCGAGAATTTTCCTTTCTTAATGTCGTCAACCTTAGTGAACAAATAATTTCAGTTAAATGACCGTTGCTTTCACTTCTATATCAATTAATTGTTCTAAAATGTCAGGCTTGAGCTCCACCACAGCAGTCTTAATAATGGGGAAGGTTTGATTGCTTTTAAGCTTTATGTAGGAGTCTTGGAGGGTTGGTAGGTTTTGGGATAAGGTGTTTATCACTCCACCTTGGTCCATGAAGACTTTGGTAACCCTTGGAAATTCCTTCATGGTTTCATCAAAGTTTGGTTGAGGCAGGAGTCGTCGTTTAGGATGGCAGCCATAGTCTGGTAGTCAGAGGCGAAAGAGCAGTAGGAGAGACGCCATGAAGGAAGATGCTGGAATAATACTCTCTTCACCTGGGTTCTTGTGAGTCTTGCTGTAGTTTTTAGTGCTGCTTTTCCTGTGTTTTTCCCCTAGATCTGAGGATGTTCCTTCAGATGTATTAGTTGTGTAGGGGTAAGAAGAGGAATTTAGGTAGCTAGCTCTTCGTCTGGTAACGGGGCCAATGTTAGAGCAGCAGAGATGTAGAGGGTTGATAAATTAGACACAGGTGCAACTCTTGGGTAACTTTATTGATGGACTGAACACATCGACTCAAGGTTGAGGGACTGATTACCTCATTCTCCTCCTGTTCAAGTTTCTCCTACGTATGGACTGATGAAGCCACTGTGTGGCGAAACGTTTCCTCAATAAAGATACCCAAGAGGGTGTCTAATTTATCAACATGTCGGTTCTCTGAACCATTCATGTATGTAGAGGGTTGCAACAAGACTAATCCCGGAGTTAAGGGGTATGTCTTAGGTGGTGAGGCTAAGGCGCTAAACCTGATGACAGATTGTTTGTGAGACGGGAAATAAATACAAGGTCACAGCTAGAAGTTGAAAACTCAGATGAGAGAGCATTTCTTAAATCTTAGAGTAGTCAGGAAGTGGAATGACCTAGTCAGTGGAGTGGAAGAGGCAGGATCCACACGTAGCATTAAGAAGAAGAATGATAAGGATCTAGAAGCCAGGATTGAACCCAGCCGCTGTTAGGAAGAGGCGGGGCCAAGAGATGATACTCGGCTCCTAAAACCATATATGGGTAAGCACACACACACACACACACACACACACATTTAAGAAAAAACTAATGCATATTATAGTTTAGAAAGAAGTGTTGCTTAGAATAATGAGAAGCAATACTTTATATTTTATTGTTGATTACTGTACAGGTATTATCTAAAAACTGATGAAAGGAATATGTAACTGAGGGGAGAGTGCTTACTTTAGTTACCAGAGGAGGACACATATTTCCTTCCCTCAGGATTTTCATGACGGGTCTTGATACATTGTTACGTTTTCCACAACATTGCACCTGTGATTTTTAAGCCAAATTTGCCATCTTCGCCTGTTCAGTGAGATCTGTTGTCCTTACTGCAGCTCGAAGGAAATCAGTCTACATAAAATTGTTATTGATATTCAATAATACGAAGTGAATATAGGTGATTTTAGATGCACTGCGTATAAACATTCTGCATTATGGTGCAAACCATGGCAAATATTGGGTACAAAATTAAGAAAACAGTGCCGCAGAGGGAGAAGGAGAGGGGATGCTGCAGTGACAGCGATTCAGTGAATAGTCGTGGATGCGTTGCCTAGTTTTATGCATCAACTTACCTCGTTGGCATTCACAAATCACACAGACATACACTAAAACGAACACAGACAGACAGCTGGAAGTTAAAGGCACAGATGAGACAAAGGGATGTTAGGAAGTATTTCTCAGTATCAGGGTAGTTAGAAAGTGGAAGAACCTCAATAAGGACGTGGTGGGTGCAAGTTTAATATACACACACAAACGTGACCGAAGTAAGACACGACAGAGAACGGAGTGGGTAAATTGCATTTTCTTGGACTACAAGAAGGCTTTCGACACAGTTCCTCACAAGAGAGTAGTGCAAAAGCTAGAGGATCAGGCACGCATAACAGAAAAAGAACTGTAATGGATCAGAAAACATAAGACAGGGTGACATCAATGAGTTATGGTACATGACGAGGTGTCAGAGTGGGCGCCTGTAACGAGCGGGTTCCACAGGGGTCAGTTCTAGGACCTGTGCTGTTTTTGGTATATGTAAATGACGTAACGGAAGGGATAGACTGAAAGGTGTTCTTGTTTACAGATGATGTGAAGTTAATGAGGAGAAACAAATCGGTAGAGGATCAGGCAGGACCTGGACAGGCTACAAGCCTGGTCCAACAACTTGCTCCTTGAATTTAACCCCGCCAAATGCAAAGCCACGAAGATCTGGGAAGGGCAAAGAAGACCGCAGGCACAGTATAGTCTAGGTGGCCAAAGACTGCAAACCTCACTAAAGCAAAAAGATCTTAGGGTGAGTATAATACCGAGCTCATCTGAGGAGTCTCGCAAACCTGAGGATAGCGTTCCGATAACTCAGTAAGGAATCGTTCAAGACTGTACACTATATACGCCAAACCCATATTGGAATAAGCAGCACCAGTCTGGAATCCACACCTGGTCAAGCACATCAAGAAGTTTGAGCAAGTGCAAAGGTTAAGGTTTGCAATAAAACTAGTCCCAGAGCTAATGGGATTGTCCTACGAAGAAAGGTTAAGGGAAAGCGGCCTGACGACACTGGAGGACAGGAGGGTCAGGGAGACATGATAATGACATATAAAATACTGCGAGGAATAGACAAAGTGGACAAAGACAAAATGTTCCAGAGATGGGACACAGAAACAACGGGTCGCAATTGGAAATTGAAGACTTAAGAGTCAAAAGGATGTTAGGAAGTATTTCTTCAGTCATAGAGTTGTCAGGAAGTGGAATAGCTTAGCAAGTGATGTAGTGGAGGCAGGAACCATATATAGTTTTAAGATGAGGTTTGATAAAGCTCATGGAGAGGATCTAGTAGCAATCAGTGAAGAAACAGGCCCAGGAGCTATGAATCGACCCTTGCAACCACAAATAGGTGAGTACAAATGAGTACACACACCACACACACACACACGCGCACACACACACACAGATACACACACAGATACACACACACACACACACACACACAAACAAACACAGATAATTTTTTTTGCTAATACCGAACGATAAGCCTATACAAAATATAAAGCTAAGGTAGGCCTAAGATTACCAAACTTGAACTTAAGTCTAAGTTGACTAACTTAGTCAAGTCATGAACCTAAACAGATACGAAAGTTAATGAAAAATTAATATAATAAAATTAAGTTACAAAGATAACTTTAAAACTGCCTCCAACCACCACCCTCCCATGGTGAAGACCACCACCCTCCCATGGTGAAGACCACCACCCTCCCATGGTGAAGACCACCACCCTCCCATGGTGAAGACCACCACCCTCCCATGGTGAAGACCACCACCCTCCCATGGTGAAGACCACCACCCTCCCATGGTGAAGACCACCACCCTCCCATGGTGAAGACCACCACCCTCCCATGGTGAAGACCACCACCCTCCCATGGTGAAGACCACCACCCTCCCATGGTGAAGACCACCACCCTCCCATGGTGAAGACCACCACCCTCCCATGGTGAAGGCCACCACCCTCCCATGGTGAAGACCCCCCACCCTCCCATGGTGAAGACCACCACCCTCCCATGGTGAAGACCACCACCCTCCCATGGTGAAGACCACCACCCCCCATGGTGAAGACCACCACCCTCCCATGGTGAAGACCACCACCCTCCCATGGTGAAGACCACCACCCTCCCATGGTGAAGACCCCCCACCCTCCCATGGTGAAGACCACCACCCTCCCATGGTGAAGACCCCCACCCCCCCATGGTGAAGACCACCACCCCCCATGGTGAAGACCACCACCCTCCCATGGTGAAGACCACACCCTCTCCATGGTGAAGACCACCACCCTCCCATGGTGAAGATCACCACCCTCCCATGGTGAAGACCACCACCCTCCCATGGTGAAGACCCCACCCCCCATGGTGAAGACCACCACCCTCCCATGGTGAAGACCACCACCCCCCATGGTGAAGACCACCACCCTCCCATGTGAAGCCACCACCTCCACCCCCTCCCATGGTGAAGACCACCACCCTCCCATGGTGAAGACCACCACCCTCCCATGGTGAAGACCACCACCCTCCCATGGTGAAGACCACCACCCTCCCATGGTGAAGACCACCACCCTCCCATGGTGAAGACCACCCTCCCATGGTGAAGACCACCACCCTCCCATGGTGAAGACCACCACCCTCCCATGGTGAAGACCACCACCCTCCCATGGTGAAGACCACCACCCTCCCATGGTGAAGACCACCACCCTCCCATGGTGAAGACCACCACCCTCCCATGGTGAAGACCCCCCACCCTCCCATGGTGAAGACCACCACCCTCCCATGGTGAAGACCACCACCCTCCCATGGTGAAGACCACCACCCTCCCATGGTGAAGACCACCACCCTCCCATGGTGAAGACCACCACCCTCCCATGGTGAAAACCACCACCCTCCCATGGTGAAGACCACCACCCTCCCATGGTGAAGACCACCACCCTCCCATGGTGAAGATCACCACCCTCCCATGGTGAAGACCACCACCCTCCCATGGTGAAGACCACCACCCTCCCGTGGTGAAGACCCCCACCCTCCCGTGGTGAAGACCACCACCCTCCCGTGGTGAAGACCACCACCCTCCCGTGGTGAAGACCCACCACCCTCCCGTGGTGAAGACCACCACCCTCCCGTGGTGAAGACCACCACCCTCCCATGGTGAAGACCACCACCCTCCCATGGTGAAGACCACCACCCTCCCATGGTGAAGACCCCCACCCTCCCATGGTGAAGACCACCACCCTCCCGTGGTGAAGACCCCCACCCTCCCGTGGTGAAGACCACCACCCTCTCGTGGTGAAGACCACCACCCTCCCGTGGTGAAGACCACCACCCTCCCGTGGTGAAGACCACCACCCTCCCATGGTGAAGACCACCACCCTCCCATGGTGAAGATCACCACCCTCCCACGGTGAAGACCACCACCCTCCCATGGTGAAGACCACCACCCTCCCATGGTGAAGACCCCCACGCTCCCATGGTGAAGACCCCCACCCTCCCGTGGTGAAGACCCCCACCCTCCCGTGGTGAAGACCCCCACCCTCCCGTGGTGAAGACCACCACCCTCCCGTGGTGAAGACCACCACCCTCCCGTGGTGAAGACCACCACCCTCCGTGGTGAAGACCCCACCCCCCCATGGTGAAGACCACCACCTTCCCATGGTGAAGACCACCACCCTCCCATGGTGAAGACCACCACCCTCCCATGGTGAAGACCACCACCCTCCCATGGTGAAGACCACCACCCTCCCATGGTGAAGACCACCACCCTCCCATGGTGAAGACCACCACCCTCCCATGGTGAAGACCACCACCCTCCCATGGTGAAGACCACCACCCTCCCATGGTGAAGACCACCACCCTCCCATGGTGAAGACCACCACCCTCCCATGGTGAAGACCACCACCCTCCCATGGTGAAGACCACCACCCTCCCATGGTGAAGACCACCACCCTCCGATGGTGAAGACCACCACCCTCCCATGGTGAAGACCACCACCCTCCCATGGGAAGACCACCACCCTCCCATGGTGAAGACCACCACCCTCCCATGGTGAAGACCACCACCCTCCCATTGTGAAGACCACCACCCCCCATGGTGAAGACCACCACCCCTCCATGGTGAAGACCACCACCCTCCCATGGTGAAGACCACCACCCTCCCATGGTGAAGACCACCACCCTCCCATGGTGAAGACCACCACCCTCCCATGGTGAAGACCACCACCCTCCCATGGTGAAGACCACCACCCTCCCATGGTGAAGACCACCACCCTCCCATGTGAAGACCACCACCTCCCATTGGTGAAGACCACCACCCTCCCAGGTGAAGACCACCCACCACCCCTCCCATGGTGAAGACCACCACCCTCCCATGGTGAAGACCACCACCCTCCATGGTGAAGACCACCACCTCCCATGGTGAAGACCACCACCCTCCCATGGTGAAGACCACCACCCTCCATGGTGAAGACCACCACCCTCCCATGGTGAAGACCACCACCCTCCCATGGTGAAGACCACCACCCTCCCATGGGGAAGACAACCAACCTTCCATGGTAAAGACCACCACCCTCCCATGGTGAATACAACAAGCTTCCCATGGTGAAGACCAAACCCTCCCATGGTGAAGACCACCACCCTCCCATGGTGAAGACAACCAGCCTTCCATGGTAAAGACCACCACCCTCCCATGGTGAAGATCACCACCCTCCCATGGTGAATACAACCAGCCTCCCATGGTAAAGACCACCGCTCTTCCATGGTGAAGACAACTACCCTCCCACGGTGAAGACCTCTGCCCTCCCATGGTGAAGACCACCGCCCTGCCACGGTGAAGACCACCGGTCTCCCACGGTGAAGACCACCGCCCTCCCATGTGAAAACCACCGGTCTTCCACGGTGAAGACCTCTGCCATCCCATGGTGAAGACCACCGCCCTCCCACGGTGACGACCATCGCCCTCCCACGGTGAAGACCACCGCCTTCCCACGGTGAAGACCACCGGTCTTCCACGGTGAAGACCACCGCCCTCCCATGGTGAAACCACCGCCCTCCCACGGTGAAGACCACCGCCTCCCACGGTGAAGACCACCGGTCTTCCCACGGTGAAGACCACCGCGCTCCCACGGTGAAGACCACCGGTCTCCCACGGTGAAGACCACCGCCCTCCCACGGTGAAGACCACCGGTCTCCCACGGTGAAAACCACCGCCCTCCCACGGTGAAGACCACCGCGCCCCACGTGAAGACCACCGTCTCCCACGGTGAAGACCACCGCGCTCCCACGGTGAAGACCACCGGTCTCCCACGGTGAAGACCACCGCCCTCCCACGGTGAAGACCACCGGTCTCCCACGGTGAAAACCACCGCCCTCCCACGGTGAAGACCACCGCGCTCCCACGGTGAAGACCACCGCCCTCCCACAGTGGAGTACTCAATGTTCAGATCTGATTGCTAATGACGACCTCAGTCTTGTTCAGATCTGAGTGTTAATGACGACCTCAGTCTTGTTCAGATCTGAGTGTTAATGACGACCTCAGTCTTGTTCAGATCTGAGTGTTAATGACGACCTCAGTCTTGTTCAGATCTGAGTGTTAATGACGACCTCAGTCTTGTTCAGATCTGAGTGTTAATGACCTGAGTGTTGTTGAGATCTGAGTATGTTAATGTGGCGACCTGAATGTTTCTCAGGTCTTGTGCTGCTGTTGTGACTGTCTTGTTTCCGGTTTTAGGTATAATTTTTGGAGGTGGCAGCGAGCAGTGGAGAGGTACACTGCAGGAAGACGCTGTCAGTGGTACTGTACTGTGGTGTTTACCTGGAGTTTACCTGGAGAGAGTTCCGGGGGTCAACGCCCCCGCGGCCCGGTCTGAGACCAGGCCTGTCTCATCTCTTCTGGCAAGACAGTTGATAAAATACCTGGAGTATACCTAGAGAGAGCTCTGGGGGTCAACGTTCCCGCCGCCCGGTGTATGATCTGGCCTCATCGTAGGCCAGGGCTTGATCAACGAGGCTGTTACTGCTGGCCGCACGTGATCCAATGTACGAATCGTAGCCCGACTGGTCAGGTAATGACTTTAGGTGCCTGTCCAGTACCTGCTTGAAGACAGCCAGGGGTCTATTGGTAATCCCCCCTGATGTATGCTGGGAGGAAGTTGAACAGTATTGGGTCCCTGACACTTACTGTGTTGTCTCTTATCGTGCTAGTGGCGCCCCTGCTTATTACTAGGGAGATGTTACACCGTCTGCCGAGTCTTTCGCCTTCGTAAGGAATTAATATGATTACGTTCTTCTATTATTGGGCTCCGTCTCTGTTGTCAAGATTATCTCAGCCTCACCTTACCTGGACTCCTGGAGAATACCTGGAGAGAGTTCCTGGGGGTCAACGTCCCCGTGGTCCGGTCTGTGACGGGGTCTGTAAGGGTGGGGAGTGAGAATGGCGTCTTTCCCCTAGTAGTCAGGGTCTTTCCCGGGGAGGGTGTCTTTCCCGTGGGAGTGTGGTAGTCGTCACCGTGGGAGGATGGGGTCTTAGCGAGTATACAAGTATCCAAGCTATTACTTCACGTTCACATTGTTCCGGACCATGAGCAATACTCTCCCCAGGCTGAGGGACTAACCACCTCTAAACTATGTCAAGGGTGATGAACTCATTACATATTCCTTACATCTATATTGCTTCTGCTACCTTCTCTGTACTCGACTGATGAAGTCTAGTGTATAGGCGAAACACTTCAGAATAAAACTGCCCAACTGTTGCACATGTGTCTTACTAATCAGTCACTGTGGTATATAACTCAGCAACTTCATCTAAAATAAATACGATATAATTTCCCTCCATTATAGAGATATAACCTGCAGTGACTTAACAGTGAATGGAAACATCTGACTGGGTGGTGTGACCTTGAAGAGTCTTGACGTCCATGTTCTTAATATTTACCTGTCAGAAACAATGAGAACAAACGGGGTATGTGATATGTATCTGTGAGGTATGATGTATATTAATCACGGTGTGTGTGAACGACTGTGGAGCTGTTGTTTGTCTGTGTGAACGACTGTGGTGCTGTTGTTTGTCTGTGTGAAGGACTGTGATGCTGTTGTTTGTCTGTGTGAACGACTGTGGTGCTGTTGTTTGTCTGTGTGAACGACTGTGGTGCTGTTGTTTGTCTGTGTGAACGACTGTGGTGCTGTTGTTTGTCTGTGTGAACGACTGTGGTGCTGTTGTTTGTCTGTGTGAACGACTGTGGTGCTGTTGTTTGTCTGTGTGAACGACTGTGGTGCTGTTGTTGGTCTGTGTGAAGGATTGTGGTGCTGTTGTTTGTCTGTGTGAAGGATTGTGGTGCTGTTGTTTGTCTGTGTCAAGGACTGTGGAGCTGTTGTCTGTGTGAACGACTGTGGAGCTGTTGTTTGTCTGTGTGAAGGATTGTGGTGCTGTTGTTTGTCTGTGTGAACGACTGTGGTGCTGTTGTTTGTCTGTGTGAAGGATTGTGGAGCTATTGTTTGTCTGTGTGAAGGACTGTGGAGCTGTTGTTTGTCTGTGTGAACGACTGTGGTGCTGTTGTTTGTCTGTGTGAAGGACTGTTGTGCTGTTGTTTGTCTGTGTGAAGGACTGTGGTGCTGTTGTTTGTCTGCGTGAAGGACTGTGGAGCTGTTGTTTGTCGTGTGAAGGACTGTGGAGCTGTTGTTTGTCTGTGTGAAGGACTGTGGTGCTGTGTTTGTCTGTGTGAAGGACTGTTGGAGCTGTTGTTTGTCTGTGTGAAGGACTGTGGAGCTGTTGTTTGTCTGTGTGAAGGACTGTGGAGCTGTTGTTTGTCGTGTAAAGGACTGTGGAGCTGTTGTTTGTCTGTGTGAACGACTGTGGTGCTGTTGTTTGTCTGAGTGAAGGACTGTGGTGCTGTTGTTTGTCTGTGTAGAAGGACTGTGTGCTGTTGTTTGTCTGTGTGAAGGACTGTGGAGCTGTCGTTAGTCTGTGTGAAGGACTGTGGTGCTGTTGTCTGTGTGATGGAGTGTTGAGCTGTTGTTTGTCTGTGTGAAGGACTGTGGCGCTGTTGTTTGTCTGTGTGAAGGACTGGGAGCTGTCGTTAGTCTGTGTGAAGGACTGTGGTGCGTTGTCTGTGTGAACGACTGTGGTGCTGTTGTTTGTCTGTGTGAAGGACTGTGGAGCTGTTGTTTGTCTGTGTGAAGGACTGTGGAACTGTTGTTTGTCTGTGTGAAGGACTGTGGTGCTGTTGTTTGTCTGTGTGAAGGACTGTTGAGCTGTTGTTTGTCTGTGTGAAGGACTGTGGAGCTGTTGTTTGTCTGTGTGAAGGACTGTGGAGCTGTTGTCTGTGTGAACGACTGTGGTGCTGTTGTTTGTCTGTGTGAAGGACTGTGGAGCTGTCGTTTGTCTGTGTGAAGGACTGTGGAGCTGTTGTTTGTCTGTGTGAACGACTGTGGAGCTATTGTTTGTCTGTGTGAAGGACTGTTGTGCTGTTGTTTGTCTGTGTGAAGGACTGTGGCGCTGTTGTTTGTCTGTGTAAAGGACTGTGGTGCTGTTGTTTGTCTGTGTGAAGGACTGTTGTGCTGTTGTTTGTCTGTGTGAAGGACTGTTGTGCTGTTGTTTGTCTGTGTGAAGGACTGTTGTGCTGTTGTTTGTCTGTGTGAAGGACTGTTGTGCTGTTGTTTGTCTGTGTGAAGGACTGTGGAGCTGTCGTTTGTCTGTGTAAAGGACTGTGGTGCTGTTGTTTGTCTGTGTGAAGGACTGTTGTGCTGTTGTTTGTCTGTGTGAACGACTGTGGAGCTATTGTTTGTCTGTGTGAAGGACTGTTGTGCTGTTGTTTGTCTGTGTGAAGGACTGTTGTGCTGTTGTTTGTCTGTGTGAAGGACTGTGGAGCTGTCGTTTGTCTGTGTAAAGGACTGTGGTGCTGTTGTTTGTCTGTGTGAAGGACTGTGGCGCTGTTGTTTGTCTGTGTGAAGGACTGTGGAGCTGTCGTTTGTCTGTGTAAAGGACTGTGGTGCTGTTGTTTGTCTGTGTGAAGGACTGGAGCTGTTGTTTGTCTGTGTAAAGGACTGTGGTGCTGTTGATTGTCTGTGTGAACGACTGTGGAGCTGTTGTCTGTGTGAACGACTGTGGTGCTGTTGTCTGTGTGAACGACTGTGGAGCTGTTTTTTGTCTGTGTGAAGGACTGTGGAGCTGTTGTTTGTCTTGGTGAAGGACTGTGGAGCTGTTTTTTGTCTGTGGTGAAGGACTGTTGGAGCTGTCGTTTGTCTGTGTGAAGGACTGTGGAGCTGTTTTTTTGTCTGTGTGAAGGACTGTGGAGCTGTTGTTTGTCTGTGTGAAGGACTGTGGAGCTGTTGTTTGTCTGTGTGAAGGACTGTGGAGCTGTTTTTTGTCTGTGTGAAGGACTGTGGAGCTGTTTTTTGTCTGTGTGAAGGACTGTGGAGCTGTTGTCTGTGTGAACGACTGTGGAGCTGATGTTTGTCTGTGTGAAGGACTGTGGAGCTGTTGTTTGTCTGTGTGAAGGGCTGTGGAGCTGTTGTCTGTGTGAACGACTGTGGTGCTGTTGTTTGTCTGTGTGAAGGACTGTGGAGCTGTCGTTTGTCTGTGTGAACGACTGTGGAGCTGTTGTTTGTATGTGTGAACGAATGTGGTGCTGTTGTTTGTCTGTGTGAAGGACTGTGGAGCTGTTGTCTGTGTGAACGACTGTGGAGCTGTTGTTTGTATGTGTGAACGAATGTGGTGCTGTTGTTTGTCTGTGCGAAGGACTGTGGAGCTGTTGTCTGTGTGAACGACTGTGGTGCTGTTGTTTGTCTGTGTGAAGGACTGTGGAGCTGTCGTTTGTCTGTGTGAAGGACTGTGGAGCTGTTGTCTGTGAGAACGACTGTGGAGCTGTTGTTTGTCTGTGTGAACGACTGTGGAGCTGTTGTCTGTGTGAAGGACTGTGATGCTGTTGTTTGTCTGTGAGAAGGACTGTGGAGCTGTTGTTTGTCTGTGTGAAGGACTCTGGAGCTGTTGTCTGTGTGAACGACAGTGGTGCTGTTGTTTGTCTGTGTGAAGGACTGTGGAGCTGTTGTCTGTGTGAAGGACTGTGATGCTGTTTTTTGTCTGTGTGAAGGACTGAGTAGCTGTCGTTTGTCTGTGTGAAGGGCTGTGGAGCTGTTGTTTGTCTGTGTGAAGGGCTGTGGAGCTGTTGTTTGTCTGTGTGAAGGGCTGTGGAGCTGTTGTTTGTCTGTGTGAAGGACGGTGGAGCTGTTGTTTGTCTGTGTGAAGGACTGTGGAGCTGTCGTTTGTCTGTGTGAAGGGCTGTGGAGCTGTTGTTTGTCTGTGTGAAGGACTGTGGAGCTGTCGTTTGTCTGTGTGAAGGGCTGTGGAGCTGTTGTTTGTCTGTGTGAAGGGCTGTGGAGCTGTTGTTTGTCTGTGTGAAGGACGGTGGAGCTGTTGTTTGTCTGTGTGAAGGACGGTGGAGCTGTTGTTTGTCTGTGTGAAGGACTGTGGAGCTGTTGTTTGTCTGTGTGAAGGACTGTGGAGCTGTTGTCTGTGTGAAGGACTGTGGAGCTGTCGTTTGTCTGTGGAAGGACTGTGGAGCTGTTGTTTGTCTGTGTGTAAGGACTGTGATGAGCTGTTGTTTGTCTGTGTGAAGGACTGTGGAGCTGTTGTCTGTGTGAAGGACTGAGGAGCTGTCGTTTGTCTGTGTGAAGGACTGTGGAGCTGTTGTTTGTCTGTGTGAAGGACTGTGGAGCTGTTGTCTGTGTGAAGGACTGTGGAGCTGTCGTTTGTCTGTGTGAAGGACTGTGGAGCTGTTGTCTGTGTGAAGGACTGTGGAGCTGTCGTTTGTCTGTGTGAAGGGCTGTGGAGCTGTTGTTTGTCTGTGTGAAGGACTGTGGAGCTGTCGTTTGTCTGTGTGAAGGACTGTGATGCTGTTTTTTGTCTGTGTGAAGGACTGAGTAGCTGTCGTTTGTCTGTATGAAGGGCTGTGGAGCTGTCGTTTGTCTGTGTGAAGGGCTGTGGAGCTGTTGTTTGTCTGTGTGAAGGGCTGTGGAGCTGTTGTTTGTCTGTGTGAAGGACGGTGGAGCTGTTGTCTGTGTGAAGGACTGAGGAGCTGTCGTTTGTCTGTGTGAAGGACTGTGGAGCTGTTGTTTGTCTGTGTGAAGGACTGTGGAGCTGTTGTCTGTGTGAAGGACTGTGGAGCTGTTGTCTGTGTGAAGGACTGTGGAGCTGTCGTTTGTCTGTGTGAAGGACTGTGGAGCTGTCGTTTGTCTGTGTGAAGAACTGTGGAGCTGTTGTTTGTCTGTGTGAAGGACTGAGGAGCTGTCGTTTGTCTGTGTGAATGACTGTGGAGCTGTTGTTTGTCTGTGTGAAGGACTGTGGAGCTGTTGTTTGTCTGTGTGAAGACGTGGAGCTGTTGTTTTGTCTGTGTGAAGGACTGAGAAGCTGTCGTTGTCTGTGTGAAGGACTGTGGAGCTGTTGTTTGTCTGTGTGAACGACTGTGGAGCTGTTGTTTGTCTGTGTGAACGACTGTGGAGCTGTTGTTTGTCTGTGTGAACGACTGTGGAGCTGTTGTTTGTGTGAACGACTGTGGAGCTGTTGTCTGTGTGAATGACTCTGGAGCTGTTGTCTGTGTGAATGACTGTGGAGCTGTTGTTTGTCTGTGTGAAGGACTGTGGAGCTGTTGTTTGTCTGTGTGAACGACTGTGGAGCTGTTGTTTATCTGTGTGAAGGACTGTGGAGCTGTTGTTTGTCTGTGTGAACGACTGTGGAGCTGTTGTTTGTCTGTGTGAACGACTGTGGAGCTGTTGTTTGTGTGAAGACTGTGGAGCTGTTTGTTTGTCAGTGTGAACGACTGTGTGAGCGTTGTTTGTGTGAACGACTGGGAGCTGTTATTTGTCTTGTGAACGACTGAGGAGCTGTTTGTGTAACGACTGTGGAGCTGTTGTCTGGTGAATGACTCTGGAGCTGTTGTCGTGTGAATGACTGTGGAGCTAGTTGTTTGTCTGTGTGAAGGAACTGTGGAGCTGTTGTTTGTCTGTGTGAACGACTGTGGACTGTTGTCTGTGTGAAGGACTGTGGACTGTTGTCTGTGTGAAGACTGTGGAGCTGTTGTCTTGTGAAGGACTGTGGAGCCTGTTGTCTGTGTGAAGGACTGTGGAGCTGTTGTTTGTCTGTGTGAAGGACTGTGGAAGATGTTGTTTGTTGAAGGACTGTGAGCTGTTTGTTTGTCTGTGATGAAGACTGTGGAGCTGTTGTTTGTCTGGTGAAGACTGTGGAGCTGTTGTTGTCTGAGTGAAGGACTGTGGACTGTGTATTGTTGTGTGAAAAGAACTGTGGAGCTGTTGTTTGTCTGTGTGAACGACTGAGGAGCTGTTGTTTGTGTGAACGACTGTGGAGCTGTTGTTTGTCTGTGTGAACGACTGTGGAGCTGTTGTTTGTGTGTGTGAAGGACTGTGGAGCTCTTGTTTGTCTGTGTGAAGGACTGTGGAGCTGTTGTTTGTCTGTGTGAAGGACTGTGGAGCTGTTGTCTGTGTGAAAGACTGAGGAGCTGTCGTTTGTCTGTGTGAAGAGCTGTGGAGCTGTTGTTTGTCTGTGTGAACGACTGTGGAGCTGTTGTTTGTCTGTGTGTAGGACTGTGGAGCTGTTGTTTGTCTGTGTGAAGGACTGCGGAGCTGTTGTTTTTGTGAACGACTGTGATGCTGTTTGTCTGTGTGAAGGACTGTGGAGCTGTTGTTTGTCTGTGTGAACGACTGTGGTGCTGTTGTTTGTCTGTGAGAACGACTGTGGAGCTGTCGTTTGTCTGTGTGAAGGACTGTGGAACTGTTCTTTGTCTGTGAGAACGACTGTGGAGCTGTCGTTTGTCTGTGAGAACGACTGTGGAGCTGTCGTTTGTCTGTTAGAACAACTGTGGAGCTGTCGTTTGTTTGTGTGAACGACTGTGGAGCTGTCGTTTGTCTGTGTGAACGACTGTGGAGCTGTCGTTTGTCTGTGTGAACGACTGTGGAGCTGTCGTTTGTCTGTGTGAAGGACTGTGGTGCTGTTGTCTGTGTGATGGAGTGTTGAGCTGTTGTTTGTCTGTGTGAAGGACTGTGGAGCTGTTGTTTGTCTGTGTGAAGGGCTGTGGAGCTGTTGTCTGTGTGAACGACTGTGGTGCTGTTGTTTGTCTGTGTGAAGGACTGTGGAGCTGTCGTTTTTCTGTGTGAAGGACTGTGGAGCTGTTGTTTGTCTGTGTGAAGGGCTGTGGAGCTGTTGTCTGTGTGAACGACTGTGGTGCTGTTGTTTGTCTGTGTGAAGGACTGTGGAGCTGTTGTCTGTGTGAACGACTGTGATGCTGTTGTTTGTCTGTGAGAAGGACTGAGGAGCTGTTGTTTGTGTGAAGGACTGTGGAGCTGTTGTCTGTGTGAACGACAGTGGTGCTGTCGTTTGTCTGTGTGAAGGACTGTGGAGCTGTCGTTTGTCTGTGCGAAGGACTGTGGAGCTGTTGTTTGTCTGTGTGAAGGACTGAGGAGCTGTCGTTTGTCTGTGTGAATGACTGTGGAGCTGTTGTTTGTCTGTGTGAAGGACTGTGGCTGTTGTTTGTCTGTGTGAAGGACTGTGGAGCTGTTGTTTGTCTGTGTGAAGGACTGAGGAGCTGTCGTTTGTCTGTGTGAAGACTGTGGACTGTTGTCTGGTGAAGGACTGAGGAGCTGTCGTTTGTCTGTGTGTATGGACTGTGGAGCTGTTGTTTGTCTGTGTGAACGACTGTGAGCTGTTGTTTGTCTTGTGAACGACTGTGGAGCTGATTGTTGTCTGTGTGAACGACTGTGGAGCTGTTGTTGTGTGAAAGGACTGTGAGCTTTTTCTGTGTGAAGACTGTGGAGCTGTGTTTGTCTGTGTGAAGGACTGTGGAGCTGTTGTCTGTGTGAAGGACTGTGGAGCTGTTGTTTGTGTGAAGACTGTGGAGCTGTCGTTTGTCTGTGTGAAGGACTGTGGAGCTGTTGTGCGTGTGAAGGACTGTGGAGCTGTTGTTTGTCTGTGTGAAGGACTGTGGAGCTGTTTGTCTGTGGAAGGACTGTGGACTGTTGTTTGTTTGTGTGAAGGATTGTGGATGCTGTTGTTTGTCTGTGTGAAGGACTGTGGAGCTGTTGTCTGTGTGAAGGACTGTGGAGCTGTTGTCTGTGTGAAGGACTGTGAGCTAGTTATTGTCTGTGTGAAGGACTGTGGAGCTGTGTTTGTCTGTGAAGGACTGTGGAGCTGTTGTTTGTCTGTGTGAAGGACTGTGGAGCTGTTTGTTTGTCTGTGTGAAGGACTGTGGAGCTGTTGTTTGTTCTGTGTGAAGACTTGTGAGCTGTTGTTTGTCTGTGTGAAGGACTGTGGAGCTGTTGTTTGTCTGTGTGAAGGACTGTGGAGCTGTTGTTTGTCTGTGTGAAGGACTGTGGAGCTGTTGTTTTGTCTGTGTGAACGACTGTGGGCTGTGTTTGTCTGTGTGAAGGACTGTGGAGCTGTTGTTTTTGTCTGTGTGAAGACTGTGGAGCTGTTGTTTGTCTCTGTGAAGGACTGTGGAGCTGTTGTTTGTCTGTGTGTAGGACTGTGGAGCTGTTGTTTGTCTGTGTGAAGGACTGTGGAGCTGTTGTTTTTGTGAACGACTGTGATGCTGTTTGTGTGAAGGACTGTGGAGCTGTTGTTTGTCTGTGTGAACGACTGTGGAGCTGTTGTTTGTCTGTGTGAACGACTGTGGAGCTGTTGTTTGTCTGTGTGAACGACTGTGGAGCTGTCGTTTGTCTGTGTGAACGACTGTGGAGGCTGTTGTTTGTCTGTGTGAACGACTGGTGGAGCTGTTGTTTGTCTGTGTGAACGACTGTGGAGCTGTCGTTTGTCTGTGTGAAGGACTGTGGAGCTGTTGTCTGTGAACGACTGTGGTGCTGTTGTTTGTCTGTGAGAACGACTGTGGAGCTGTCGTTTGTCTGTGTGAAGGACTGTGGAGCTGTCGTTTGTCTGTGTGAAGGACTGTGGAGCTGTTGTTTGTGAGAACGACTGTGGAACTGTCGTTTGTCTGTGAGAACGACTGTGGAGCTGTCGTTTGTCTGTTAGAACGACTGTGGAGCTGTCGTTTGTTTGTGTGAACGACTGTGGAGCTGTCGTTTGTTTGTGTGAACGACTGTGGAGCTGTCGTTTGTCTGTGTGAACGACTGTGGAGCTGTCGTTTGTCTGTGTGAACGACTGTGGAGCTGTCGTTTGTCTGTGTGAACGACTGTGGAGCTGTCGTTTGTCTGTGTGAACGACTGTGGAGCTGTCGTTTGTCTGTGTGAACGACTGTGGAGCTGTCGTTTGTCTGTGTGAACGACTGTGGAGCTGTCGTTTGTCTGTGTGAACGACTGTGGAGCTGTTGTCTGTGAGTCAGTGATATTCTTACATTGGATAAGTACATTTACGTAAGCGCCACCATAAGAATTTCCTTGGTGGTTGCTAGGTGACGTGGTAGCTAGGTGGCGTGGTAACTAGGCGACGTGGTAGCTAGGCGACGTGGTAGCTAGGCGACGTGGTAGCTAGGCGACGTGGTAGCTAGGCGACGTGGTAACTAGGCGACGTGGTAACTAGGCGACGTGGTATCTAGGTGACGTGGTAGCTAGGCGACGTGGTAGCTAGGCGACGTGGTAGCTAGGCGACGTGGTAGCTAGGCGACGTGGTAGCTAGGCGCCGTGGTAGCTAGGCGACGTGGTAGCTAGGCGACGTGGTAGCTAGGTGAGGTGCTAGCTACGGACTTTATGTCACACATTCCTTTAAGAGCCTTCAGCCTCATGTGTGACTCTGGTACATTGTCTACTACGGTAACTGCAGTTTTCCTTCTGCATCCCCTGTCACAATATTAGGCTGCCTTGTCTGAGAGAAATAACAAATTAGCAAATCACAGCTAGGGGATGCTTTATTTATTCAGCTTAAATGCGGATAAACCAGTCAGTGGTCTGGCTGGTTTACTCATGTACCAGTGGCCTGGTTGGTTTACTCATGTACCAGTGGCCTGGTTGGTTTACTCATGTACCAGTGGCCTGGCTGGTTTACTCATGTACCAGTAGCCTGGTTGGTTTACTCATGTACCAGTGGCCTGGCTGGTTTACTCATGTACCAGTAGCCTGGCTGGTTTACTCATGCACCAGTGGTCTGGCTGGTTTACTCATGTACCAGTAGCCTGGTTGGTTTACTCATGTACCAGTAGCCTGGTTGGTTTACTCATGTACCAGTGGCCTGGCTGGTTTACTCATGTACCAGTGGCCTGGCTGGTTTACTCATGCACCAGTGGCCTGGCTGGTTTACTCATGCACCAGTGGTCTGGCTGGTTTACTCATGTACCAGTGGCCTGGCTGGTTTACTCATGCACCAGTGGCCTGGCTGGTTTACTCATGCACCAGTGGCCTGGCTGGTTTACTCATGCACCAGTGGTCTGGCTGGTTTACTCATGTACCAGTGGCCTGGCTGGTTTACTCATGCACCAGTGGCCTGGCTGGTTTACTCATGCACCAGTGGTCTGGCTGGTTTACTCATGTACCAGTGGCCTGGCTGGTTTACTCATGCACCAGTGGCCTGGCTGGTTTACTCATGCACCAGTGGCCTGGCTGGTTTACTCATGCACCAGTGGTCTGGCTGGTTTACTCATGCACCAGTGGCCTGGCTGGTTTACTCATGCACCAGTGGCCTGGCTGGTTTACTCATGCACCAGTGGCCTGGCTGGTTTACTCATGCACCAGTGGCCTGGCTGGTTTACTCATGCACCAGTGGTCTGGCTGGTTTACTCATGCACCAGTGACCTGGCTGGTTTACTCGTATACCAGTGGTCTGGCTGGTTTACTCATGTACCAGTGGCCTGGCTGGTTTACTCGTATACCAGTGGTCTGGCTGGTTTACTCATGTACCAGTGGTCTGGCTGGTTTACTCGTATACCAGTGGTCTGGCTGGTTTACTCATGTACCAGTGGCCTGGCTGGTTTACTCGTGTACCAGTGGCCTGGCTGGTTTACTCGTGTACCAGTGGTCTGGCTGGTTTACTCGTGTACCAGTGGCCTGGCTGGTTTACTCGTGTACCAGTGGCCTGGCTGGTTTACTCATGTACCAGTGGCCTGGCTGGTTTACTCATGTAGCAGTAGCCTGGCTGGTTTACTCATGTACCAGTGGCCTGGTTGGTTTACTCGTGTACCAGTGGCCTGGTTGGTTTACTCATGTACCAGTGGCCTGGCTGGTTTACTCATGTAGCAGTAGCCTGGCTGGTTTACTCATGTACCAGTGGCCTGGTTGGTTTACTCATGTACCAGTGGCCTGGCTGGTTTACTCATGTAGCAGTGGCCTGGCTGGTTTACTCATGTAGCAGTGGCCTGGCTGGTTTACTCATGTACCAGTGGCCTGGCTGGTTTACTCATGTACCAGTGGCCTGGCTGGTTTACTCATGTACCAGTGGCCTGGCTGGTTTACTCATGTACCAGTGGCCTGGCTGGTTTACTCATGCACCAGTGGCCTGGCTGGTTTACTCATGCACCAGTGGCCTGGCTGGTTTACTCATGCACCAGTGGCCTGGCTGGTTTATTCATGCACCAGTGGCCTGGCTGGTTTACTCATGCACCAGTGGCCTGGCTGGTTTACTCATGCACCAGTGGCCTGGCTGGTTTACTCATGCACCAGTGGCCTGGCTGGTTTACTCATGTACCAGTGGCCTGGCTGGTTTACTCATGCACCAGTGGCCTGGCTGGTTTACTCATGCACCAGTGGCCTGGCTGGTTTACTCATGTACCAGTGGCCTGGCTGGTTTACTCATGCACCAGTGGCCTGGCTGGTTTACTCATGCACCAGTGGCCTGGCTGGTTTACTCATGCACCAGTGGCCTGGCTGGTTTACTCATGCACCAGTGGACGGCACAGGTACGAGATATACTCTGGTAACTTCACCAATCAACAAGTCTTCTACACATCCAGCATCACCATAAATTTATTTAATCTCCGACAACGGGCGAAGTTATCTCATTCGAAGATTAAGTTACTGACGTACGATCTTAATTGTTACCTTTAAAACCTAACTTTATATATATATATATATATATATATATATATATATATATATATATATATATATATATATATATATATATTACATTTCTTTCAACACACCGGCAGTATCCCACCGAGGCAGGGTGGCCCGAAAGGAGAAACGAAAATTTCTTTTACATTTAGTAATATATACAGGAGAAGGGGTTACTAGCCCCTTGCTCCCGGCATTTTAGTCGCCTCTTACAACACGCATGGCTTATGGAGGAACAATTCTGTTCCACTTCCCCATGGAGATAAGAGGAAATAAACAAGAACAAGAACTAGAAAGAAAACCCAGAGGGGTGTGTATATGTATGCTTGTACATGTACGTATAATGTAACCTAAGTGTAAGTAGAAGTAGCAAGACGTACCTGAAATCTTGCATGTTTATGAGACAGAAAAAAGGACACCAGCAATCCTACCAACATGTAAAATAATTACAGGCTTTCGTTTTACACTCACTTGGCAGGACGGTAGTACCTCCCTGGGCGGTTGCTGTCTTCCAACCTACTACCTTTAATATATATATATATATATATATATATATATATATATATATAAGTGTGTGTGTGTGTGTGTGTGTGTGTAAAGGTAGAAAGTTGAAAGTGAACATAGAAAAGAGTAAAGTGATGAGAGTATCAAATGATTTAGATAAAGAAAAACTGGATATCAAATTGGGGAGGAGTATGGAAGAAGTGAATGTTTTCAGATATTTGGGAGTTGACGTGTCAGCGGATGGATTTATGAAGGATGAGGTTAATCATAGAATTGATGAAGGAAAAAAGGTGAGTGGTACGTTGAGGTATATGTGGAGTCAAAAAACGTTATCTATGGAGGCAAAGAAGGGAATGTATGAAAGTATAGTAGTACCAACACTCTTATATGGATGTGAAGCTTGGGTGGTAAATGCAGCAGCGAGGAGGCGGTTGGAGGCAGTGGAGATGTCCTGTCTAAGAGCAATGTGTAGTGTAAATATTATGCAGAAAATTCGAAGTGTGGAAATTAGGAGATGGTGTGGAGTTAATAAAAGTATTAGTCAGAGGGCTGAAGAGGGGTTGTTGAGGTGGTTTGGTCATTTAGAGAGAATGGATCAAAGTAGAATGACATGGAGAGCGTATAAATCTGCAGGGGAAGGAAGGAGGGGTAGGGGTCGTCCTCGAAAAGGATGGAGGGAGGGGGTAAAGGAGGTCTTGTGGGCGAGGGGTTTGGACTTCCAGCAAGCGTGCGTGAGCGTGTTAAATAGGAGTGAATGGAGACGAATGGTATTTGAGACCTGACGATCTGTTTTTATACGCATATACTTCTAAACTGTTGTATTCTGAGCACCTCTGCAAAAACAGTGATTATGTGTGAGTGAGGTGAAAGTGTTGAATGATGATGAAAGTATTTTCTTTTTGGGGATTTTCTTTCTCTTTGGGTCACCCTGCCTCGGTGGGAGACGGCCGACTTGTTGAAATTATATATATATATATATATATATATATATATATATATATATATATATATATATATATATATATAATATATATATATATATATATATATATATATGTCGTGCCGAATAGGCAGAACTTGCGATCTTGGCTTAAATAACAACTCTCATCTTGCCATATAGGACAAGCGAAAATTTTGTGTATGCAATAATTTCGCCAAAATCATTCTGAACCTAACGAAAAAAAATATATTTCACTGTTTGTTTAGTATTAAATTACTGTAAGCAAATCTAAAATATATTTAGTTGGGTTATGCTAAAATAAATTGTTCTTCTTATAATAAGGTTAGGTAAGTTTTCTAAGATTCTTTTGGTGCAAAATTAAAATTTTTTACATTAACATTAATTAAAAAAATATATCTTTAAACGTATAAGAGAAAATTTAAGAAAGGACTTAATTTTAAATGAGTTCTTGCTAATTGACCAGTTTTACATTTTCGGCACGACATATATATAATATATATATATATATATATATATATATATATATATATATATATATATATATATATATATATATATATATATATATATATATAATTAATAAGATCACAGCAAACAGGTGATTTCTTAATATGCAGCGTAACCACAATGAAAAACAGTAATATTCCAAGCACTTTCGTGATTTCTGACACTTTCAAGGAAGAGTAAGAATAAGAGTACAAGAGAATACGCACCAAGATGTAACCTCACATAAAACACTTCTCACTCACCTGGGAATTTCCTTATCTTTGTTATCATGTTTGTGATCATGTCACACATCAGAGCATCTTCAACTTGTCGCTATTTTATACCATCTTCAACATAACATTCATGTCGTTTTCAACATAACATTCACGTCGTTTTCAACATAACATTCATGTCGTTTTCAACATAACATTCATGTCGTTTTCAACAAAAACATTCACGTCGTTTTCAAACATAACATTCACGTCGTTTCAACATAACATTCACGTCGTTTTCAACATAACATTCATGTCGTTTTCAACATAACATTCACGTCGTTTTCAACATAACATTCACGTCGTTTTCAACATAACATTCACGTCGTTTTCAACATAACATTCACGTCGTTTTCAAACATAACATTCACGTCGTTTTCAACATAACATTCACGTCGTTTTCAACATAACATTCATGTCGTTTTCAACATAACATTCACGTCGTTTTCAACATAACATTCACGTCGTTTTCAACATAACATTCACGTCGTTTTCAACATAACATTCATGTCGTTTTCAACATAACATTCACGTCGTTTTCAACATAACATTCACGTCGTTTTCAACATAACATTCACGTCGTTTTCAACATAACATTCACGTCGTTTTCAACATAACATTCACGTCGTTTTCAACATAACATTCATGTCGTTTTCAACATAACATTCATGTCGTTTTCAACATAACATTCATGTCGTTTTCAACATAACATTCACGTCGTTCTCAACATAACATTCACGTCGTTTTCAACATAACATTCACGTCGTTTTCAACATAACATTCACGTCGTTCTCAACATAACATTCACGTCGTTTTCAACATAACATTCACGTCGTTTTCAACATAACATTCACGTCGTTCTCAACATAACATTCACGTCGTTTTCAACATAACATTCACGTCGTTCTCAACAAAAACATTCACGTCGTTCTCAACATAACATTCACGTCGTTTTCAACATAACATTCACGTCGTTTTCAACATAACATTCACGTCGTTCTCAACATAACATTCACGTCGTTTTCAACATAACATTCACGTCGTTTTCAACATAACATTCACGTCGTTTTCAACATAACATTCACGTCGTGTTCACCTAGAGTACAACGCTGAGGAACATCTAGGGAAAGGTTGGTGAACTTTCAGAACGAAAGATTTAATGTTGGCCGCCTCATTAGCTGATAGGTTTTCTAGAAACCTGTCTAGAGACTCAAGGACAATAAGTTCCCTAGACGTATCTCTATTCTGAAAATTTCCCATGATTTTTAGGTTGCATGGAAACAACGGAAGTCACTGGAAACTTATCACGATGCTAAGCCTTAAGGTCACTGATGGGAGACATGTGTTCTGATCTTCTCTTACCAGGAGTACACACAAGGTAACACATATAATTTCCTTTCTTAAAAATTTCTAATGGGCAGGTAAATCTTGCTTGTAAGGCATGTCTAGGTACAAACTTTTAAGCCATTACTTTGTCTCCTACGTTGAAGGCTCTAAGAACAGCAGACTGCTCCTTCAGTTTCTAGCAAGCATTTACTAAGCTTATAACTGCTAACTCAGGAGCAGTCTCAAGCTGTTGTTGCATGAAAACAGTAGCAGTTCAGACTGAAGGAGTCTGACCCAACCGGACCTTCAAAATGGACAAAGGTCCTCTAACCGTACGTCTCCATACGAGTTCAAAAGGGCTATAACCATGACTCTTGTTCACTCTCCCTGGTAGCAAATATTAATAAAGGTAGAGCTTCATCTCAGTCCTTCGAATATTTGGTGCAGAAAGCTTGCATCATAGACATGACTTCAATGTATGATGGAATCATTTCATTGCTCCACCGAGGATGATGACTGATGGACAGAACAGAATTGATTCTCAAGTATGAGAAAACTTCCCTAAAAGTCTTACACGTAAAGTTTCCTGTGTTACCTTTGATGAGTTTTGAGAGTCTTCTTACTCCCGGAGCCTGGCCATGGGCCAGGCTCATCTGTTGCTAGCCTGGTCAACCAGGCTGTTGTTGCTCGAGGCCCGCATGTCCATCACAGCCTGGTTGATGTGGCACCTGTTGAAGATGTCCAGTTTCCTCTTGAAGACTTCTACAAATGTTACAGCAGTGTTTTTGATATCTTTTGGTACGATGTTGAATAAGCTAGAGCCACGGATGTTGATACAGTGTTCCCTTATTGTGCCCACCGCACCCCTGCTCTTCACTGTGTTTATTTTGCATTTTCTTCCATATCTCTCGCTCCAGTATGTTGTTATGGCAGTGTGCAGATTTGAGACCAGACCCTCGAGTACCTCCTAGGTATACATTATCATGTATCTCTCTCTTTCTCTCCCTGGGTTGTAAATGCTGCAGCGAGGAGGCGGCTGGAAGCAGTGGAGATAGATGTCCTGTCTAAGGGCAATGTGTAGTGTAAATATTATACAGAGACTTCGTAGTGTGGAACTTAGGAGAAGGTGTGGAGTTACTGAAAGTATTATTCAGAGGGCTGAAGAGGGGTTGTTGAGGTGGTTTGGTCATTTAGAGAGAATGGAATAAAGTAGAAGGACTGGAGAGCGTATAACTCCGTAGGGAAAGGAAGGCGGGGTAGGGGTCGTCCTCGAAAAGGATGGAGGGGTAAAAGTGGTTTTGTGGGCGAGGGGCTTGGACTTCCAGCAAGCGTGCGTGAGCGTGTTAGGAGTGAATGGAGATGAATGGTTTTTCAGACCAGACGAGCTATTGGAGTGAGAGCAGAGTAATATTTTCTGATGAGATTCAGGGAAACTGGTTAGCCGGACTTGAGTTCTGGGAATGGGAACTGGAATGCCTGCACTTTAAAGGAGGGGCTTAGGATTTTGCCAGTTTGCTGTCGTATCTGAGCGCCTCTGCAAAGACAGTGATCATGTATGAGAGATGGTGAAAGTGTTGAATGATTAAAGGTCTTTGTTTGTTTTTGGGTTTTTCTTTCTTTTTGGGTCACCCTGCCTCGGTGGGAAACGGACGACGTGTTATAAAAAACAAAGGTTTCTAAGGTTTTTCTGATATAAAATTATTAATTTTTACATTAACTTAAATGAAAAAATATATCTTTAAACGTATAAGAGAAAATTTTAGAAAAAACTCAATTTTAAATGAGTTTATGCTAATTGACAAATTTTACCTATTCGGCACTACATTATATATATGTTGTGCCGAATAGGTAAAATTGCTCAATTAACAAGAACTCATTTAAAACTGAGTCCTTTCTATAATTTATGTTAGCGTAGAAATTAATGATGTTATACCAAAAGAACTTTAGAAAATATACCTAACTTTAGTATAACAAGCGCAATTGAATTTAGCCTATTCCAACTAAATATATTTTAGATAAGTTTACAATAATTTAATAATAAACACAATAAAATATATATTTTTTTTCGTTAGGTTCAGAATGATTTTTGCGAAATTATTGCATAAACAAGTTTTCGCTTGCCTTATTCGGCAAGAAGAGCATTGCTATTTAAGGCAAAATCGCAAGTTTTACCTATTCGACAAGACATACATACGTGTAAATAACAGCTACACAGCCTCAAACTCTCGCTCTTTAGCATGCCATTTGTGGTTTAGTGGATTAGGGCATCTCGAGGTTTTAACTAGCTACCCGGGTGGCGTGGCGTGGCGTGCAGTTATTGTTTAAAAATTACATGTTCGTGGATGCATTAAAATATACGTGTGTGTGTGTGTGTGTGTGTGTGTGTGTGTGTGTGTGTGTGTGTGTGTGTGTGTGTGTGTGTGTGTGTGTGTAAGCAAACTCGATCTACGAGCGTTAGGGAAAAGTACACAGTTGTATATACACCAGGCCAGACCAGACAGTGCTGTAGCACCCAGCCACTTTCCGAGTTACAACACAAATTTAAACTGAACATAATGTTTCTTTGTTGTTCTTGGAGAATGACGCTTGTGGGTTTAGCGCTTAGTTATGATTATAATAAAAATTATGTCGTAGAAAAATATTTAATGTTAGTTTTAGTTTACGAACGCAGCCTGACTATCCATATTGGAAGATAGTCTGTTGGTGGGTTTGGTTATGCAGCTCCGGCAGCGAACTTCAATAAGCGATGGGGGATTTGGTGTGTGTGGCTGCATTGTCTCAGTTCCAGGTCAATCAACCGTGATCGCTACACCAAGGGAAGGAGATGGAGGGAGAGATGGGAATACTCGGGATGGCATATTTTCTTGTATTGGCCACCTGTTGGGTGAATGTTGAGAGAGAACAGACTGGTATTTCAAATACCAGTCTGTTCTCTCTCAACATTCAAGCTGTGCAGAATGGAACAACGTGACTCATTACTTAGTGGTAAAGCGCTCTACTCACAACCAATATGACCCGGGTTCGATTCCAGGATGAGACGAAACAAACGGGCAGGTCTCCTTACCCTGTCGCCACCGTTACATCTACTGGTTCGTGTTAGGCAGGTCTCACTCAAACGTAACTAATGTATTCCCATTTATGCACCTCAATTTACAGTTCAAGTTACCTAGCCGCAAGTCATTACCTGTTCCACTACCTACCAAGCATCAATCCATCCAACTTGAATCCATAGTTCTGGATTAGACATGTATCGGATGTGAAAATTTAGGTATCCACGGATGCAGGATCTATATGAGGATGTCTTACCTATTTTGCAGATGCGGATGCGGATCCGAATGTAAGAAATTGTGCGGATGTTCTTCGGATGTTGATGCGGATGTAAAAAAAAATATGCGGATGTTCCCCGGATTCGGATGCGGATGTATATGCGGATAACTGTTTACAGTAAAATGCAGATGCAGATGCGGATGTAATATATCGTGCGGACGTTCTGCGGATGCGGATATCTCATACATCACTTCTCTGGATTTACTTTCCGTGAGATAGACCTTGTATACTCTCAGACTGTGCACAATGGGAAATATAAGAAGATAATTCGTACTTTGATGTTCCAATCACTACTAATGTAATGACGAACAAGTAGATATATCTGTAGTATGTATGTTTAGCCAGAGCTTAGTGTGCGCGCGCGCGTACACATCATTCAAGGTTTAGAGATAAAATAATATGGATTATTTTCACAGATCAACATTACCAACAACAAATGATTGTAATCGCTCATTCTAACACCATAAAATCATTTTTTTCTCTAATTTCAATACCAATACAAGAATTTTAGTAAATGCTTTGTGATAGATTATGTAAAACTGTGATAATATTTGTGTCGATGAGTTGGCAATAATGTGGATTATAGTTACACCATCAACAGATAATGGAGATAATTGGTACAAAATGTCGAAACGATGGAAAAATAAATACAAATTAATAAAATTAGCCTTTTTATTTATTTCTCCACACAAGGATAATGTTGAGAAGGATGTGTAGTTGCCTCTCCGCAAGCAAGGTCTGGCAAATGTCGTGGTGTATAAACAAGAGAATTTAAAACAGGTAATGAGAGCAGCTGTTTGTTGCATCTTGCACGTGTTCTCAACCATAATATAAATTTTGAAATTTACTCAATAAATTTAATTACATGAAGAGGAGAATTTGTAGAGTCAAACTTTGTCCCGACTCCAAACTTTTAACTAAGTAATTTTTGTGGAAGTCACTGGATTCTTAGCATTTTCCTGGAAAGAAACATCGCCTTTGAGTGTCAGGTTACAAATCGGGTGTTTCCAGACAATGTAGGTAGGTCCAAAGAAGAAAATATTGACCATCAATCAGTCAATAGCTGTCTTTCCTGAAGTACACAGACATCACAATGCGAACACTAACCAAACTGCAGTAACCTGACCATGACGTACTTCCCAACTACAGAATTCAAGTTCTGCTAATCATTTTTCCTGAATATTTCTAAATATTACCTTGCACACACTCCAGCAGCACACATTAAACACCACGTGTGTCCACTCAACACACATGCTTGCAGACTGCTCAGGTTGTCTCTCAAAAATCTCCTCCATAACTTCCTCTTAACCCTTTACGTGACGTCCTCTACTCCTTCCATCCACCATAAATCTATACACATCGTGTGTACCTTATTTTTCCTCATCGTGTCTAATAAATCATCTCAGCAACCTCATCTCTGTCATCTGAATTGTACCTATCAAAACCAGCCAGCTACCTTCTATACTTAGTCTTAGTATATTCCTCACACTAATCTCAGAGCACATCTCCCTTGCCTCCAGCCTCCCCTCAGCATCTTCAAAAATGACACCTCACACCCATGTAGAAACACTAAACCACAATTCTCTGATACACTACAGTTATTACAGTCATTGCCTACATTTTTATTACGCAAAATCGTCAAAATATCTGCTACTTTCTTCCCCTCAACTATTTGCTGATTTTCCTACTCTCTCATACATTCGTCTGCCCATCTGCTTACACCTTCACTCTTAAATACCTGAATACATTCACTTCCTCTATACCTCATTCCAGTCTAACGTCCAGTCTTCCACGTCACAGACGTCACACGTCTCGTCACAGACGTCACACGTCTCGTCACAGACGCCACACGTCTCGTCACATACGTCACACGTCACGTCACAGACGTTGTCTTAATCTTCCCATCTTGATGATCACTTCGGGTGTTCAGTAAAACTTTTTTTTACTCTCCCTTTAAACACCTCGTCTAAAACTCTGTGCTTCTTACGTGGCAAGTCTTACGTGGCAAGTCTTACGTGGCAAGTCTTACGTGGCAAGTCTTACGTGGCAAGTCTTACGTGGCAAGTCTTACGTGACAATTCTTACGTGGCAAGTCTTACGTGGCAAGTCTTACGTGGCAAGTCTATCGTCCCATGACCAGCTTTGAAGAGGTTTTTTGTTAGCCTGGGGTACATAACATACTAATGTTGAATATGGTCTTCATGACACACATGTGAAGAATGGTCTCCATGACACACACATGTGAAGAATGGTCTTCATGACACACACATGTGAAGAATGGTCTTCATGACACACACATGTGAAGAATGGTCTTCATGACACACACATGTGAAGAATGGTCTTCATGACACACATGTGAAGAATGGTCTCCATGACACACACATGTGAGGAATGGTCTTCATGACACACACATGTGAAGAATGGTCTTCATGACACACACATGTGAAGAATGGTCTTCATGACACACACATGTGAAGAATGGTCTTCATGACACACACATGTGAAGAATGGTCTTCATGACACACACATGTGAAGAATGGTCTTCATGACACACACATGTGAAGAGTGGTCTTCATGACACACACATGTGAAGAATGGTCTTCATGACACACACATGTGAAGAATGGTCATCATGACACACATGTGAAGAATGGTCTCCATGACACACATGTGAAGAATGGTCATCATGACACACAGATGTGAAGAATGGTCCTCATGACACACAGATGTGAAGAATGGTCCTCATGACACACAGATGTGAAGAATGGTCCTCATGACACACAGAAGTGAAGAATGGTCCTCATGACACACACATGTGAAGAATGGTCTTCATGACACACAGATGTGAAGAATGGTCTTCATGACACGCACATGTGAAGAATGGTCATCATGACACACACATGTGAAGAATGGTCTTCATGACACGCACATGTGAAGAATGGTCCTCATGACACACAGATGTGAAGAATGGTCCTCATGACACACAGATGTGAAGAATGGTCCTCATGACACACAGATGTGAAGAATGGTCCTCATGACACACAGATGTGAAGAATGGTCTTCATGACACACACATGTGAAGAATGGTCCTCATGACACACAGATGTGAAGAATGGTCCTCATGACACACAGATGTGAAGAATGGTCCTCATGACACACAGATGTGAAGAATGGTCCTCATGACACACAGATGTGAAGAATGGTCCTCATGACACACACATGTGAAGAATGGTCTTATGACACACACATGTGAAGAATGGTCTTCATGACACACACATGTGAAGAATGGTCTTCATGACACACACATGTGAAGAATGGTCTTCATGACACACACATGTGAAGAATGGTCTTCATGACACACACATGTGAAGAATGGTCTTCATGACACACACATGTGAAGAATGGTCTTCATGACACACATGTGAAGAATGGTCTTCATGACACACACATGTGAAGAATGGTCTTCATGACACACACATGTGAAGAATGGTCTTCATGACACACACATGTGAAGAATGGTCTTCATGACACACACATGTGAAGAATGGTCTTCATGACACACACATGTGAAGAATGGTCTTCATGACCCCACACATGTGAAGAATGGTCTTCATGAACACACAAAGTGAAGAATGGTCTTCATGACACACACATGTGAAGAATGGTCTTCATGACACACACATGTGAAGAATGGTCTTCATGACACACACATGTGAAGAATGGTCTTCATGACACACACATGTGAAGAATGGTCTTCATGACACACACATGTGAAGAATGGTCTTCATGACACACACATGTGAAGAATGGTCTTCATGACACACACATGTGAAGAATGGTCTTCATGACACACACATGTGAAGAATGGTCTTCATGACACACACATGTGAAGAATGGTCTTCATGACACACACATGTGAAGAATGGTCTTCATGACACACACATGTGAAGAATGGTCTTCATGACACACACATGTGAAGAATGGTCTTCATGACACACACATGTGAAGAATGGTCTTCATGACACACACATGTGAAGAATGGTCTTCATGACACACACATGTGAAGAATGGTCTTCATGACACACATGTGAAGAATGGTCTTCATGACACACACATGTGAAGAATGGTCTTCATGACACACACACATGTGAAGAATGGTCTTCATGACACACACACATGTGAAGAATGGTCTTCATGACACACACATGTGAAGAATGGTCTTCATGACACACACATGTGAAGAATGGTCTTCATGACACACACATGTGAAGAATGGTCTTCATGACACACACATGTGAAGAATGGTCATCATGACACACAGATGTGAAGAATGGTCCTCATGACACACAGATGTGAAGAATGGTCCTCATGACACACAGATGTGAAGAATGGTCCTCATGACACACAGATGTGAAGAATGGTCCTCATGACACACAGATGTGAAGAATGGTCCTCATGACACACAGATGTGAAGAATGGTCCTCATGACACACAGATGTGAAGAATGGTCCTCATGACACACAGATGTGAAGAATGGTCCTCATGACACACAGATGTGAAGAATGGTCCTCATGACACACAGATGTGAAGAATGGTCCTCATGACACGCACATGTGAAGAATGGTCCTCATGACACACAGATGTGAAGAATGGTCCTCATGACACACAGATGTGAAGAATGGTCCTCATGACACACAGATGTGAAGAATGGTCCTCATGACACACACATGTGAAGAATGGTCTTCATGACACACACATGTGAAGAATGGTCTTCATGACACACACATATGAAGAATGGTCTTATGACACACACATGTGAAGAATGGTCTTCATGACACACATGTGAAGAATGGTCTTCATGACACACACATGTGAAGAATGGTCTTCATGACACATGTGAAGAATGGTCTTCATGACACACACATGTGAAGAATGGTCTTCATGACACACACATGTGAAGAATGGTCTTCATGACACACACATGTGAAGAATGGTCTTCATGACACACACATGTGAAGAATGGTCATCATGACACACACATGTGAAGAATGGTCATCATGACACAGATGTGAAGAATGGTCTTCATGACACACACATGTGAAGAATGGTCTTCATGACACACACATGTGAAGAATGGTCATCATGACACACATGTGAAGAATGGTCTTCATGACACACACATGTGAAGAATGGTCTTCATGACACACACACATGTGAAGAATGGTCTTCATGACACACACATGTGAAGAATGGTCTTCATGACACACACATGTGAAGAATGGTCTTCATGACACACACACATGTGAAGAATGGTCTTCATGACACACACACATGTGAAGAATGGTCTTCATGACACACACACATGTGAAGAATGGTCTTCATGACACACACATGTGAAGAATGGTCTTCATGACACACATGTGAAGAATGGTCTTCATGACACACATGTGAAGAATGGTTTTCATGACACACATGTGAAGAATGGTCTTCATAACACACACATGTGAAGAATGGTCTTCATGACACACATGTGAAGAATGGTCATCATGACACAATGTGAAGAATGGTCTTCATGACACACACATGTGAAGAATGGTCATCATGACACACATGTGAAGAATGGTCTTCATGACACACACATGTGAAGAATGGTCTTCATGACACACACATGTGAAGAATGGTCTTCATGACACACACATGTGAAGAATGGTCTTCATGACACACACATGTGAAGAATGGTCTTCATGACACACACATGTGAAGAATGGTCCTCATGACACACATGTGAAGAATGGTCTTCATGACACACACACGTCAAGAATGGTCTTCATGACACACACATATTACAACTACATACAAGAACATTAAGTTAACTTGATCTACGATAACCAAATAATTTATTTTTGATGAGAAGAAACATCAAATCATTTCACAGAAACTAATATAAATAATGAAATGAGCTCATGAATACGTTGTTACCTCTGAGAACCACACATCAACATTGAAAGTTTTAAGCTGGCATGAGGCTACAGTTTCCAGCTATTGGTCAGAACCCAACTAAATTTATGCCTATGCAGCCTAGACTCATGGAGCCTTCCTTATAATTACTGGGGAGCACTAAACCCGTAGGATTATACAGCACATGTGGGGAGGATGGAAGGTATTCAGGCTTATTTCAGGGAACTGGAGCACAGATCCAATTCCCTAGATCAAGAGCCCCTCATCAGCGTCAAGGAACCTCCCTTGAGGGGCATGAAGCGTTCCAGTCATTAACACGATGCATCATTGAGGATTGATGCCGTTCGGAATTTTTATATTTTGATCAGAGGAAAATCTAAGCCCATAAGAGTCATATAGTGCCAGCAGGATAAGAGGCGTCCAAATTCGCTTCAAGTATGAAGGTGATAAGTAAATTTCCTTGAATCAAAAGCCTCGCACTAGGATCAAGGGGAAATATTGTAATAAGGTAAAATAATGCTGTTCTATTACGAGGCTAAAAGTAACAAAAAGGTCGACCAGAGGAGCCTTTCTCCAGTAAAAAAAAATGGGAATCGCCTATGTTGCACTGAATATACAGTACCAGGCATGTAAATAAACCATTGAATATTGGCCAAGATATATTAAACAAACGTTGAAATTTTGAAGCCGATTGAATAAGACTTTCTTGATTAATAAATAAAAATTTGAGAAAGAACAAACGAAATTGTATCTGAAAATCTTCAGAAAAACAGGAAAGTTTTCCCTCCCTGAACTTAAAAAAAAAATCCATAAATCCGCAGGTTTAATTTTTTCAGTTTATTTCTCACATTTACAATCTATTTAAAATACTCTGTAGTAATACTGTAAGATTTTTTTTTTTTTGGAAAAACCCAGTTTGATAAAAGTGGTAAAAATTTGGCAGTCTACCAAATACAGAAATATTCTAATAAAACACAAGAGAATTTAGGGTTTGAAGCTGATCAGCCGAGGCATTCACTAGTTATTACACCGGGAAACAATTTGCTTAATAAAATTGGCAAACTGAAATTTACAGAAATGTGTTAAATAAATCAAGATGTGTGTTAAGCCCATTAATGGTGAAAGTTTGAAGCCGATCGAAAAATGTATTCTTCAGTAATTGATCTAATACCAACACTTCCATTTTGTTTTAACTATTTCAAAAAAATTTGAAATTTATAGGTATTGGAATAAACTTACGGGTTATCGTATTACAGAATATTTCTTTATTAATATTTTGAAATTAACCAGAAGAAATTCTTGTTAGTTATTGAATAAAAAATAAACATCTCAGTTTATTCAATAAAACTGGTAAACCAGAACTTATGTCATCCAGAGGCAGAGTGAACTTTGGTGAAAGTTTGAAGTCGATCAGATGAGTCATTCTTCAGTTATGTTATTTAATAGTTATTATCCTAGCATTAGGATGTATCACTTATTAAATACTGGAGTTGTTCAGAAGAGTTAAATTGAAATTTGTTCAGCATAATTTAACTAGAATAAATGTTACACATTTTTTCCACACAAAGCTGTCATGTTCCAGGATGCTGGGTTCCAGGATGCTGGGTTCCAGGATGCTGGTGTTCCAGGATGCTGGGTTCCAGGATGCTGGGTTCCAGGATGCTGGTGTTCCAGGATGCTGGGTTCCAGGATGCTGGTGTTCCATGATGCTGGTGTTCCAGGATGCTGGTGTTCCAGGATGCTGGGTTCCAGGATGCTGAGTTCCAGGATGCTGGGTTCCAGGATGCTGGGTTCCAGGATGCTGAGTTCCAGGATGCTGGGTTCCAGGATGCTGGTGTTCCAGGATGCTGGTGTTCCAGGATGCTGGTGTTCCAGGATGCTGGTGTTCCAGGATGCTGGGTTCCAGGATGCTGGTGTTCCAGGATGCTGGTGTTCCAGGATGCTGGGTTCCAGGATGCTGGGTTCCAGGATGCTGGTGTTCCAGGATGCTGGTGTTCCAGGATGCTGGTGTTCCAGGATGCTGAGTTCCAGGATGCTGGGTTCCAGGATGCTGGTGTTCCAGGATGCTGGGTTCCAGGATGCTGGTGTTCCATGATGCTGGTGTTCCAGGATGCTGGTGTTCCAGGATGCTGGGTTCCAGGATGCTGAGTTCCAGGATGCTGGGTTCCAGGATGCTGGGTTCCAGGATGCTGGTGTTCCAGGATGCTGGTGTTCCAGGATGCTGGTGTTCCAGGATGCTGGTGTTCCAGGATGCTGGTGTTCCAGGATGCTGGGTTCCAGGATGCTGGTGTTCCAGGATGCTGGTGTTCCAGGATGCTGGGTTCCAGGATGCTGGTGTTCCAGGATGCTGGTGTTCCAGGATGCTGGTGTTCCAGGATGCTGGTGTTCCAGGATGCTGGGTTCCAGGATGCTGGGTTCCAGGATGCTGGTGTTCCAGGATGCTGGGTTCCAGGATGGTGTTCCAGGATGCTGGTGTTCCAGGATGCTGGGTTCCAGGATGCTGGGTTCCAGGATGCTGGTGTTCCAGGATGCTGGTGTTCAAGGATGCTGGGTTCCAGGATGCTGGGTTCCAGGATGCTGGTGTTCAAGGATGCTGGGTTCCAGGATGCTGGGTTCCAGGATGCTGGTGTTCCAGGATGCTGGTGTTAAAGGATGCTGGGTTCCAGGATGCTGGTGTTCCAGGATGCTGAGTTCCAGGATGCTGGGTTCCAGGATGCTGGGTTCCAGGATGCTGGGTTCCAGGATGCTGGGAACGGGTTCAACAACTTTCTTCATAGGACATGTGAACGTGTCAACTGTTTCGAAAATTTAATAATAGCAATACTAGTAATAATAATAATAATAATATCTATTTACTACAAGTACATGTACAAGGTAGTATACAGTCCTAGTTGACATCAATGACATACTACTATATAGAAAGTCGCTTGTTATACTGAGCATTTCCCGCAAATTAGATCAATTTTGACCCAGGATGCGACCCACACCAGTCCACTAACACCCAGGTACCATTTATTACTGATGGGTGAACATGGTTAACAGGTGTAAGGAAACACGTGCAATGTTTGCACCAGGTCGCAGGCCACCGTGTACGAGTGTTGAAGATCTGAAGCCGACTGGCTAAGGTATTCATGAGATACCAGGAAAACAATATCGAAAAGTTGGAAAAAAAGAAATCCAAGCGGGTCATAAAATTCCCCTTCAAGGATACCCAATAATAACAAAAGTCTAATAATAGAGAATTAGAAGAGGAAATACAAGATTAAAGTAAATATGAAAGTGAAATATTACAGAAATTAAAGAAAGATGTAAAAATATATAAGAAAATAATATTGGAGAGTAAAGGAATGGAAGAACAAGTGAGAAGCAAAAATTTCAAATATCGGTTTAGTGAGACCGATATCAGTGTATCGGGTTTAGGGTTTGAAGCCGATTAAAAACACATTCATCAGTTAGGATTCTGTTGGGATTTTTAACCCCGTGAGGTTAGCCACCCAGGAAAACCCAACCAAGTCAATATGTCATAGAGGACTATCTGTCTTACGTCCATTGTTATCCTTCAGTCTTGCTCCCCAGGATGCCACCCACACCAGTCCACTAACACTCAGGCACCTACTCACTGCTAGGCGAACAGGGACAGCATGTGTTTTAAGGAAATACATCCAGTGTTCCCACCCATACCGGGGATCGAACCCCAGACACTCAGTGTGTAAGCTGATTGTGCTATCATCCGAGCTGCGCTGACGTACATACTAAGATACAAACCCCAAGTGTGTATACACTGCTGTTCTTCGCTCATACACCTCGAGATATACAGCCCTCAAAATACACACGAAATTTGCCTCATTGATTTTTTCCCTTCGGTATGAGTTTTGAAAATCCAAATCCAAACTTAGTAATGTAAATGGTTGGTCAACAGGATGTAAGATGTAATTTACTAGTGTAAATGGTTGGTCAACAGGATGTCAGATATAATTTACTAGTGTAAATGGTTGGTCAACAGGATGTCAGATATAATTTACTAGTGTAAATGGTTGGTCAACAGGATGTCAGATATAATTTACTAGTGTAAATGGTTGGTCAACAGGAGTCAGATATAATTTACTAGTGAAATGGTTGGTCAACAGGATGTCAGATATAATTTACTAGTGTAAATGGTTGGTCAACAGGATGTCAGATATAATTTACTAGTGTAAATGGTTGGTCAACAGATGTCAGATATAATTTACTAGTGTAAATGGTTGGTCAACAGGATGTCAGATATAATTTACTAGTGTAAATGGTTGGTCAACAGGATGTCAGATATAATTTACTAGTGTAAATGGTTGGTCAACAGGATGTCAGACTATCGACTACGTAAATAGTCCGTGTGTACGTAACCTGTTTCCCTCCTGTCAAGTACACTCTAATTCATGAAAATAGCCAGTGAACTAAACACTGAGGATATACACACGGACATACACTTCTCTGTGTATACAAACTCTCTTAATATAAAATATACAATGTGTTACACGAAAACGATAAATAAAAAAGCGAGTGGTAAATAATTTTAACGGATTACAGACTCAAAACAAAATATATTTAAATATTTTATTTGTCTAGTTTTTGACTCTGTGTGTGTGTGTGGTGTTGTGTGTGTGTGTGTGTGTGTGGTGTGTGTGTGTGTGTGTTGTGTGTGTGTGTGTGTGTGGGGAGAGAGAGACAGAGAGAGAGAGAGAGAGGAGAGAGAGAGAGAGAGAGGCAGAGAGAGAGAGAGAGAGAGAAAAGAGGCAGAGAGAGAGAGAGAGAGAGAGAGAGAGAGAGAGAGAGAGAGAGAGAGAGAGAGGAGAGGCAGAGAAGAGAGAGAGAGAAAGAGGCAGAGAGAGAGAGAGAGAGAGAGAGAGAGAGAGAGAGAGAGAGAGAGAAAGAGAGAGAGAGAGAGAGAGAGAGAGAGAAAGAGAGAGAGAGAGAAGAGAGAAGAAGAGAAGAGAGAGAAAAGAGAAGAGAGAGGCAGAGAGAGAGAGAGAGAGAGAGAGAAGAGAGAGAGAGAGAGAGAGAGAGAGAGAGAGAGAGAGAGAGAGAGAGAGAGAGAGAGAGAGAGAGAGAGAGAGAGAGAGAGAGGCAGAGAGAGAATATTATATACACATGTACCCCTGCCTCTCCTCACACAGGCAGTGAAGAATTATTTCAATGTTTACCAACACACTAGACACTGTATCATAACTTAATGGCAGAGTTCACACACATTCTCTGGTGTACAAACTTCACACTTGTTTCACTGAGTTTCATATTAAACTTGCCGCCTGAAATCACAATATTTACAATATAAACGTAATTTATGGGTTAGTTGTCATTACTTTTTAATAAATAATTCCAAAATATAAACACCATCAGTACTGAGTAACTATGGCGGCTTCTCGAGCTCCATAATGTAAGCTTCAAAATGTAGTGGAATGTGATGGCGTTTAGCAGCTATTTTAGAGCGAATGAGGATATTAAGCGCCTAAGATTTGCACACTAAAAGTTTAATTCGTATTATGGGGGTTAACTTTCTTGATGATAGTGTTGTGGTGACACACCAGCAGTCATATGACTGACTCGATGATAGTGTTGTGGTGAGTGACACACCAGCAGTCACATGACTGGCTTGATGATAGTGTTGTGGTGACACACCAGCAGTCACATGACTGGCTTGATGATAGTGTTGTGGTGACACACCAGCAGTCACATGACTGGCTTGATGATAGTGTTGTAGTGAGTGACACACCAGCAGTCACGTGACTGGCTTGATGATAGTGTTGTGGTGAGTGACACACCAGCAGTCATATGACTGGCTCGATGATAGTGTTGTGGTGACACACCAGCAGTCACATGACTGGCTTGATGATAGTGTTGTGGTGAGTGACACACCAGCAGTCACGTGACTGGCTCGATGATAGTGTTGTGGTGACACACCAGCAGTCACATGACTGGCTCGATGATAGTGTTGTGGTGAGTGACACACCAGCAGTCACGTGACTGGCTCGATGATAGTGTTGTGGTGACACACCAGCAGTCACGTGACTGGCTCGATGATAGTGTTGTGGTGACACACCAGCAGTCATATGACTGGCTCGATGATAGTGTTGTGGTGAGTGACACACCAGCAGTCATATGACTGGCTCGATGATAGTGTTGTGGTGACACACCAGCAGTCACGTGACTGGCTCGATGATAGTGTTGTGGTGAGTGACACACCAGCAGTCATATGACTGGCTCGATGATAGTGTTGTGGTGACACACCAGCAGTCACGTGACTGGCTCGATGATAGTGTTGTGGTGACACACCAGCAGTCATATGACTGGCTCGATGATAGTGTTGTGGTGACACACCAGCAGTCACGTGACTGGCTCGATGATAGTGTTGTGGTGACACACCAGCAGTCATATGACTGGCTCGATGATAGTGTTGTGGTGAGTGACACACCAGCAGTCATATGACTGGCTCGATGATAGTGTTGTGGTGAGTGACACACCAGCAGTCATATGACTGGCTCGATGATAGTGTTGTGGTGAGTGACACACCAGCATCCATATGACTGGCTTTATGATAGTGTTGTGGTGACACACCAGCAGTCACATGACTGGCTTGATGATAGTGTTGTGGTGAGTGACACACCAGCAGTCACGTGACTGGCTCGATGATAGTGTTGTGGTGAGTGACACACCAGCAGTCACATGACTGGCTTGATGATAGTGTTGTGGTGAGTGACACACCAGCAGTCACGTGACTGGCTCGATGATAGTGTTGTGGTGACACACCAGCAGTCACGTGACTGGCTCGATGATAGTGTTGTGGTGACACACCAGCAGTCACGTGACTGGCTCGATGATAGTGTTGTGGTGACACACCAGCAGTCACGTGACTGGCTCGATGATAGTGTTGTAGTGAGTGACACACCAGCAGTCACGTGACTGGCTCGATGATAGTGTTGTAGTGAGTGACACACCAGCAGTCATATGACTGGCTCGATGATAGTGTTGTAGTGACACACCAGCAGTCATATGACTGGCTCGATGATAGTGTTGTAGTGACACACCAGCAGTCATATGACTGGCTTGATGATAGTGTTGTGGTGAGTGACACACCAGCAGTCATATGACTGGCTCGATGATAGTGTTGTGGTGACACACCAGCAGTCATATGACTGGCTTGATGATAGTGTTGTGGTGACACACCAGCAGTCATATGACTGGCTCGATGATAGTGTTGTAGTGACACACCAGCAGTCATATGACTGGCTTGATGATAGTGTTGTGGTGACACACCAGCAGTCATATGACTGGCTCGATGATAGTGTTGTAGTGACACACCAGCAGTCATATGACTGGCTTGATGATAGTGTTGTGGTGAGTGACACACCAGCAGTCACGTGACTGGCTCGATGATAGTGTTGTGGTGACACACCAGCAGTCATATGACTGGCTTGATGATAGTGTTGTGGTGAGTGACACACCAGCAGTCCCCGTGACTGGCTCGATGATAGTGTTGTGGTGACACACCAGCAGTCACATGACTGGCTTGATGATAGTGTTGTGGTGAGTGACACACCAGCAGTCACGTGACTGGCTCGATGATAGTGTTGTGGTGACACACCAGCAGTCACGTGACTGGCTCGATGATAGTGTTGTAGTGAGTGACACACCAGCAGTCACGTGACTGGCTCGATGATATGTTGTAGTATGACAACCAGCATCATATGCTCCCCGAGATATGTTGTATGAACACCACATCAATGACGGCTCGATGAATGTTGTAGTAGTGACACACCACACATAGACTGCCGATGATATGTTGTAGTGGGACACACCCAGTCACGTGACTGGCTCGATGAAGGGTTGGGGACAAAAACCACACACGTGACGGGCCGATGATGTTAAGAACAAAGAACGAAGGAAACGCAAAAGGGCCTACCGGGGGGCCCCCATGCGAGGCGGGTCCAAGCCCTCCCGGGGTTAAGCCAAGCACCCAACCCATCAGTCGGGTCACATGACTCAGGAGGAACAGGGCAACCGCCCTTAGCACAACTATCGGGGCCAAACTCACACCCCCCCCACATCTACCAGTATTTACCAACCTTTTTTTAAAGCACCAACGTTCTGGGCCCTATAACGGTACTTGGATTTGTTCCCTCTCCAAAACTCTACCCCCAACCATACTTTCCTATATCCCCCTGAATCTGAATTTTCCAACTAAAACCATTGCCGAGTCCTGTCTAGCTAGATTTTATAGCACACTTTTTTACATCCCCTTTATTTATTCCCTTCTTCCACTTATAAACCTCAATCAACCCCCAATTCTACGCTTTCTAGAGAGTGCATTTTCCCGGGGCCCCCTTATCTATCCTCATAGGGAAGGTTTTTGTTTCATGGGTCATCTTTTTCTCCTCCTTTTTACATTTTCCAGAGAATTTTTATCCTTCTGTAATACGGGACCAAAACGGGCAGCAAATCTAAATGAGGCCCCAAAACCCAAAGGGTGTATAGATTGAAGAACACCTGAGGACTCCTATTTTATGCTTTTTGATATAACCAAGGATTCTATTACTTATTGCGAAAACTTATGCACTGTTGTCTTGGTTTCAATTCGCTAACCAAAACCCTAAATTTTTCGCAATCCTAATATTTAAAATCACATTATTTTTTTATATGTGGCATGGTTATTTTCCTGTCCAACATTTTGAACTTTGCATTTTTCTATATTAAACTGCATCTGCCACTTTTCCACCACTGCATCATCTTTCAAATCTTCCTGGGGTGCTCGAATGCCTCGTCAAAAGAATTCGACGGCCCATTTTGTGTCATCGGCAAAATTGCCGATGTCGCTCTTTTTGCCCTCATCTATGTCGTTTAGTAGATTGTGAACACAGGGGGGCCCCCCCCACGACCCCTGTGGAACCCCGCTCTGACGCTTTCCCCACTCTAAAATTCTCCCCATTTATCAAACTCCTGCTGCCTATTTGTCAACCATGCCCCCGGTTTTTTCCCCCTATTCTTGGGGTTTAATTTTCCTCAAAGTCTCTATTGGGACCCTGTCAAAACCCTTTACTGAAGTCCATAACACAAATCATTTCGTTACCATATCTACCTCCCAAATCCTTATGAAAAAAGTTAATAAATTCGAAAGGCGGGGAACGCCCCCTTTTAAAACCATGCTGAGATTCGTTTTAATTTATTTTTTCAGGGGGTACGAACTCCTGGGCAATTAAATTGATTCCAAAAATTTTTTCCCACAAAGGAGTTAGGCTTTTTTGGGTCTATAGTTCGAAGCAAGACCTGTCCCGTTTTTTTAAAAAGGTAAAACACATTTGCCATTTTCCATTTAAACGGGACCCTGCCAGTTTGTAGGAATTTGAAAAAGATTAGCCAAAAGGGTGCTAAGCCCCTTTACATTTCCCTTTTGAACCCTTGCATACAGTTCATCAGGGCCTGGGGGTTTGTTAGGTTTAATTACTATTTGCCTAAAGGGCCATGTCACTTGTGCCCCCAATAGTGCACATTTTATTATCGTCCTGTTCTACATAATTTACATTACTAAAACACTGGTACCTCCTGTTAAAAACGAGAGGAAATGTTAAAAATTTCAACACATTTCCTTATCACTGTCGGGAGCTGACCCGGGGAAAACTTTTGAGTGGGCCTTTTTTCCCCCTGACTTATTTCGTATCCCTGAAAAACCCTTTTGGGGTTATTTTTTCGATTCTTGCAACTTTAACCTCATAATTTTTTTTTTGTTTTTCTTTTCCCCTTTTTTTTTTCTCTTTTTAACTGAAAATATCGATTTCTTAATTGCCCCTCTCCTCTTTTTACCCTATATATCCCTCTCTTTTTGACCAATCAATATTTAATCATTGTTCATCCATTTTGGGTCATTTTTTTTGACTGATTTCCCTTTTAACAAATTTGACTGAGCAGCTAGAACTATCCCCTAAAGCATCTATCGGAAACCCAAACACCACCAAACCTGCCCCCATCATCATTCCATTCACCCACCAAAGTAATTTTTCAGTCCTAAAAAACAGCCAAAGCAAAAACAGGAGGAGACTTATTGCCTTTATTAGGGAAAACCAGATATTTAAAACTGATGATTTGGATCACTCCCCCAACTCACTTTAACTAAAATTTATTAATTATGTTTCCCACGGGCAAGAACCAAGTAAAGGGAGTTTTTTTCCCCTTTTTTGGCTCTGTCACAAACTTTTTTTAAAAAAACAATCCGGGATCGTATCAAGAAATCACCCGAACTTTTAAATTTTTCCGTCAAATTGCTCCCGTCAATCTTCTAGTTGAAACCCCATTAGCACAACATTTTTGTATGTAGATGCCTTACGAATTTCGTCCCATAAAGTTTTTCTGCCCCCATCAAGATTTGGGGGCCCCGTAAAAACCACCCAAAATTAGTTTTTTTTTCGGGCCCTCGAGAACTGTAACCAAACAATTCAGTGGCGACGCTTTTAATTTTAAAACTTGTCTAACACAACAATTTAAATTGCTCTGACATACATCGCACTCCCCCACCTTTCCCGTTTACCCGTCAGTGTGGAATAATTTAACCTTGATTGACATTTAAGGCATCTCTCATCTTTTTAGATTGAGCCGGGCTCTGTTATACAAAAATATCTATGTTTTTCCCGCACTTGCAATTAAACTTTGCCATCATCTTTTTCTAACACTCCTGCATTAGTATAGTAAACCTTAAGGGAATAGCCCTTGCTGCCCCTGCGTCCCCCTTGTTTTCTGACCTGTTCTATTTCTTTATTTATAACTTCAAGCTGAATGCCTTTAACTTTTACTTTTCCAACCCTAGTTTTCAACCTGCTTGTTCCCAACACACCCTACCTCTATTTTTCCCATCATTTAAAATAAAGGGAAATTTCACCAAGGCCTTCTAAATCGAGCTGCAAGTGCCCCCCCCGCCCCCAAAGGATGAACCCCATCCCTTGCATACATATCATTTTCCCATAAAATTGTTCCATTTTGTCAATGAATGGGATTGCAAGTTCCTGCAGTATCGTCAGCCACAATTTACACCAATTTGCCCTAAAAACCCATTCATTCCTACTCCCCTTTTCTGGGCAAGATGCTACAATGATTGGGATCCCTCCCTTAGACTTAATAAAATCAACTGCCCTTACTTATCTAGCCTCTTCTCCCCTTTACCCTTCCCAAACATTTCCACCACACGGCAGATAATGGGCTTTTCCCCATTCCCTGACAGAATTATCCAGTCTTTTCAAGTCCCCAACACCCCGCTCCAGGGAAGCACACTTATCTCTCATCTTCTTATTCCATTAAAAAAGCACGTCAACAATTTTACCTGGGGTCCCCAAACCACAAGAAGCGCTTACCTTCATTAGCAGGGGCAGTAGTACCCTTACCTTCACGGGCCACTGAAGTACTTTCACCCTGGGAACAAGAACGATTTCCTACCTTCAGACTTCACCTTAACTTTCCTTACTCGATGCGCCTCCCTTACTGTGAACAACTCGCCACTTGTACAGGTGCTGGCTCACCTCCTGCTGGTACCCGTTGCACCCCCCCCACCTAAAAGCCCCTCACAGTGAGAACAGACTCACCTCACTGCTAGAAGCCTCATTCCCCATCTCCAACCCCCAACCTCTCCACCCATTGAGGGGACCTTAGCCCCCTAACTCCTCCGGGAACAAAACCTCCTCCTTCAACTCTCCAAACCCAGTTTTTAAAACACTGCAGAAGCAAGCCATGCTTTGTAAAGTCCACGCTAACCCCCAAAGCACTCAGGGTCGTCCTCACGTGACGACTGACCACTGAACACTGTTGTGGTAGTGACACACCCGCAGTCATAGACTGGCTGATGATAGGTGTGTAGTAGTGACACACCAGCATCATAACTGGCCGAGAAGTGTTTTTAGTAGTGACACAACCAGCAGTCAGTGACTGGCTCGATGATGTGTTGGGTGAACACCAGCAGTCAAGACGCCGTGAAGTGTTGTAGTGACACACCACATCAAAAACGGCTCGATGATTGTTTTTATGAGTGACAACCAGCAGCATATACGGCTCGATGATAGTTTGTAGTATGACACACCAGCATCCATACGGCTCGATGTATGTTTGTGATGACAAAAACCAGCATCCTGACTGGCTTTGAGATAGGTTGTAGTGAGTGACACACCAGCAGTCACAGACTCCGATGATATGTTTTGGGGGAGTGACACACCAGCAGTCACATACTGGGGATGATAGTGTTTTTGGGGACACACACATCCATACGGCTTGATGAAGTGTTGTATGATGCACACCAGCATCACGTGACTGGGGTCTATAGTTTTATAGTGACACACCCAGCAGTCACATGACTGGCTTGAATAGTGTTTTTGGTGACACAACCCGCAGTCACATGACGGGTTGATGATAGTGTTTGGGGGTGAGGGCACACCACAGTCACAACTGCTTGAGATATGTTTGTGGTGACACAAAAAGCATCACATGACTGGCTTATGATAGTTTTAGTGAGGACACACCACAGTCACGGACTGGCTCGAAGAAGTTTTTAGTTAAACCACATCATATACGGGGTCGATGATATGTTTGGTGACACACCCCCATCACATGACTGGGTTTTATGATATGTTTTGGTGAGTGACACACCGCGTCAATACTGGGTCGATGATAGGTTGTGGGACACACCAGCATCACATGACGGCTTGTGAATTTTGTGGTGACACACCAGCATCCCCATGACTGGGTTGATGATATGTTGTGGGGACACACCAGCATTTCCAAAGACGGCTTTATGAAGGTTGTGTGATGACACACCACAGTCACATGACTCCGATGATAGTGTTTTTTTGGGTGACACACCAACATCCATGACTGGCTTGATGAAGTTTGTGGTGACACACCAGCTGCACATGACTGGGTTTTATAGTGTTGTAGTGAGTGACCCCACCAGAGTCACATGACTGCCGATGATAGTGTTTGGGGGAGTGACACAACCACATCACATGCTGGCTTTATGATAGTGTTTTTTGGGGCACACCAGCAGTCACATGATGGCTTTATGATAGGTTGTAGTGGTGACACACCACAGCACATGGGGGGGGGTCGATGATATTTTTGGGGAGTGCCACCAGCTCTAGATGGGTCGATATAGGTTTGTGGTGACCACCAGCAGTCACATGACTGGCTTTATGAAGTGTTTTTGGTGACCACCCAGTCACAGACTGGCTCGATGATAGTGTTGTGGGGAGTACACACCACAGTCACGTGACGGCTCGTGATAGGTTTTTTGGTGACACAACCAGCAGTCCGGGGCTGGCCGTGTAGTGTTGTGGGGAGTGACACACCACATCACATGACTGGCCGATTAAATGTTGTAGTGACCACCACAGGCACAGACTGCTTATGAATGTTTAGTGTGACACACCAGCATCACAGACGGGTCATGATATGTTGTGGGACCCCACCAGCATCACATGACGGGGTTGAGATAGTGTTGTGGTGACACACCAACGCATATGACTGGGTTGATGATAGTGTTTAGTACACAACCCCATCACAGACTGGCTTGATGATAGTGTTGTATGATGACACACCAGCAGCACATACTGGCCGTGAAGTGTTGTGGTGACACACCCCAGCACAAACTGGCTCGATGATAGTGTTGTGGGACCACCAGCATCACAACTGGCTCGATGATAGTGTTGTGGTGACACCCAGCATCACTGACTGGGTCGATGAAGTGTTTTGGGTGACACACCAGCAGCACTGACTGGCTCGAATAGTGTTTGGGACACACCAGCAGGGCACAGCCCCGGCTCGAGATAGGTTGTGGGGACACACCAGCAGCACGGAAAGCTTGTGTTTCTAACTCCGGTGATTTAGACGAATTTACTTCCTGAAGTTTCATTCCACGGTGGGAACATTTGTTTCCCTCTCACCAGTTACCTTTGAAGGGGTTCCGTCCATCAGGAAACAACTTTTTTGAAGCTCAATGACGTAAAAAAGCTAACAAGTGGAGAAACCAAGAGCGGCATCAAACAAAACCCTCACTTTAATTTGGGTTGTACGGTACATTAATGCATTACAAGGAGTCCAATTACAAGTATTCAAAGGGCCCCCGGACTGACATCAACACTTTAAGATGACCCTAAGCTGACATCAACACTTCAAGAGACCAGGGGTGTACCAACACTTCAAAAGACCCAGGAGCTGTACATCAACACTTCAAGATAAGAAGCTTACATCAAAACTTCAAGAGACCCAAGGGGGCTGCACATCAATACTTCAAAATGGGGCCCAAAGCTGTACATCAACACTTCAAGAGACCCAGGAGCTGTACATCAACACTTCAAGAGACCCAGGAGCTGCACATCAACACTTCAAGATGACCAGAAGCTGCACATCAACACTTCAAGAGACCCAGGAGCTGTACATCAACACTTCAAGAAGATAAAAACTGTACATCAGCACTTCAAGAGGACCAAGAACTGTACATCACCTCAAGAGACCCAGGAGCTGGAACTGAACACAGTCATTCACTTACAGCTCGTGATCAGACTATACTGTTAGTCATGACTCACGAAATAGTAATAACACAATTGTCAACGATCCAGGGAACGGGTGGGACTCGAACCCCTGGTGCGTGAGCCCTCGAACACAAGGCCAGTGCGCCACCTACTTGACCCTGGAGTTTTAGGATTCACCATGGGTTCGAGTCCCACCCCTTTCATGTTGTTTTTTCTATGTTATTCATGTCTATGTACCCTAATGTACTACTAAATGTGATTCAAGGTGATAATGGATTTCAGCGAGGTGAGGTTAGGTTAGGCAAGGTTATGTTAGGTAAGGTAAGGTTAGGTAAAGATAAGTTAGGTTAAGTTAGGTTAGGTAAGGATAGGCAAGGTTAGGTTAGGTGAGGATAGGTATGGATAGGTTAGGCTAGTTTAGGTGAGGTGAAGTTAGGTTAGGTAAGGAGAGGCTAGGTTAGGTTAGGTAAGGTGAGGTGAGGTTAGGCTAGGTAAGGTAAGGTGAGGTGAGGTTAGGTTAGGTAAGGTGAGGTGAGGTTAGGTAAGGTAAGGTGAGGTGAGGTTAGGTAAGGTAAGGTGAGGTGAGGTTAGGTTAGGTAAGGTGAGGCAAAGTTAGGTTAGGTGAGGTTGGGTGAGGTTAGGTAAGGGTAGGTAAGGTTAGGTTATGCTAGGTTAAGGTTAGGTTAAGTAAGATTGGTCAGGAAACAGGACAAGTGTTTCCTGAGGCGGGTCTTGGTCATGTGATGAAGAACAGACACATTACTGTGTCTGGGACAATACACCAACAACCCGCACATACGAAACAAACTTATGACAACGTTCGGTCCGACTTAAGCCATTTCCAGGTCACCCTCATCTTCTAGGTTACCCTCACCTTCCAGGTCACCCTCATCTTCTAGGTTACCCTCACCTTCCAGGTCACCCTCATCTTCTAGGTTACCCTCACCTTCCAGGTCACCCTCATCTTCTAGGTTACCCTCACCTTCCAGGTCACCCTCATCTTCTAGGTTACCCTCACCTTCCAGGTCACCCTCATCTTCTAGGTTACCCTCACCTTCCAGGTCACCCTCATCTTCTAGGTTACCCTCACCTTCCAGGTCACCCTCATCTTCTAGGTTACCCTCACCTTCCAGGTCACCCTCATCTTCTAGGTTACCCTCACCTTCCAGGTCACCCTCATCTTCTAGGTTACCCTCACCTTCCAGGTCACCCTCATCTTCTAGGTTACCCTCACCTTCCAGGTCATCCTCATCTTCTAGGTTACCCTCACCTTCCAGGTCACCCTCATCTTCTAGGTTACCCTCACCTTCCAGGTCACCCACACGTTCCAGGTCACTCTCACCTTCCAGGTCACCCCACGTTCCAGGTCACCCTCACGTTCCAGGTCACCCTCACGTTCCAGGTCACCCCCTCGTTCCAGGTCATCCCCTCGTTCCAGGTCACCCTCACATTCCAGATCACCCTCACGTTCCAGGTCACCCCAACCTTCCAGGTTACCCTCACGTTCCAGGTTACCCTCACGTTCCAGGTCACCCTCACGTTCCAGGTCACCCCCTCGTTCCAGGTCACCCTCACATTCCAGGTCACCCTAACGTTCCAGGTCACCCCCAACCTTCCATGTTACCCTCACGTTCCAGGTCACCCTCATCTTCTAGGTTACCCTCACCTTCCAGGTCACGCCCACCTTCCAGGTCACGTTCCAGGTCACCCTCACGTTCCGGGTCACCCTCACGTTCCGGGTCACCCTCACGTTCCAGATCACCCTAACGTTCCAGGTCACCCTCACGTTCCGGGTCACCCTCACGTTCCGGGTCACCCTCACGTTCCGGGTCACCCTTACGTTCCGGGTCACCCTCACGTTCCAGGTCACCCCCATGTTGCAGGTCACCCTCACGTTCCGGGTCACCCTCACGTTCCGGGTCACCCTCACGTTCCGGGTCACCCTCACGTTCCGGGTCACCCTCACGTTCCGGGTCACCCTTACGTTCCGGGTCACCCTCACGTTCCAGGTCACCCTCACGTTCCAGGTCACCCTCGCGTTCCAGGTCACCCCCACGTTCCAGGTCACCCTCACGTTCCAGGTCACCCCCAAGTTGCAGGTCACCTTCCACCCTACAATCACATTTCCCAGATAAAAACTTTCCAACACCTCAAAACTCGCACCTAAAATGACCCAAAGTTTCTTAACAGTTGTTCTCCCAAGAACACCTTAAAGTTCCGCTCGTTGCCGCTGAACAGAAACAAAGAACTTTCTCCTTCCTTTTACAACAATTTTTCCGAAAATATGGTGGAACGTTTTAACGATGATTGGGTAAGTCAGGTAAAGGAACGAGCCTTACCCCGGAAAGTTGATTGGTTGATAGTGTTGAATGTCTGTCGACTACACGAGTGTCATTCAGACTGTATGGCCCGGTGGCCCGGTGGCCTGGTGGCTAAAGCTCCCGCTTCACACACGGAGGGCCCGGGTTCGATTCCCGACGGGTGGAAACATTTCGACACGTTTCCTTACACCTGTTGTCCTGTTCACCTAGCAGCAAATAGGTACCTGGGTGTTAGTCGACTGGTGTGGGTCGCATCCTGGGGGACAAGATTAAGGACCCCAATGGAAATAAGTTAGACAGTCCTCGATGACGCACTGACTTTCTTGGGTTATCCTGGGTGGCTAACCCTCCGGGGTTAAAAATCCGAACGAAATCTTATTTATCTTCATACTGGTAAGAAATACTTCAATACCTAAGATTCTGACTATGGTAAAATCTCAGTGTATATACACTGACAGACAGACATACACACACAGCAACAAGCGGTCACAATTGAAAGTTGAAGACTCAGATGAGTCACAGAGATGTTAGGAAGTATTTCTTCCGTCACAGAGTTGCCAGGCAGTGGAATAGTCTTGAAAGTGAGGTGGTTGAGGCAGGATCCATACACAGCTTTAAGAAGAGGTATGATAAAGCTCACAGAGCAGGGAGTGACTGACCCAATAGTGACCAGTGAAGAGGCGGGGTCAGGAACTATGAATCGACCCCTGCAACCACAATTAGGCAAGTACACACACCACGCGTGCGAACTCAGGGCTACAACGCCAGCAGTTTCCTTACATTTAGAGCCATCATGGTCGTACTACGAGTGCCTGAGCGATAATTAGTGAACGACATTGTCTATGAACTGTCACTATGAAATGACCAGATTGCAAAACAGTATACAGTACAGCATCAGACGAAGAATAAAGAAAAATGACCTAACTGGGGACGATCCCTATGTCCTCAGTATAAGTTGAAAAATAAATCCCAAATTACAACACATTAGATAGCTATATTTTGGCTCTGAATTATAGTCATGAATTATATTCAGCCTCAAGAAAGCCAATGTCAAAAATAACTAATCCTAAAAAAAAGTCTCAGGGAGCAGTTGTATAGTAGACACGGGATGACTTTGGCAATCAACGACATCATTCTCTACCACAAAGCTGAGTATACATGAGAAGAACAAAGAGCGAAGTTCTTGCAGAGGTAGGAAAGGTGTTTCCGCGGCGATGTCCAGCCAGAGGGAGATGTAGCCAGAGGGAGATGTAGCTAGAGGGAGATGCAGCCAGAGGGAGATGCAGCCAGAGGGAGATGCAGCCAGAGGGAGATGCAGCCAGAGGGAGATGTAGCAGCTGCAGGCATGACGCGAGGTTCACTTCCAGTTTCCCACACATCTTTGAATACATCACCACCGGCAAACTTGCGAATAAACGTGAAGCTGAGTAAGACAGCCAGGGAAAACACTTAGAAACGACCAGCACAGAAACTGTAATGTGTACAACATCCTACCTATTAATGTATCTAAATAAACAAACAAATAATACTGTAAACTATGATGGTTTGGTTTTATTTACAAACGAAAATAACATCAATGATATAATACTTGTTAAAAACATGTTCATACATTAATGTGTCTATTTTATAAGATGACACAACAAACCATTAGCAGCGATCTTTAGCAAGTCACTTCAAACAGGAAAGCTTCCAGAGGTCTGGAAAACAATGCATTTAGTCGTAAAATTTAAAAATGGGAACAGACAAGTAATGTTAAATTACATTCCAGTGTCACTGACATCCATAGTGTTTAAGGCTATGAATATTATCAAGAGAAGCTTAGTGGAGCAGTTGGACAGGAGTGGGCTCATCAACAACAACAACAACAACTAGCACAGTATTCAAGATGGTAAATTTTCTCTCAAAAATCTGCTAGAGAATAGGTGGCTTGCATATTTTTGAACTGTAAGATACCATTCGGTACAATACCCCATAAGAGACTGGGAAAAACTAGAGGATCTGGTAAGAATAACGGGGAAAGAACTAGAGTGCATCAAGGAATGCCTAGCAGGAAGGAAACAACGACTTATTGTCTAGAAGGACATTTCGAAATGGGCGAGAATGACGAGTTGGGGGGGGGATGGGGTCAATACTGAGTCCAGTACGGTTTTTCATTAATGTAAACGACATGACAGAGAAAATCGATTCAGAGGTGTCTCTGTTTGCAGATGTGAAAATGATGAGGATAATGCAAACAGGAGTAGACAAGAAAAGACTACAAATGTTTCTGGAGAAGCTGCAGGATTGGTCTGACAAGTGGTTATTAGAATTTAACCTGAGCAATGCGAAATTATGAAAATGGAGTAAGGGCAATGATGTCCAGAAGTGGAGAACAGGCTTGGGGGACAAAAGCTGCGAACCTCCCTGAAAGAGAAGGACTTCGAGGTGAACATAGCTCAGAGCATATCGCCTGAGGCACTCATCGACTGAATAAGCTCCGCAGAAAACGCGAGATTCGCAAATTTAAGGGGTGGCTTTTAGGAACCTCTACAAGGAAGGATTTGTCAGGACCATTTCGGATTGTGCAGCGCCAGCGTGGAACTCGTTGCCGAAAAAGCACGTAAAACTGGAAAAATACAAAGGTTTGCAGAGCTACAAGAGGCTAAACCTGATGACCTTGGAGGGCAAGACCAGGGAAGACATGTTTACGACGTATAAAATATTGAGAGGAATTGACAGGGAAGACAGGACGAGTTTGTCCTAGAGAAGTCTCTGGTACACGAAAACACAGCTGGAAGTTAAAAGCAGAGAGCCACAAGGATGTTAGGAAATGCTTCTTTAGCTTTCGAGAGGTTAGGAGGTGTAACGACTAAAGCAGCGAAGTGGTAGAGAGCCAGGAGCTGAGGTTCGACCCTGGAACCACAATTAGGAGAGTATAATTAGGCGAGTGTACAGAGAGAGAGAGAGAAGAAGAGAGAGAGAGAGAAAGAAGAGAGAGAGAGAGAGAGAGAGAGAGAGAGAGAGAGAGAGAGAGAGAGAGAGAGAGAGAGAGAAATCTCAGTCCGCTACACTGCCAACCTTAGACTTTGTTACTCTCTCTAAATTACATGTAACTTTTTTAATTATTCGAAATATCTGGAAAAATGGTGACAAAATGTTACAAAAAGTTTGCCTAGGAAGACGAACATCTGAAGATTCTTCGTTCAAGTGTAAATTTCATCAAACATTAAGAAAGATCATAACAACATTGACACAAGTGCATAAAGTTCGCTCTTAAGTGCTCATATTTTTATCTACTCTCTTTTAACGTTTTCTATTACACTCAGCAATCTTTACGTTCTCCTCATCGGAGGATAAACTCTTCCATCAGGTTTAACTCCCTTTCCCAACTTATACCAGGCAGTAGACAAGGTAGTATCCTGGGTAATCTACACATGTACTGCTATGTATGATAATTTATGTAACTGTATTTACGTATACGTATACCTGAATAAACTTCCACTTACTCATGGAACAGAATCTGCTCATAGGATGCCACCTACAGGATGCCACCTAGACAGAAATTACAAAGACAAACGTGAAACTACTGTACAAAATAGGTGAGTGTTACTTATACAAGGCGTGTTGCAGGGAAGCCACCGGCCTCCTCCAATTTTCCCAATCTTACCATTCTATTATAGTGGTTTCACACAAATGTAATTCCAATTCCTAATTGGAGGATATTGTTGCATTATTTAATTGTCGTCTGTGACTGCTCCACTCAAATTTTGTCCCGATAACGTCCGATTCAAATCGACTATTATGGTGCCAGGTCAGATGGGAAGTGAACACACAAATGGTCGTATATACGGTGCAGTTCAGTTGGGTGAAACCACCAGGTCGAATATACGGTGCAGCGTAAAGATGCCGCGAACCACACTGGTAGTATATACGGTTGCTGGTCAGATGGGAGGTGAACACACCTGGTCGTATTACGGTGCTTGGTCGGATGGGGGAGGGGTGAACACAACTGGTACGTATATACGGTGCCAGGTCAGATGGGGCGAGAAAAACACACCTGGTCGATATACGGGCAGGTCAGATGGTTGAACAACATAGGTCGTATATACGGGTGCCAGTCAGATGGGGTGAACACACATGGTAGTATATACGGTTGCCACGTCAAGATGGGGTTTGAAAACACCTAGTCGTTATAACGGTGCCAGGTTCACTGGGTGAACAAAACCTGGTCGTATATCGGTGCCAAGTCCTGATGGGAGTGAAGAACACACCTGGTCGTATATACGGTGCCACGTCAGATGGGGTGAACACACCTGGTCGTATATACGGTGCCACGACAGATGGGGTGAACACACCTGGTCGTATATACGGTGCCAGGTCAGATGGGGAGAACAAACCTGGTCGTATCTACGGTGCAAGGTCAGATGGGGTGAGCACACCTGGTCGTATATACGGTGCCAGGTCAGACGGGGTGAACACACCTGGTCGTATATAAGGAGCCAGGTCAGACGGGGTGAACACGCCTTGTCGTATATACGGTGCCAGGTCAGATTGGTAGAACACCAATGGTAATTTAGTATTTACGGTGCTAGGTCAGATGGGGAGAACACACCTGGTCGTATATATGGTGCTAGGTCTGATGGGGTGGGCACACCTGGTCGTATGTACGGTGCCAGGTCAGATGGGGTGAACACACCTGGTCGTATTATACGGTGCTGGTCAGATGGCGTGAACACACCTTAGTCGTATATACGGTGGCAAGGTAGATGTGTGTGAACACACCTGGTCGTATATTACGGTGCAAGGTTGATCGGGGTGAACCACACCTAGTCGTATAGACGGTTGCCAGGTCAGACGGGTCGGTGAACTCACAGGTCGAAATATACGGTGCCAGGTTCAGATTGGGTGAACCACACCAGGTTCGAATATACGGTTTTGCCAGGGTCAGATTGGGGTGAACACACTGGTCGTTATTATACGGTGATGGTCAGATGGGTGTGAAAAACACCATGGTCGTATATACGGTGCTTGGTCGGATGGGGTGAACACACCTGGTCGTATATACGGTGCTAGGACAGATGGGGCGAACACACATGGTCGTATATACGGTGCCAGGTCAGATGGGGTGAACACACCTGGTCGTATATACGGTGCGAGGTCAGATGGGGTGAACACACCTGGTCGTATATACGGTGCTAGGTCAGATTGGGTGAACACACCAGGTCGAATATACGGTGCTAGGTCAGATGGGGTGAACACACCTGGTCGTATATACGGTGCCAGGTCAGATTGGGTGAACACACCAGGTCGTATATAGGTTGCACAGGTAGATGGGTGTGAGCACACCTTGGTCCGTATATACGGTGCCAGGTCAGAGTGGCGGTGAACACACCAGGTCGTATTTACGGTGCTGCCAGGTCAGATGGGGGTGAACACACCTGGGTCGTTTATTTGGTGATAGGTCAGATGGGGTGAACACACCTGGTCGTATATAGGGTGCTAGGTCAGATGGGGTGAATACACCTGGTCGTATGTACGGTGCCAGGTCAGATGGGGTGAACACACCTGATCGTTTATACTGTGCCAGGTCAGATGGGGTGAACACACCTGGTCGTATAGACGGTGCAAGGTCAGATGGGTGTGAAACACCTGGTCGTATATACGGTGTGCAGGTTCAGATGGGGTGGGCACACCTGGTCGTATGTACGGTGCCAGGTCAGATGGGGTGAACACACCTGGTCGTATATACGGTGCCAGGTCAGATGGGGTAAACACACCTGGTCGTACATACGGTGCCAGGCCAGATTGGGTGAACACACCAGGACGAATATACGGTGCCAGGTCAGATGGGGTGAACACACCTGGTCGTATATACGGTGCCAGGTCAGATGGGGTGAACACATATGGTCGTATATACGGTGCCACGTCAGATGGGATGAACACACCTGGTCGTATATACGGTGCCAGGTCAGATGGGGTGAACACACCTGGTCGTATATACGGTGCCAGGTCAGATGGGGTGAACACACCTGGTCGTATATACGGTGCCAGGTCAGATGGGGAGAACAAAACATGGTCGTAATACAGTGCAAGGTCAGATGGGTGTGAGCAAACATGGTCGTATTACGGTGCCAAGATCAGGACGGGGTGAACTCACGCATGGTGTATTATACGGCCGCCAGGTCAGACGGGTCAAGGTGAACACACCTTGTCGTATATACGGTTTGCCAGGTCAGATGGGGGGAGAACACACCTGGAGTCGAATAGTAAGTGCTAGGTCAGATGTGGAGAACACACCTGGTCGTATATACGGTGCTAGGTCAGATGGGGAGAACACACCTGGTCGCATATACGGTGCTAGGTCAGATGGGGAGAACACACCTGGTCGTATATACGGTGCTAGGTCAGATGGGGAGAACACACCTGGTCGTATATATACGGTGCTAGTTCAGATGGGGAGAACACACCTGGTCGTATATACGGTGCTAGTTCAGATCCGGAGAACGCACCTGGTCGTATGTACGGTGCCAGGTCAGATGGGGAGAACACACCTGGTCGTATATACGGTGCTAGGTCAGATGGAGAGAACACACCTGGTCGTATGTACGGTGCTAGGTCAGATGGGGAGAACACACCTGGTCGTATGTACGGTGCCAGGTCAAATGGGGAGAACACACCAGGTCGTATGTACGGTGCCAGGTCAGATGGGGTGAACACACCTGGTCGTATGTATGGTGCAAGGTCAGATGGGATGAACACACCTGGTCGTATGTATGGTGCCAGGTAAGATTGGGTGAAGACACCTGGTCGTACGTATGGTGCCAGGTCAGATGGGGTGAACAAACCTGGTCGTATATACGGTGCCAGGTCAGATTGGGTGAACACACCAGGCCGTATACACGGTGCCAGGTCAGATGGGGTGAACACACCTGCTCGTATAAACGGTGCCAGGTCGGAAGGGGTGAACACACCTGGTCGTATATACTGTGCTAGGTCAGATGGGGTGAACACACCTGGTCGTATATACGGTGCTAGGTCAGATGGGGTGAACACACCTGGTCGAATATACTGTGCCAGGTCAGATGGGGTGCACACACCTGGTCGTATATATGGTGCCAGGTCAGATTGGGTGAACACACCAGGTCGCATATACGGTGCCAGGTCAGATTGAGTGAACACGCCAGGTCGTATATACGGTGCCAGGTCAGATGGGGAGAACACACCTGGTCGTATATACGGTGCTAGGTCAGATGGAGAGAACACACCTGGTCGTATGTACGGTGCCAGGTCAGATGGGGAGAACACACCTGGTCGTATGTACGGTTGCCAGCGTCTGATGGGGAGAACACACTGGTGTATGTACGGTGCCAGGTAGATGAGGTGAACACACTGGTCGTATGTATTGTGCAAGGTCAGATGGGGTGAACACACCTGGTCGTATGTATGGGTGCAGGTAAGATTGGGTGAAGTCTCCTGGTCGTACGTGTGGGGACCAGGTCGATGGGCGTGGAACAGACTGGTGTATAATACGGTGCCAGGTTTCAGATTGGGTGAACACACACAGGCCGTAATAACACGGTGCCAGGTCACGATGGGTGTGGAAAACACACCTGCTACGTATAACGGTGCAGGTCGGAAAAGGGACGTGAACACACTGGTCTCGTATATACTGTGCTAGGCAATGGGAGTGAACACACCTGGTCGTATATCCCCCCCCCCCCCCCCCCCCCGGTGTGCTAGGTCAGATGGGTGGTGTACACACCTGGTCGATATACTGTTTGCCAGGTACAGATGGGTGAAAACCTCTGGTCGATTTTACGGTGCCAGGTCAGATGGGATGTTGAACACACAATGGTCGTATATGTGGTGCTAGTAGGATGAGGTGGACAAACCTGGTCGTTTTATACGTGTAGGGTCTGAGGAGTAGTGAACACATGGTCGTATATACGTGCCAGTTCAATGGGCGGTGAACACACGTTTTCGTATATACGGTGCTTTGGTAGATGGGGGTGAACACATGGTGTATATACGGTGCCAGTCATGTTGGGTAGTGAACACTCCTGGTCGTATATACAATTGCCAGGTCGGGATGGCGTGGAACACACCTGGTGGTATTACTGGTGACCAGGTTGGATGGCCGTGAACACACATGGTCGGATATATCGGTTTTGCCAGGCAGACGGGGTGAACACACCTGGATGGTTTATACTGTGCTGGTCAGGTGATGGGTGATGTGCACACACCTGGTCAGTTTATACGGTGCAAAGGTCAGATGGCGAGTGAGCCACAATCTGGGTCGTATATACGGTGTGCTAGTCAGATGGGGTGGGACACACACTGGTCGTTTATGTACGGTTTGCCAGGTCAGGATGGGGTGAACCACACCTGGTCGTATATGCGGTGCTAGGTCAGATGGTGGGATTGTGTGAGGATGAAGGTCGGGGGTGGAGGGTGGAGGGGGATGAAACGGGGGGTGAGGTGATTGGGGGGAGTGGGGAAAGGGGAGCGCAGGGGGAGTTAACAGAAGAGCTGGGGCCGGTAAAGAAGGGGCGGGGAAAGGGGGTGGGGGGGAGAAGGGTAAAGGTGGTAGAAAGGGGGGAGGGATGAGGGGAAGGGAAGGACAATTGGAGCGGGGTGGAAAATACACCTGGTCGTATGTACGGCCCGTTGCCAGGTCAGAGGGGGGTGTACACACGTGGTCGTATATAAGGGCCAGGTCAGATGGGCGTGAGCACACCTGGTGGTATATACGGTGATAGTCAGATGGGTGTGCACACACCAAGTCAGTCTATACGGAGCTTGGTCAGGATGGGGCGGAACACACCTGGTCGTATATACGTGCCAGGTCAGATGGGGCGAAACCCACCTGGTCGTATATTCAACGGTACCAGTCAAACTGGGGCGAACACACCTGGTTTCGTTATATTCTGGTACCCAGTCAGATGGGGTGAAAACACCTTGTCGTATATAGGTTGACAGGTCAGATTGGGGTTAACACACCAGGTCGATTATACGGTGCCAGGTCAGATGGGAAGGTGAACACAACCTGATCGTATATACTCGGTGACAGGTCAGATTGGTGATGAACACACCAGGTCGTATATACGGTGCCAGGTCAGATTGGGGTGAAACCACACCTGTTCGTATGTACGGGTGCCAGGTAGAGGGATGACACACTTGGTCGTATTTACGGTGTAGTGTTCAGTTGGGAATGAAACACCTGGTCTTTTATACGGTGCTAGGTCAGAATGGGAATGAAACCACCTGGTCGTATGTACGGTTGCCAGGTCAGATGGGGTGAACACACTGGTCGTTATAGACGGTGCCAAGGTAGATGGGGTGAACACACATCTGGTCGTACTATTACATTGCTAGGTCAGATGGTGTGGGCACACCTGGTCGTTGTACGGTGCCAGGTCAGATGGGGGGGTTATCACACATGGTTCGTATATACGGTTGTGCCAGTTCACAGTGGGAGGTGGTGAACACACCTGGTTCGTATTATATACGGTGACCAGGTCATATTGGGTTGAACACACCAGGTCGGAATATACCGGTGCTAGGTCAAATGGGTGAACACACCTGGTCGTTATATACGGTGCCAGGTCAGCGGGGTGGTGGAACAACACCTGGTCGTATATTACGGGGTGCCAGGTAGATGGGGTGAACACACCTGGGTATATACGGGTGGCCAGGTCTGATTGGTTGTGAACACACAGGTCGAAGTATACGGTTGCCAGTCTGATGGGGTGTGAACCAAACCTGGTCGTTTATACGGTGCCAGGTCAGATGGGGTGAACACACTGGTCGTTAGGCCCCCCCCCCCGGTTTTTGCCAGGTTCAAGATGGGGTGACACACCTGGTCGTATAGACGGTGCCCAGGTCAGATTGTGTGAAACATCTGGTCGTATATAAGCGTTCTATGTCAGATGGAGTGAACACACCAGGTCGTACTCTTACGGTGCCAGGGTCAGATGGTAGGAATTCAGGATGTAATGTTGATAAAGGGGCCATTGACATATGAGTCACTTTTTCGCTGTAGCTACAGTGAGAATAAAAGGTAGATGGTCTACAAGGAGAACGGAAGCAGCAAGTACATAGTGACGCAGGGCAGGTAAAAGGGGCTAGAGAGGGGGAAGAGAAGAGAAGAGGTGGAAGGTTTAATAAACGAAAGGAGGTGACAGTTAGGCTAAAAATAAGCAACTGTTTGGAGGATAGTGGGTAGTGAGACCGGTAGATCAGAAATGTTGTAGAAGATGTATTGGGTTAAGTGTTAGTTTCAAATGTATGTGTTAGAGTGTAGAGTTGAGTGTTCAGCAGAAGAAGTTTGTGGCTTACAGGAAGTGGGTGTGGGAGGGAAGAGAGCGGTTGGTGGAATGATGATGTAAAGAGAGTAGTAAGAAGAGAAAAGAGTTACCATATGGGGGTTTTACACAGTAGAAAGTAATGCAAGGAGGGAAGAGTATATTGGAGGAAAAAGGACGAGCGTTAAGAGAGTGGTGGTGGAAGCAATGTAAAAAGAGAGCAAATGAAGAGTGTGGGTGAGATGTTATCATACAAATTTTGTTGAAAAATAAGAAAAGTTTTGGAGAGAGAATAAGTCGAGAAAGGCCTAGGAAAAATGAATAGGATTTGATTGTTTAAAAATAGAGAGAATTATTAAATGGAGAGTTAGAAGTATCTGGAAGATGGAGGGGAATGTTTTGAGGTATTGTTAATTGTTATGAAGATTGGAAAGCGTGTGGATTTATTGTTAGGGAAAGGAGGAATAACATTCTTGTAGGAGTGAGGAAAGAGCTGTTTTGAGTTGGGGGAAGTTGTGAGGAGTGGGTAGAATGGAAGGGGGGTTGGTAAGGCAGCTGGGTTTTGTTGAGATAAAGATAAATGTTAAAAGAAGGTGGATACAAATTTTGGAGAGGTGGTTGGTTCTTTTAGTTAACAAATGTATGGAAAAGAAGATAGGGTAAAGTACCTGGGGATTTGAAACATTAAAATGGTATTAAGAAATACCGACAGATTTTTAGTAAAACATATATGCAAAAACTGTTTGGTATCTTTATTTCGAAACGTTTCGCCTACCACAGTAGGTTTCTTCAGTCGAGAGTACAGAAAAGTTGATTAGAAAGCAGAAAGTGACTTGAAGGTCGACTTAATCAGTCCATCAATCTGAAGTTTGGAGGTGGGTCAGTCCCTCATATGTTGCCTATGTGTGTTAATCCCTAAATACCTAGGGATTGGGCAGAGGGCATGCATAGTTATCTCTGTATAAAGGAGAAACAAAAGGGGAAAAAGAGGGTGGGAGCACAAAAATTATTGTTGAAGTAAGTCTGTTTGAGTATACCATGGTAAAGTGCTATGGCAGAGTTATTATTTGAAAGAATTAAGAGTAAGACGAGAGTAGGATAGCAGATGAACAAGGAGGGCTTTAGGAAAGGTAGGGGGTGTGTAGACCAAGTGTTTTCAGTGAAACATATAGGTGAACAGTGTTTAGATAAGAGTTAAAGAGGTTTTAGGAGGTAGGTTACTGAAAGCAGTGGAAAGTTTTTAGAGGATAGTGAGGCCTTCAAGTTATATTATGTAGGAAAGAGGGAGATATTTCCCAGTATAAATGTAGGGAACTTAGACAGAATGGTGTGATGTCACCATGGTTGTTCAATTTACAGATGGGTTGTAGAGAAGTGAATGCTCAGTGAAGTTGGCAAGAGGTGTGGGGATGAAAAATTAAAAATCAAACATGTGTGAGTTGTCACAGTTTGCTTTTTGCTGATGACACTGTGCTTTGGGTGATTCTTAAGAAGAAAGTTACAGAGGTTGGTGGATGAGTTTTGTAGGGAATGTAAAAGAAAAAATTGAAAGTGATAATAGGAAGAGTAAGGTTATGAGGATAAACAAAAAAATTAGGTAACGAAAGATTGATGATACCAGATTTAGAGGGAGAGAGTATGAGAGGAAGGAGGTGAATGATTTAGTTATATAGGAATGGATATGTCAGCAGATGGGTTTCTTTAAAGATGAGGTGAATCATGACTTGATGATGGGAATAAAGGTTTGTGCGGTTTGCACTGAGGAGTCGGTTTGAGACAAAGTACTTTTGTCCATGGAAGCAAAAAGAGGGGGAATGTATGAGTGTATAGTTATTACGTTTGTCTTGTATGGGTTGTATTGCATGGGTTGATGAATGTTGGCAACTAGGAGGAAGGCTGGAGGCAGTAGAAGATGTCATGTCTCTGAGGGCCAATGTTTGGTGTGAATATAAAGCAAAGAGTTCGCCTTGAATGGAAATTAGAGAAGGGGGTGCAGGGATTACCCAAAATAATTTTGCAAAGGGTTTTGAGGAGAGGTTGTTGAGGTGGTTTGGACATGTAAAGAGGATGAAACAAATAGCGAATGACTTCGAGCACGTGTATAAGTTGAGTGGATGGAAGGTGGGGTAGAGGTCGGCCTAGGAAAAAGGTTGGAGGGAAAGAGGTAAAGGAGCTCTTTGGTGAGCGAGGATCTGGACCTTCGGAAGCATTCACGTACGAGCGTGTCAGAAATGATGGAGTGAAGACCAAAGTGGTTTTTTTGTAGGTTCTAGGACCTGTGCTCTGTTGGAGGTGTGAGCAGGGTTTATGTTTATGACATGGATTCAGGGGAAACTGGGAGAGGCGAGACTTGAGTCCTGGGAAAATGGGAAGTACAGTACTTATACTTGAAGGTGGGGGTTGTTTAATGTTGCAGTTTTATAATTGCGTTGTAAGCGACCTCTGGGCAAGCCAGTGGACGTGAATGATGAAGTTTTTCTTTTTCTGGGGCCACCCTTCTGCTTTTATTGCCTGTGATAACTCCATTAGTGTGTATTGCCTGTGTTGCTACATTAAGTACCATTTCTATTTTTGCAGTTTGTTAGCGAAAAAAGTCAGGAGTAATGGTTTACAATAGCGATTTTGAGTCCTCGCAAAGTGGGACAGAAAAAAGCGTGTGGAGGTGAAGACCTCAATGAAAACAAGAATCTAAATAAATAAAATTGGTGTTTCCAACTCAGTCATAAATTAAGAACAATGTATTACGTTTAAAGGGCGGGTAGGATGTGGCAGAAAACGGGAAAAACAAAATTTTAGACCAAAAACAAAACAAATTCAGATTAGACAGAAAACAATACGAAGGCTTTTAAAACAGATTTTCTCTGGACCTAGCAGCAACAGGTGTTACTCTTGCCGGAAGAACAGTTCATAAACTGCTTTTGGAAAGTGGATTGAAAGTATATCATCCCAGAAAAGAAGTCATGGTACTTACTTCTACCTGGGTGGTCTACCTGAAGGGTTATTCCGGGGGTCAACGACCCCCCGGCACAAGTTCCACGGACCAGGGCTCCCGCTGGATCAGGGCCTGATCAACCAGGCTGTTACTGATGGCCGCACATAGTCCAACGTACGATCCACAGCCGCTTTATTACGCGGTACCAGGAGGAGAGACAGAGTGTAAAATAGCAGATTTACACGTACAACAGGATAGTACTGCCTTAAAATGTACTGCCTTGATTACCTGATGAAGATAGTACAACTCTCCCGCTATGCAGTGCAGAACTCTACATATCCATAGATAGTGACATCCATCTCCAAGTTGGAAATATACCACTGACTTTATCACTAATACTCCTCAAGGACTCAAAGAATGACTCCTCACACAGATGGCTGCGTCGACCTTCATCATAAAGGGAGCGAGTACATCGACAATGATTCTTGAGCAACCTCCTGCGATGAAGGAGGTTGGCTAACACCAGAACCTTCTGTGTCTTATCATGAAAAATTATAGGCCCATAATTAGGGAGAATATCTTGTTACAACTTCCTACTTACTACATCTACTGTTATAAATATTGTTCATTTACTAGGCGGGGACACCACCTTGAAAGAAGCTAACGTTCCAGTAATTCTTTACGAAATGTCCAGATTTACCGCCTTGTCGTGTCGTGTTAATTATTCGTTATGCAATGTGTGAAAAATAAAAATTGCAACTTGTATCTCTTACTACTATATGTCAGAGTCATGTACCTTTATATATGTTTATTCTATATGAATTCTTGTGGCGTTTAGTATCTGTATACCCCTTCAAGAATATTCTCTATTACACATACACTTTTTAAATTGCACCATTATGTGGTGGTGGTCACCTTACCTTTTATATCCTATTCTCACTTCTCCCTTCCAGAGGTGATCTGATTGTGATCTACGGGCAGGGTGGTGATCTTGATTGTATCTACGAGGCAGGGAGGTGATCTGATATTGTATCTACGGGCAAGGGTGGTGAACTGATTGTATCTACGGGCAGGGAGGTCGATCTGATTTGTTTCTACGGGCAGGGAGGGTGATCTGATAGTATTACGGGAAGGGAGGTGATCTGATTGTTCTACGGGAGGAGGAGGTGATCTGATTGTATTCTCGGGCAGGGAGGGTGATTGATTGGTATCTACGGGCAGGGAGGTGATCTGATTGTATCACGGGCAGGGAGTGATTGATTGTAGCTCGGGCATGGGAGGTGATCTGATTGTATCTACGGGCAGGGAGGGGTGATCTGTTGTATCTACGGGCAGGGACGGTGATCTGATCGTATCTTACGGGCAGGTGAGGGTTGATCTTGATTGTATCTACTGGCAGGGAGGTGATCTGATGTATCTATGGGACAGGGAGGTGATCTGATTGTAATATACGGGCAGGGAGGTGATCTGATTGTATATACGGGCAGGGAGGTGATTCTGATTGTATCTACGGGCAGGGTGGTGGATATGCTGATTGTATCTACGGAAGGGGGTGAGCTGATTGTATCTACGGGCAGGGAGGTGATCTGATTGTATTACGGGCAGGGAGGTGATCTGGATTGTATCTACGGGCACAACACCGGGGCCACCCCCGCAGGGAGGTGATCTGATTGTATCTACGGGCAGGGAGGTGTTCTGATTGTATCTACTTGGCAGGGAGGTGATCTTGATTGTATCTAGGGCAGGAGGTGATTGATTGTATCTAGGGAAGGAGGTGACTGATTTTATTTACGGGCGGAGGAGGTGATCTGATTGGTTTTCTACGGGCAGGTAGATGATATGATTGTATCTACGGGCTAGGGAGGTGATCTGATTGTATCTACCGGGCAGGGAGGTGATATGTTGTGTATCTTCGGGGAGGGAGGTGTATCTGTTTGTATCTACGGGCAGGGAGGTGTTCTGGATTGTATCTACTGGGGAGGGAGGTGATCTGATTGTATCTACGGGCAGGGAGGTGATCTGATTGTATCTACGGGCAGGGAGGTGATCTGATTGTATCTACGGGCAGGGAGGTGATCTGATTGTATCTACGGGCAGGGAGGTGTCTGATTTATCTTAGGGGCTGGGAGAATGATCTGGATTGTATTACGGGCAGGGAGGTGATCTGATTGTATCTACGGGCAGGGAGGTGATCTGATTGTATCTACGGGCAGGGAGGTGATCTGATTGTATCTACGGGCAGGGAGGTGATCTGATTGTATCTACGGGCAGGGAGGTGATCTGATTGTATCTACGGGCAGGGAGGTGATATGATTGTACGCTACGGGCCAGGGAGCGGGGTGTGATTTGATTGTATCTACGGGCAGGGAGGTGATCTGATTGTATCTACGGGCAGGGAGGTGATCTGATTGTATCTACGGGCAGGGAGGTGATCTGATTGTATCTACGGGCAGGGAGGTGATCTGATTGTATCTACGGGCAGGGAGGTGATCTGATTGTATCTACGGGCAGGGAGGTGATCTGATTGTATCTACGGGCAGGGAGGTGATCTGATTGTATCTACGGGCAGGGAGGTGATCTGATTGTATCTACGGGCAGGGAGGTGATCTGATTGTATCTACGGGCAGGGAGGTGATCTGATTGTTTCGACGGGCAGGGAGGTGATCATGATTGTATACTAACGGCAAGGGAGGTGATTGATTGGATATACGGGCAGGGAGGTGATCTGATTGTATCTACGGGCAGGGAGGTGATCTGATTGTATCTACGGGCAGGGAGGTGATCTGATTGTATCTACGGGCAGGGAGGTGATCTGATTGATTACATAAACAATAATATTGTATTTCTGTTTTTAGCTAGTATACGTATAAAGTTCGTCAATATTTTAGTCTATTAAATAACGTGACTGTCACATTTGGGTAAAATATTAATGAATAAAAACCTCGTGCAACACTTGGGAATCTTTACTGTGGAAACAGTTCGTCAGTCAGTGGTTTCCTCAGTCCAGTCAATAGAAGAACTGAAGAAAATGAAGAGAAATTTAAGCAATCAGTCTCTCAACCTCAAACTCCTCATTTTCCACCTTTCTTTTCTGTCTTGGACTGATGAAGCCAGTGGCGGGCGAAATGTTCTCACAATATATTCCCAAGTGTTGAACAAGTGACATTCATCATCTTGTGGGTTTTAGAAAACAATTAATATAATTGTATCTGTTAAAATACTTGCAACATAAAAGTATATACGGTGCCACGTCAGAGGGGTGAACACACCTGGTTGTATATACGGTGCCAGATCAGATGGGAACACATCTGGTCGTATATACGGTGCTAGGTCAGACGGGAACACACTTGGTCGTATATACGGTGCTAGGTCAGATGGGAACACACTTGGTCGTATATACGGTGCCAGTTCAGATTAGGAAACATACGGTCGTTTATCGGTTGCAGATAGATGGGAACACAATTGGTCTTATTATACGGTGCTAGGTCAGTGGGGTACAACACTTGGTCGTATCATACGGTGCCAGATCAGATGGAACACATCCTGGTCGTATATACGTGCCAGATAAGATGGGAAAACACTTGGTCGTATATACGGTGTGGCTAGGTCAGATGGGAACACCTTGGTCGTATATACGGTGCTAGGGTCAGATGGGAACACACCTGGGTACGTATTTACGGTGCCAGGTCAGTCGGGGTTGTGTATTTGTGGTTTGTTTTTGTGGTGGTGGTATTTTGGTTGTTCGTGAGTGTTGGGATTTTGAGTAGTCTGTTGTGTGTTTGTCGTTCTTGTTGGTGCCTGTTGTTGTGGTGGTGATTGGGTGGAGTTGATTTTTTATTTCGTGGGGTTGTTTTTGGGGTTTGTGTTGTTGTTTTTTTGGTTTTGTGTTTGTGGTGAGTGTGGTTGTTTGTTTTTGGGTTTTGTCGCGTGTTTTGTTTTTTGTGGTTTTTTTGTTTGTGTGTGTGTGTTTCTGTTATGAATAATTTTTGGGTTGTGTTGTTAGTTAGTGTGTTTGTTGTTGGGGTGTGTGTTCGGGGGGGGTTTGGCGTGTGTGTTTTTTGTTGGGTTTTGTGTTGGGCCTGTGTTTTGGTGTTTTGGTTGGTGGTGTTGATTGGTGTTTGTTTATTGGGATTTTTTGGGTTGGATTGGGGTGTGTTGCGGTGTGTGCGGTTTTGGTGGGGTTTTTGGTCTCTTTTTGTGTTGGTTCGGGTGGGGTTGTGGTTGTTTGGGGTTGTTTGGTGTGTTTTAGTGTGTTGTGTTTGTGTGTTTTTTTGGGAGGATTGGTTTTTTTTGGTGTTGGTGGGTTTTTGGTTTTTGTTGTAGGTGCGGGTGTGCTTTGATGGGGTGTTGTTTTGTTTGTTGTTTTTTGCTTGTTGTTTTGGGGGGTTGTGTTTTAGTGTTTTGAATTTTGGTGTTTTTTTTTTTTCGTTTGTTTTTTTTGTTTGGTTTGTTTTGTGTGTGTGTTTTGAATGTTGTTTGGTTTGGGTCTTTGGGTGTTTGTTTGGGTTGTGTTGGTTGTTTTGTTTTGGTGTTTTGTTTTTTGTGGTTGTTTTTTCGGTTCCCGCTCGTTTGTTTTGTTGTGTTTTTGGTTTGTTTGTGTTCGTGTAGGTTTGTTTGTTTGTAGTTTTTTGTGTGGTTTGTTTTGGTGAACTGGTTGTATTTTTGTTTTTGGGTTGATTGTGGTTTCAGATTCGTTTTTTTTTGTTTTTCGGTTTTTTGTTGTGGAATTTTTGGGTAGGTGGTTTGTTTTGTATTGCTTTTTGTGTTGTCGTGTTTCCTTTGTGGTTTGTTGTTTTGTGCTTGTTGTTCTTGTTGGTGTGTTTTTGGGACACTCCTGGTCAGTATATACGTGCCAGGTTAAGACGGGGTGAAACACACCTGGTCGTATATATGGTGCCAGAGTCAGATGGGAGAAACACACTGGTCGTTATGGTACGGTGCACAGGTCAGATGGGAGTGAACTCACCTGGTCGTATATACGGTGCTAGGTCAGATGGGGGAACAATCTGGCGTATATACGGGGCTAGGTCATTTGGGGGTGACACAACCTGGTCGTATATACGGTGCTAGGTCCAGATGGGATGTGACACACCTTGGTCGTTATATATGGTTGCCACGTCAGAACGAGTCCTAGTGTACACACCTGGTCGTATATACGGTGCCACGTCAGATGCGGTTGAACAAACCTGGTGTATATACGGTTGCTAGGTCAGATGGGGAGAACACACCTGGTCGTATTTACGGTGCTAGGTCATTTGGGTGTGAACACACTGGTCGTATAACAGGTGCCAGGTCAGTTGGGGTGAACCACACCTGGCGTATTACTGGTGCCAACGTCCAGATGGAGTGAACTCACCTGGTCGATATATACGGTTGCCACGTCTGATGCGGTCGTGAACACACCTGGTTGTATATACGGTGCCAGGTCGATGGGGGTGAAAACACAACTGGTCGTATATACGGTGCCAGGTAAGATGGGGTTGTGATACACAACCTGGTCGTATATACGGTTTTACCAGAGTCAGATTGGGTGAACACACTGGTCGATATACGGTGTGGTGTGCCAGCCCCGCTCAGATGGGCGGGTGGGAAGCACAACCTAGTTCGTATATACGGCTGCTAGGTCATTTGGGTGAAACACACTGGTCGTATATACGTGCCAGAGTCAGATGGGGTGAACACACCTAGCATATATCGGTTGCCAGGTCAGATGCGGTGATACACAACCTGGTCGTATATACGGTGCCAGGGTAAGATGGGGGCTTGGAACACACCTGGTCGTATATACGGTGCCAGGTCAGATTGGCTTGAACACACCAGGTCCGAATATACGGTGTTGCCAGGGTCAGATGGGGTGAGCACCACTAGTCGTATATACGGTTGTGTAGGTCATTTGGGGTGATAAACACCTGGTTCGTATATACGGTGCCAGGTCAGATGGGGTGATCACACCTGGTCGTATATACGGATGCCAGTCAGATTGCGGTGAACACACAGGGTCCGTTTATCATACGGTGTGCCAGGTCAGATGGGGTGAACACACCTGGTCGTTTATACGGTGACAGGGTCAGATGGGGGGTGAAAAAAAACACCTGGTCCGTATATATTACAGGTGCCAGTGTCAGATTGGAGTGAAACAACCAGGTCGAATATACGGTGCCAGGTCAGATGGGGTGAGCACACTTGTCGTATTTTACGGTGCAGGTCAGATTGGTGTGAGCTCACAGGTGTTTATACGGTTGCCAGGTCAGATGGGTCGATACACACATGGCCGTTATATACGGTGCTAGGTCAGATGGGCGTGACTACAAAATAAAAAAAACCACCCACACCTGGATGTATATACGGTGCTTGGTCGGATGGGGTGAACACACTGGTCTCGTATAACGGTGCTAGACAGATGGGGCGAACCACACCTGGTCTCATATAAGGTGACCAGGACAGATGATGTGAGACACCTGGACGTATTATTACTGTGCTCAGGTCAGACGGGCGTGTGAACACACCTGGTCGTTATTACTGTGCCTGGTCAGATTTAGTAGAAACACACATGGTAGTATATCACGGTGCTAGGTCAGAAGGGGGAATACATCCTGGTCACGTATATACGGTGCCAGGTCAGGTGGGTTTGAACACACTGGTCGTTATATTACGGTGCAGTTCAGATGGGTGAACAGCCAGGTCGAATATTCGGTGCCAGGTCAGAATTGGGGTGTGAACACACCTGGTCGTATATACGGTGCCAGGTCAGATGGGGTGAACACACCTGGTCGTATATACGGTGCCAGGTCAGATGGGGTGAACACACCTGGTCGTATATACGGTGCTAGGTCAGATGGGGTGAAAACAAACCTTAGTCGTATATTATGGTGCCAGGTCAGATGGGAAGTGAACACACAAATGGTCGTATATACGGTGCAGTTCAGTTGGGTGAAACCACCAGGTCGAATATACGGTGCAGCGTAAAGATGCCGCGAACCACACTGGTAGTATATACGGTTGCTGGTCAGATGGGAGGTGAACACACCTGGTCGTATTACGGTGCTTGGTCGGATGGGGGAGGGGTGAACACAACTGGTACGTATATACGGTGCCAGGTCAGATGGGGCGAGAAAAACACACCTGGTCGATATACGGGCAGGTCAGATGGTTGAACAACATAGGTCGTATATACGGGTGCCAGTCAGATGGGGTGAACACACATGGTAGTATATACGGTTGCCACGTCAAGATGGGGTTTGAAAACACCTAGTCGTTATAACGGTGCCAGGTTCACTGGGTGAACAAAACCTGGTCGTATATCGGTGCCAAGTCCTGATGGGAGTGAAGAACACACCTGGTCGTATATACGGTGCCACGTCAGATGGGGTGAACACACCTGGTCGTATATACGGTGCCACGACAGATGGGGTGAACACACCTGGTCGTATATACGGTGCCAGGTCAGTTGGGGAGGGGAACCAAACCTGGTTCGTATCTACGGTGCAAGGTCAGATGGGGTGAGCACACCTGGTCGTATATACGGTGCCAGGTCAGACGGGGTGAACACACCTGGTCGTATATAAGGAGCCAGGTCAGACGGGGTGAACACGCCTTGTCGTATATACGGTGCCAGGTCAGATTGGTAGAACACACATGGTAATTTAGTATTTACGTTGCTAGGTCAGATGGGGAGAACACACCTGGTCGTATATATGGTGCTAGGTCTGATGGGGTGGGCACACCTGGTCGTATGTACGGTGCCAGGTCAGATGGGGTGAACACACCTGGTCGTATATACGGTGCCGGTCAGATGGGGTGAACACACCTTAGTCGTATATACGGTGGCAAGGTAGATGTGTGTGAACACACCTGGTCGTATATTACGGTGCAAGGTTGATCGGGGTGAACCACACCTAGTCGTATAGACGGTTGCCAGGTCAGACGGGTCGGTGAACTCACAGGTCGAAATATACGGTGCCAGGTTCAGATTGGGTGAACCACACCAGGTTCGAATATACGGTTTTGCCAGGGTCAGATTGGGGTGAACACACTGGTCGTTATTATACGGTGATGGTCAGATGGGTGTGAAAACACCTGGTCGTATATACGGTGCTTGGTCGGATGGGGTGAACACACCTGGTCGTATATACGGTGCTAGGACAGATGGGGCGAACACACATGGTTCGTATATACGGTTGCCAGCGTCAGATGGGGTGAGTGAACACACCTGGTCGTATTACGGTGCGAGGTCAGATGGGGTGAACACACCTGGTCGTATATACGGTGCTAGGTCAGATTGGGTGAACACACCAGGTCGAATATACGGTGCTAGGTCAGATGGGGTGAACACACCTGGTCGTATATACGGTGCTAGGTCAGATGGGTGAACACACCAGGTCGTATATAGGTTGCACAGGTAGATGGGTGTGAGCACACCTTGGTCCGTATATACGGTGCCAGGTCAGAGTGGCGGTGAACACACCAGGTCGTATTTACGGTGCTGCCAGGTCAGATGGGGGTGAACACACCTGGGTCGTTTATTTGGTGATAGGTCAGATGAGGTGTGAACAACCTGGTCGTATATTGGGTGCTAGGTCAGATGGGGGTGATAACCTGGTCGTTTGTTACGGTGCCAGGTCAGATGGGGTGAACACACCTGATCGTTTATACTGTGCCAGGTCAGATGGGGTGAACACACCTGGTCGTATAGACGGTGCAAGGTCAGATGGGGTGAACACACCTGGTCGTATATACGGTGCTAGGTCAGATGGGGTGGGCACACCTGGTCGTATGTACGGTGCCAGGTCAGATGGGGTGAACACACCTGGTCGTATATACGGTGCCAGGTCAGATGGGGTAAACACACCTGGTCGTACATACGGTGCCAGGCCAGATTGGGTGAACACACCAGGACGAATATACGGTGCCAGGTCAGATGGGGTGAACACACCTGGTCGTATATACGGTGCCAGGTCAGATGGGGTGAACACATATGGTCGTATATACGGTGCCACGTCAGATGGGATAAACACACCTGGTCGTATATACGGTGCCAGGTCAGATGGGGTGAACACACCTGGTCGTATATACGGTGCCAGGTCAGATGGGGTGAACACACTTGGTCGTATGTACGGTGCCAGGTCAGATGGGGAGAACAAACCTGGTCGTATATACGGTGCAAGGTCAGATGGGTGTGAGCAAACATGGTCGTATTACGGTGCCAAGATCAGGACGGGGTGAACTCACGCATGGTGTATTATACGGCCGCCAGGTCAGACGGGTCAAGGTGAACACACCTTGTCGTATATACGGTTTGCCAGGTCAGATGGGGGGAGAACACACCTGGAGTCGAATAGTAAGTGCTAGGTCAGATGTGGAGAACACTCCTGGTCGTATATACGGTGCTAGGTCAGATGGGGAGAACACACCTGGTCGCATATACGGTGCTAGGTCAGATGGGGAGAACACACCTGGTCGTATATACGGTGCTAGGTCAGATGGGGAGAACACACCGGTCGTATATATACGGTGGCTAGTTCAATGGGGAGAACACACCTGGTGTTATACGGTGCTAGTTCAGTCGGAGAACGAACCTGGTCGTATGTACGGTGCCAGGTCAGATGGGGAGAACACACCTGGTCGTATATACGGTGCTAGGTCAGATGGAGAGAACACACCTGGTCGTATGTACGGTGCTAGGTCAGATGGGGAGAACACACCTGGTCGTATGTACGGTGCCAGGTCAAATGGGGAGAACACACCAGGTCGTATGTACGGTGCCAGGTCAGATGGGGTGAACACACCTGGTCGTATGTATGGTGCAAGGTCAGATGGGATGAGAACCACACCTGAACGTCGTATGTATGGTGCCAGGGAAGTTGGGTGAGACACCTGGTCGTACGTATGGTGCCAGGTCAGATGGGGTGAACAAACCTGGTCGTATATACGGTGCCAGGTCAGATTGGGTGAACACACCAGGCCGTATACACGGTGCCAGGTCAGATGGGGTGAACACACCTGCTCGTATAAACGGTGCCAGGTCGGAAGGGCGTGGAACACACGGTCGTATATACTGTGCTAGGTCAGATGGGGTGAACACACCTGGTCGTATATACGGTGCTAGGTCAGATGGGGTGAACACACCTGGTCGAATATACTGTGCCAGGTCAGATGGGGTGCACACACCTGGTCGTATATATGGTGCCAGGTCAGATTGGGTGAACACACCAGGTCGCATATACGGTGCCAGGTCAGATTGAGTGAACACGCCAGGTCGTATATACGGTGCCAGGTCAGATGGGGAGAACACACCTGGTCGTATATACGGTGCTAGGTCAGATGGAGAGAACACACCTGGTCGTATGTACGGTGCCAGGTCAGATGGGGAGAACACACCTGGTCGTATGTACGGTGCCAGGTCAGATGGGGAGAACACACCTGGTCGTATGTACGGTGCCAGGTCAGATGAGGTGAACACACCTGGTCGTATGTATTGTGCAAGGTCAGATGGGGTGAACACACCTGGTCGTATGTATGGTGCCAGGTAAGATTGGGTGAAGTCTCCTGGTCGTACGTGTGGGGACCAGGTCGATGGGCGTGGAACAGACTGGTGTATAATACGGTGCCAGGTTTCAGATTGGGTGAACACACACAGGCCGTAATAACACGGTGCCAGGTCACGATGGGTGTGGAAAACACACCTGCTACGTATAACGGTGCAGGTCGGAAAAGGGACGTGAACACACTGGTCTCGTATATACTGTGCTAGGCAATGGGAGTGAACACACCTGGTCGTATATCCCCCCCCCCCCCCCCCCCCCGGTGTGCTAGGTCAGATGGGTGGTGTACACACCTGGTCGATATACTGTTTGCCAGGTACAGATGGGTGAAAACCTCTGGTCGATTTTACGGTGCCAGGTCAGATGGGATGTTGAACACACAATGGTCGTATATGTGGTGCTAGTAGGATGAGGTGGACAAACCTGGTCGTTTTATACGTGTAGGGTCTGAGGAGTAGTGAACACATGGTCGTATATACGTGCCAGTTCAATGGGCGGTGAACACACGTTTTCGTATATACGGTGCTTTGGTAGATGGGGGTGAACACATGGTGTATATACGGTGCCAGTCATGTTGGGTAGTGAACACTCCTGGTCGTATATACAATTGCCAGGTCGGGATGGCGTGGAACACACCTGGTGGTATTACTGGTGACCAGGTTGGATGGCCGTGAACACACATGGTCGGATATATCGGTTTTGCCAGGCAGACGGGGTGAACACACCTGGATGGTTTATACTGTGCTGGTCAGGTGATGGGTGATGTGCACACACCTGGTCAGTTTATACGGTGCAAAGGTCAGATGGCGAGTGAGCCACAATCTGGGTCGTATATACGGTGTGCTAGTCAGATGGGGTGGGACACACACTGGTCGTTTATGTACGGTTTGCCAGGTCAGGATGGGGTGAACCACACCTGGTCGTATATGCGGTGCTAGGTCAGATGGTGGGATTGTGTGAGGATGAAGGTCGGGGGTGGAGGGTGGAGGGGGATGAAACGGGGGGTGAGGTGATTGGGGGGAGTGGGGAAAGGGGAGCGCAGGGGGAGTTAACAGAAGAGCTGGGGCCGGTAAAGAAGGGGCGGGGAAAGGGGGTGGGGGGGAGAAGGGTAAAGGTGGTAGAAAGGGGGGAGGGATGAGGGGAAGGGAAGGACAATTGGAGCGGGGTGGAAAATACACCTGGTCGTATGTACGGCCCGTTGCCAGGTCAGAGGGGGGTGTACACACGTGGTCGTATATAAGGGCCAGGTCAGATGGGCGTGAGCACACCTGGTGGTATATACGGTGATAGTCAGATGGGTGTGCACACACCAAGTCAGTCTATACGGAGCTTGGTCAGGATGGGGCGGAACACACCTGGTCGTATATACGTGCCAGGTCAGATGGGGCGAAACCCACCTGGTCGTATATTCAACGGTACCAGTCAAACTGGGGCGAACACACCTGGTTTCGTTATATTCTGGTACCCAGTCAGATGGGGTGAAAACACCTTGTCGTATATAGGTTGACAGGTCAGATTGGGGTTAACACACCAGGTCGATTATACGGTGCCAGGTCAGATGGGAAGGTGAACACAACCTGATCGTATATACTCGGTGACAGGTCAGATTGGTGATGAACACACCAGGTCGTATATACGGTGCCAGGTCAGATTGGGGTGAAACCACACCTGTTCGTATGTACGGGTGCCAGGTAGAGGGATGACACACTTGGTCGTATTTACGGTGTAGTGTTCAGTTGGGAATGAAACACCTGGTCTTTTATACGGTGCTAGGTCAGAATGGGAATGAAACCACCTGGTCGTATGTACGGTTGCCAGGTCAGATGGGGTGAACACACTGGTCGTTATAGACGGTGCCAAGGTAGATGGGGTGAACACACATCTGGTCGTACTATTACATTGCTAGGTCAGATGGTGTGGGCACACCTGGTCGTTGTACGGTGCCAGGTCAGATGGGGGGGTTATCACACATGGTTCGTATATACGGTTGTGCCAGTTCACAGTGGGAGGTGGTGAACACACCTGGTTCGTATTATATACGGTGACCAGGTCATATTGGGTTGAACACACCAGGTCGGAATATACCGGTGCTAGGTCAAATGGGTGAACACACCTGGTCGTTATATACGGTGCCAGGTCAGCGGGGTGGTGGAACAACACCTGGTCGTATATTACGGGGTGCCAGGTAGATGGGGTGAACACACCTGGGTATATACGGGTGGCCAGGTCTGATTGGTTGTGAACACACAGGTCGAAGTATACGGTTGCCAGTCTGATGGGGTGTGAACCAAACCTGGTCGTTTATACGGTGCCAGGTCAGATGGGGTGAACACACTGGTCGTTAGGCCCCCCCCCCCGGTTTTTGCCAGGTTCAAGATGGGGTGACACACCTGGTCGTATAGACGGTGCCCAGGTCAGATTGTGTGAAACATCTGGTCGTATATAAGCGTTCTATGTCAGATGGAGTGAACACACCAGGTCGTACTCTTACGGTGCCAGGGTCAGATGGTAGGAATTCAGGATGTAATGTTGATAAAGGGGCCATTGACATATGAGTCACTTTTTCGCTGTAGCTACAGTGAGAATAAAAGGTAGATGGTCTACAAGGAGAACGGAAGCAGCAAGTACATAGTGACGCAGGGCAGGTAAAAGGGGCTAGAGAGGGGGAAGAGAAGAGAAGAGGTGGAAGGTTTAATAAACGAAAGGAGGTGACAGTTAGGCTAAAAATAAGCAACTGTTTGGAGGATAGTGGGTAGTGAGACCGGTAGATCAGAAATGTTGTAGAAGATGTATTGGGTTAAGTGTTAGTTTCAAATGTATGTGTTAGAGTGTAGAGTTGAGTGTTCAGCAGAAGAAGTTTGTGGCTTACAGGAAGTGGGTGTGGGAGGGAAGAGAGCGGTTGGTGGAATGATGATGTAAAGAGAGTAGTAAGAAGAGAAAAGAGTTACCATATGGGGGTTTTACACAGTAGAAAGTAATGCAAGGAGGGAAGAGTATATTGGAGGAAAAAGGACGAGCGTTAAGAGAGTGGTGGTGGAAGCAATGTAAAAAGAGAGCAAATGAAGAGTGTGGGTGAGATGTTATCATACAAATTTTGTTGAAAAATAAGAAAAGTTTTGGAGAGAGAATAAGTCGAGAAAGGCCTAGGAAAAATGAATAGGATTTGATTGTTTAAAAATAGAGAGAATTATTAAATGGAGAGTTAGAAGTATCTGGAAGATGGAGGGGAATGTTTTGAGGTATTGTTAATTGTTATGAAGATTGGAAAGCGTGTGGATTTATTGTTAGGGAAAGGAGGAATAACATTCTTGTAGGAGTGAGGAAAGAGCTGTTTTGAGTTGGGGGAAGTTGTGAGGAGTGGGTAGAATGGAAGGGGGGTTGGTAAGGCAGCTGGGTTTTGTTGAGATAAAGATAAATGTTAAAAGAAGGTGGATACAAATTTTGGAGAGGTGGTTGGTTCTTTTAGTTAACAAATGTATGGAAAAGAAGATAGGGTAAAGTACCTGGGGATTTGAAACATTAAAATGGTATTAAGAAATACCGACAGATTTTTAGTAAAACATATATGCAAAAACTGTTTGGTATCTTTATTTCGAAACGTTTCGCCTACCACAGTAGGTTTCTTCAGTCGAGAGTACAGAAAAGTTGATTAGAAAGCAGAAAGTGACTTGAAGGTCGACTTAATCAGTCCATCAATCTGAAGTTTGGAGGTGGGTCAGTCCCTCATATGTTGCCTATGTGTGTTAATCCCTAAATACCTAGGGATTGGGCAGAGGGCATGCATAGTTATCTCTGTATAAAGGAGAAACAAAAGGGGAAAAAGAGGGTGGGAGCACAAAAATTATTGTTGAAGTAAGTCTGTTTGAGTATACCATGGTAAAGTGCTATGGCAGAGTTATTATTTGAAAGAATTAAGAGTAAGACGAGAGTAGGATAGCAGATGAACAAGGAGGGCTTTAGGAAAGGTAGGGGGTGTGTAGACCAAGTGTTTTCAGTGAAACATATAGGTGAACAGTGTTTAGATAAGAGTTAAAGAGGTTTTATGGAGGTAGGTTACTGAAAGCAGTAGAAAGTTTTTAGAGGATAGTGAGGCCTTCAAGTTATATTATGTAGGAAAGAGGGAGATATTTCCCAGTATAAATGTAGGGAACTTAGACAGAATGGTGTGATGTCACCATGGTTGTTCAATTTACAGATGGGTTGTAGAGAAGTGAATGCTCAGTGAAGTTGGCAAGAGGTGTGGGGATGAAAAATTAAAAATCAAACATGTGTGAGTTGTCACAGTTTGCTTTTTGCTGATGACACTGTGCTTTGGGTGATTCTTAAGAAGAAAGTTACAGAGGTTGGTGGATGAGTTTTGTAGGGAATGTAAAAGAAAAAATTGAAAGTGATAATAGGAAGAGTAAGGTTATGAGGATAAACAAAAAAATTAGGTAACGAAAGATTGATGATACCAGATTTAGAGGGAGAGAGTATGAGAGGAAGGAGGTGAATGATTTAGTTATATAGGAATGGATATGTCAGCAGATGGGTTTCTTTAAAGATGAGGTGAATCATGACTTGATGATGGGAATAAAGGTTTGTGCGGTTTGCACTGAGGAGTCGGTTTGAGACAAAGTACTTTTGTCCATGGAAGCAAAAAGAGGGGGAATGTATGAGTGTATAGTTATTACGTTTGTCTTGTATGGGTTGTATTGCATGGGTTGATGAATGTTGGCAACTAGGAGGAAGGCTGGAGGCAGTAGAAGATGTCATGTCTCTGAGGGCCAATGTTTGGTGTGAATATAAAGCAAAGAGTTCGCCTTGAATGGAAATTAGAGAAGGGGGTGCAGGGATTACCCAAAATAATTTTGCAAAGGGTTTTGAGGAGAGGTTGTTGAGGTGGTTTGGACATGTAAAGAGGATGAAACAAATAGCGAATGACTTCGAGCACGTGTATAAGTTGAGTGGATGGAAGGTGGGGTAGAGGTCGGCCTAGGAAAAAGGTTGGAGGGAAAGAGGTAAAGGAGCTCTTTGGTGAGCGAGGATCTGGACCTTCGGAAGCATTCACGTACGAGCGTGTCAGAAATGATGGAGTGAAGACCAAAGTGGTTTTTTTGTAGGTTCTAGGACCTGTGCTCTGTTGGAGGTGTGAGCAGGGTTTATGTTTATGACATGGATTCAGGGGAAACTGGGAGAGGCGAGACTTGAGTCCTGGGAAAATGGGAAGTACAGTACTTATACTTGAAGGTGGGGGTTGTTTAATGTTGCAGTTTTATAATTGCGTTGTAAGCGACCTCTGGGCAAGCCAGTGGACGTGAATGATGAAGTTTTTCTTTTTCTGGGGCCACCCTTCTGCTTTTATTGCCTGTGATAACTCCATTAGTGTGTATTGCCTGTGTTGCTACATTAAGTACCATTTCTATTTTTGCAGTTTGTTAGCGAAAAAAGTCAGGAGTAATGGTTTACAATAGCGATTTTGAGTCCTCGCAAAGTGGGACAGAAAAAAGCGTGTGGAGGTGAAGACCTCAATGAAAACAAGAATCTAAATAAATAAAATTGGTGTTTCCAACTCAGTCATAAATTAAGAACAATGTATTACGTTTAAAGGGCGGGTAGGATGTGGCAGAAAACGGGAAAAACAAAATTTTAGACCAAAAACAAAACAAATTCGAGATTAGACAGAAAAACAATACGAATGGCTTTTAACAGATTTTCTCTGACCTAGCAGCAACAGGTGTTACTCTTGCCGGAAGAACAGTTCATAAACTGCTTTTGGAAAGTGGATTGAAAGTATATCATCCCAGAAAGAAGTCATGACTACCTTCTACCTGGAGTCTACCTGAAGGGTATTCCGGGGGTCAACGCCCCCGCGGCACAGTTCACGACCAGGCCTCCCGCTGGATCAGGGCCTGATCAACCAGGCTGTTACTGATGGCCGCACATAGTCCAACGTACGAACCACAGCCGCTTTATTACGGGTACCAGGAGGAGAGACAGAGTGAAAATAGCAGATTTACACGTACAACAGGATATTACTGCCTTAAATGTACGCCTTGATACCCTGAAGAAGAGACAACTCTATGCAGTGCAAGAACTCTACATACCAGATAGAGAACATCCTCTCCAAGTTGAAAATACCACTGACTATATCACTAATACTCCTCACAAGGACTCAAAGAATGACTCTCACACAGAGGCTGCGTCGCTTCATCCATAAAGACGATTACCATCGACCAATGATCTTGAGCAACCTCCTGCAGATGAAGATGATTGGCTAACACCAGAACCCTTCTATGTCTACTAAGAATATTATCGCCCCTAATTAGGGAGATATCTTGTACAACATTTCTACTTCTACATCTTCTGTTATAAATATGCTACATTTACTATGGCGGGACACCACCTTGAAAGAAGCTAACGTCCAGTAATTCTTTACGAACTGTCCAGATTACCGCCTTGTCTTGTCGTTTAAATATTCGTTATGCAATCGTGAAAAAAAAATTGCAACTTGTATATCTACTACCAATAATTCAGAGTCATGTACCTATATATCTGTTATATCTATATGACTCTGATGGGTTAGTATTATACCCCTTCAAGAATATTCTCTTATTACACATACACTTTTTAAATTGCACCAAAGTGGTTGGGTCACTTACCTTTTATATCCTATCTCACTCCCCCCTCCCACCCTTTTCTAATATTTCTATCCTTACCCATCCTTCTTCCTTACCCATCTTACCAAAGACTCTGGTCATAAGGATTGAAGCCACAGCCCGGCTGATCCGGGATGTGGTTCGTACGTTCGTATCTGTCCAGCTCCCTCTTCAAGGCAGCCAGGGGCCTATTGGTAATTCCCCTTATGCATAGTGGGAGGCTGTTGAACAGCCTTTGGCCCCAGACACTTACGGTGCTTTATCTTAGTGTACCAATGGTGCCCCTGCTTTTCACTGGGGGTATTTTGCACTGCCTGCCCAGTCTTTTACTTTCGTAGGTAGTGATTTCTGTGTGCAGATTCGGGACCATTCCTTCTAGGATTTTCCAAGTGTAGATTATATCTCTCTCGCCTGCGTTCCAAGGAGTACAGGTCAAGTGCTTCCAAACATTCCCAGTAGTTGAGGTGTTCGATAGAGCTTATATGTGCAGTAAAGTTTCTCTGTACACTTTCTAGATCTGCAATTTCACCTGCTTCGAACGGTAATGTTAATGTACAACAATATTCCAGCCTAGAGATAACAAGTGATTTGAAAAGGATCATCAGTGGCTTAGCATCTCTTGTTCTGAACGTTCTCATTATTAACCCTTTCATTGTCTTTGCAGTTGTGATCCTTGAAAGTGAGATCCTCAGACATTACCACTCCCAGGTCCACACATTATTTTTCTGCTCTATTGTATAATCAGAGTTTGTAGTACACTCAGTTCTAGTTATCTTCTCCAGTTTTCCGTAACAGAGTAATTGGAATTTGTCTTCATTAAACATATTGTTTTCCATTGCTCATTGGAAAACTTGTTTACATCATGAAGATCCTAGTATCGTCTGCAAAGGATGTCACGGTGCTGTGGATTACATCTCTGAACCTATGATACAGAAACTTTAAGCCTGGGCTAAGAATCACATTGAGTGCACTTCTGAACAATGGGAGCAGGTAAGAATTACATTTAGCTATTCAATTAATTTACTCATGAAAAGAACATAATTATTAGTAAAATGACAATTCTATTTGAAAAATTAAGATTACTTTCCATCTTCAATTGTCTTTTCCGCTGTTGTTCCACCACTTCTATTATCTTCTCATCTTTTCTATTGTTGAAGGTGTTCTCTGATGAATCAACCATTGCAGTGCTGGATGACAGTGTGCTGACTGTAATAAGGCTGTCAGGTGAGGAATTATGCTTGAATGTTTGGTGAAGATAGTCAAATTTCCTCAGAAATCATGGTATGGGTGAGCCAATTCCGTTCATGGAACAAGTCACTTACACATTGTTGAGGGTGCCATGAACTGGCAAACTTCTATTGTCAGGATATCACAACACTCATATTCGATAAGAACTGCACAGGAATCAAATGATTTTTCCTGCCACATTAGGGTCTGCAATAACTCTGCAAATTGGTCAGTTGTTCCTTGGTCTTGGCGTGAATGAAATATTGTAGAATCGGCAATTGTACAACAAGATAAACGTTCATTGTATAATAATAGTGGTGGCTTATTCACACTTAATCACTTTATAATTGAAGACACTGTACACAATGTGAAGCCAGATTCCTACCAGAACTCATTGGAGGCGTCATAAATGTAGCTCTACACTGACAAATTGAGTATTGTTTGCTGCTCCCGCTCAACCTTATGGGTAAACAAGCGTTTACCTGAGGGTGAATTGTCTAACATCTGGAGATACGAGGGTTTGCTGCTTCCCCATTTTCTTTGTATGTAATAGAATTTTCCCTACCAATAGATAGCAGATATCTTTGAAATAAAAATATTAGTCTTTTATAATAATACGATTTGAAGTCTGATGGCATGTTCATGGTAGTTGTCATGTCATGTCACTAAAGTTATAGTCGCTAGGTCATGACGAAATGTTTAATGTTGATGGGTTTCTATATGCTTCTGCTACCGCTTCAATATCTTGCCTTCATCTTTCTGGCACCTGGCACCTGGCACCGGTCTGCTTGATGCCATCTCCTAGCTAGAGTCATTCCTCTGAACGCATCATCCTGGACTTCCTACTTATTTCTGCAACACTGCAAGCTCCTAATGTATTGATCTCAACAAGGTATGCCTAGAACTATCTTGTAACTCCCTCTGTCGTTTTGCTCATATATATATATATATATATATATAATATATTATATAATATATATATATAATATTATATATAATATAAAATAATATATATATATTATTAACACACTGGCCGATTCCCACAAAGGCAAGGTGGCCCGAAAAAAGAAAAAAATTCACCATCATTCACTCCATCACTGTCTTGCCAGAAGGGTGCTTTACACTACAGTTTTTAAACTGCAACATTAACACCCCTCCTTCAGAGTGTAGGCACTATACTTCCCATCTCCAGGACTCAAGTCCGGCTTGCCGGTTTCCTTGAATAACTTCATAAATGTTACTTTGCTCACACTCCAACAGCACGTCAAGTATTAAAAACCATTTGTCTCCATTCACTCCTATCAAACATGCTCACGCATGCCCGCTGGAAGTCTAAGCCCCTCCCTCCAACCTTTCCTAGGCCGACCCCTACCCCGCCTTCCTTCCACTACAGACTGATACACTCTTGAAGTCATTCTGCTTCGCTCCATTCTCTCTACATGTCCGAACCACCTCAACAACCCTTCCTCAGCCCTCTGGACAACAGTTTTGGTAATCCCGCACCTCCTAACTTCCAAACTACGAATTCTCTGCATTATATTCACACCACACATTGCCCTCAGACATGACATCTCCACTGCCTCCAGCCTTCTCCTCGCTGCAACATTCATCACCCATGCTTCACACCCATATAAGAGCATTGGTAAAACTATACTCTCATACATTCCCCTCTTTGCCTCCAAGGACAAAGTTCTTTGTCTCCACAGACTCCTAAGTGCACTGCTCACCCTTTTCCCCTCATCAATTCTATGATTCACCTCATCTTTCATAGACCCATCCGCTGACACGTCCACTCCCAAATATCTGAATACATTCACCTCCTCCATACTCTCTCTCTCCAATCTGATATCCAGTCTTTCATCACCTAATCTTTTTGTTATCCTCATAACCTTACTCTTTCCTGTATTCACTTTTAATTTTCTTCTTTTGCATACCCTACCAAATTCATCCACCAACCTCTGCAACTTCTTTTCAGAATCTCCCAGGAGCAAAGTGTCATCAGCAAAGAGTAACTGTGACAACTCCCACTTTATGTGTGATTCTTTATCTTTTAACTCCACGCCTCTTGCCAAGACCCTCGCATTTACTTCTCTTACAACCCCATCTATAAATATATTAAACAACCACGGTGACATCACACATCCTTGTCTACGGCCTACTTTTACTGGGAAATAATCTCCCTCTTTCCTACATACTCTAACTTGAGCCTCACTATCCTCGTAAAAACTCTTCATTGCTTTCAGTAACCTACCTCCTACACCATACACCTGCAACATCTGCCACATTGTCCCCCTATCCACCCTGTCATACGCCTTTTCCAAATCCATAAATGCCACAAAAACCTCTTTAGCCTTATCTAAATACTGTTCACTTACATATTTCACTGTAAACACCTGGTCCACACACCCCCTACCTTTCCTAAAGCCTCCTTGTTCATCTGCTATTCTATTCTCCATCTTACTCTTAATTCTTTCAATAATAACTCTACCATACACTTTACCAGGTATACTCAACAGACTTATCCCCCTATAATTTTTGCACTCTCTTTTATCCCCTTTGCCTTTATACAAAGGAACTATGCATGCTCTCTGCCAATCCCTAGGTACCTTACCCTCTTCCATACATTTATTAAATAATTGCACCAACCACTCCAAAACTATATCCCCACCTGCTTTTAACATTTCTATCTTTATCCCATCAATCCCGGCTGCCTTACCCCCTTTCATTTTACCTACTGCCTCACGAACTTCCCCCACACTCACAACTGGCTCTTCCTCACTCCTACAAGATGTTATTCCTCCTTGCCCTATACACGAAATCACAGCTTCCCTATCTTCATCAACATTTAACAATTCTTCAAAATATTCCCTCCATCTTCCCAATACCTCTAACTCTCCATTTAATAACTCTCATCTCCTATTTTTAACTGACAAATCCATTTGTTCTCTAGGCTTCCTTAACTTGTTAATCTCACTCCAAAACTTTTTCTTATTTTCAACAAAATTTGTTGATAACATCTCACCCACTCACCCTCTCTCTTCCTCTCCATATACTCTTCCCTCCTTGCATCACTTCTACTTTGCAAAAACTTCTCATATGCTAACTTTTTCTCCCTTACTACTCTCTTTACATCATCATTCCACCAATCGCTCCTCTTCCCTCCCGCACCCACTTTCCTGTAACCACAAACTTCTGCTGAACACTCTAATACTACATTTTTAAACCTACCCCATACCTCTTCGACCCCATTGCTTATGCTCTCATTAGCCCATCTATTCTCCAATAGCTGTTTATATCTTACCCTAACTGCCTCCTCTTTTAGTTTATAAACCTTCACCTCTCTCTTCCCTGATGCTTCTATTCTCCTTGTATCCCATCTACCTTTTACTCTCAGTGTAGCTACAGCTAAAAAGTGATCTGATATATCTCTGGCCCCTCTATAAACATGTACATCCTGAAGTCTACTCAACAGTCTTTTATCCACCAATACATAATCCAGCAAACTACTGTCATTTCGCCCTACATCATATCTTGTATACTTATTTATCCTCTTTTTCTTAAAATATGTATTACCTATAACTAAACCCCTTTCTATACAAAGTTCAATCAAAGGGCTCCCATTATCATTTACACCTAGCACCCCAAACTTACCTACCACACCCTCTCTAAAAGTTTCTCCTACTTTAGCATTCAGGTCCCCTACCACAATTACTCTCTCACTTGGTTCAAAGGTTCCTATACATTCACTTAACATCTCCCAGAATCTCTCTCTCTCCTCAACATTCCTCTCTTTTCCAGGTGCATACACGCTTATTATGACCCACTTTTCGCATCCAACCTTTACTTTAATCAACATAATTCTTGAATTTACACATTCATATTCTCTTTTCTCCTTCCGTAACTGATCCTTCAACATTACTGCTACCCCTTCCTTAGCTCTAACTCTCTCAGATACTCCAGATTTAATCCCATTTATTCCCTCCACCGAATCTCCCCTACCCCCTTCAGCTTTGTTTCGCTTAGGGCCAGGACATCCAACTTCTTTTCATTAATAACATCAGCAATCATCTGTTTCTTGTCATCCGCACTACATCAACGCACATTTAAGCATCCCAGTTTTATAAAGTTTTTCTTCTTCTCTTTTTTAGTAAATGTCTACAGGAGAAGGGGTTACTAGCCCATTGCTCCCGGCATTTTAGTCGCCTCATACGACACGCATGGCTTACGGAGGAAAGATTCTTTTCCACTTCCCCATGGACAATAGAAGAAATAAAGAAGAACAAGAGCTATTTAGAAAAAGGAGAAAACTTAGATGTATATATATTTATATATATATGCATGTGCATGTCTGTGAAGTGTGACCAAAGTGTAAGTAGGAGTAGCAAGATATCCCTGTTATCTAGAATGTTTATGAGACAGAAAAAGACACCAGCAATCCTACCATCATGCAAAACAGTTACAGGTTTCTGTTTCACAGTCATCTGGCAGGACGGTAGTACTTCCTTGGGTGGTTTGCTGTCTACCAACCTACCACTAATAATATATATATATATATAATATATATATAATATATATATATATATATATATATATTATATATATTGTGGCATGCAAAGAGTAAAGTAATCTTTATTCGGCGCATGTACCCAATCTCCCCAACCGGCAAACCAGTGACTGAGAACTGACGATGGGGCCCCGCCGTTCAACCAGTAACCAGGTTCCAGCCAATAAGAGGGTTTTGGCAATCGCAGAGGTGATGTGGGTACCACTCTCCTGTTTCCCCTTGTCATTCCCTTCTAAGCGGGTTGAAGCAGTTGCTCTTAGTTTCTATTTGCCTTGTTAAACGAGGAGTGCACTAATACCTATCGCATAATAGTGTACTACTTCTGTTCTAAATGATGAAGGATAATGAATAAAAAGTTTTCTGCTGTTTTATTTGCTCCCTTTTACACCCAGGATAAAGGCCTTTTGGACCCCGGGGTTGTAAAAAAAAAAAAAGAAAAATATATTTTAAATATATATATTATTAATATTTTTTTTTAAAACAAGTCGGTGTCTCCCACCGGGCAGGGTGACCCAAAAAAAAAAAGAAAATCCCCAAAAAAAAAATATTTCATCATAAATCAACACTTTCACCACACTCACACATTATCATGTTTTTGCAGGGGTGCTCAAAATACAACATTTTTAAAAGCATTACTATAAAGTACCAACAACCCCCTCCAAACTGCCAAAATCCAAAACCCTCCTTTAAAGTGAAGGCATTGTACTTCCCATTTCCAGACTAAGTCCGACTATATGAAAAAAAACCGGTTTCCCTGAATCCCTTCACTAAAATTACCCGCTCACACCCAACAGATTTGTCAGGTCCCAAGTATCATTGTCTCATTTACTCCCTTTAACACGCTCATGCACGTTGCTGGAAGTCCAAGCCCCCCTCCAAAAACCCCCTTTACCCCCTCTTTCCAACCCTTTCGAGGGCACCCCTACCCCCTTTTTTCCTTTCCCCCATAGTTTTAAATTTTTTTGTTTTTCCATTTTATATACCTCAAGGGCCAACCCCCTAAAACCCCTTTTTTCCCCTCTCAATTTCTTTTTTAACCCCACCTTTCCCCAAAATTTTCCACCCCGAACTAAATAATTTTAAACATTCCAAAACCTTCCCCAATCCTAAATCCTCCCCCTTGATTTCCAAATTTTTCCCAACCTAAAATTTGGGTCCCTCATATTTTCCTTTTCTTTGTTCCTTTAACTTTTTTTTCCCAAAAAACCAAAAACCCCCACTACCTTTTTTTTTCTTTAAAATTCCCATCCCAAAAAACCCACCCGCCCAAAAGTAACTGTGCCCAAAACCCTTTTAATTTTTCCCCCCCAATTTTAATTAAATTTTCCCCCCCTTTTTTGAAACCCCCTTTAAATATTATCTTTTTAATTATTTATTTTATTACAAATTTAAAATATATTTAATTTTTTTTAAAAAGAATTAAATTTAATATATAAAAAATAATTGCAAATATTTTAATTTATTATAATTTTAATATTAAAAATATATATATATATATATATTTTAATTTTTATATATATTATTTTTATATTTTAAAATTTTTATTAATATATATAAAATTTTATTATATATAAAAAATTTTTAATTTATATAAAAAAAAAAATATTTTTAAAATATTTATATATATAAATATATATTATATATATATATATATAAAAATTTTAAAAATTTTTTAAATATATATTTTAAATTTAATATATTTTATATAATATATATATAAAAAATATATATATATTATTATTAATAAATATATAATATTAAAATAATTTTAATATATAAAAAATTAAAATAATATTTATTTTAAAAATAATATATAAAAAATTATATAAAAATATTTTATATATAAAAATAAAATTTTTAATAAAATATTATATAAAATTTTATAAAATTTATATATATATTTATTAAAAATAAAAATAAAAATTTTTAAAAATATATATAATATAAAAAATATATAAAAATATAAAAAAATTTTTTATATAAAAATAAAATTTTAATATATATATATATATAATATAATATAAAAATATTTTAAAAAATAAAATATTTTATATAATATAATATATATAAAATATAAAATAATAATTATATAAATATATAAATAAATATATAATATAATATATATAAAATAATATAAAAAAAATTATATATTTTAAAATAAAATAAATATAAAAATAAAAATAATATATATTAATATTATAATATAAAAAATAAATTTAATTATAAAATATATATATTTTATATAAAATTTAAATTTAATATAAATATATCTAATATATATATATAAAAAAATAATTATATTATATAAAAAATATATAAATAATATATATATAATATAATATTTATATATAATATATTTTAAATAAATATATATAAAAAAATTAATATATATAAAATAAATTTATATTTTAAAATAAAATATATTTAAAAAATTATATAAAAATTTTTATATAAAATTATAAAAAATTTTAATAAAATATATATAATATATTAAAAAATAATATTAATATATAAATATAAAAAATATATATATAAAATATAATATAATAAAAAATTATAAAATTTAAAATATAAAAATTTTAAAAAAATAAAAAATATATAAAAAATAAAAATATATATTTTAAAAAATATAAAAATATAAAAAAAATAAAAAAAATTAAAAAATTATAATAAAATATATAAATTTTTAAATTAAAATATAAAAAATATATATATATAAAAATATATATATATATTTATATTATATATTTTATAATTATTCATTTAAGCTTTTCATCTCATCCCCTCATCATCACCCCAAACTGGGAGTTTTAAAACAATCAAGGAGAAGGGAATTCCCCAAGGGCAGGCAAATATACAAAAAACACTGATCTCGGCTGAAGGAGCCCTCGATTACAAACCCTTTGGGAAAAGGGTTTAGGGAAAGGTTTTTAAACCAAAACCTTTAACACAAACCACACAAAAATACAAAAATATTTATATATAAATTTATATATATATATTATATATAATATATTTTATAATAATATAAAAATTATATATATATAATTTTATGCAAAACAACCACTGTGAAAGGTAGTAAAATTTTAAAGCTTTTTCGTGCCTAACCCCCATTAAAGGAAAAAATGCGAGTATCCCCAAAAAGCGTTTGGAATTTCACCACTCTTTAAACACTGGTTGTTTTGCATTTTTTTTAAAATCCCCTGTTTACTGTGATCTTACTGCATATAAATATAAATAAAATTTTATAAAAATTTTTAAAAAATTATATATATATTTTTAAATTATAATATATATATATATTAAATATATTTTAATATATATATATAAAATATTTTATAATAAATAAATTTTTAAACATATATATATAAATTTTAGTACTGTTTCCCTACAGATTTGGTCTTCTACAGAGTGGCTCCCACGGTACGGTCTCCTCCCGAAAGGCTTTCTACAGAGCGGTCCCCCTCCTGTACGGTCTCCACGGTACGGTCTCCTCGAGCGGACTCCTTTTCACACCTTTATGCTAATGACCTTGACCTCAACCACCACCCACGACCCCCACCCACTACCCCCCACCCACGACCCCCCCCACGACCGCCACCCACGACCCCCACCCAGTGGCTCCTCCGAAAGGCCTTCTACAGAGTGGCTCCTACCTCTGAGGAAGATGGCTAATGTAATTCCTATTTTTAAAACAGGGGACTAGTCGTTACCGTCAAATTACCGCCCAATAAGCCTGACCTCAATTGTAGGCAAATTACTAGAGTCAATTATAGCTGAGATTATAAGAAGCCATCTCGATAAGCATAGCTAGATTAATGATACTCAGCATGGATTCACAAGAGGCCGGCTTGTCTAACTAATTTATTAACTTTCTTCAGTAAAGCTTTTGAGGCTGTTGACCACGATAAAGAATTTGATATTATTTACTTAGATTTTAGTAAGGCTTTTGATAGAGTTCTGCACCATAGACTGTTAAAAAAAGTGGCAGCTCATGGCATTGGGGGAAAAGTGCTCTCGGGGATCGAGTCATGGCTCACTGAATAGGAAGCAGAGAGTGTCCATAAATGGGGTTAAAATCCGAGTGGGGACTGTAACAAGTGGCGTTCCACAGGGATCAGTCTTGGGCCCGTTGTTGTTTATAATATATATCAATGATCTTTATGAGGGAATTACTAGTGATATGAGCAAATTCGCCGATGACACAAAGATAGGTAGGATAATTGATTCAAACGTAGATGTTATGGAACTTCAGGAGGATTTAAACAAACTCTATTCCCTTTGGGCAGAAAAGTGGCAGATGCAGTTCAATGTAGATAAATGCAAGGTTCTGAAGCTTGGGAGTGCCCCTAACCCTAGTACTTGTAAGTTTTAAATGATGTAGAACTTAGCCATACAGATTGTGAAAAGGACTTGGGGGTTTTTGGTGAGCAGCAACCTTAAACCAAGACAGCAATGCCTAAGCGCACGTAATAAAAGGGAAATAGATTACTGGGATTTATATCAAGAAGTTAAGCAACAGAAGTCCAGAGGTCATACTGCAGCTTTATACATCATTAGTAAGGCCTCACCTAGATTATGCAGCTCAGTTCTGGTCTCCATATTTCAGAATGGACATAAATTCGTTAGAAAACATTCACGTAAAGGGTGACTAAATTAATACATAGGAAAGAAATCTTTCTTATGAAGAAAGATTGAAGACTCTTAAGTTACATTCACTTGTTAGACGAAGAATGAGGGGAGACCTGATCGAAGTGTATAAGTGGAAGATAGGTATTAATAAAGGGATATTAATAAGGTCTTGAGGATGTCTCTCCAAGAGAGAACCCGCAGTAATGGATTTAAATTAGATAAATTTAGATTTAGAAAGGACATAGGAAAGTATTGGTTTGGAAATAGGGTAGTTGATGAGTGGAACAGTCTACCTAGTTGGGTTATTGAGGCTGGGACTTTGGGTAGTTTCAAATTTAGGTTGGATAAGTACATGAGTGGGATGGGTTGGATTTGAGTGGGACTTTCACATCAGAGCTTATTTCTTGGGTGGCATTGAAAATTGGGTTGGGCAAATGTTTTGTTAGTGGGATGAATTGTAAAGGACCTGCCTAGTATGGGCCAACAGGCCTCCTGCAGTGTTCCTCCTTTCTTATGTTCTTATTTTTGAAGTGCATCAGTGTTGTTTGGAAATGTTCAAAGGTGTTTATGTGTGGATTCAAATGATTTATGAGAGTGTTCGAAGTAATCTTGGGGTTGTTCTGTAGTGATATGATAAAGGTTGTGGATGAGAGAATATTTCTTAAGAGATATTGAGAAAAGGTGGTCTCAAATGATGTAAGAGAGTGTTTTGAAGGTGTTCAAAGTAAAGTGAGATGTGTGTGTGTGTGTGTTGTGTGTGTGTGTGTGTGTGTGTGTTAGGTGGTCATAGAGTTTTGTGAATATCTTGGTTACAGTGATTTTAGTGGATTTGTAGATGGGTGATGAGATGCATTTGTGGATGTGAAATTTGATTTTTGTGTGTGTTCAGAAGAGGTGTGTTGGGATGGGTGAGTGGATGTGAAGAAATGTGGGTGAGATGGAGAGGGGTATGGGGAGGGCTGTATTAGAAATTTAATGAAATATGGGGAGATTTTACTGAAAATGAAGGTAATGTGTGAATATTTTAAAAAGAAATTATAAAATTGAAAAGTTATGATATATTGGAAAAGAATGGAGGGTGTTGAAACATGTCGCAATAGTTGGGTAGTGAGATTAGTTGTTGTGAGTATAATATTAATTTATGTGGATACAAGGAGATGGGTATGGAGAGGATTTTATTAGAATTTTAGTAAAGAGGAATGTGTATTGCATTTAAGATTCAGTAAAAAGAAGCGGAAAAATTTTTATCGAATAAATTTTGAATAAATTGGTAAGTGATGAGGGTTGTGGGTAATGTAGTCGAACTAGAGATACCAAAAAAGATGATATAAGTGGGTTGTTTTTGTGGGTGATGTGGGTTGTGGGGTGTTAGGGGTTGTGGTGTTGCTGTCGAACTAGTGATGCCGAAAAAGTGGTTATAAGTTGTGGGCTTGTTGATGGACTGTTTTGATGAATTAGTTAAACGAGAAAAAAAAATTGTGGGTTGTGGGTGTTGTGGGTGATGTGGGTTGTGAGTGTTGTTGTCGAAAGAGAGATACCGAAAAGACGTTATAAGTGTTGTTGTTGTTGTGGGTACGATGTGGGTTGTGGGTTTGTGGGTTGTGGGTGTTGTGGGTTGTGAGTGTTGTTGTCGAAAGAGAGATACCGAAAAGACGTTATAAGTGTGTTGTTGTTGTGGGTACGATGTGGGTTGTGGGTGTTGTGGGTTGTGGGTATTGTCGAACTAGTGAATACCAAAAAAGATGTTATAAGTGGGTTGTTGTGGTATTGTGGGTTGTGAGTGTTGTGGGATGTGGGTGTTGTGGGTTGTGGGTGTTGTTGTCGAACTAGAGATACCGAAAAGATGTTATAAGTGGTTGTTGTTGTGGGTGTTGTGGGTGTGGGTGATGTGGGTTGTGGGTGTTGTGGTTGTGGTGTTGTTGTTGAACAAGAGATACCGAAAAGATGTTATAAGTGGGTTGTTGTTGTGGGTGATGTGGGTTGTGGGTGTTGTGGGTTGTGGGTGTTGTGGGTTGTGGGTTGTTGTTGAACTAGAGATACCGAAAAGATGTTATAAGTGGATTGTTGTTGTGGGTGTTGTGGGGTGTGGGTGTTGTGGGGTGTGGGTGATGTGGGTTGTGGGATGTGGGTGTTGTTGTCGAACTAGAGATACCGAAAAGATGTTATAAGTGGGTTGTTGTTGTGGGTGATGTGGGTTGTGGGTGATGTGGGTTGTGGGTGATGTGGGTTGTGGGTGATGTGGGTTGTGGGTGTTGTGGTTTGTGGGTTTTGTTGACGAACTAGAGTTGCTGAAAAGTGATTATAAGTTGTGGGTTGTTGTGACTTTTTCTGATGAAATTAGTTAAAACGAGAAAAAAGTGTTTTAGTAGTATTCAGTGGTGTATTTGGGAGTACTCAAATGGTGTTTGAGACTATTCAAAGGTGTTCAAATGATGTGCAAGAGTATTTATGAAGGTGTTCTGGGAGTATACAGTGGTGATTTGGGGGTGTTCGAATGATGTTTTTGGAGTATTCAAAGGTAAATGATGGTGTTTTTGGTGTTGTTCAAAGTAAGGTGTCTGAGTTAGTTTTTGTGATACTGTTGTAAAAATCTGGAGAATGAGGGAGGAGTTTTGGGGGATGAGTTGTAATTTAATGAAATATGAAAGTGTAGATAAATTAGAGATGATAAATCTTATTTGGCAGTATTCAAAATGTTGTCTTGGAAATGTTTTAGTGTTGTTTGGAAATGTTCAAAGGTTTTTATGTGAGTATACAAATGATTTATGAGAGTGTTCGAAGTAATCTTGGGGTTGTTCTGTAGTGAGATGATAAAGGTTTTCGATGAGAGAATATTTCTTAAGAGATATTGAGAAAAGTGTGTGTGTGTGTGTGTGTGTGTGTGTGTGTGTGTGTGTGTGTGTGTGTGTGTGTGTGTGTGTGTGTATTTGTGGGCTAGGTGGTCATAGAATTTTGTGAATATGTTGGTTACAGTGATTTTAGTGGATTTGAGATGGGTGTTAGTCTGTTATGTTGATCTTAGTTTATGGTGATTTTGGTGGTGTTTTGACTGTATTCAGTGGTGTATTTGGGAGTACACAAAATGATATTTTGGAAGTGTTTCAGTGTTGTTTGGAAATGTTCAAAGGTATTTTTGTGAGTATTCAAATGATTTATGAGAGTGTTTTGAAGGTGTTCAAAGTAGAGTGAGGTGCGTGTGCATATTAACTTCGTAATATGTAAAATTGCGACTAGTGAATTTATCGAAAAGTGGTTATAAGTTGTAAGTGTTGTGGTGACTTTTTCTGATGAAATAGTTAAAACGAGAAAAATTGTGGGTTATGAGTGAAAATTGTGAGGTGTTGGTGGGAGTGTGAGGGTTTGGGAGGGTGGGGAGAAGGAGAGAGAGAAGGTTACTTCGTGGGGAGTGACCTGAGATGAAATAGTTAAAACGAGAAAAATGTCTAGACTTGAGGAGAGTGAATCTTTTGTAGAGAAATTGTGGATTGTTGTGGGTATTAACGAAAAAATGTGGAACTATTTGGGTTATCCTGGGTTAAGAGCAAAAATGTTTTCCCTATGTTGTATATGAAATTTGTAATACTGAGATGGGGATGACGAAGAAGATCCAGAACAAAAAAAATGCATAGAATTTCTTCAAGAGAAAAGTATGTTGATTTTAGTCAATGAATTGTACCTTTTTTCAATTATTTTTTTGTTGTTGGATGTATGTGAAATGCATTGGTTGTATAATAAATAGTGTTATACTGCATTTTAAGTTAATGTCTGCTTGACAAGATTCAGCCTGTTTGTGCGGTCATCACGTGACGTCACTGACATAGGGGGAAGTCGACAAGATTCAGCCTCTATGTGTGAGGTCATCACGTGACGTCACTGACCGCTGAGTAAACACAGGTGGGGTGACGTCACACTTGTTTAGACCTGTAGTAAGAGAAAGTACCATGCCCCATAGGGGGAGTTCATTTGAATGCTTACCCCCAGAGGGGGGGAATCCAAAAACTTGATCCAAGGAGATGGAGTCTTTGTATTATCGAGAAAACCTTGATCCAAGGAGATGGAGACTTTGATTTCGAGAAAAATTTGATCCGAGGAATTGGAGCAGGGAATTTGGGGTGAAAGTGGGAGTTCATTTGAATGCTTACCCCCAGAGGGGGGAACCCAAAAAACCTTGATCCAAGAAGATTGAGTCTTTGTATTATCGAGAAAACCTTGATCCAAGGAGATGGAGGAGGAATATTTGGGGTGAAAGTGGGAGTCCATTTTGAATGCTTACCCCCAGAGGGGGGAATCCAAAAAACTTGATCCGAGGAGATCATAAGAAAATGAAATTGAAAAAAAAAATTGGGATGGGGTGAAAGTGGGAGGGGGAACCTCAAAAATTTGATCCGAGGAGATGGAGAGCACAAGAAAATGAAATTTAAAAAAAATTTGAAAAAATCGGAAAAAAATTCGGGGGGCGGGGGCGATCCGGACGACGCTGCAGAAGGTGCAGCAGAAGGTGCGGGCGGGCGCGAGGGGCGCGGGCGGGCGCGAGGGCGCGCGGGGCTCGGAAGGAGTCCACTCAGAGGTAGGAGCCACTCTGTAGAAGGCCTTTCGGGAGGAGCCACTGGGTGGGGGTCGTGGGTGGTGGTCGTGGGTAGGGGTCGTGGGTGGGATCGTGGGTGGGGGTCGTGGGGTGGGGGGTCGTGGGTGGTGGTTGAGGTCAAGGTCATTAGCATAAAGGTGTGAAAAGGAGTCCGCTCAGAGGAGACCGTACCATGGAGACCGTACCTTGGGAGACCGCTTTGTAGAAGGCCTTAAACCGTACCGTGGGAGCCACTCTGTAGAAGACCGCTCTGTAGAAATCAGTACTACTTTATATATATATGTGTGTGTGTTTGTGTGTGTGTGTGTGTGTGTGTGTGTGTGTGTGTGTGTGTGTGTGTGTGTGTGTGTGTGTGTGTGTGTGTGTGTGTGTGTGTGTGTGTGCGCGCGCGCGCGCATTTCAGTTACTCATCCAAATATGTACAATCTGAAAGTTTGCAGGTGCCTAGACACTTGCAAGACATGAATTGCAACACAGCATCTGGTCCTGCCATCACCCTTTGGGATCGATCTACAGCTCGAACTTACGACCTTAAGGACAAAGGACACAGTGCAGTACACACCATGAAGATTTGGGGAACCTCACCTCGATCCATGACAGTCCTTTCTCCAATACCATGAGTTGCCCCCTTTTTTTCAGTCTTTTCTGTGGTACTCTTCCAGAAGCTTTACCAAAATCTATACAAATAATATCGTATTCTTTATCATGATAAACTGACTCAAGTGCTTTACTGAAGAAATCTTGTAAATTAGTCAGAGAGGATCGGCCCCTTGAGAATCTATGCTGAGAATCATTGATCAAATTATGTTTATCATGATAGCTTCTTATATCAGCTATAATTGACTAGCAGTTTGCCTACAATTGAAGTCAGGCTTATTGGGCGATAATTTAACGGTAATGACTTACCCCCTACTTTAAATATAGAAATTACATTAGCCATCTTTGACATCTCACGCACTACACCTGATACTTAATGGTTCACAAAGTTCCATTTTGCACACCTTAAGAACTATTGAAAAAAAAGCTCATCAGGGCCAGGGGATTTATTTTGCTTTAATCGATCAACCTCTTTAATTACCATATTCCTAATGACTACGATATTACACAATTTATTTTCTTCAAACCCACTATAAAATTTATTATTGTGAAATTATGTCTTGTCTGAAAACCAAAAGGAAATAATTATTTAAAATAGAGAACATTTAATTCTTGTTGTCAGTAAGCCGTCCAGAATGAGGACCTAACATTTCTCTGATTTTTGTTCTTTCAGGTTTATTTTTGAATCCCTAACATAGTCGCATTTGACCTGTTTTTATCCCTTTCTTTTAACCTCCCTCTTAATGCGAGTATATTGATCCATGTTGCGCTTTTCTGACTGAGTAAACAAAAGTCGTGGCTCCTAAAGGGTAAATAACCTCCCTGTCTAAGGGTATTTATATTATTTAAAATAGAAAAAGAAACCATTATAGGGCCAGCTTGTACCTTCATACAAATTATGAAGCATAAATTTAAATGATCAATGTATTATAAGGACACAAAAACTCACAAAAATGTATATTAATAGTAACGTATATACAACCTACAATATACTCTACTACAACCAACATCGCCACACTCCAGTTCACCTTTACTCAGTACTCACATTAGCTCAGCAGCACACTGCTACTGGTGAGTAAAACAAAATATAAACAGGGAGGCTCCATGACACCCCCCCCCCGTTCTGTCTACCAGCAGGCAAAAACACAATACCAGTACTGTCTAAAAACATAAACAGGCCTCTGCACACGAGGGCCTTACAGGTAAACATGAGAGCAATTAAACCAATAACTAACTTATGGTATAAACTTACAAAAAAATAACACCATCCTTACAAAACAAGCAGTTGAGTATTAGGGCATCTTGCTGCAGGTGCTGCACATCGTAAACTGACACACATCTCACTCTCTTCCCTCCCGGCGACTCTGCCTGAACAGGAATAACACGTGTCCGGTTTCAGAACAATCCTGGAACTATGGAGCATTTTTTATACAATATTTTTACTGCAGCACACTCCGTAATAATCCACGAGATGGCCCTCACGTCTGTTGATATGCCTATAAATTCCCTTTTCTGCCTAAAAGATTGGACATTAAAATGGTATAAAATACCTACAAGTTGTTAGGTAAGACACATATGCAACAGTTAGGTATCTTTTTTTCCAAACGTATCGCCTACACAGTAGGCTTCTTCAATCGAGTACAGAAAAGTTGATAGAAGCAGAAGATACTTGAAGACGATGTAATAAGTCCATCACCCTTAAAGTTTTGAGGTGGTCAGTCCCTCAGTCTGGAGAAGAGCATTGTTCCATTTCATACTATGAAATGAAGGAATTCCAGTAAATCTGACCAAAGTTAAGTTTCCTACAATTACTACGTTTGTGCTTGGTGACCTTAACAGTTTCTTCTCAAAGTAGTCTGCCTTGATCCCTGTCCAAGTTTGGGGAGGGTGTATCACGCTTAAAATGAAATTTTCATGTCCCTCCGAAAATTCTACCCAGGAAGACTGTTCTTTCATTCTTTGTACCCATTTATACTCAGCAAATTGAGGTGTTTTTCCTTCCTGTTACCTTAATCAACGTAGAACTTCAGACTTTGAGTGTGACATTAAGCAGTCATGTCCCAGTTTTTCATGTTAAGCTACAACTCAGTTACAGCAAATACGCCTACTTCATGGGACTGAAAAATTACCTGGGTGGGCTAAATTGGGATGTCCTGACTATGGGTCAGGTAGGTGATCTTGGTTGCCACTATGACGTTTTTCAGAGCATAGTTCTAGCTGCCCAGACAACTTTTGTACCGAAAAGGGAAATTAGATCTAACAAAAATGATCCCAAATGGATGAACAATAGATTAAAACATCTCATTGGTCCAAGGAGAGGCATGTATAGGCGTATCAAAAGAGGGGATGGGCAGTTAAGAAATCAATATAATTCAATTAAAGAGAGAAATAGAAAAAGGAATAAGAAAAGCAAAAAGGGATTATGAGGCTAAGGTCGCAAAGGAATCAAAGAGTAACCCAAAAGGGTTCTTTCAGGTATACAGAAGTAAGTTTAGGGACAAGATTGGCCCACTTAAGAGTAACTCTGGTCAGATCACTGATAGTGATAAGGATGTGTGTGATTCTCAATTCCTACTTCCTCTCAGTTTTCACCCAGGAAAATACTAGCGATATTCCTGAAATAATAGATTATGTAGAACAGGACGATAATAAACTATGCACGATTGCGGTAACTAGTGACATGGTCCTCAGAAAAATAGAGAAACTAAAGCCTAACAAATTCCCAAGCCCTGATGAACTGTTTGCAAGGGTGTTAAAGGAATGTAAAGAGGAACTTAGCATACTTTTGGCTAATCTTTTTAACATATCACTACAAACTGGCGTAGTGCCTGATAAGTGGAAAATGGCAAATGTAATACCTATTTACAAGGCAGGTGACACGTCCTTGGCTTCCAACTGTAGACCAGTAAGCCTTACTTCCATAGTGAGAAAATTTATGGAATCAATAATTGCCGAAGCAATTCATAACAATCTTGATAGGCACAGATTGATTAATGAATCTCAACACGGTTTTACAAGGGGCGTTCCTGTCTTACGAATTTACTAACTTTTTTCACTAAGGTGTTTGAGGAGGTACATCATGGTAATGAATATGATATTGTGTATATGGACTTCAGTAAGGCTTTCGATAGAGTTCCACATCAGAGGCTATTTACAAAACTTAAGGCACACAGAAAAGGAGGAAAAAATTTTTCCTGGGTAGAGATTTGGCTGACAAATAGACAGCAGAGAGTTTGCATAAATGGGGAGATCTCGGAATTGGGGCACATCACAAGCGGTGTTCCACAGGGGTCAGTGTTGGGCCATTTGTTGTTCACAATTTACATGAACGACATAGATGAGGGAATAAATAGCGACATAAGCAAATTTGCTGATGACACCAAAATAGGCCGTCCAGTTCATTCTAATGAGACTAGAGCACTCCAGGATGATTTGAATAGACTGATGCAATGGTCGGAGAAGTGGAAGATGCAGTTTAATATAGACAAATGCAAAGTTCTAAATGTTGGACAGGAAAAGACCATGCGACATATAAACTAAATAATGCAGATCTTAATACTACTGATTGCGAAAAGGATTTAGGAGTTCTAGTTAGCAGTAATCTAAAACCAAGACAACACTGCATTAGTGTTCGCAATAAAGCTAACAGAATTCTTGGCTTCATATCAAGAAGAATAAATAATTGAAGTCCTCAGGTTGTTCTTCAACTCTAGATATCCTTGGTTAGGCCTCATTTAGACTATGCTGCTCAGTTCTGTTCACCGTATTACAGAATGGATATAAATGCTCTGGAAAACGTACAGAGGAGGATGACAAAGATGATCCCATGTATCAGAAATCTTCCCTATGAGGATAGACTGAGGGCCCTGAATCTGCACTCTCACGAAAGGCGTAGAATTATGGGTGATATGATCGAGGTGTATAAATGGAAAACAGGAATAAATAAAGGGGATGTAAATAGCGTGCTGAAAATTTCCAGCCAAAACAGGACTCGCAGCAATGGTTTCAAGTTGGAAAATTCAGATTCAGGAAGGATATAGGAAAGCACTGGTTTGGTAATAGAGCTGTAAATGAGTGGAACAAACTCCCGAGTACAGTTATTGAGGCTATAACGTTGTGTAGTTTTAAACTTAGGTTAGATAAATACATGAGTGGGTGTGGGTGGGTGTGAGTTGGACCTGGCTAGCTTGAGCTGCTGTGTCTGGTGCCGTGCTCCTTCCTTGAGTGGAGGTGACCAGACTGGGTGGGTCATAGGGCTAATCCGGGCAGGGATATCTACCATCTACCTATGGGTCAGTAGGCCTGCTGCAGTGTTCTTCTTTCTTATGTTACCTGCACTTAGAACATAAGAAAGAAGGAACAGTGCAACAGGCCTACTGGCCTATGCGAGGCAGCTCCAAATCTCGTACCGGCTTAAGCCAATGCCTTGATCAAGTGAGGTCAGACACATCACTTAAGGGAGGAGCAGAGCATTCGACCTAGTAGCACAAGCTAGTTAGGTCCAACTCACATCCACTTATGTATTTATCTAGCCTATTTTTAAAACTACACAACGTCTTAGCGTCTATGACGGCACTCGGGAGTTTGTTTCACTCATCCACAACTCTATTACCAAACCAGTGCTTTCCTATATCCTTCCTGAATCTGAATTTTTCCAATTTAAAGCCATTGCTGCAGGTCCTGTCTATGTTAGATATTTTTAGTACGCTATTTACAGCCCCTTTATTAATTCCCGTTTTCCATTTATACACCTCAGTCATATCCCACCTAATTCTACGTTTTTCTAGAGTGCAGATTCAGGGTCCTCAGTCTATCCTCATAGGAAAGATTTCTGATACATGGGATCAACTTTGTCATCCTCCTTTGTACGTATTCCAGAGCATTTATATCCATTCTGTAATACGGTGACCAAAACTGTGCAGCATAATCTAAATGAGGCCTAACCAAATATATAGAGTTGAAGAACAACCTGAGGACTCCTATTATTTATACTTCTTGCTATGAAGCCAAGGATTCTGTTAGGTTTATTGCGAGCACTAATGCACTGGTATCTTGGTTTCAGATTCCCGTTAACCAGAACTCATAAATCCTTTCCACAATCCGTAATGTTAAGATATACATTATTTAGTTTATATGTGGCATGGTTATTTTCCTGTCCAACATTTAGAACTTTGCATTTGTCTATATTAAACTGCATCTGCCACTTCTCCGACCACTACATCAGTCTATTCAAATCATCCTGGAGTGCTCTAATGTCCTCATTGGAATGAACTGGATGGCCTATTTTGGTGTCATCAGCAAATTTGCTTATGTCGCTATTTATTCCCTCATCTATGTCGTTTATGTAGATTGTGAACAACAAGGGGCCCAACACTGTCCCCTGTGGAACACCGCTTGTGACGTGCCCCCATTCCGATTTCTCCCCATTTATGCAAACTCTCTGCTGCCTATTTGTCAGCCATGCCTCTACCCAGGAAAAAAATTCTCCTATTCCGTGTGCCTTAAGTTTCCTCAATAGTCTCTGATGTGGAACTGTATCGAAAGCCTTACTGAAGTTCATATACACAATATCATATTCAGTACCATGATCTACCTCCTCAAACACCTTAGTAAAGAAACATAGTAAATTCGTAAGACAGGAACGTCCCTTTGTAAAACCGTGCTGAGATTCATTAATCAGTCTATACCTCTCAAGATGGCTACGAATTGATTCGGCAATTATTGATTCCATAAATTTTCCCACTATGGAGGTAAGGCTTATTGGTTTATAGTTCAAAGCCAAGGACCTGTCACCTGCCTTGTAAATAGGTTTTACATTTGCCATTTTCCACTTTTCTTGCACTATGCCAGCTTGTAGTGATATATTGAAAAGATTAGCCAAAGGTTTGCTAAGTTCCTCTTTACATTCCTTTATTATCTTTGCAAACAGTTCATCAGGACCTGGGGATTTGTTAGCTTTTAATTTCTCTATTTGTCTGAGGACCATATCACTAGTTTTCACAATCGTGCAAAGTTTATTTTCGTCCTGTTCTACATAATTTATTATTTCTGGAATTTCGCTTGTATCTTCCTGAGTAAAAACTGAGAGGAAGTAAGAATTGAAAATTTCACACATTTCCTTATCACTGTCAGTGATCTGACCTGAGTTACTCTTAGTGGGCCAATCTTGTCCCTAATCTCACTTCTGTATACCTGAAAGAACCCTTTTGGGTTAGTCTTTGAATCCCTTGCGACCTTAGCTTCATAATCCCTTTTGGCTTTTCTTATTCCTTTTTTATTTCTCTCTTTAACTGAATATATTGATTTCTTAATTGCCCATCTCCTCTTTTGATACGCCTATATATGCCTCTCTTTTGACCAATGAGATGTTTTAATCTATTGTTCATCCACTTGGGATCATTTTTATTAGATCTAATTTCCCTACTCGGAACAAAAGTCGTCTGGGCAGCTAGAACTATGCTCTGAAAAACGTCATATTGGCAACGAAGATCACCTACCTGACCCATAGTCAGGACATCCCAATTTAGCCCACCCAGGTAATTTTTCAGTCCTATGATATCAGCGAAGCGAAAGTCTGGGAAAGAGATTTGATTGCAGTTATCTGGGTAATTCCATGATATATTGAAACTAAGTGATTTGTGATCACTTTCCCCAAGCTCATCATTAACCTCAAGATTATTATCTAGTGATTCTTTGTTGGCAAGAACCAAATGAAGCAGATTGTTTCCTCTAGTTGGTTCTGTCACAACCTGTTTTAAAAAGCAATCCTGAACCGTATCAAGAAAGTCACTAGACTCAAGATTTCCTGTCATATTGTTCCAATCAATTTGTCTAAAATTAAAATCTCCCATTATCACAATATTTTCATATCTAGATGCCTTATGAATTTCGTCCCGTAGCAGCTTACTGCCCTCCCTATCAAGGTTTGGGGGCCTATAAATCACACCCAAAATTAACTTTTCACAACCCTCGAGAAACTGTAGCCAAACAGATTCTGCTGGTAACTTTTTCTTCCTCACCAGGTACCACCATCCCACAATCACTTCTAAACCCATTTAGATGAACCTTCAGCCTCATATTTTCCTTCTGAAGAAGTAGAATCTCCGTCTTCAACATTTTAACTTGAGAATTTAAAACACTACAACAAGCCATGGTGCTAGGTAACATCCCACGTTAATCCCAGACAGCTTAGGACAGGTATGACCACACGTGACCACTAATCTCAGTTCTTCCATCTTGTTTCTAGTGCTACGACTATTTGTATAATATGTATTTAGAAATTTTCTTATCTTTTCCTCTCTGCTCATTCCTTTCCCTCCACTATCTCTATTGCTATCCTTATCACTTAGTGGCCCTAGCTTTCCAATATTCACCAATAAGTCTACCTCACTCTGCCTATGGCTGGTATCCCTAAATTTCACCGTATCATTGCCCAGATAATTAATCTTGCTAAATTCTATTGTACCATATTTCATTGCTTTTTCACAAAAACCTATACCTCTACGTCTAGTTTAAAACCCGAACTTCTCCCTCCACTTCACTGGCTAGTGCCCCCACACCTACCCTAGGTAAGTGATCCCCTTCCCTGGCATGTCATTTCTCCAACAGAAGAGGTTCCAGTTCTCTATAAATGGTACTGAAATGCCCTTACAGTGTTTGTCCAGCCAACAATTAACACTAATTACCCTGGACAGCAGTTCATTTCCAACTCCTCTCCTTGACAAAAAGGCACATATTACAGGTAACTCTTTTTATTCCTAATTATGTTTATTCCTGACCTACACCTGTTAATCAGGTCCTTTGGCAGATGTTAAGGCAACACTGGATTGCAACAAACAGGGCTATAGAGCCCTAATTAAATTCAGGCTCAATGACCCGGGAGAAGTTGGAAGAAGTGTACTTTAAGTTAGCAAGATAGAAATGCTGACAACACACCCGTAACTCTTGCAATACATATATCAGAATATGCCTCGCTGACAAAGGTTATATACACAACCAAAAAGTTCATCTCAGGAGGAAACAATCTAACCTACACAACTCAAACCAAAAATAACATCAGCATTCGTATTAACATTGCAGAAATAAATCGCACCCACGACAGGGATGTCTACTGAGTCGACTTTCTGAATGGGCTTGGCATCAAAGCCAACGCCTGCAACTGCATCCAAGTACTTAGCTGAACATGGTCTTGGACCAATGTCCTTGCAGGTGTCAGTAGGAGTTACTTCAGCAGAAGAACCTGGAGAGGTTGCCTCTACGTAAAACAAAGATGAAGGAGATGATAGCAGGAAAGAAATGGGAGACTGCCGATCTACTAACAAAAAGAAGCTACTGCCCTGTCACTAGCTCCCACACTTGACACCAACGCGACAAGCAGTGCTAATTGTCTCTTGGGGATCACCCATTACACTACCCAGGGCACAGCCCCAGGAGTGACTGGGTCAGAGTTAAGAGTTGGGCATTATCACCTCTCTCTTGGAACCACAGGTGACCTCAGTCAACACTTCCTCAACCAGACACTCCACCGGATGAACCACCCAGTGCGCCTCTAGGTGGTCCACCCCGCTAAACAATCCCCTCTGTGAAGTGCATCTTACCTCAACACTGCAATGGTGGGAGTAGATCAACAGATGGTAACCCATCTATTATCTCCAAGAACAAAATTTAACGAATGGGAGAAAATCATCACTACGTAAACCAATTAAAGTAGGAGGTGGATAGGGTTACTGAGTTCAAAGCTCTCACTCAAATTCACCACTACGTTAATGTGACACAGCATCAGTGGGCTTGACGTATTGGGGGTTGGAGTTAAGGAATAAAAGAGGAGATGATACCTATTTTGGATCACTGTGCAAGAAGGAAAGTACCAAAACGCATGAGATATCGGGGATACCCTGCCCAGATCACATGGATATGGGGTATAGCTTTCTCGAACTTTGCATCCAGAGAAACAAGTCAGGATATTGTTCTAGTTTTGGTTTTCTAAGCCTAAGAGGTGAGCGAGTCCAGATATTTTCTGCTTGAAATTCCACAGTTATAATTAATTCATGAAAACTGTAATGGAAAAACATCAGAGCTTCAGTCAGGGAAATAGCGACGGAGTGAGAACTGGCGTGTGACGGCTGCAGTGACGGGTGACGCCAGTGTGACAGTTGGAAGTGACGCCAATGTGATGTTTGGAGGTGACGTCAGGGTAACGGCTGGTGGTGACGTCAGGGTAACGGCTGGTGGTGACGCCAGAGTGACGGCTCCAGGTGACACAAGGGTGACGGCTGCAGGAGACGCCAGAGTGACGGCTGCAGGGGACGTCATGGTGACAGCTGCAGGTGACGGCTTCAGGAGACGCCAGGGCGATGGACCAAGTGCCTCAGCTCCTTCAACACCCTGGTGATGGACCAGGTACCTCATTTCCTTCAGTACCCTGGTGATGGACCAGGTAACTCAGCTCCTTCAACACCCTGGTGATGGACCAGGTGCTTCAGTTCCTTCGGTACCCTGATGATGGACCAAGTGTAGATAGTAAGCCTACGTGACTAGTTTCTAAAGTTTCCACCAGAGGGCAGGCCTCTGGGTGGGCATGCCCAGGCCTTCCTCCCTCCCTCCCTCACAGTGTTGAAGAATTCTACTTAGACTAGTGGATGGTTCCACTAAGACCCCACCTCCTCCTGCTTCGCCTCACCTGACTACAATATATAACCCACGTCTCCGGCCCCATGCTGTACATTCTACAAGATTGACGGACTGAGCATATCGATTCCAGGCTGAGGGACTGATTTCCTCAAACTCCTCTCCTTACACCCTTCTGCTTTGTATTGGACTGATGAAGCCACCGTGTGGCGAAACGTCTCAATAAAAATTCCCATAGGTTGCATAAGTGTCTCAATCTTCCACCTTTCCAACGATTAGAACTTTGCATTTGTCTATGTTAAACTGCATCTGCCACTTCTCCGACCACTGCACCAGTCTATTCAGATCTTCCTGGAGCACTCTAGTGTCCTCGTCAGAATTCGACGGCCTATTTTGGTGTCGTCAGCAAACTTGCTTATGTCGCTATTTATATCGTCATCTACGTCGTTTATTTAAATTGTGAACAACAAGGGGCTCAACACTGACCCCTGTGGAACACCACTTGTGACGCTTCCCAACTCTGATTTCTTCCCGTTTATGCAAACTGTTTGTTGCCTATCAGTCAGCCACGCCTCTATCCAGGAAAAGTTTTCTCCTATGTGTGAAATTCTCAATACCTACTTCCTCTCAGTTTTTACCCAGGAAAATACTAGCGAAATTCCTGAAATTATATTAGATTATATAGAACAGGACGATAATAAATTATGCACGATTGTGGTAACTAGTGACATGGTCCTCAGACAAATAGACAAATTAAAACCTAACAAATGCTCAGGCCCTGATGAACTGTTCACAAGGGTGTTAAAGGAATGTAAAGAAGAACTTAGTAAGACCTTTGGCTAATCTTTTCAACATATCACTACAAACTGACATAGTGCCTGATAAATGGAAAATGGCAAAAGTAATACCTATTTACAAGGCAGGTGACAGGTCCTTAGCTTCGAACTAAAGACCAATAAGCCTTAACTCCATAGTGGGAAAATTCATGGAATCAATAATTGCCGAAGCAATTCGTAGCCGTCTTGATAGACATAAATTGATTAATGAATCTCAACATGGCTTTACAAAGGGGCGTTCCAGTCTTACGAATTTACTAACTTTTTTCACTAAGGTGTTTTAAGGAGGTAGATCATGATAATGAATATGATATTGTGTATATGGACTTCAGTAAGGCTTTCGATAGCGTTCCACATCAGAGGCTATTGAGGAAACGTAAGACACACAGAATAGGAGGAGAAATTTTTTCCTGAGTAGAGGCGTAGCTGACAACTAGGCAGCAGAGTTTGCATAAATGGGGAAAAATCAGAATGGGGACACGTCACAAGTGCTGTTCCGTAGGGTTCAGTGTTGGGCCCTTTGTTGTTCACAATTTACATAAATGTCATAGATGAGGGAATAAATAGTGACATAAACAAATTTGCTGATGACACCAAAATAGGTCGTTCAATTCATTCTAATGAGGACCATAGAGCACTTCAGGATGATTTAAATAGACTGATGCAATGGTCGGAGAAATGGCAGATGCAGTTTAATATAGACAAACGCAAAGTTCTAAATAATGGACAGGAAAATAACCATGCCACATATAAACTAAATAACGTAGATCTTAACACTACTGATTGCAAAAAGGATTTAGGAGCTCTGGTTAGCAGTAATCTAAAACCAAGGCAACAGTGCATAAGTGTTCGCAATAAAGCTAACAGAATTCTTGGCTTCATATCTAGAAGAATAAATAATAGAAGTCCTCAGGTTGTTCTTCAACTCTATATATCCTTGGTTAGGCCTCATTTGGATTATGCTTCTCAGTTCTGGTCACTGTATTACAGAATGGATATAAATGCTCTGGAAAACGTACAGAGGAGGATGACAAAGATGATCCCGTGTATCAGAAATCTTCCCTAAGAGGATAGACTGAGGGATCTCAATCTGCACTCTCTCGGAAGGCGTAAAATTAGGGAGGAATATGATCGAGGTGTATAAATGGAAAACAGGAATAAATAAAGGGGCTGTAAATAGCGTGCTGAAAATTTCCAGCCAAGACAGGACTCGCAGCAATGGTTTCAAGTTGGAAAAATTCAGATTCAGGAAGGATATAGGAAAGCACTGGTTTGGTAATCGAATTGTGGATGAGTGGATCAAACTCCCGAGTACAGTTATTGTGGCTAAAACGTTGTGTAGTTTTAAACATAGGTTAGATAAATACATGAGTGGGTGTGGGTGGGTGTGGGTGGGTGTGAGTTGGATCTGACTAGCTTGTGCTACTAGGTCTGATGCGGTTCTCCTTCCTTAAGTGGAAGTGACTTGATTAGGTGGGTCATTGGGCTTATCCGGGGGGATGGGACATGGACCTGCTTCACATGGGTCAGTATGTTTTTATTCCATCCGCCTCACATTTTATCAACAGTTCATATACACAGTATCCTGGCCAGAATCTGTACGAACACAAGAATATATTTTAGATTTATTCAAAATAAGTGCCAAAGTCTTATGGGTGATGGAGGCTCGATTCTCCGTCCACTAATAGCAAGACAGGAAATTATGAATATATTTTTACACTGCTTGCGGAAATGGGACAAGTATCTAGGGCAGGGGGGGGGAGGGGAACATTTTGTCTGCCAAGGGCCATTTGGATATTTATAACATCTTTCGCGGGCCATACAAAATTATCAACTTAAAAATTAGCTTGCTATATTTGGTCAAACATTTAATTAACTCACGTCTAATGTGATGGCTGGAACTGCTTCTCTTTGGTGAGGCGCGTGATGTTAGCTAGTGCTGACGATGTTGCTACTCGCAACTGCTTTTCCAGGTTTGCGTCGGTCATTCTGGAGCGCAGTCGACTCTCTGCGGTGGTAAGTTTTGAAAAAACTGCTCCTAGCAGAAAGTTCAGAACACATGCATATTTCAGTGCATGTCTCCTCAAAGTGGAAAATTCATTATTGCTTATGTAACGTTTATAGAACTCAAAGCAGAGGGAGGTTGTTGTACCGAGCTTTCAGCTCATCATCGATTTGCAGCTGAATGATTTCGTGTTGTCCTTCCAGAGTGGGGAAATGCACCGTGTTATTCCTTTCGAGTTACACTTTCCTTAGCCTTAACAGGGACGTTCCCCACCCCTGACCTAGTGGGTTGCTTGACTTTGTACCACCACTAGGTTAGTAGTTCCCCACCCCTGACCTAGTGGGTTGCTTGACTTTGTACCACCACTAGGTTAGTGGTTCCCCACCCCTGACCTAGTAGGTTGCTTGACTTTGTACCACCACTAGGTTAGTGGTTCTCCACCCCTGACCTAGTAGGTTGCTTGACTTTGTACCACCACTAGGTTAGTAGTTCCCCACCCCTGACCTAGTGGGTTGCTTGACTTTGTACCACCACTAGGTTAGTGGTTTTTAAACTTTTCTCAGTGATGGCAGCCTCAAGTCTACCTGGAGGGCATTTCGGGGATCAACGCCCCTACGGCCCGGTCCACGACCAGGCCTCCCGGTGGATCAGGGCCTGATCAACGAGGCTGTTACTGCTGGCCGCACGCAATCCAACGTACGAATCACAGCCCGGCTGATGCGGCACCGTCTTTAGGTATCTGTCCAGCTCCCTCTTGAAGACAACCAGGGGTCTACCGGTAATGCCCCTTATTGCTGGTGGGAGGCTGTTGAACAGTCTTGGGCCCCGGACACTTACTGCGTTTCCTCTTAGTGTGCCAGTAACGCCCTTACTTTTCACTGGGAATATGTTGTATCACCTGCCAAGTCTTTTGCTTTCGTATGGAGTGATTTCTGTGTGCATATTAGGGATCAGTCCCTCCAGAATCTTCCAGGTGTAGATTATGATATATCTCTCTCTCCTGCGCTCCAGTGAGTACAAATCAATTGCTTCCAGGTGCTCCCAGTAGTTAAGGTGCTTGATGAAACTGATACGTGCAGTAAAGGTTCTCTGTACATTCTCTAGCTCTGCAATTTCACCTGCCTTGAATGGGGATGTTAATGTACAGCAGTATTCCAGCCTAGAGAGAACAAGTGATTTAAAAAAGATGATCATTGGCTTAGCATCTCTTGTCTTGAATGTTCTCATTATCTATCGTATCAGTTTCCTTGCAGATGTGATAGTGGCATTGTTGTGGTCCTTGAAGGTGAGGTCTTCGGACATTACCACTCCCAGGTCCTTCACATTACTTTTCCGCTCTATTGTGTGATTGGAGTTTGTAGTATACTCAGTCCTAGTTATTATTTCCTCCAGTTTTCCATAACGGAGTAGTTGGAATTTGTCTTCATTTAACATCATACTGTTCTCTGTTACCCATTGGAAAACTTGGTTTATATCTTCTTGGAGATTTGCCGTGTCCTCAATGGATGACACTCTCATGCAGATCCTAGTATCATCTGCAAAAGATGATAAAGTGCTGTGGTTTACATCTCTGTCTATGTCTGATATGAGAATAAGGAACAGGATAGGTGCGAGTACTGTGCCTTGTGGGACAGAGCTCTTCACTATGGCAGCATCTGATTTAACTCTGTTTACCACTACTCTTTGTGTGCGATTGGCTAGAAAGTTGAAGATCCATCTGCCTCCTTTGCCAGTTATCCCTTTAGCGCGCATTTTGTGTGCTATTACACCATGGTCGCACTTGTCAAAGGCTTTTGCAAAGTCTGTGTATACTACATCCACATTCTGTGTGTTTTCCAGTGCATCTAGGACCATATCATAGTGGTCAAGCAGTTGCGAAAAGCAACCCTAGTTAATTTTCTATTAGAGCCGCTTCCCAAGAATATTTAGGGAACTGGACCTGGGTGCCAGTTCCCTGAATACCTTCCACATCCCTCCCCACAGGCACTGTATAATCCTACTGGTTTAGCGCTTCCCCTTGATAATTTTTCTGCTTCACTGCCAAACATTGTTTTTACTATGGCACTGCAAGCAGGGAGAATAAATGTCTCTGCTTCTGTACAAGGCTTCACATGTTTAGTGAATAATTCTGCTTCTAAGTAGCTGGTCTCTTGAACTTAATTATTACAATCAAAACTAAGAGCTCCATTAGAAACTGTTTTAGAAAATATCAGCTCTCTTGTCTTTGCATAATTTAAAAGACTTTCAAAAATGCTCGAGACTTGTTAGTAAGATCATGTTTCATAGTGACTCAAGAAATCGTAATGACACGATTGCAAATAAACCATATCCCCGGCCGGGATTGAACCCGCGGTCATAGAGTCTCAAAACTCCAGCCCGTCGCGTTAGCCACTAGACCAGCTAGGCCGGGGGTATGGTTTATTTGCAATCGTGTCATTACGATTTCTTGAGTCATGTTGACGGCAGTGAAGGGACTTGAGCTAGAGTTCGTCACGGCCACGCTAGCTGGAGATTCGTCTGTAAAAACTTGCATTTGTGGTCACAGAGGTGCCTGTGCTAACTTTCCTATGGTGTAGAAATATACCTAGTTGGATGAATCTTATTGTGGCTAGCTGGGCTAGTGGCTAACGCGACGGGCTGGAGTTTTGAGACTCTCTGACCGCGGGTTCAATCCCGGCCGGGGGTATGGTTTATGTTTCATAGTGAAATGTCTCTTTAATCGGCTGGCTACTGTGACTTCATTGTCCAGTTTACCACCACAAATAACACATTCTGGCGTAGGATTATCGTCATCTAAATAACTGTCCGAACATAGACGACTCTTCTTTCTTCTAATCACATCAGTTTTACCTGAAGTGGAAACTGTTCTTACCTTTTCATACATATTTCCACCTTCGTCTTCCTTTTCGCCCTCACCACAATCATCAACTTGATCACAAACTTGTCCATATTAAGTTAAAAGACAAGCTACTGTTTAATACGTCTGTCATTACAGAAGAATAAGAAAGTGACTCGTTACGTCTTCGTGGGAAGTGAACACGACAATGAAGAGAACCAATCATGTATGGGACACCACAAACTGTAAAGTTGTAAATAAAGAAAATGATCGTAAACCAAAACACAAACGTGTTTGACTACCAAAAACAAAGTGATATATAAAGAAAATGATCGTAAACCAAAACACAAACGGTGATTTATTATGAAACAGTTAAAAGAAAATGATCGCTAAACCAAAACACAAACGATGACTATTATAAAGAAAATGATCGTAAACCAAAACACAAACGGTGACTATTATAAAGAAAATGATCGTAAACCAAAACACAAACGGTGACTATTATAAAGAAAATGATCGCAAACCAAAACACAAACGGTGACTATTATAAAGAAAATGATCGTAAACCAAAACACAAACGGTGATTATTGTGAAAATTTACTGTCCCATTATAATCCCCTTTGACTTAATAATTATGTATTTACTCTTATACTATAATAGTATGATAGTTTACCATTAAATGACATTGACAGAAAAAATATAACTTCTGCATTGTTAATTATACAAGTACTAGTAAAAAAAATTGTGATGAAGCTAAGGCAAAATTACTAGCAATTTTCCGGCATCCCTGGGTAATTTGAATGGCACACCAGGGTGCCGTGGCACCTTCTCTCCACTATCAATGACACACCAGAGTGCAGCGGCACCCTGGTTGAAGAACATTGCACTAGTTATGAGAGTCCTCGAGGTTCGACGGTAGTGCCTTCAACTAACAACTATAGTACCCGGGTTCAATCCTGGTGAGTGGTCATGTTTCCTGACACCTGTTGCTACTGTTCACCTGGCACTAAATAGGTACAGTTTTAGCAGATTGTGGTGGGATGCATCCTGGGGAAGTTAATACGCCGAGCTGGGATACCAGCTCAACCTTAGCTTGTAAATTCAATGGCTAAGTAAAAAAAATACAACTGGAACACCTCGCTAGATTTCAGCTGCATTATGGAACTTCAGTAACTCTAATTCATATTTTACCGAACTCCTGCCAGCACTCAGGCACAATTAGCAATGACTAATCTCTCCCACTCTCTCTTAGCCATAGTTCTCGTCACAAAGACGAGAAAAAAAATATATATACCAAGGGCATTTGCTGGATTTAATTAAAGTGGTGCGTGAGGGGTTCTTATCCCGCATGGCAACCACTCTGTCACAGCTAGCTGAATAAAAACTCACGCCAGAGTCCAGCAGCTAGTGACAATTGTTGGACGTCTTCGCATTTATTTCTCTGAATTATGCTTGACGCTACTGCATCACTGTCAATACTGAGCATTTTGAGGTCAAAAAAACAAGAAAATGGTCACTCAGATACTTCGTAGTGACTGATGATTGGCTTTGTAAGTAGACATATTTTATTTATAACTAAGTGAATGCTAGTTAATTCTTTCCCTTGTCCTTTTGAAGGGAACGACAAGGTAAATGTATGCCACATCTGCACCTCCTAGTCTTGTTGTATTTTTTCTGGATTGTACTGTTAATACTAAACTGGTTATTCAACTTTTTTTATACATTATAAATATTTTCTTCGTGTGTTCTTTTGTTTCTAAGTTCTAAGAGATTAATATGTTATTTTAACATTTCTTTTATTTTAAGTTTCCACTGGTCTTCTGCATTCATCTGTCACTGGTCTTCTGCATTCATCTGTCACTGGTCTTCTGCATTCATCTGTCACTGGTCTTCTGCATTCATCTGTCACTGGTCTTGCATTCATCGTCACTGGTCTTCTGCATTCATCTGTCACTGGTCTTCTGCATTCATCTGTCACTGGTCTTCTGCATTCATCTGTCACTGGTCTTCTGCATTCATCTGTCACTGGTCTTCTGCATTCATCTGTCACTGGTCTTCTGCATTCATCTGTCACTGGTCTTCTGCATTCATCTGTCACTGGTCTTCTGCATTCATCTGTCACTGGTCTTCTGCATTCATCTGTCATTGGTCTTCTGCATTCATCTGTCACTGGTCTTCTGCATTCATCTGTCACTAAACTTTTATTAATTCCCGCAGCCTCATCTGCCACCTTATTTATTACCTAATTGCTCAAAATTTTGCCAGCCAATCTTTTTTTTTTTACCTAATCCAGAACTCAAGTTGCTGCCTGATGAGTGAAAATGAATGTTATTCTTGTTTAAAGTGAAAATGCGGGATATAAAACATGTGACAAATGGTAAAGATAGCTGAACTTAAATGAACAGTATTCTCCCCCTAAAGCTTCCTTTATGCTGGTAAGCAGCTGTTGATCCAAGGAATTGGAGCTACCTTAGTCTTTCTTGGGTCAAGCCTGAATGCCTTCTAGTCTCTTCGGCGCTGTAATAGCATCATTACAAGTAGCCAACTCCTCAGGGATGACAGTCGTCACAAACTACAGTCCAAGTATGATCCTGATAAAGATCGGGTTCTATGAACCCACAAAAACCTGTGTTCAGGCGTAAGTTCATCCAAAAGAAGTTCAAAAGGAACTAAACGCTGCCGTGAGAATGAAGGTATACCATCATAACCTCAAAATAAAAGAATAGTGTTTTTTAAGTTTCCCAAGTTCGTCTTGCTACACACCTGTTTTATCCGTGTAGAAGAATGTAAGGTCGAGGAAGATCATGGATATCAATCTCAATGGAGTCTAACTTTTGCCTGCAGCATTATGAAAAGTTCGGGACACGAAATAAATCAAAACAAGAAATCCTTTACAAATATCACAAAAGAGATGACACATGAGCCTCTAATGTCAGGATAAGAATGGGTGGAGTATTGTACATGTCACAGATCCTAGCTACCATGGAGACTTGTACAAAGTTTGTTACCAAAATTATTAAGTGCTGTTATAAAGCCATCATAGACTACATAGAAGGGTCCAGGATAATTGACTTAAGCATTGCAAATATTATCAGGGCTACAGATGACAAATCTGAAATCTGGAAGGCAGTATGTACACTCGGTGTATATAGGTAAAGAACGCATTGCTAGGTAAATGGACTTTGATGCAACTGTGACATTATATTGTGGCAATGTCTTGCTTTCCGGGAACTGTAAGGAGTTCAAAAAAGAAGTATTATCAAAGTTTGTGTAATAAATCTGTTGCTGTCAAAAAGCCCAAGAGGGAGTCTGAGTGAAAGATGGGTCCGTCAACGAGGAGGGAAGATAAAGTAAGGGCGTTAGAGCGGTGACGACGTCGGAGGTAAATTCTGCATGCTCGCTGATAGACAGGACAGTCCAATAGAGTATGGCAAACTGAAATTGGAACCTGACAACTCTCACAGAATGGAACAGGGCGCCTCTCCACCAGATATCCGTGAGTAAGACGGGTGTGCCCGATGCGAAGATGGTAGAGCATGATCTCCCAACCTCGGCCAGAAACCTAAACTTGGTTTGATCGAAAATAGTTTGAGTCATGTCGGACCAACGTTGTTGCCAACGGTTGCGAAGGTGGTTAGAGATTACAGCAAAATAGTCTGAAAATAGAACACCTCTATATGAAACTGGTAGGTCATGTACTGCTGACTGCGCAGCAGAATCTGCCTTCTCGTTTTTCTGAACATCATCATGACCAGGGACCCGACAGAAAAAGATTATTTTTTATTGAAATGCGGGCAACCTAAGTTGAGTATGATGGCGAATTAAATTTTTTAATAGCTTGCAAAGCAGTAAAGGAGTCAGATTACTACAAACGTTAAGGTAGGTATAGATGCAATACGGATAATTGCAATGAGAACTGCATGCAATTCAGCTGTAAAAATGCTACCAGAGTCTAGTAAATGATCTCGCACTACACTGCCGGGGAACACTGCTGCAAACCTGACACCATCAGAGGTTTTAAAACCATCAGTATACACTGCAACGACATGAGAATGAGACCGTAAGTGTACAAGCTATAGCGAAGTTATCAACAGTGATGAGAAAATATTAGATGGGAAAACAGAGGCCAGACCATTTATAGCAAGGAGAAAAAGACAGGTACTAAGGACATATCCCTGAGGGACACCTTCAGCTTGGACAAAGTCCAGGTGAAGCAAATAATTAAACGGAACACGGAAATGACTCTCAGATAAGAAGTTTTTAAGGAAAAATTGCAGATTGCCTCGGAGGCCTAAGGAATGTCTTTGGGCCAATATTTTATATCTCCAAGTAGTGTCGTGTGCCTTTTCAAGATAAAAAAAAAAACTGCGACAACTTCGTGGTTACCAGCAAAGGCATTACGAAGGTAGATATCTAAGCGAAGTAAGCTGTCAATGGTTGAGCGTCCCTTATATAAACAGTATTGACTAATGGAGAGACTATATTGTCTCTAAATACCACATCAAACTTCTATTTACTAGACGTTTCATCAACTTGCAAATTGCACTGGCATGAGAAATGGGACGATAGTGTGAGGTATCATTTCCCAAAGTACTTGACTTACGATAAGGCAGAACAATAGCAGATTTTCACAGCTAGAGAACTTACGACCAAATAAGATTAAAAAGGCGTAAGAGGACTACGAAGGCTGACGGATGTAAATGCTGGAGCATACGAATATGAATGCCGACAGGCACATTATTATTATAATCAAAAAGAAGCGCTAAACCACAAGGGCCATACAGCACTGCAAGGCAGAGAAGGAAGCAAAGGTATCGGGCGGCAAAAGGGAGAGGGATGACTAGTAGGTTACGGAGAACAGATAGGGACGTGGATAGTACGGGGGTAGAGGGTAGCAAGAGATTCAGGAAGAAAGGCCTGTGGGGAGTGCTAAAGGCATCATCATCAGAGTTTCTGCAGTAAATAAGTTGTTGTCAAAAATTCAATGAGTCCTGATTAAAGGAAGGTCCATCAGCAAGAAGGGAAGGTAAAGGGAGAGCAGTAGAGCTGAGACGACGTTGGAGGTAAATTCTTCGTTGTTAGGTAAGACACATATGTCTAAATTCTTCATGCTTGTTGATAGAGTGGGCAGTCTCACAGAATGCGGTTAACCGACACTGGAACCTGACAATACTCACAGAGTGGAACAGGGCGCCTCTCCATGAGATACCGTGAGTAAGACGAGTGTGGCCAATGCGAAGACGGGAGAGAGTAGTCTCCCAACCTCGACACTGATGACAAGAAGACGGCCAGTAACCTACACTCGGTTTAATAGATTGAAGTTTGTTATTGAGCAGATCAGACCAACGTTGTTGCCAACGGGTGTGAAGGTGGGTAGCTGTGTGACCGGCATACCCTCCACAGTCACAAGGTATGGTGTGACTGGCATACCCTCCAGAGTCACAAGGTATGGTGTGACTGGCATACCCTCCACAGTCACAAGGTATGGTGTGACTGGCATACCCTCCACAGTCACAAGGTATGGTGTGACTGGCATACCCTCCACAGTCACAAGGTATGGTGTGACTGGCATACCCTCCACAGTCACAAGGTATGGTGTGACTGGCATACCCTCCACAGTCACAAGGTATGGTGTGACTGGCATACCCTCCACAGTCACAAGGTATGGTGTGACTGGCATACCCTACACGGTCACAAAGTATGGTGTGACTGGCATACCCTCCACAGTCACAAAGTATGGTGAGACAGACATACCATCCACAGTCACAAAGTGTGGTGTGACTGGCATACCCTCCACAATCACAAGGTATGGTGTAACTGGCATACCCTCCACAGTCACAAAGTATGATGTGACTGGCATACCCTCCACAGTCACAAAGTATGGTGTGACAGGCATACCCTCATCAGTCACAAAGTATGGTGTGACAGGCATTCCCTCCACAGTCACAAAGTAAGTTGTGACTGGCATACTCTCCACAATCACAATGTATGTTGTGACTGGCATACCCTCCACAGTCAAAAGGTATGGTGTGACTGGCATACCCTCCACAATCACAAGGTATGGTGTGACTGGCATACCCTCCACAATCACAAGGTATGGTGTGACTGGCATACCTCCACAGTCACAAAATATGGTGTGACTGGCATATCCTCCACAGTCACAAAGTATAGTGTGACAGGCACACCCTCCAGTCACAAAGTGTGGCGTGACAGGCATACCCTCCACAATCACAAGGTATGGTGTGGCTGGCATACCCTGCACAGTCACAAAGTATGGTGTGACAGGCATGCCCTCCACAGTCACAAAGTATGTTGTGACTGGCATACCCTCCACAGTCACAAGGTATGTTGTGACTGGCATACCCTCCACAGTCACAAGGTAGGGTGTGACTGGCATACCCTCCAAAATCACAAGGTATGGTGTGACTGGCATACCCTCCACAGTCACAAAGTATGGTGTGACTGGCATACCCTCCACAGTCACAATGTATGGTGTGACTGGCATACCCTCCAAAATCACAAGGTATGGTGTGACTGGCATACCCTCCACAGTCACAAAGTATGTTGTGAGTGGCATACCCTCCACAGTCACAAGGTATGGTGTGACTGGCATACCCTCCACAATCACAAGGTATGGTGTGACTGGCATACCCTCCACAATCACAAGGCATGGTGTGACAGGCATACCTCCACAGTCACAAGGTATGGTGTGACTGGCATACCCTCCACAGTCACAAGGTATGGTGTGACTGGCATACCCTCCACAAACACAAGGTATTGTGTGACTGGCATACCTCCACAGTCAAAAGGTATGGTGTGACTGGCATACCCTCCACAATCACAAGGCATGGTGTGACTGGCATACCCTCCACAGTCACAAGGTATGGTGTGAATGGCATACCCTCCACAGTCACAAGGTATGGTGTGACTGGCATACCCTTCACAATCATAAGGTATGGTGTGACTGGCATACCCTCCACAATCATAAGGTATGGTGTGACTGGCATACCCTCCACTGTCACAAGGTATGGTGTGACTAGCATACCCTCCAGTCACCAGGTATGGTGTGACTGGCATACCCTTCACAGTCACCAGGTATGGTGTGACTGGCATACCCTCCAAAATCATAAGGTATGGTGTGACTGGCATACCCTCCACAGTCACAAGGTATGGTGTGACTGGCATACCCTCCACAATCACAAGGTATGGTGTGACTGGCATACCCTCCACAATCACGAGGTATGGTGTGACTGGCATAACCTCCACAATCATAAGGTATGGCGTGACTAGCATACCCTCCACATTCACAAGGTATGGTGTGACTGGCATACAGTCCACGGTCACAAGGTATGGTGTGACTGGCATACCCTCCACAATCACGAGGTATGGTGTGACTGGCATACCCTCCACAATCATAAGGTATGGAGTGACTGGCATACCCTCCACATTCACAAGGTATGGTGTGACTGGCATACCCTCCACGGTCACAAGGTATGGTGTGACTGGCATACCCTCCACAATCATAAGGTATGGAGTGACTGGCATACCCTTCACAATCACAGGGTATGGTGCAACTGGCATACCCTCCACAGTCACAGGGTATGGTGTGACTGGCATACCCTCCACAATCATAAGGATGGCGTGACTGCCATACCCTCCACAGTCAAGGTATGGTGTGACTGGCATACCCTCCACAGTCACAAAGTATGGTGTGACTGGCATACCCTCCACAGTCACAAAGTATGGTGTGACTGGCATACCTTCCACAGTCACAAAGTATGGTGTGACTGGCATACCTCCACAGTCACAAGGTATGTGTGACTGGCATACTCTCCACAATCAAAAGGTATGGTGTGACTGGCATACCCTCCACAGACACGAAGTATAGTGTGACAGGCATACCCTCCACAGTCACAAAGTGTGGTGAGACTGGCATACCCTCCACAATCACAAGGTATGGTGTGACTGGCATACCCTGCACAGTCACAAAGTGTGGTGTGACTGGCATACCCTCCACAATCACAGGTATGGTGTAACTAGCATACCCTCCACAGTCACAAAGTATGTTGTGACTGGCAAACCCTCCAAAATCACAAGGTATGGTGTGACTGGCATACCCTCCACAGTCACAAAGTATGGTGTGACTGGCATACCCTCCACAATCACAATGTATGGTGTGACTGGCATGCTCTACACAGTCACAAAGTGTGTTGTGACTGGCATACCCTCCACAATCACAAGGTATGGTGTGACAGGCATACCCTTCACAGTCACAAGGTATGGTGTGACTGGCATACTCTCCACAGTCACAGGGTATGTTGTGACTGGCATACCCTGCACAGTCACAGGGTATGGCGTGACTGGCATACCCTCCACAATCACAAGGTATGGCGTGACTGGAATACCCTCCACAATCACAAGGTATGGTGTGACTGGCATACCCTCCACAATCATAAGGTTTGGTGTGACTGGCATACCCTCCATTTTCATAAGGTATGGTGTGACTGGCATACCCTTCACAGTCACAAGGTATGGTGTGACTGGCATACCCCTCACAGTCACAAGGTATGGTGTGATTGGCATACCCTCCAGTCACCAGGTATGGTGTGACTGGCATACCCTTCACAGTCACCAGGTATGGTGTGACTGGCATACCCTCCAAAATCATAAGGTATGGTGTGACTGGCATAGCCTCCACACTCACAAGGTATGGTGTGACTGGCATACCCTCCACAGTCACAAGGTATGGTGTGACTGGCATACCCTCCACAGTCACAAGGTATGGTGTGACTGGCATACCCTCCACAGTCACAAGGTATGGTGTGACTGGCATACCCTCCACAGTCACAAGGTATGGTGTGACTGGCATACCCTACACGGTCACAAAGTATGGTGTGACTGGCATACCCTCCACAGTCACAAAGTATGGTGAGACAGGCATACCCTCCACAGTCACAAAGTGTGGTGTGACTGGCAGACCCTCCACAATCACAAGGTATGGTGTAACTGGCATACCCTCCACAGTCACAAAGTATGATGTGACAGGCATTCCCTCATCAGTCACAAAGTATGGTGTGACAGGCATTCCCTCCACAGTCACAAAGTTGTGACTGGCATACTCTCCACAATCACAATGTATGTTGTGACTGGCATACCCTCCACAGTCACAAGGTATGGTGTGACTGGCATACCCTCCACAATCACAAGGTATGGTGTGACTGGCATACCCTCCACAATCACAAGGTATGGTGTGACTGGCATACCTCCACAGTCACAAAATATGGTGTGACTGGCATATCCTCCACAGTCACAAAGTATAGTGTGACAGGCACACCCTCCACAGTCACAAAGTGTGGCGTGACAGGCATACCCTCCACAATCACAAGGTATGGTGTGGCTGGCATACCCTGCACAGTCACAAAGTATGGTGTGACAGGCATGCCCTCCACAGTCACAAAGTATGTTGTGACTGGCATACCCTCCACAGTCACAAGGTATGTTGTGACTGGCATACCCTCCACAGTCACAAGGTAGGGTGTGACTGGCATACCCTCCAAAATCACAAGGTATGGTGTGACTGGCATACCCTCCACAGTCACAAAGTATGGTGTGACTGGCATACCCTCCACAGTCACAATGTATGGTGTGACTGGCATACCCTCCAAAATCACAAGGTATGGTGTGACTGGCATACCCTCCACAGTCACAAAGTATGTTGTGAGTGGCATACCCTCCACAGTCACAAGGTATGGTGTGACTGGCATACCCTCCACAATCACAAGGTATGGTGTGACTGGCATACCCTCCACAATCACAAGGCATGGTGTGACTGGCATACCTCCACAGTCACAAGGTATGGTGTGACTGGCATACCCTCCACAGTCACAAGGTATGGTGTGACTGGCATACCCTCCACAATCACAAGGTATTGTGTGACTGGCATACCTCCACAGTCAAAAGGTATGGTGTGACTGGCATACCCTCCACAATCACAAGGCATGGTGTGACTGGCATACCCTCCACAGTCACAAGGTATGGTGTGAATGGCATACCCTCCACAGTCACAAGGTATGGTGTGACTGGCATACCCTTCACAATCATAAGGTATGGTGTGACTGGCATACCCTCCACAATCATAAGGTATGGTGTGACTGGCATACCTCCACTGTCACAAGGTATGTGTGTACTGGCATACCCTCCAGTCACCAGGTATGGTGTGTGACTGGCATACCCTTCACAGTCACAGGTATGGTGTGACTGGCATACCCTCCAAAATCATAGGTATGGTGTGACTGGCATACCCTCCACAGTCAAAGGTATGGGTGTGACTGGCATACCCTCCACAATCACAAGGTATGGTGTGACTGGCATACCCTCCACAATCACGAGGTATGGTGTGACTGGCATAACCTCCACAATCATAAGGTATGGCGTGACTAGCATACCCTCCACATTCACAAGGTATGGTGTGACTGGCATACAGTCCACGGTCACAAGGTATGGTGTGACTGGCATACCCTCCACAATCACGAGGTATGGTGTGACTGGCATACCCTCCACAATCATAAGGTATGGCGCGACTGGCATACCCTCCACATTCACAAGGTATGGTGTGACTGGCATACCCTCCACGGTCACAAGGTATGGTGTGACTGGCATACCCTCCACAATCATAAGGTATGGAGTGACTGGCATACCCTTCACAATCACAGGATATGGTGCAACTGGCATACCCTCCACAGTCACAGGGTATGGTGTGACTGGCATACCCTCCACAATCATAAGGTATGGCGTGACTGCCATACCCTCCACAGTCAAGGTATGGTGTGACTGGCATACCCTCCACAGTCACAAAGTATGGTGTGACTGGCATACCCTCCACAGTCACAAAGTATGGTGTGACTGGCATACCTTCCACAGTCACAAAGTATGGTGTGACTGGCATACCCTCCACAGTCACAAGGTATGGTGTGACTGGCATACTCTCCACAATCAAAAGGTAGGGTGATGACTGGCATACCCTCCACAATCACAAGGTATGGTGTGACTGGCATACCCTCCACAGACACGAAGTATAGTGTGACAGGCATACCCTCCACAGTCACAAAGTGTGGTGAGACTGGCATACCCTCCACAATCACAAGGTATGGTGTGACTGGCATACCCTGCACAGTCACAAAGTGTGGTGTGACTGGCATACCCTCCACAATCACAAGGTATGGTGTGACTGGCATACCCTCCACAGTCACAAAGTATGGTGTGACTGGCATACCCTCCACAATCACAAAGTATGGTGTGACTGGCATACCCTCCACAATCGCAAGGTATGGTGTGACTGGCATACCCTCCACCCTCCACAGTCACAAGGTATGGTGTGACTGGCATACCCTCCACAATCACAAAGTATGGTGTGACTGGCATACCCTCCACAATCACAAGGTATGGTGTGACTGGCATACCCTCCACAGTCACAAAGTATGGTGTGACTGGCATACCCTCCACAATCACAAAGTATGGTGTGACTGGCATACCCTCCACAGTCACAAGGTATGGTGTGAATGGCATACCCTCCACAGTCATAAGGTATGGTGTGACTGGCATACCCTTCACAATCATAAGGTATGGTGTGACTGGCATACCCTCCACAATCATAAGGTATGGTGTGACTGGCATACCCTCCACTGTCACAAGGTATGGTGTGACTGGCATACCCTCCAGTCACCAGGTATGGTGTGACTGGCATACCCTTCACAGTCACCAGGTATGGTGTGACTGGCATACCCTCCAAAATCATAAGGTATGGTGTGACTGGCATACCCTCCACAGTCACAAGGTATGGTGTGACTGGCATACCCTCCACAATCACAAGGTATGGTGTGACTGGCATACCCTCCACAATCACGAGGTATGGTGTGACTGGCATAACCTCCACAATCATAAGGTATGGCGTGACTAGCATACCCTCCACATTCACAAGGTATGGTGTGACTGGCATACAGTCCACGGTCACAAGGTATGGTGTGACTGGCATACCCTCCACAATCACGAGGTATGGTGTGACTGGCATAACCCTCCACAAATCATAAGGTATGGCGCGACTGGCATACCCTCCACAATTCACAAGGTATGGTGTGACTGGCATACCCTCCACGGTCACAAGGTATGGTGTGACTGGCATACCCTCCACAATCATAAGGTTATGGGTGACTGGCATACCCTTCACAATCACAGGATATGGTGCAACTGGCATACCCTCCACAGTCACAGGGTATGGTGTGACTGGCATACCCTCCACAATCATAAGGTATGGCGTGACTGCCATACCCTCCACAGTCAAGGTATGGTGTGACTGGCATACCCTCCACAGTCACAAAGTATGGTGTGACTGGCATACCCTCCACAGTCACAAGTATGGTGTGACTGGCATACCTTCCACAGTCACAAAGTATGGTGTGACTGGCATACCCTCCACAGTCACAAGGTATGGTGTGACTGGCATACTCTCCACAATCAAAAGGTAGGGTGTGACTGGCATACCCTCCACAATCACAAGGTATGGTGTGACTGGCATACCCTCCACAGACACGAAGTATAGTGTGACAGGCATACCCTCCACAGTCACAAAGTGTGGTGAGACTGGCATACCCTCCACAATCACAAGGTATGGTGTGACTGGCATACCCTGCACAGTCACAAAGTGTGGTGTGACTGGCATACCCTCCACAATCACAAGGTATGGTGTGACTGGCATACCCTCCACAGTCACAAAGTATGGTGTGACTGGCATACCCTCCACAATCACAAAGTATGGTGTGACTGGCATACCCTCCACAATCGCAAGGTATGGTGTGACTGGCATACCCTCCACCCTCCACAGTCACAAGGTATGGTGTGACTGGCATACCCTCCACAATCACAAAGTATGGTGTGACTGGCATACCCTCCACAATCACAAGGTATGGTGTGACTGGCATACCCTCCACAGTCACAAAGTATGGTGTGACTGGCATACCCTCCACAATCACAAAGTATGGTGTGACTGGCATACCCTCCACAGTCACAAGGTATGGTGTGACTGGCATACCCTCCACAATCACAAGGTATGGTGTGACTGGCATACCCTCCACAGTCACAAGGTATGGTGTGACTGGCATACCCTCCACAGTCACAAATTATGATGCGACTGCCATACCCTCCACAGTCACAAAGTATGATGTGACAGGCATACCCTCCACAGTCACAATGTATGGTGTGACTGGCATGCTCTACACAGTCACAAAGTGTGTTGTGACTGGCATACCCTCCAAAATCACAAGGTATGGTGTGACTGGCATACCCTCCACAGTCACAAAGTATGGTGTGACTGGCATACCCTCCACAATCACAAAGTATGGTGTGACTGGCATACCCTCCACAATCACAATGTATGGTGTGACTGGCATGCTCTACACAGTCACAAAGTGTGTTGTGACTGGCATACCCTCCACAATCACAAGGTATGGTGTGACAGGCATACCCTTCACAGTCACAAGGTATGGTGTGACTGGCATACTGTCCACAGTCACAGGGTATGTTGTGACTGGCATACCCTGCACAGTCACAGGGTATGGCGTGACTGGCATACCCTCCACAATCACAAGGTATGGCGTGACTGGAATACCCTCCACAATCACAAGGTATGGTGTGACTGGCATACCCTCCACAATCATAAGGTTTGGTGTGACTGGCATACCCTCCATTATCATAAGGTATGGTGTGACTGGCATACCCTTCACAGTCACAAGGTATGGTGTGACTGGCATACCCCTCACAGTCACAAGGTATGGTGTGATTGGCATACCCTCCAGTCACCAGGTATGGTGTGACTGGCATACCCTTCACAGTCACCAGGTATGGTGTGACTGGCATACCCTCCAAAATCATAAGGTATGGTGTGACTGGCATACCCTCCACAGTCACAAGGTATGGTGTGACTGGCATACCCTCCACAGTCACAAGGTATGGTGTGACTGGCATACGCTCCACAATCGCAAGGTATGGTGTGACTGGCATACCCTCCACCCTCCACAGTCACAAGGTATGGTGTGACTGCCATACCCTCCACAGTGACAAGGTATGGTGTGACTGGCATACCCTCCACAGTCACAAGGTATGGTGTGACTGGCATACCCTCCACAGTCACAAGGTATGGTGTTACTGGCATACCCTCCACAATCACAAGGTATGGTGTGACTGGCATACCCTCCACAATCACAAGGTATGGTGTGACTGGCATACCCTCCACAGTCACAAGGTATGGTGTGACTGGCATACCCTCCACAGTCACAAGGTATGGTGTGACTGGCATACCCTCCACAGTCACAAGGTATGGTGTGACTGGCATACCCTCCACCCTCCACAGTCACAAGGTATGGTGTGACTGCCATACCCTCCACAGTGACAAGGTATGGTGTGTGACTGGCATACCCTCCACAGTCACAAGGTATGGTGTGACTGGCATACCCTCCACAGTCACAAGGTATGGTGTGACTGGCATACCCTCCACAATCACAAGGTATGGTGTGACTGGCATACCCTCCACAGTCACAAGGTATGGTGTGACTGGCATACCCTCCACAATCACAAGGTATGGTGTGACTGGCATTACCCTCCACAGTCACAAGGTATGGTGTGACTGGCATACCCTCCACAGTCACAAGGTATGGTGTGACTGGCATACCCTCCACAGTCACAAGTTATGGTGAGACTGGCATACCCTCCACAATCACAAGGTATGGTGTGACTGGCATACCCTCCACAATCACAAGGTATGGTGTGACTGGCATACCCTCCACAGTCACAAGGTATGGTGTGACTGGCATACCCTCCACAGTCACAAGGTATGGTGTGACTGGCATACCCTCCACAATCACAAGGTATGGTGTGACTGGCATACCCTCTACAATCACAAGGTATGGTGTGACTGGCATACCCTCCACAGTCACAAGGAACCATGGAAAGGTTACATTAAACAAGACTTTGCTTAGATCATGGTATAATTTTGAGAGAGAGATTAGAATGATGGACCCTTCCAATGTTTACGTGAACACAAACTGACCAGGAATATTTAAAACTCTCACCGTGTGATTTAATTTACGGTCTTTCTGTAGTAGAACCAATGACTGTTTTGAGAGGCTTGTCTCCAGAATCAGGCCCATCATCTTCAGAGTTCTCCAGACGCCATCAGCGAGAGATAAATTTGCTAGCGCAGTTTTGGCTGCACAGAATTGAAAAGATACTCGGCTGTTATTGAAAGAGCAGCATGACGAGGTGCAGCAGGTTTTAGGTCAGATCATGGAAAGGAGGGGCAAAGTTGTTGTTTGAACCCATGGCGAGTCCTAACAGGCCAGTGCGATTAACACTCGGCCACTGCTACAAAGAATCCAATAGGTATTTTTACACGCTATAGACGGATACATGGCCACACTTGACAACATATACAAGTTTACAGACAATCCACACAGCGGGCTGTGTCGACTTAGCCAGTCCCCTGAAACCGCCACAGATCCGAAATCGATAACTACGTAGCAAACAAATCACACATTTTATTATAATTAAAAGAAGCGTAAGCACAAGGGCTTTAACCAGCGCTGAAACCATTACAGGACAGGTGCATAAAACGCAACTAACGTGATAGCAGAAATAAAAGATCAATCAATAGGGTAATAACGCTGGAGCGATAGTGGGCTACACCGACGTGATAACATACAGCCTGACGTGAACAAATCCCCTGACGGTGGTAACTATAGCTGACGTGTACTATCAGCCTGACGTGTAACTATCAGCCTGACGTGTACTATCACTGACAGTGTAAACTATCAGCCTGACGTGTAACTATCACCTGACGTGTATTATAGCCTAATGTAACATCAGCCTGACGGTGTAACTACAGCCTGACGGGTAACTACAGCCTGACGACCTAACATTACAGACAGTACAAAAATACAGAAAATACTCACGTTCGATACAATATAAGAATCAGACCAAATCAATAAGGTTGACAACAACGATGGTGGCAGCGATACCACTGTTGGTGCAACCATGGTGCGATGGTGGCAGCGTACTCACGTGCGGTGAACCAGTGATGGCGATGTGGCAGCGATACACTGTTGGTGGCAACCATGGTGGCGATGGTGAGCCGATACCACTGTGGTGCAACATTGGCCGATGGTGGCAGCGATACCACTGTTGGTGGCAACATCGTGGCGATGGTGGCAACTATACCATGTCGGTGGCAACCATGGTGCATGATGGCAGCGATACCACTGTCGGATGGCAACCAGTGTGCGATGGTGGCAGCGATACCACTGTCGGTGGCAACATGTGGCGATGGGCAGCGATACCACTGTCGGTGGCAACCAGTGGTGCGATGGTGGCAGCGATACCACTGTCGGTGGCAACCAGTGGTGGCGATGGTGGCAGCGATACCACTGTCGGTGGCAACCAGTGGTGGCGATGGTGGCAGCGATACCACTGTTGGTGGCAACCAGTGGTGGCGATGGTGGCAGCGATACCACTGTCGGTGGCAACCAGTGGTGGCGATGGTGGCAGCGATACCACTGTCGGTGGCAACCAGTGGTGGCGATGGTGGCAGCGATACCACTGTTGGTGGCAACCAGTGGTGGCGATGGTGGCAGCGATACCACTGTTGGTGGCAACCAGTGGTGGCGATGGTGGCAGCGATACCACTGTTGGTGGCAACCAGTGGTGGCGATGGTGGCAGCGATACCACTGTTGGTGGCAACCAGTGGTGGCGATGGTAACTGGTGGTTCACCTGGAGTTTACCTGGAGAGAATTCCGGGGGTCAACGCCCCCGCGGCCCGGTCTGTGACCAGGCCTCATGGTGGAACAGGGCCTGATCAACCAGGCTGTTACTGCTGGCTGCACGCAATCCAACGTACGAGCCACAGCCCGGCTAGTCAGGTACCGACTTTAGGTGCCTGTCTAGTGCCTGCTTGAAGACTGCCAGGGGTCTAGTGGTAATCCCCCTTATGTATGCTGGGAGGCAGTTGATCACCTGACACTAATTGTGTTGTCTCTTAACGTGCTAGTGACACCCCTGCTTTTCATTGGGGGGATGTTGCATCGTCTGCCAAGTATTTTGCTTTCGTTGCGAGTGATTTTCGTGTGCAAGTTCTGTACTAGTCCCTCTAGGATTTTCCAGGTGTATGTAATCATGTATCTCTCCCGCCTGCGTTCCAGGGAATACAGGTTCAGGAACTTCAAGCGTTCCCAGTAATTAATTGAGGTGTTTTATCTCCGTTATGCGCGCCGTGAAAGTTCTCTGTACATTTTCTAGGTCAGCAATTTCACCTGCCTTGAAAGGTGCTGTTAGTGTGCAGCAATATTCCAGCCTAGATAGAACAAGCGACCTGAAGAGTCATCATGGGCTTGGCATCCCTAGTTTTGAAGGTTCTCATTATCCATCCTGTCATTTTTCTAGCAGATGCGATTGATACAATGTTATGGCCCTTGAAGGTGAGATCCTCCGACATGATCACTCCCAGGTCTTTGACGTTGGTGTTTCGCTCTATTTTGTGCCTGGAATTTGTTTTATACTCTGATGAAGTGTTAATTTCCTCGTGTTTACCATATCTGAGTAATTGAAATTTCTCATCGTTGAACTTCATATTGTTTTCTGCAGCCCACTGAAAGATTTGGTTGATGTCCGCCTGGAGCCTTGCAGTGTCTGCAATGGCAGACACTGTCATGCAGATTCGGGTGTCATCTGCAAAGGAAGACACGGTGCTGTGGCTGACATCCTTGTCTATGTCGGATATGAGGATAAGGAACAAGATGGGAGCGAGTACTGTGCCTTGTGGAACAGAGCTTTTCACCGTAGCTGCCTCGGACTTTACTCTGTTGACTACTACTCTGTGTTCTGTTAGTGAGGAAATTATAGATCCATCGACCGACTTTTCCTGTTATTCCTTTAGCACGCATTTTGTGCGCTATTACGCCATGGTGGTAGTGGCAACCAGTGGTGGCGATGGTAACCGTTGGGGTTGGTGGCAGCCAGTGGTGGCGATGGTAACTGGTGGTGGTGGTGGCATTCAGTGGTGGCAGTGGTAACCGATGGTGGTGGCAAGCAGTGGAGGTGGTGGTGGCAAGCAGGTGGTGGTGGCAATCAGTGGAGATGGTGGTAACCAGTGGTGGTGGTAGCAAGCAGTGGTGGCGGTGGTGGCAAATGGTGGTAAAGCAGTGGTGGTGGCGGCAAATGGTGAAGCAGTGATGGTGGCGGCAAGCGGTGGTGAAATAGAGGTGGTGGCGGCAAGTGGTGGTGAAGCAGTGGTGGTGGCGGTGGCAGAAAGTGGTGAAGCAGTGGTGGTGGCGGCAAGCGGTGGTGAAGCAGTGGTGGTGGCGGTGGTGGCGGCAAGTGGTGAAGCAGTGGTGGTGGCGGTGGCAGAAAGTGGTGAAGCAGTGGTGGTGGCGGTGGTGGCAAATGGTGGTAAAGCAGTGGTGGTGGCGGCAAGTGGTGAAGCAGTGATGGTGGCGGCAATCGGTGGTGAAATAGAGGTGGTGGCGGCAAGTGGTGGTGAAGCAGTGGTGGTGGCGGTGGCAGAAAGTGGTGAAGCAGTGGTGGTGGCGGCAAGCGGTGGTGAAGCAGTGGTGGTGGCGGTGGTGGCGGCAAGTGGTGAAGCTGTGGTGCCATGGGAAGCAGTGGTGGTGGCGGCAAGCGGTGGTGAAATAGTGGTGGTGGCGGCAAGTGAAGCAGTGGTGGTGGCGGCAAGTGGTGGTGAAGCAGTATTGGAGGCGGCAAGTGGTGGTGAAGCAGTATTGGAGGCGGCAAGTGGTGGTGAAGCAGTGGTGGTGGTGGTGGCGGCGGCAAATGGTGAAGCAGTGGTGATGGTGGCGGCGGAAAGTGAAGCAGTGGTGGTGGCGGCAAGCGGTGAAATAATGGTGGTTGCGGCAAATGGTGAAGCAGTGGTGGTGGTGGCGGCAAGTGGTGGTGAAGGAGTGGTGGTGGCGGCAAGTGGTGAAGCAGTGGTGATGGTGGTGGTGCGGCAAGTGGTGGTGAAGCAGTGGTGGTGGCGGTAAGTGGTGGTGCGGTGGCGGCAAGTGGTGGTGAAGCAGTGGCGGTGGTGGCTGTGGCGGCAAGTGGTGGTGGCGGTAAGTGGTGGTGATGGCAAGTGCTGGTGGTGGTGGCGGCAAGTGGTGGTGGTGGCAGTGGCGGCAAGTGGTGGTGGCGGTAAGTGGTGGTGAAGCAGTGGTGGTGGTGGCGGTAGGTGGTGAAACAGTGGTGGTGGCGGTAAGCAGTAGTGAAGCAGTGGTGAAGCAGTGGTGTTGGCGGCAAGCAGTAGTGAAGCAGTGGTGATGGCAAGCAGTGGTGAAGCAGTGGTGGTGGCAAGCGGTGGTGAAGCAGTGGTGGTGGCAAGCGGTGGTGAAGCAGTGGTGGTGGCAAGCGGTGGTGAAGCAGTGGTGATGGCAAGCGGTGGTGAAGCAGTGGTGATGGCAAGCGGTGGTGAAGCAGTGGTAGTGGCAAGCGGTGGTGAAGCAGTGGTGGTGGCAAGCGGTGGTGAAGCAGTGGTGGTGGCGGTAAGTGGTGGTGAAGCAGTGGTGGCGGTATGTGGTGGTGGCGCTAAGTGGTGAAGCAGTGGTGGTGGCAAGCGGTGGTGAAGCAGTGGTAATGGCAAGCAGTGGTGAAGCAGTGGTAGTGGCAAGCGGTGGTGAAGCAGTGGTGATGGCAAGCGGTGGTGAAGCAGTGGTGACGGCAAGCGGTGGTGAAGCAGTGGTGATGGCAAGCGGTGGTGAAGCAGTGGTGATGGCAAGCGGTGGTGAAGCAGTGGTGATGGCAAGCGGTGGTGAAGCAGTGGTGATGGCAAGTGGTGGTGAAGCAGTGGTGATGGCAAGCGGTGGTGAAGCAGTGGTGATGGCAAGTGGTGGTGAAGCAATGGTAGTGGCAAGCGGTGGTGAAGCAGTGGTGGTGGCAAGCGCTGGTGAAGCAGTGGTGATGGCAAGTGGTGAAGCAGTGGTAGTGGCAAGCGGTGGTGATGGCAAGCGGTGGTGAAGCAGTGGTGATGGCAAGTGGTGAAGCAGTGGTAGTGGCAAGCGGTGGTGATGGCAAGCGGTGGTGAAGCAGTGGTGGTGGCAAGCGCTGGTGAAGCAGTGGTGATGGCAAGTGGTGAAGCAGTGGTAGTGGCAAGCGGTGGTGATGGCAAGCGGTGGTGGCATGGCAAGCGTGGTGAAGCAGTGGTGATGGCAAGCGGTGGTGAAGCAGTGGTGGCAAGCGCTGGTGAAGCAGGTGGTGTGCAAGCGGCTGGTGAAGCAGTGGTGTGGCAAGCGTGGTGAAGCAGTGGTGGCAAGCGCTGGTGAAGCAGTGTGGTGGCAAGCGCTGGTGAAGCAGTGGTAGGTGTGGCAAGTCAGCGTGGTGAAGCAAGTGGTGAGAGTGGCAAGCGGTGGTGAATGGTGCAGTGGTAAGTGGTGGCAAGTGCTGGTGGAAGCAGTGGTGGTGGCAAGGCTGGTGAAGCAGTGGTGATGGCAAGTGGTGAAGCAGTGGTGATGGCAAGCGGTGGGGAAGCAGTGGTGATGGCAAGTGGTGGTGAAGCAGTGGTGATGGCAAGTGGTGGTGAAGCAGTGGTAGTGGCAAGTGGTGGTGATGGCAAGCGGTGATGAAGTAGTGGTAGTGGCAAGTGGTGGTGATGGCAAGGGTGATGAAGCAGTGGTAGTGGGAAGCGGTGGTGATGGCAAGCGGTGATGAAGCAGTGGTAGTGGCAAGCGGTGGTGATGGCAAGCGGTGATGAAGCAGTGGTAGTGGGAAGCGGTGGTGATGGCAAGCGGTGATGAAGCAGTGGTAGTGGCAAGCGGTGGTGATGGCAAGCGGTGATGAAGCAGTGGTAGTGGCAAGCGGTGGTGATGGCAAGCGGTGATGAAGCAGTGGTAGTGGCAAGCGGTGGTGATGGCAAGCGGTGATGAAGCAGTGGTAGTGGCAAGCGGTGGTGATGGCAAGCGGTGATGAAGCAGTGGTAGTGGCAAGCGGTGGTGATGGCAAGCGGTGATGAAGCAGTGGTAGTGGGAAGCGGTGGTGATGGCAAGCGGTGATGAAGCAGTGGTAGTGGCAAGCGGTGGTGATGGCAAGCGGTGATGAAGCAGTGGTAGTGGCAAGCGGTGGTGATGGCAAGCGGTGATGAAGCAGTGGTAGTGGGAAGCGGGGATGTGGTGGTAGCAGAAAGCAATGATGAAGCAACGGTGGTTGCGGCAAGCAGATGTGGTGGTGGTGGTGATGGTGGTGGCAGTATGTAGTGGCGGTGGTACTATACCTGGAGAGGGTTTCGGGGGCCAACGCCCCCCGCGGCCCGGTCCGTGACCAGGCCTCGTGGTTGATCAGAGCCTGATCAACCAGGCTATTCACTACTACCCGCACACAAACCGACATACGTACCACAGCCCGGCTGGTCAGGTACTGACTTTAGGTGCCTGTCCAGTGCCTTCTTGAAGACAGCCAGGGGTCTATTGGTAATCCCCCTTATGTATGCTGGGAGGCAATTGAACAATCTTGGGCCCCTGACACTTACTGTGTTGTGTCCTAGTGTACTCGTGGCGCCCCTGCTTTTCATTGGGAGAATGTTGCATCTCCTGCCGACCCTCTTGCTTTCGTGGGGAGTGATTTTCGTGTGCAATTTTGGGACTAATCCCTCTAGGATTTTCCAAGTGTATATTATCATGTATCTCTTTCGCCTGCGTTCCATGTACTACAAATTAAGGGACTTCAACCGTTCCCAGTAATTTAGTTTCTTTATGGTACTTATATGTGCAGTGAAAGTTCTCTCTACATTCTCCAGGTCTGCAATTTCGCCTGCCATGAAGGAGGGGGGGGGGAGAGTTAATGTACAACAGTACTCCAGCCTAGAGAGAACAAGTGATTTGAAGAGAATCATGGTGTTGGCATCCTTTGTTTTGAAGGTTCTCATTATCCATTCTATCATTTTCCTAGCAGGTGTGTTAGGTACGTTGAAGTGATCTTTGAAAGTGAGATCTTCTGACATTATCACTCCTGCTTGATGGTGGTAAGCAGTGAAGCAGCGGTGGTTCAGTGAAACAATGGTGGTGATGGTGGCGACAAGCAGTGGAGGTGCTGATGTTGGTGGGGACAAACAGTGGAGGTGCTGATGGTGGTGGGGACAAGCAGTGGAGGTACTGATGGTGGTGGGGAGAAGCAGTGGAGGTGGTGATGGTGGTGGTGATGGTGGTGGCGGCGGCGACAAGCAGTGGTGGTGGCGATGGCGATAAGCAGTGGAGGTGGTGGTGGCGGCGACAAGAGTGGTAGTGGTGTTGGCTGCGACAAGAAGTGGTGGTGGTGTAGGTGGCGACAAGCAGTGGTAGTGGTGTTGGCTGCGACAAGAAGTGGTGGGGGTAGTGGCGACAAGCAGTGGAGGTGGTGGCGGCGGCTACAAGCAGTGGTGGTGGCGACAAGCAGTGGAGGTGGCGATGGCGATAAGCAGTGGAGGTGGTGGTGGCGGCGACAAGCAGTGGTAGTGGTGTTGACGCGACAAGCAGTGGTGGTGGTGGTGGGCAGCAGGGAGGTGGTGTAGGTGGCGACAAGCAGTGGAGGTGGTGTAGGGCGCAAGCAGTGGAGGTGGTGGTGGCGGCGGCTACAAGCAGTGGTGGTGGGGGTGGCGATAAGCAGTGGTGGTGGGGGTGGCAATAAGCAGTGGTGGTGGCGGTGGCGACAAGCAGTGGTGGTGACGACAAGCAGTGGAGGGGTGATGGCGTGGCGATAAGCAGTGGAGGTGGTAGTGTGGTGGCGTGGCGATAAACAGTGGAGGTGGTGGTGGCGGCGACAAGCATGGGGTGGTGTGTGGGGCGACAAGCAGTGGTGGTGGTGGTGGTGGCGACAAGCAGTGGGGTGGTGTAGGTGGCGACAAGCAGTGGTGGTGGGGCGACAAGCATGAGGTGGTGTAGGTGGCGACAAGCAGTGGTGGTGGGGTGGCGACAAGCAGTGGAGGTGGTGTAGGTGGCGACAAGCAGTGGTGGTGGTGGCGACAAGCAGTGGAGGTGGTGTAGGTGGCGACAAGCAGCTGAGGTGGGGTGGCGATAAGCAGTGGAGGTGGTGGTGGCAGTGGCGCAAGCAGTGGTGAAGGTATTGGCGGCGACAAGCAGTGATGGTGGTGGTGGCGGCGACAAGCAGTGGTGGTGGTGGCGATAAGCAGCGGGATCATAGGGGTGGTGGGCGATAAGCAATGGAGGTGGTGGGTGACGGCCACAAACAGTGGAGGTGGTGGTGAGAAGCAGTAGGGGTAGTAGTGGCGACAAGCAGTGGAAGGGGGGGGGGGTGGCGACAAGCAGTGGGAGTTGGGAGTGGTGGTGGAGACAAGTAGTGGGGTTTGTGGTGGCATCAAGCAGTAATGTTGGCGACAAGCAGTGGTGGTGGTGGTGACAAGCATTGGTGGTGGTGGTGGCGACAAACAATGGCGGTGGCGACAAGCAGTGGAGGTGGTGGCGACAGGCAATGGAGGCGGTGGTGGCTACATGCAGTGGATGTGGAAGCAAGCAATGGTGGTGATGGTAAGCAGTAGTCGTGGTGATGGCAAGCAGTAGTGGTGGTGATGGCAAGCAGTAGTGGTGGTGATGGCAAGCAGTAGTGGTGGTGATGGCAAGCAGTAGTGGTGGTGATGGCAAGCAGTAGTGGTGGTGATGGCAAGCAGTAGTGGTGGTGGTGGTGGTGATGGCAAGCAGTAGTGGTGGTGGTGATGATGGCATCAATAACATCGGCGGCAAACAGTGGAGTTGTGGGAAGCAGATTAGAATTAAATTTTGCCACCAAAGCTGTAGTTTATTGACCACCACATATCCATCCTGTGACGGAAGCGCAGAGCATATAGATACACAAAAGGCCTGGAAATTAGACCCTAAATTTCCTAAATTTACAAGCAAATTTAGGAAATTTGCTTAATATATCTTATTTTCACGAGATATCTTGAGATGTCACATAGATTATTATCCCATCACTGTATTCCTCAATAAATGAACGATAATGTACAGTGTTCAAGGGAGTCACAACAGCGCTAGCCACGTACTTGACAAGTAGTATGATCATCATCTGTGTCTCCCAAACTGCCAGAAGAACTTTCAAACAAGCCTAAACTCGGCTACTACAGCATCAGTCAGTCTGTTCACATTGCAAGTTGCTTAATAAACATACTTATCTACGTTCTGTTATCATGATTGAATGATAGATCGACTCAAGCTCAGGCTTCTAACCTCATTCTTATAACATTGTTATATAGTTTACCTCTCTCCTATTATTCTCAAAGCTATTTTCTACGTTTTCCTTACGTTACTTTCCTCGGCTCACCTATAAACTTCATTATGAAGAAGTAATCCAGTGTGTGATGGAATCCATAACAAGTGTACAATAACTTAATTTTCCCGGATTTTTTAATATATTTTTTTCTGGCCTCTCCAATGAGCATGTTGTTAGTCATTATGCAATCAAGAGCCTTCAGTGATGACAGAATCAGTAATGATCATTGAGTCAGGCTCAGTGTCATAAGTTAACTTTAGCACCATTAGCATGGCAGGCAATTCAGTTTGCAGTGTAGACGCTCAGTAGCAACAGAATCTCTTTTTATATATATATATTTTATTTAAAACAATACAATACATTAAATAAATAAAAGAACACAATATCAGTTCTTCCACAGAAATTATAAATTTTCATTGTCGAAATACACTGGACGTTTAACTTTGTGCTGACAAACTGTCCCTCATCCACTATGCATTATATCCCTTTGCACCTATGTTAATACAAGTCTACACAAGATTATACATTACATCAACCAAAATACATACAATATGCATCATTATTATTATAAACAAAGAAAAGAGCTAAACCTACATTATGCATTAATATTTCACTCTTTTTATTAATGTGTTATTAAATCCTTCATAGAGACATTGTACGTAAACAGGTACATATATAACGAAGAGACCAAACACGAACTATAAGTAATGGTTCCAGTGCTCAGTCTACTGGGTTACTACAATGACATGACAGTATAACGCTGTCTATAACTTACACAACCGACACTCACCCACACCTGTGAGTAATTATAATAATGATACATAACTAAAATACAGTACCCCCTCAAAAAGTAATCTTTCATTATTACCTGATTATACAAATAAACTCCGTTCTTCTGATCTTTAATACATACACGACACACCAACGCACACCTCACGACTATAACATTGACCCCTCATACATTGAATATTATACAACATACTAAATTATTCTACACATTTGATTACAAGGGTAATATGTGTACTGACTCGTTGCCATTATATCCTATACAACACCAGAATCTAGAAAATTCCGTGCGCACACCGACCACCCTGCCGGGTGGAAGTGTGCTGCTCCCTGTTATCTCACTTACACCAAAAGTAATAGACGCTAATTCAACGTATAATACAATTGACACCTCTACACATACAATGTAGTATAAAAACACCTAAAATTCACTACCTACATGACACAATAATTTTAACTACTAAGTGCAGCTAAGACACATACACCTCAACAGGCGTTACACTTGCAATATATATTATGCTAATAGTCACGTTACACACATTTGTAATAATTGTACATTAAATTCAAAAACAATTTTCTGAAGATCAGGTTATATTTAGTCCAATTTTCGCAATGGAAAAAAAAATTATGAACAAATGATGCTCCGCACCTTAATTAATGTATATTTGGTAAGTATCTTATGACAATTATGCTACACCATGTCACCCACTATATTGACCTGTTCAAACATGCCCTCACACACATATGTATGCACTTATACATACATCTATGTATATTTCCGTACAGATGCACATATATATATATATATATATATATATATATATATTATATATATATATATATATATACACACACACACACACACACACTCACACACCTACATATTTATGTAAACGTACGTTTCCATCACTGTCCCTATCATAGCCAAGGAAAAACACCTTAAAATAAAACAATGGTGTCATACAAACAGTGAACTGCGCTTCTCCTCACTCACTCTTCCTTCATATTACTCAATATTCATACGTACCTTACCTACATGCTTACCCACTCACACCCACACGACCCTGAACGGGAGGCTAGCCCGTTGCTTCTCAGTGACCTACAAATTCCATAAATCACGCAGCCGAAAATTCCTATAACCTTCTGTAAATTCAGTGTCCCATCTCCTACCATATACTGCACGATTGCGGCACTTAGATCTGTAAAATGTCGCTGCCAGCACCTTCATCCGTTCACCCTCTCCTACATCTCTCAGTGCCCATGATGTGAACACGAAATCAGTCACCAGATATGCCACTGTGTTTTTAACCTGCGCTCCCACCCCATCAATGTCTAAACTTAACACTCGCAGTACCTGCAACCCACCCCTCCCATAAATCGAATTACCCTTCCAAACCACTCCCTGACCCTCCCTATGCGTTCACAAAAATATACAACGTGAAAAATGGTTTCTACTTCACCACACGCTCGACACTCCCCGCCTTCCCTGAGCTTTCGATCAAATAAGACGATCCCAGACGGCAAAATCCCGTGTAAAAAGCGATACATCACCTCTCGTACACCCGGACTGATGGGCAAGTTTCGGAGACGTTCCCATATGTCGCGCCAGGCATACATCGGGTATGCTCCTTCCACTGCAGCCACCTCCAAACCCTTACCCCACACTCCCTCGATTACACGCAGCTTGATTCGAGCTGGATCCCTCGCCACCATCTTAAACCTCAACATCGCCTCCCCTACTCGTAAATCCTTCCCCGTCCACCAACGTTTTATGTCCGCGTGCACTTTCTCGACCCCCCCCCCCCGTTATTCCCACTCTCCCGCAGAAAACTCCGTTTCACGTAAATACTCAATCCTTCGTTCCAGCGGTATGAGCCCCAGCCCTCCCTGGCCAATCGGCAAAGTAATTACCCCTCTGCTGAACCACTCACAGCCAGATCCCCAAATAAACCGATAAACCCTACGCAACAATTTCGTGACCTCTCGGCGCATTAACGGATACATGACCACCACATGCCATAATTTACTATATAATAGTACGTTTGTCACCATTACTCTTTGGTGCAACGTGAGATGTGCTGACGTCAATCCTCCTAGTCTTTTTAACACACTATCCACAACCCTCACCGAGTTCACCTCACGTGCCACCATCGGATCACAAACATACACAATCCCACATATCTTAAGCTGGTCCACCACGCTCCACCTACCCCTCATGCCCCCACTCATTTGGTCCCAATTTCCCACTGCCATGAACTTAGTCTTCGTGGCATTAATTCTCATCCCTGTCGCCTCTCCAAAAACGTCCACGATTCCTTCCACCTGCTGTAAGTGTACACCACCTCCTACCAAGACCGTTGTATCTTTTACGTAACCCACAATACCAGGCCACCCATCGCTCTCATAACCCCCCCAAACCCCCCAAAACACTAGCCCGCACCGCCCTATAAAAAGGATCCTGAAAACACGCAAACAATAACTGTGAAAGGGGACAGCCTTGCCTCAAACCCCGACCCATCTGAACTGGCACACCTAACCGACCATTGACCTGCATACGCATAGTCGCCCCCTTGTATAAAGTCTGTGCCCAAGAGATGATTTCATTCCCAAAACCCTGCCAACTCATGAACTGCCACAAAGCTCCCCTTTCTACACTATCATGTGCAGTAGCCCAATCCAATGCTAAATCCCCCCTCCCGCTCGACACTTGTCGCCGTTCTATGAAACCACGAATCATCCCGTGACCTTCCAACATGGACCTGCCTGGTATCCCGTATTGTCCCCTATCAATAACTTTGTCCATCACCTTTTTTCAGTCTGTTCCCCAGTATCCTCGCGAACAACTTGTAATCACCGCACATAAGTGAAATGGCCCTATAGTCCAGAACTGTTGATCGATCCCCTTTTGGCACCAGTACCACCACTGCCGTCCGTTGCAATTCTCCCATAACCCTGTCAGTCTTTAAGATATTAAATAACCGTACCAAAAACACCCTCATCACGCCCCAATTTGTTACATAGGAATCACTCAGTAGCCCATCAATGCCAGGTGCTTTACCTAAGCTCGCCCCAGCCAGAGCCTGCCATATCTCGCACTCCAAAATAGGCCCTTCCAATACTTCTCTGTCTTGTGTACTAAGCCCACACTGCATGTTGTTACCGATTTCCCATATTGCTATATTACTTATCCCACCGCTTGACATGTAGGTCTTAAACCAAGCATCTATATACCCGCTCATGCCCTCCGTCGTCACCAACACTTGGCCCTCGTGATAGCCTTCTATCCCTGCATGCACTGTTAGCCCCATTATCTCTGTGGCTGCTCTCTGCTGCCTCTGTTCCCTCAACACACAAGCCGAAGGCCGATCCCCATAGAGAACCTCCTCCAAACCTCCTACCACCCGTGCACCATCAAAACGATCATTATGCAAGCCCGTTATACGTTCCTTTAAATCCTCAGTTTCCTCTACAGGGTATCGTGCACCATCACCCACATAACAATCACGTAACTATCCTTCAAAATACTCCTGAAGCCCGTACAACATTTGATTATTTTCCCGCCCACGCCGAACATAATAATCCCGAATACGTGTCTTAGCCACCATATCCCACCACCGAACCAAGTCACCATCCCCAGGTGCCCCCGCCCACAAACCTTCCCACAAAGTCGCAAAGGATTGGCTGCTCTCCTCCCCTTTCAACAATTTAATATTCAATTTCCAGTAACTGCGACTCCTTGTAGGTAATCCCTCCCACCCTACGTCCACGAGAACCCCTCTATGATCGGAAAACACATCTACGATACGCACGCTCTTGACTGCGATGGTACGCGGCACATACACTACCAAGCCGTGCCGCGTACCCACGACGTACAAAGGTATGCTCAACCTCACCCCCCGCAACGTCCATTAAACCCACCCCAGTCAATAAATCCCCCAATACCCCAGAAAAGTGTTCACTTCCCCGGGGTTCAACATCCCTACGCCGGATCACGCAATTCCAGTCCCCTCCTATAACCGCCACTTCAGGGAGTGACCGCAAATAGTAAATTAATACCTCCTTCACAAAGGCAGTTTTTACACTTCCATCATTCTCTGCAGGTCCGTACACGCACAAAAAAGCAGCCTTCTCCCTTCCCCATAGAACTTCCACCCTTATTACCATCCCCATCCCCTCCCTCACCCTCGCAATGTCTCACAACAAACGGGCTGATCTCCCTCATCATGATGGCAACGCCACCTTTCAACCTTATAGCATTCTCCACATACACGTCATACCCATCTATCCTCAACTCACTGCCTAATTCGTAGGTTCGAGTCTCCTTCAGCCAGAGATCAGTGTTTGTGTATATTTCGCCTGCTCTTGCGAATTCCTTGCATGGTTAATATCTCTAGTAAGGCTGATGCATGCAGGGGATGAGATGAAAAGCTGTGAGCCTTCTCCCTGAAAGCTGGCTGCCTTGGATCAAAGTCTAGCGCAAGCTGGACTCCGAGGTATTGGTCCAGTGTGAGTAGGTTGGTAAAGCACTGCGTACCTTGTTCCAAGGTTCATAGGTTCGAGTCTCCTTCAGCCAGAGATCAGTATTTGTGTAGATTTCGGCTGCTCTTGCGAATTCCTTGCACACACACACACACACACACACACACACATATATATATATATATATATATATATATATTTATATATATATATATATATATATATATATATATATATATTATATATATATATATATAATATGCAATAAGATCACAGTAAACGGGTGATTTCGGAATATGCAAAACAACCACTCTGAAAAAATAGAGAAATTCCAAGCGCTTTCGTGACTACTCACATTATCAAGGAACTATGAAAGTAAAGCATACAAGGAAGGTATATAAGAGGTCAGGTCAGCACCTCACTATCAGATCCCACAACGGTTAAACACCTGACGCGCGCCGACCCAACTTGGATAGGTCCTTTGCACAACTCACCCCACAAACTATTCTACCCAAGAAAATTTAAAAATTATTTGTCCAGTGTATTATTAAATTCTTCCCAAATTCTATTAATTATAAATGGATCTAATTTATATAAACCAAAGGAAATATTCATATTATTGTCAAAACTGTTTTTTATGAAACAAGATTCAATTATATTCCTGTCGACCATGGACTTGCTTGATACTACTTTCTCAACTTTTTGAAAATCAATTGGATGGTTAAAATCTCTTACATGAATAAATAGAGCATTGGAATCTTGTCCAGTTCTAATGCTATATTTATGTTGTTTTAATCTTAGTTCGAGATTTTTACCAGTTTAACCGTAATAAACTTTATCGCAAATTTTACAAGGAATCTTATAGACACATCCATCAGCATTTTGGGGGGACTTCTTTATCAAAAGTTTTTTTACTGTATCAAGATTTTTGAATACAACTTTAATATTAAAAGTCTTAAGAAGAGAAGGCATATCAACCAAGTTTTCATGGTAAGGGAGAACCAACATATTTTTAGTTGAATAAGGCTGGTTGTCCCTTTTTGGATTGTAAAAAGTATTTCTAGCAACTTTAAAAGATTTATCAATTACATTTCTTGGGTATTTTAAATCATTACCTATTTCATAAATTTTGGATATTTCCTCATCTATGAACTCAGGACTACAAATTCGTAAAGCTCTCAGAAACATTGATGAGAAAACAGACAGTTTGACTATCTTGATGCGAGGAATAATAGTGGACATAGGAACAGTTATTTGTAGGTTTTCTGTAAATTTTAAATTTGAATTCATTACCCTTAATAATTAAAACATCTAGAAAAGGCAATGAGTTATTTTCTTCAAACTCAACAGTAAAGTTTATAGAATGGGCTAAGCTATTTAATTTTCCAAGGAAATGGTGTATATCTACATTTTTGGGCATAAGACACAAAATATCATCAACATATCTGAACCATTTAGCTCTATTAGGGAGGATTGTGTTAAGTAACCTTGTTTCAAAAAATTCCATGTATAGGTTACTAAGAACAGGTGAAAGAGGATTTCCCATTGCCATACCAAACTTCTGAGTGTAAAATTTATCATTAAATACAAATTTTGCATCAACAATGCAAAGTTTAATAAGTTTAATGATAGTAGGAACTGGCAATGGTAAATCATAGTTAACGAGTTCTTCAGATAAGAAACTTAATAAATCAACAGGAACTTTCGTAAACAAGAAAGTAACATCAAAACTAACCATGTTAAAATCATTTAAGTCAGTCAAGGAGCTTAATTTATCAACCAAGTCTATGTTGTTTTTAACATTAAAGTTAGAAATTTTGCCAACAATAGGGCTCAAAATATCAACAAGCCATTTGGATAATTTATATGAAACTGACCCTATGGAGCTAATAATTGGTCTGACTGGATTCCCTGGTTTGTGTGTTTTTATTAGTCCATACATGTAAGGCAAAGATGGATTAGTGGAAGTAAATTGTTTGACTAATTCATCTTTGCCTTTCAGTAGAAGTTTTATTGTTTTATTGAAATTGCTGTTAACGGTTTCTAGGGGATTTTTCCTAAGTTTAGAATAGGTTTCAGTATCATCTAAGAGATTATTCATTTTTTCTTGGTAATCATTTTCTTTCATAATTACTATTGCATTTATTTTGTCTGCTTTAGTAAGGCGCAAATTTTTATTGTTATTAAGCGTATCATAAGACTTAAAGAATCTTTGAGGGCAATTGGGAATGTTTGGTTTTAACAGAGCTATACACCATTCCTTTATTAATATTAATTTCATCAGAGGATAAATCAGAAAATTTTTCAAAGTTACAAAAGGCTTTTGCAATTTCAACATTATTAAGTTTTTTTGAAGTTGCAAAACTTAGGCCAAAACCTAGAGCAGCAGTTGTATGTTTGTCTAAAATTTCATCTGATAAGTTAATTACAAAATTGTTATTAGCATGCTTTGTCCAATCACTATTTTCAATCAAAATGTCTAATTTTCTTTGTAGTTTGCTCTTGAGTTCATTACAAATTCTTCTGAGTTTATTATAGCAATGATCCAACATACTGTGTTTCCATTCTGATGGAATGGCCTGATTAGAAGAGTATTTTTTGTTTCTCAATATTTTGAATGCTTCCTTCTCCTGTATTTTAGTTATTTCAATATGTTTCTGAAGAATAATTCTCATAAAATCATCAAAAGGACGATCTCTCATGTCAAGGAGTCTATTGGGTAAAAGAGACTTGGGCAGAACTTGTTTATTTAAAAAATTTTTTAAGAAATTAAGTCGAATTTTTAACTTGTGGGACTTAAATGATTTTAACATGGTTAGTTTTGATGTTACTTCCTTGTTTACGAAAGTTCCTGTTGATGATTTATTAAGTTTCTTATCTGAAGAACTCGTTAACTATGATTTACCATTGCCAGTTCCTACTATCATTAAACTTATTAAACTTTGCATTGTTGATGCAAAATTTGTATTTAATGATAAATTTTACACTCAGAAGTTTGGTATGGCAATGGGAAATCCTCTCACCTGTTCTTAGTAACCTATACATGGAATTTTTTGAAACAAGGTTACTTAACACAATCCTCCCTAATAGAGCTAAATGGTTCAGATATGTTGATATTTTGTGTCTTATGCCCAAAAATGTAGATATACACCATTTCTTTGGAAAATTAAATAGCTTAGCCCATTCTATAAACTTTACTGTTGAGTTTGAAGAAAATAACTCATTGCCTTTTCTAGATGTTTTAATTATTAAGGGTAATAATGAATTCAAATTTAAAATTTACAGAAAACCTACAAATAACTGTTCCTTTGTCCACTATTATTCCTCGCATCAAGATAGTCAAACTGTCTGTTTTCTCATCAATGTTTCTGAGAGCTTTACGAATTTGTAGTCCTGAGTTCATAGATGAGGAAATATCCAAAATTTATGAAATAGGTAATGATTTAAAATACCCAAGAAATGTAATTGATAAATCTTTTAAAGTTGCTAGAAATACTTTTTACAATCCAAAAAGGGACAACCAGCCTTATTCAACTAAAAATATGTTGGTTCTCCCTTACCATGAAAACTTGGTTGATATGCCTTCTCTTCTTAAGACTTTTAATATTAAAGTTGTATTCAAAAATCTTGATACAGTAAAAAAACTTTTGATAAAGAATTCCCCCCAAAATGCTGATGGATGTGTCTATAAGATTCCTTGTAAAATTTGCGATAAAGTTTATTACGGTCAAACTGGTAAAAATCTCGAACTAAGATTAAAACAACATAAATATAGCATTAGAACTGGACAAGATTCCAATGCTCTATTTATTCATGTAAGAGATTTTGACCATCCAATTGATTTTCAAAAAGTTGAGAAAGTAGTATCAAGCAAGTCCATGGTCGACAGGAATATAATTGAATCTTGTTTCATAAAAAGCAGTTTTGACAATAATATGAATATTTCCTTTGGTTTATATAAATTAGATCCATTTATAATTAATAGAATTTGGGAAGAATTTAATAATACACTGGACAAATAATTTTTAAATTTTCTTGGGTAGAATAGTTTGTGGGGTGAGTTGTGCAAAGGACCTATCCAAGTTGGGTCGGCGCGCGTCAGGTGTTTAACCGTTGTGGGATCTGATAGTGAGGTGCTGGCCAGACCCCTTATATAGCTTCCTTGGATGCTTTACTTTCATAGTTCCTTGATAATGTGAGTAGTCACGAAAGCGCTTGGAATTTCTCCATTTTTTCAGAGTGGTTGTTTTGCATATATATATATATATATAATATATATATATATATATATATATATATTTATATATATATATATATATATATTATATATATATATATATATATATACATACACATGTATAAGAGGAAGAGAGGAGAGGAGAGAGAGAGAGAGAGAGAGAGAGAGAGAAGAGAGAGAGAGAGAGAGAAAGAGAGAGAGATGTGTACCCTACCACACGTATATGCACTGCTGTTGCCAACGCAACATCAAAAGTATATATTCATCAGAATATATATACCCAAGACTGATATGCTGCCAATAAACCTACTATAACATAGCACACTGCTCTGGAGAGAGTGGTTGCCGCCCTGGCTGTAGCCTTGTGGATAAAACTCAGCTCTAACAACAGATTTCCCGGCTTCTCGACACAGCTACGAAGGGGGCACGGTGTAGCAACTCTCAAACTCATACCAAAGCATCATCTCCACGTAATATTGCATATTTACTACCACCGTGTCAAGAAGTCTAAAGGAGTAATGAACTCTGGGTCTTTTTAAAAATTTATTTTTGACTGATCAAGATAACGAAGCAAATTAAGCTCTATTTCTAGTTTTGAGAGAGTATACTGAGACCTCTTTCTAGCAGATATTAAGAGAGCAGAACAAGGAAAATATTGACTGTTACTCTCATAGGTTTAACACTTGTTAGGTTACTAACTTCAACTAACGTTAGCTAGCAGAATGATTGACTGCTCAACACTGCCTGCCTTAACTAATCTATTAGCTTTGATACTTTTCTTTCACACAAATCAACATGACACGCTAGGAACTGTTATCCTATTGCAGCTTACTGCAAAGCTTACCTCTATCTATGGTACTCCACTACACCAGAGAACGAGACCAACAATAGTCGACTGACACCCAGATACCTACTTACTGCTAGGTGAACAGAGGCAACAGATGTAAGGAAACATGGCCAACGTTTCCATTCATGCCGGGGATCGAACAACGGCCTTACCTACTTCACGACTGTAACGATATTTTTATATTTGCAACAAATCCCGTACCTGCACAGATACATGCACCTATGTATAACTGCACATAGGTGCATGTATAGTGTGATATTGTTGCCCAAGAGTCGGGTGATACAAGTGACTCATGAGTAGTCAAGGTACATTAAAGTTCTTCAGGTATTATATTGAAGGGGAAGTGCTATCAGTGTTAAGGTTAAACAACACTTGGGGTTGGCAGGTAATTACGTTTGATAAAAGACATGGAAAGGTGGCTAAAATTCCTTTAATAAAGAGCTCTTCAGTGGAATCAAGGCATTCCCGTTGAAGGAATAGAAGGAACGTTTTTGATTTCAAGTACGTTTGACTAAGTACGTCACACAGCTGTCTTTGCAATAAAAATAAAAAAACATAAAACAATAGGTATAATTAAAATAAAAATGCTATCACGAAAGCAGGATACAAATTACCCCAACAATGTCAATTAATTAGCATCAGTTTAAAAGGAAAACAGAAATGTCAAAATCCCATAAAAATTTTGGAGGTCACTATAGGTACTCAAGTAATTTTAGACGTATTGAATTGAGCAAAAACATGGAAGACGCTAGCAAGAAATTATTAGAGTAAATAAATATATATGAACAAGATGAGCCAAATCTGCATAGCTCGTGAAGCGCTAGAAGCGAGAGGGAAGCTGTTGAGGAAGGGGAAGTAATGTGGTAAACTAAAGGGGCGCGTCAGTTCCCCCGTTTTCTAATATGTTATTTTCCCACTATAATCTACCTTGTCCATAATTACTATCGTATTTGATTTGTCTGCTTTCGTAAGGTGAAGTCCAGGATCTTTCTTATTTCATGGTATAACTTAACAAATCTTTGAGGACAATTGTGTTACAGAGATCTGAGGTTTAAGTTATACCAGGAATTAATGAAAGATCTTAGACTTTACCTTACAAAAGCAGACAAAGCAAATGCGATATTAATTATGGACAAGGTAGATTATAGTGGAAAAATAAACATATTTGGAGACAGGGAAATTCATGTGTCTCTTAAACCAATGGTGAAAGACTGGGAGTCCATCAAGACTGATCAATTGAACACATCGATACGAGGTTGAGAGACCGATTACCTCAAACTCCTCCGCCTCACTTTCCATCGTTCCTCTACAATGGACTGAAGAAACCACTGGATGGCGAAGCGTTTCCAGAATAAATATTCCAAAGTGTTGCACACATATCTTATCAGTTTCAACCAAAACGTTCGAATGCCTGCAATGAAGGTCCGACTTTCTGGAGGAAGAACATCGAAGTGAGAGCACCTAGGCACTGAAAGATACAGTGAAAGTAAAATCTACGTGCCCTTTGATGAAATACCTTAAATGTGTTTGATTATCAATGATACCCGTCTAGTTTCACGGAGGTGTGGAGTGATTCTCCAAGGAATAACTGTGCGCGAGTGTTGTCTAGCAAAAAGGCAGTCGAGCGAGAACCACGTCCCAGCCATGACAGCGAGGAGAAAAATAGACCAAGAACCCAACTGTAACTCACGAAATGGTAATGACAATATTGTAAACAAGCCATATCACGGACGGGGCTTGAACCTGCAGTAGAGAGTCGTAAAACTCTAGATCACTGGCTAACGCGTCGGTCTGGAGTTTTACGCGGGTTCAAGCCCCGTCCGTGGTATGGTTTTTTGTAACCCAACTATGGTTTAATAATACACAACTCGCACATAGGAGAAAACCTTATGACAACGTTTCGGTCACATACTGACTAGTCAGTGGTTAAAGTTGGGCCGAAACGTGGTTATAAGCTTCTTTTTTCTGTATGCGGGTTATTTGCGTATTGTTCCAGTCACGGTTTTTTTAAGGTTTAATAATAGCTTGATCTCTAACCTTGATTATCAACGCTGCCATCGATCCCAAGTGCTGATCATCAACGCTGCCATCGATCCCAAGTGCTGCCCATAAACACTGCCATCGATCCCAAGTGCTGCCTATCAACCCTGCCATCGATCCCAAGCGCTGATCATCAACGCTGCCATCGATCCTAAGTTCTGCTCATCAACGTTGCCATCGATCTCAAGTGCTGCCTATCAACCCTGCCATCGATCCCAAGTGCTGATCATCAACGCTGCCATCGATCCCAAGTGCTGCCCATCAACACTGCCATCGATCCCAAGTGCTGATCATCAACGCTGCCATCGATCCCAAGTGCTGCCCATCAACACTGCCATCGACCCCAAGTGCTGCCTATCAACCCTGCCATCGATCCCAAGTGCTGCCAATCAATGCTGCCATCGATCCCAAGTGCTGCTCATCAACGCTGCCATCGATCCCAAGCTCTGCTCATCAACGCTGCCATCGATCTCAAGTGCTGCTCATCAACGCTGCCATCGATCTCAAGTGCTGCTCATCAACGCTGCCATCGATCCCAAGCTCTGCTCATCAACGCTGCCATCGATCTCAAGTGCTGCTCATCAACGCTGCCATCGATCCCAAGTTCTGCTCATCAACGCTGCCATCGTTCTCAAGTGCTGCCCATCAATGCTGCCATCGATCCCAAGTTCTGTCCATCAACGCTGCCATCGATCTCAAGTGCTGCCCATCAACGCTGCCATCGATCCCAAGTGCTGCCCATCAACTCTGCCATCGATCCCAAGTGCTGCCCATCAACGCTGCCATCGATCCCAAGTGCTGCCCATCAACGCTGCTATCGATCCCAAGTGCTGCCCATCAACGCTCCCATCGATCCCAAGTGCTGCCCATCAACGCTCCCATCGATCCCAAGTGCTGCCCATCAACGCTGCCATCGATCCCAAGTGGTACTCATCAACGCTGCCATCGATCCCAAATGCTACCCATCAACGCTGCCATCGATCCCAAGTGCTGCCCATCAACGCTGCCATCGATCCCAAGTGCTGCCCATCAACGCTGCCATCGATCCCAAGTGCTGCCCATCAACGCTGCCATCGATCCCAAGTGCTGCCCATCAACGCTGCCATCGATCCCAAGTGCTGCCCATCAACGCTGCCATCGATCCCAAGTGCTGCCCATCAACGCTGCCATCGATCCCAAGTGCTGCCCATCAACGCTGCCATCGATCCCAAGTGCTGCCCATCAACGCTGCCATCGATCCCAAGTGCTGCCCATCAACGCTGCCATCGATCCCAAGTGCTGCCCATCAACGCTGCCATCGATCCCAAGTGCTGCCCATCAACGCTGCCATCGATCCCAAGTGCTGCCCATCAACGCTGCCATCGATCCCAAGTGCTGCCCATCAACGCTGCCATCGATCCCAAGTGCTGCCCATCAACGCTGCCATCGATCCCAAGTGCTGCCCATCAACGCTGCCATCGATCCCAAGTGCTGCCATCAACGCTGCCATCGATCCCAAGTGCTGCCCATCAACGCTGCCATCGATCCCAAGTGCTGCCCATCAACGCTGCCAAGGAAGACTTACATATCACCCTGCTTAGTCAAGATTGCCTATGCAAGCTCATCATTACAATGTCTTCATCAAACCTTACATTCTTTCCCTATTCTCCCACACCTCCTTCGAGATCACAATGGCCATCAACGACCATCATCCGGCCGCACCGGGCAGTGAAAACCAATGTAAGACCAAACGTTTAAGTTGCTGCCCTCAACGCTCGCATTGAACCTCCCACAGTTGCTGCCCCAGTGAACGGTGCTCGTCCCAGTGTCTCGCAGATCAAGTGCATAATCCAGTTGCCATCAACGCAGATACAACGCATTAACGGTCCACGTCCCAGTGATGGCATCAACGTGCACATCGTGCCCAAGTGTGGCCTCCGTGTGATCTACTCCCAGAGTGCATGAGCCATCAACACAGCTACGATAATTGATAGCAGAATGACCATTGTGCAACTTACGATGAACGATAAGTGTTGCCCATAAGTATCTTCTCAACTACATCAACGCTACCTTCCCCACCGGGTACGTGAGACTTCAAGATGCTAGCCCTTATCAATGTGCTTCAAGGTTAAGTGTCTAGCAACTCAGATACAGTGCTGGCGTCTCATTATAGTACGGCAATGTTCATTACATGTGTGTATTTTGGTTGATTTATGTACATCTTATAATCATGGGAATCCATCTCAAACCCGGTAAATAACAAGAATCCTGTTGGGGACGGGATGGAAGGTATTAGGAAGTTTAATTCAGAAACTGGAGCACATGAACTCCAACTTCTCCCCTAGTAAGGAGTTCCACAGCTGCAGTTCAAGATAACCTCCTGAGATTTTTATGGAAAATATCATTACTCACCATTCTTGATATAGGTGAAGTCAGCAGGCTCGACATCTGCAGTTGTGCTCCATGTGTGTCTACTGGCTTAGAGAGGTTAACAGCAGTACGATAAATCGAGATTCATTGCATTAATACGTATTGTTGCTTTTTCAAATACAAAGATTCCCACTAGAATATTTTATATTGCAGATGCTTATACATTAAGTCTTAATTTATTAGATAATCAGTTCGTTATATATATCACGCGAAATTATTAAGTTCGGGAAAAAAACAGGTTGAATGGGTAATTCACTTCATACTTAGTATGGGAGATGATTCAGGATTAATTAGAAAATGTACGAAATAACTTCACGAAGGTGTTACTGTTAAAACCACTGAGGTCGCTGTAAATACTAATTCACGCATTTTAATACGTGTGTGTCAATGAATCTCCTATTATATATTAATAGTTCCGGAACATGATAGCTAACAACCTTTCCGAAATAATTAATCTATAATTTTACTAATGTTTTACCTATAATCTGACTCAAAATCAGTTGTTGCGTATATAACGTGTTTGTAGATTCACTCAGCTGTTAGAGCGCATGTCCAAGTGTAATACGCTGCATGACTCACAAACGGTAGCAGTGATGACTCACAGGTCGCTGTAAGCTAATGTCATGCAGTTTATACCAGCTTGTCAATGATCTCCAGCCTGTATTATGTTCACAAGCTGTAGCAGCTTGCATGACTTACAAATGTACCTAGCTGCATGACTCATCAAGCTGTAGCGAACTGTTTGATTCCCCAGCTGTAGCAGCTGCATGTCCCAAGCTGTAGCAGCTGCATGACTCACAAACTGTAGCAGCTGCATGACTCACAAGCTGTAGCAGCTGCATGTCAGCTGACTCACAAGCTGTAGCAGCTGCATGACCACAAACTGTAGCAGCTGCATGACTCACAAGCTGTAGCGGCTGCATGTTCCAAGCTGTAGCAGCTGCATGTTCCAAGCTGTAGCAGCTGCATGACCCACAAGCTGTAGCAGCTGCATGACCCACAAGCTGTAGCAGCTGCATGACCCACAAGCTGTAGCAGCTGCATGACCCACAAGCTGTAGCAGCTGCATGACCCACAAGCTGTAGCAGCTGCATGACCCACAAGCTGTAGCAGCTGCATGACCCACAAGCTGTAGCAGCTGCATGACCCACAAGCTGTAGCAGCTGCATGACCCACAAGCTGGAGCAGCTGCATGACCCACAAGCTGGATCAGCTGCATGACCCACAAGCTGGAGCAGCTGCATGACCCACAAGCTGGAGCAGCTGCATGACCCACAAGCTGGAGCAGCTGCATGACCCACAAGCTGGAGCAGCTACATGTTCCACAAGCTGGAGCAGCTGCATGACCCACAAGCTGGAGCAGCTGCATGACCCACAAGCTGGAGCAGCTGCATGACCCACAAGCTGGAGCAGCTGCATGACCCACAAGCTGGAGCAGCTGCATGACCCACAAGCTGGAGCAGCTGCATGACCCACAAGCTGGAGCAGCTGCATGTTCCACAAGCTGGAGCAGCTGCATGTTCCACAAGCTGGAGCAGCTGCATGACCCACAAGCTGGAGCAGCTGCATGACCCACAAGCTGGAGCAGCTGCATGACCCACAAGCTGGAGCAGCTGCATGACCCACAAGCTGGAGCACTGCATGCCCAAGCTGGAGCACTGCAACCCACAAGCTGGAGCAGCTGCATGACCCACAAGCTGGAGCAGCTGCATGACCCACAAGCTGGAGTAGCTGCATGACCCACAAGCTGTAGCAGCTGCATGTTCCACAAGCTGGAGCAGCTGTATGACCTACAAGCTGGAGCAGCTGCATGACCCACAAGCTGGAGCAGCTGTATGACCTACAAGCTGTAGCAGCTGCATGACCCACAAGCTGGAGCAGCTGCATGACCCACAAGCAGTAGCAGCTGCATGTTCCACAAGCTGGAGCAGCTGCATGACCCACAAGCTGTAGCAGCTGCATGTTCCAAAAGCTGGAGCAGCTGCATGTTCCACAAGCTGGAGCAGCTGTATGACCTACAAGCTGGAGCAGCTGCATGACCCACAAGCTGGAGCAGCTGCATGTTCCACAAGCTGGAGCAGCTGTATGACCTACAAGCTGGAGCAGCTGCATGACCCACAAGCTGGAGCAGCTGCATGACCCACAAGCTGGAGCAGCTGCATGACCCACAAGCAGTAGCAGCTGCATGTTCCACAAGCTGGAGCAGCTGCATGACCCACAAGCTGTAGCAGCTGCATGTTCCAAAAGCTGGAGCAGCTGCATGTTCCACAAGCTGGAGCAGCTGTATGACCTACAAGCTGGAGCAGCTGCATGACCCACAAGCTGGAGCAGCTGCATGTTCCACAAGCTGGAGCAGCTGTATGACCTACAAGCTGGAGCAGCTGCATGACCCACAAGCTGGAGCAGCTGCATGACCCACAAGCTGGAGCAGCTGCATGACCCACAAGCTGTAGCAGCTGCATGTTCCACAAGCCTCCCAGTATAACTTATCAAGAGTTACGCTAACGATAGATTGACCAATACAGTCTTCATATTACTGACACTTAGTAACACTGTTTTCGTTAATTAGTGTTCATAAAAATATCTGAAAATAAACATACCTGACAACTGGTGTGTAAACTGTCCCACGATGATCTGTCAATGTGCACTTACCTGTAAAATAAAATATATTTATCAACAGTGAACATTTCGTTCCATTATCAACCAATAAATGAATCTTCATGGAACAATAATTTGATAATAGTTATGGCAAGTCTATACCTTGACTAGAGACGTGAGTCGCACCGTATGTTTGGACGATCTTCACCATGAGCGACAGACCTGTTAGGTGTTGCTGGAGCTGTGACTGACACTGTAGGTGTTGCTGGAGGCTGTGACTGACACTGTCAGGTGTTGCTGGAGGCTGTGACTGACACTGTCAGGTGTTGCTGGAGGCTGTGACTGACACTGTCAGGTGTTGTGGAGGCTGTGACTGACACTGTCAGGTGTTGCTGGAGGCTGTGACTGACACTGTCAGGTGTTGCTGGAGGCTGTGACTGACACTGTCAGGTGTTGCTGGAGGCTGTGACTGACACTGTCAGGTGTTGCTGGAGGCTGTGACTGACACTGTCAGGTGTTGCTGGAGGCTGTGACTGACACTGTCAGGTGTTGCTGGAGGCTGTGACTGACACTGTCAGGTGTTGCTGGAGGCTGTGACTGACACTGTCAGGTGTTGCTGGAGGCTGTGACTGACACTGTCAGGTGTTGCTGGAGGCTGTGACTGACACTGTCAGGTGTTGCTGGAGGCTGTGACTGACACTGTCAGGTGTTGCTGGAGGCTGTGACTGACACTGTCAGGTGTTGCTGGAGGCTGTGACTGACACTGTCAGGTGTTGCTGGAGGCTGTGACTGGCACTGTCAGGTGTTGCTGGAGGCTGTGACTGACACTGTCAGGTGTTGCTGGAGGCTGTGACTGACCACCTCATCTGAAACTAATTCTTGCATCACTTGCCAAGTAACAAGATTTAGGGCCACGTCACATATTTTTTACCTTTCCAGATAATATATTAAACCGTGTTTCACTAACTGGTATATTTGATTATAGCGATGAGAAAATATCCATTAATAATTAAACCAGTATCAGCTATTTTCAACGTTGAAAATACTTCCAAAAGTTTTAGTTTTCTTTTTTACGTCACAATGATACATACAATTATAGAGGATTATTAAATGAATTACATTAAGTCCATCTCCAAAACAAACTGAATATTGTCATCAGTATTCATGAGATAGTAAACACAGCATTCCATTATTTACAGAAGGATTCTTGAAACTATTACAATATAACTCAGATCAATATTACAATATAAGACTTGCCGGAAGATTCGTACAGGAACTGACGAACCAAAAATATGAAAAATAAAAGTAAGAAGTGGAAACCAGAATGATAGAAAGTTTTACTAGTTGATGGTAGAGGTAGACAAACAAACAAGGTAAACACTGACAAATTATTAGGCACAAGTGAAACCAAAATGAGAAGAAGCAGATGGAAAATAATCAAATCGATTTATATAATATAAAATCGATAAAGATTATGGCGAGGAAAAAATAGCAACTCCAACAGAACCAGTACACAGCTTACAAAAACTCAAAGATGATCTCAAGAACTTCAACTGTAAATCCTTGAAGCCAGGTAAATAACCATGAGTAGGCGTGCCTACAAGTCATGTCTGAGTGAATAGGAAGAGTTCATGATGACAGTATGAGCACTCAGTATTATTTTGTAAGTCTGCTACACATTAAGACAGAGGAAGAGTAACGTGTTCTCATGTTAACACAGTATTCCATTTGTAATGAGCTGCATCAAACGAGTCAGCTTGAAAAAAAATACTGAAAATTAAGATCCGGTCAGTAAGAGTGTCATGCATCGTCTTCATCCAGCGCTGTTGTTCCCTCGGGACCAGATGAGATCCCAGTGGGATCCTACAGTGAATTCAACTACAATAATCTAGATTATTATAAACATGGGGGAGAGCTAAAGACGTACGATTATAGTACAGCGCAGTGGGGGGGGGGGGAGAAGATGGAATGTATTCAGGTTCAATTTAGGGAACTGGAGCACATTTCCAATTCCCTAGATCAAGAGCCCCTCACCAGTATCAAGGAGCCTCCCTTGAAGGGACAATAGCCTAAAAATATTTCTGGGAACGATCGGGTCACTACCATAGCTCAGAGACATGTATCCCAGCAACCGATTATACCTGTTATTCTTAATTAATTTCACCCTGGCCACTCGCCTCAGTACCTAAGTCATTCACCTAAGTATCGCTCCTTCCCCGTGCCTCGTCACCCATGTCCTCGCCTCGCCACCCGTGTCCTCGCCTCGCCACCCGTGTACTCGCCTCACCACCCGTGTCCTCGCCTCACCACCCGTGTACTCGCCTCACCACCCGTGTACTCGCCTCACCACCCGTGTCCTCGCCTTACCACCCGTGTACTCGCCTCACCACCCGTGTCCTCGCCTCGCCACCCGCGTCCACACCTGGCAACCCGTATCCACGCCTAGAAAACCCGTGTCCTCGCCTCGCTACCCGTGTCCTTGCCTCGCCACCCGGGTCCTCGCCTCGCCACCCGTGTCCTCGCCTCGCCACCCATGTCTTCGCCTCACCACCCGTGCCCTCGCCTCACCACCCATGCCCTCGCCTCGCCACCCATGTCCTCGCCTCACCACCCATGTCTTCGCCTCACCACCCGTGCCCTCGCCTCACCACCCATGCCCTCGCCTCGCCACCCGTGTCCTCGCCTCGCCACCCGTGTCCTTGCCTCGCCACCCGTGTCCTCGCCTCACCACCCGTGTTTTCGTCTCACCACCCGTGTCCTCGCCTCACCACCCGTGTCCTCATTTCGCCACGCGTGTCCTCATCTCGCCACCCGTGTCCTCGCCTCACCACCCGTGTCCTCATCTCGCCACCCATGTCCTCGCCTTACCACCCGTGTTCTCGTCTCATCACCAGTGTCCTCGCCTCGCCGCCCGTGTCCTCGCCTCTCCGCCCGTGTCCTCGCCTCGCCACCCGTGCCCTCGCCTCACCGCCCGTGTCCTCGCCACGCCACGCGTGTCCTCGCCTAATACAGAAGTAACAGCCGCATCGCAACACAAACATTAACATAAACAACATTAACAACATTAACAACATTAACAACATTAACAACATTAACAACATTAACAACATTAACAACATTAACAACATTAACAACATTAACATTAACAACATTAAAACATTAACATAACAACATTAACAACATTAACATAACAACATTAAACATAACATTAACAACATTAACATTAACAACATTAACAACATTAACATTAACAACATTAACATTAACAACATTAACATTAACAACATTAACAACATTAACATTAACAACATTAACATTAACAACATTAACATTAACAACATTAACATTAACAACATTAACAACATTAACATTAACAACATTAACATTAACAACATTAACATTAACAACATTAACATTAACAACATTAACATTAACAACATTAACATTAACATTAACACATTAACAACATTTGTAGATGAATGGTTCAGAGAACCGAGATGTTGATAAATTAGACACATGTGCAACTCTTGGGTATCTTTATTGAGGAAGGGTATCAATAAAGATACCCAAGAGTTGCACATGTGTCTAATTTATCAACATTAACAACATTAACAACATTAACAACATTAACAACATCACTGTCTCATGTTTTCCGGTCATTATATACATTTTTCCCGGGACTAAAATCCGTTAGCAATTTAAATTATAAATAACAAGTAAGTTATTTATTGGAGGGGAAAAATAATTGGTGGAACTTGGTTAGATAAAACTGGAAAAATAAATAGATGTAATTTATTGCGCTAATTCCTATTTATTATGCAAGTTTCCTGTGGTTTAATAAATTGGTAAGAGGCTTTGATTTCATAGGTTTAAAAACCCAACCTAACCCAATCCAACCCAACCTAACCTACCCAACCTAACCCAACCCAACTTAACCCAGCCCAACCTAACCCAGCCCAACCCAGCCTAACCCAACCTAACCTACCCAACCTAACCCAGCCCAACCTAACCCAGCCCAACCTAACCCAGCCCAACCCAACCTAACCCAACCTAACCAACCTAACCCAACCCAACTTAACCCAGCCCAACCCAGCCCAACCTAACCCAGCCCAACCTAACCCAGCCCAACCTAACCCAGCCCAACCTACCCAACCTAACCCAACCTACCCAACCTAACCCAGCCCAACTAACCCAGCCCAACCTAACCCAGCCCAACCTAACCCAGCCCAACCTAACCCAGCCCAACCCAGCCTAACCCAACCTAACCTACCCAACCTAACCCAACCCAACCCAACTTAACCCAGCCCAACCTAACCCAGCCCAACCCAACCTAACCCAACCTAACCTACCCAACCTAACCCAACCCAACATAACCCAGCCCAACCTAACCCAGCCCAACCTAACCCAGCCCAACCTAACCCAGCCCAACCTAACCCAGCCCAACCTAACCCAGCCCAACCTAACCCAGCCCAACCCAACCTAACCTACCCAACCTAACCCAACCCAACTTAACCCAGCCCAACCTAACCCAGCCCAACCTTTAAACCCAGCCCAACCCAGCCCAACCTAACCTACCCAACCTAACCCAGCCCAACCTAACCCAACCTAACCCAACCGAACCGAACCCAACCTAACCCAACCCAACCCATCCCAACCCAAACTAACCTAACCAAGCATAACCTAACAACCCAACCTAACCAAACCAAGCCTAACCTAACCCAACCCAACCCATCCCAAACTAACCATGCCTAGCCGAACCTAACCTAACCAAGCCTAACCTAACCCAACCGATCCCAACCCAACCCATCCCAACCCAACCTAACAAAGCCTAACCTAACTCAACCCAACCTTACCAATCCTAAACCAACCCAACACAACCTAACCAAGCCTAACTGAACCCATCCAACAAAACCTAACCAAGCCTAACCTAACCCAACCCATCCCAGCCTAACCTAACCCAACCCAACCAAGCCTAACCTAACCCAACCCAACCTAACCCAACCCAACGTAACCTAACCTAACTTAGACCAGCTGTAAAACTGTCGGTTAGGTTAGACAACATTAGCTTAAATTAAAAACAAAAAAAAAAACCTTTGCCCGTAGTCACTAAATATATCTTGGTTGCACTGAGGACTTAATACCAAACAATATATCTTGGTTGCACTGAGGACTTAATACCAAACAATATATCTTGGTTGCACTGAGGACTTAATACCAAACAATATATTTTGGTTGCACTGAGGACTTAATACCAAACAATATATCTTGGTTGCACTGAGGACTTAATACCAAACAATATATCTTGGTTGCACTGAGGACTTAATACCAAACAATATATCTTGGTTGCACTGCGGACTTAATACCAAACAATATATCTTGGTTGCACTGCGGACTTAATACCAAACAATATATCTTGGTTGCACTGAGGACTTAATACCAAACAATATATCTTGGTTGCACTGAGGACTTAATACCAAACAATATATCTTGGTTGCACTGAGGACTTAATACCAAACAATATATCTTGGTTGCACTGAGGACTTAATACCAAACAATATATCTTGGTTGCACTGAGGACTTAATACCAAACAATATATCTTGGTTGCACTGAGGACTTAATACAAACAATATATCTTGGTTGCACTGAGGACTTAATACCAAACAATATATCTTGGTTGCACTGCGGACTTAATACCAAACAATATATCTTGGTTGCACTGCGGACTTAATACCAAACAATATATCTTGGTTGCACTGCGGACTTAATACCAAACAATATATCTTGGTTGCACTGAGGACTTAATACCAAACTATATATCTTGGTTGCACTGCGGACTTAATACCAAACAATATATCTTGGTTACACTGAGTACTTAATACCAAACAATATATCTTGGTTGCACTGAGGACTTAATACCAAACAATATATCTTGGTTGCACTGAGGACTTAATACCAAACAATTTACCTAAAACCACCAGTGTGCGAAGTAAATATTAGCAGATTTTCCTTCTTTTTTCTAGGTAAGGCCCAAGAGTTTTGTCCATCACAAGAAAGTTGTGGTTTCAGTTTGGCAGTTCATTAAAACTTTGTATATGTAAATCTTTAAAACCAGATTTTAATTTAGTACACAGAAAATTAAGAGCAAATTATTATTATAATAAAAAAAGAAGCGCTAAGCCACAAGGGCTATACAGCGCTGCAGGGTAGGGAAGGAAGCGAGGGTATTGGGTGGCAGAAGGGGGGAGGGATGATCAGTAGGTTACAGAAAACAGCCGGGCAGGGGATAGTGCGGGGGTAGAGGGCAGCAAGAGACTGAGGTAGAAAGGGCTGAAGGTATCATCAGAGTTTGTGAAGTCAGTTGTTGTCAAAAAGTCAATGAGAGAGTCCGGATGAAAGGTGGGTCCATCAGCGAGAAGGGAAGGTAAAGAGAGAGCAGCGGAGCGAAGACGACGTTGGAGGTATATTCTGCGTGCTCGTTGATAAAGTGGGTAGTCTAATAGAATGTGGCTGACCGATAATGGAACCTGACAATTCTCACAGAGAGGAGCAGGGCGCCTCTCCATGAGATATCCATGAGCAAGACGAGTATGGCCAATGCGAAGACGGGAGAGAGTAGTCTCCCAACCTCGACACTGGTGACAAGACGGCCAGTAACCTATACAGGTCTCCCTCAACATTCACGAGGGTTAGGGGATCAAGAGCCTCGCGAATGTTGAAAAAATCGCGAATGTTTGGTGCCCCAATATATTGTAGGGAAATATAATACAATACTGCTTCCTTAATTTGTCGAACCATGAACAATCATAAAACACATGAAAACGTCGTAAATTGTACTAAATACATACGTTATGGCTTAATAACATGTTATTAAATACCAATGCCTCCATCACTGCGAGTCCCTACTACCCTCCCTCTGACCCCCCACAACTGGCAGCCAGCCATCCCACCACTGTGTGGTGAGTGTTTTGTTTGTTCATTATTTGCTATTAAACTACAGTATAAATAATGTCAACCCATTTATGACTGCATATTAGAATGGCTATTCGGACAGGTATTGGAAGGTGACATCATGTGTTTACTCTTGAACACAACAAAGAATCAAACATTTCTGCTACTGCTAATAATAATAATAATAATAATAATATTAATATAATAATAATAATAAATACGATAGAATTGAAGAAGGAAATTGTACAAAAATACGAGGGTTGAAGAAGTGGTGGAGGAAGTTGTTGACGCATCGTCAGTGTGGCTTTGTTTATGCTGGAGTGAGTATTAGTCTCCGTACTCTTCCAAACATTTCACAATAATTCATTGTATTTAGTGCTTGTAGATTGAGTGTGAATGGAGTGGTTGAGGCAGTGGTAGAGGCAGTGATAGAGGCAGTGAGAGAAACTGTAATGAGGTGACAGTGCTTTCACAGGCAATAGCGAAGTCATCAACATAGAATGATGGCCAAATATTGGATGAAAGACTAGAGGCCAAATCATTTATAGCAAGGAGAAAAAGTGTTGTGCTCAGAACACATCCCTGGGGGACACCTTCAGCTTGGATAAAGTCCGGGGAGAGCACATTATTAACCCGAACATGGAAATGTCTGTCAGTTAAAAAGTTCTTAATTGTCATGAGGCTCGCCGTTCGTACTCTCGCCATTGCCAGGTCTACTTAAATGAGCGGGAAATTCGTTGCCTCAAAGAAGCAGAAGGTCTCCCTTATGCTATGGCAGTTTCTCATCTCTGCCTCCAAGGGAGACTACCCTGTGTTTCTTATTTTCGTGTTTCGAAACGTTCCCCACTTCTGGAGTCCCATCTTCTGCAGCCTCCTCTGCGGTTGCCAGTCCCATAGTCACTCCTGTATCTAATTCTTCTGCTGTCCTGGGCTCAGACGTCCCTACTTCAACACCTCAGTCTGTCCTCACTTCTTCGTGTTCTCCCTCACAAGCCCTGGTATCGGCAAGACCTCGTACGACACCTCTTCCCAATCGTCCCTCTACTTCTCAGAGGTCCAACAGATCTCCTTTAACCCCTCCTTCCCTTCATCCACCTCCACATTTTACCTTCCCAGTCTCTGAACCTGAGTCTTCCCCTTTCACTGGCTCCGTTACAAGTGTGGAGGTTCATCCTCCTCTGCATACTGTGCCTTCCTCCCTTTTCCCCTCCCAAGTTTCTTCCTCTTCTGCCACCTCCCAGGTTTCTGCCTCTTCTGTCCCCTCCCACACTTCTCCAGTTCCCTCCACCCTTTTGCCCCCCCCCCCTTAACTTGGTACAGTCCATTACAGCTCCGATCTTTACTCAAACTCCTCCTCCTTCCATCTACAATACTGTCTCCCATACGACGTCTCTGAACTCCGAAACACTTGAAGCAATCTCTGAATATATTGCTGAGACCAAACCATCAATGGACACTGATCCACCCTCTGTTCCTTCTCTTTCCTCTTCTCCGTCTGCGCAACTCCTTTCTTCACAGCGCACCATTCCTTCACTGCTTGAACATTTTCCTTTGCCAACGCATGTGGACTTTTCTAGCCCCTCTAGTCCATAGGTACTCTTACCTGCGGACTTCAGGTATCTTTATCATTGCCAATCATGGCCTATTTACAGTGGAATATACGGGGCCTCAGGGGTAATCGGGGTGAGCTTCAGATGTTGCTCTCCCAGTTTTCCCGTTGGTGTTTGCTTACAGGAACCAAAATTACACTCTGCTGTTATCTATCCATCTCAGGCTATAATTTATTGTATTCTTCAGATCCTTTTCCTGATGGGACCTTTAATGAAAGTGCCCTTCTTCTACGCACTGATATTCCGTACCATCAGCTATTTGTTCGTACTTCGCTGCATTACACAGCAGCCCGTATCCACTTGCATAGGTGGTATACACTCTGTTCTTTGTATATCTCTCCTCGGGCATTATCTATCCCGGATATTGCCTTTCTTGTTTCATCATTACCGCCACCACTTCTGTTATTTGCCGATTTAATGCCCATCATTTCCTCTGGGGGGGTCTCACTGTGATTCCCGCGGCATTCAGTTAGAGGCTTTTCTTGCTACCCACCCCCTCCATGTTTTAAATACAGGTACTCACACCCATTTCGATCCTCGGACTCATACTCTCTCTTGCATCGACCTCTCAGTCTGCTCTTCCTCCACCGCATTAGACTTCACTTGGTCTGTTCTCCCGGATTTACATGACAGCGATCATTTCCCAATCATTCTTACTTCCCCTTCATATTCACCACCTCTTCGTAACCCACGCTGGCAATTTGGTCAGGCAAATTGGAACCTTTACTCACAACTCACTGTTTTTAGTGAGGTTCCTTCTTCGTCCTCCATTGATGAGCTTTTACACCTCTTTTCGTCCTCCGTTTTAACCGCAGCTTTTCATTCTATACCCCAAACTTCGGGCAGGCATTCTCAGAAATGCGTGCCTTGGTGGTCTCCTGCTTGTACTCGTGCAGTACGTTTGAAACGCACTGCATTGGGCAGGTACTGGTACAATAGAACCATGGAGAGACTTATTGATTTTAAACGGAAGCGTGCGATCACTTGCCGTGTCATCCGTGATGCTAAATGCACTTGCTGGCGAGATCATGTCTCCACCATCACCTCTGCTTCCTCTATGAGTGCAGTCTGGAAAAAAGTACGAAAACTGAGTGGTAAATATTCTCCTGACCCGGCTCCTGTTCTGCAGGTTGCTGGTGTTGATATAGCAAACCCACTAGATGTTGCCAATGAAATTGGCAATCATCTGGTCCATATTTCTCGGGCTCCATCTATGCCGCTCGTTTCTTTCCTCAAAGTCTGCCAGAGAGTTAGCACCCTTGGACTTTTCTTCTCAGAGAAGAACAGTATAATGTGTCTTTTACACTTCAGGAACTGGAGGCAACACTCTCAGCTTGCCGATCATCGGCAGCTGGGCCCGACGACATTCATATTCATATGCTACAACATTTACATTAGTCTGCCCTTGCAGTCCTATTACGCCTTTTCGATCTTATTTGGTCACAAGGAGTTCTTCCACAACTGTGGAAATCTGCCATTGTTCTCCCTTTCCGCAAACCGGGTACTACGGGACATGAAGCCTCCCACTATCGTCCCATTGCTCTTACCAGTGCAGTTTGCAAAGTGATGGAATGCCTGGTAAATAGACATTTAGTGTGGTATTTAGAGACACACAACAGTCTCTCCACTCGTCAATATGGCTTTCGTAAGGGCCGTTCTACCAAAGACCCCTTACTACGCTTGGATACGTATGTTCGTAATGCTTTTGCGAATAACCACTCAGTTACTGCCATGTTTTTTGACCTTGAGAAGGCATATGACACAACTTGGAGGTATAATATTTTGGCCCAAGCCCACTCCTTAGGCCTCTGAGGCAATCTACCATCCTTCCTTAAGGCAAGAGGGAGTTCGACTGCAAGACGTATTAGAATGGTCATCGGCACCACAGACTGGGCATTCGGCTATAGATCTGCAATATTTTGCTAGGTGGCCAAATCGCCAGCAATTCCTACACTGTTGCGGTGTAGGGATCACCTTCCGAATTTGTAACCGATGTCCTGCTACATAAACAGAGGATGGGAGTTCACAGCTGTCAAAAGTTAAACAAGCCACATTGCAAGGGTATCGTCTTCACCTGCAGGCAGGAAGAACACAAGTGTCTACCTTGAGAACTGGGAGATCTTGGAGTTCCAGCTGTTCAAGAATGTCATTGCCACATGTCTGGAAATTCTATTGGACTATGGTATGGGGAAGAATAACAGTACCACTACAAGAATTGAGGGAATGATGTTTTTCGATAGTGATAGGAATAGTATCGATATGTGAAAGAAGAGAAAGATCATGAGCTTGAGTAGAATTCTGGACTGTGATGATGCACGTACCACTCTTAAGAGCATGAAAGGAAATATCTCTACCAACGTGGCGGGGGAGCGCTTTGCCAATACTGTGGTCGGAAAGATAGGCAGTAGAAGAGTCGGTCTTAAAGTAAAGAATTTAGTCCATTGTGTGGTCCGAAACTGAGTGTGGAGAGGGAGTGCATGACGTGTCGGTCTTTTCCGAGTAGAATGGGAAGGTAACGAAGTAACATTATCAGGAGATTGTCGTTGGCGTTTAGAAGTGGGACTAGAGTCGGTCCGACTTGGGACGGGCTGGCGATTCGAAAATCGCCGCACCATAGAGGGAGAGGCCAGAAGCATAGTCAAAGGAGAGCGGAGGTCAGACAAATCGAAGGAGTCAGTTGAAACCCCGGCACCTGAAGTGGGTGACGAAACAGCACCAGCAAGAGGTACAGGGGCCTTAGGAATGTCTGAATAGTGGCCAAAAGACGAGGCGAGGTCAGAACGGGGTGCGGTAACAATAAGAGGCCTGTGGGTAGCAGGGTCATGGATCAGGTGCTCCATGGTTAGGTTACTTCTTCTTTTTGTTTTTAAGAAAAAAAAGAAAGAAAAAGAAAGAAAAAATAAAAATAAAAAAAAAAGAATATAAAAAAAGGGGGGGACCGGGGAGGGATAGTTCCTAGGAGGAAAGAAAGGGCCAGAAATCTCCCTCCGCGCCCAAGAGGACCTCAGCACCGCAAGTAGCGCAGATGCAGCATGGAACCCGTGCCATACCCTACCCTTCATGCCAGTAAACCAGCAATCCGGGATAGCAACCTCACATCTGCCGAGCTACTTCGGTGGACAAAAGAGAGGGCAGCTGGATATTCGCCACAAAGCATACCTCCTTCGGTCACCACCCCCAGAATCCGAAAGGTGGTTTCCAGAGATACACCTGTCGCCCGAAAGACACCCAAAGCCACCCTCCCGGATACCGGAGAGGGATCGGGACATCCCCAGGCGATCCAGATTCCACGGCAAACTACGCCACCGCCAAGAACCTCAACGGAATGGGATGAACCCCGGTACCCTTTCCCCTACCTAGGAACTAGCGCGCCTGTGGGAAAAATCCTAAAGGCCAAAAAAGGAAGGGCAAAAGGGAAGGGTGGGGAGGAGGAGGAGGAAAGGAAAATGGGAGGATGGGGAGGATGGGATAGGGAAAGGGGGATTGGGGGGTAATTAGGTTCGGTCTGAGGAAGGAGACCGACAATTCTAATTCCTCAGACTAAGAGCCTCTTCACCACGCCAAGGAGTTCCCCTTGAAGAGGTTAAGAGCAAATAAGACTGTATATTTGTACGTACGTATAATATATATATATATATATAATATATATATATATATATATATATATATATTATATATGTTATAGGTAGTAGGTTGGTAGACAGCAACCGCCCAGGGAGGTACTACCGTCCTCCCAAAGTGAGTGTAAAACGAAAGCCTGTAATTGTTTACATGATGGTAGGATTGCTGGTGCCTTTTTTCTGTCTCATGAACATGCAAGATTTCAGTCACGTCTTGCTACTTTACTTACACTTAGGTCACACTACACATACAGTACAAGCACATATATGCACACCCCTCTGGGTTTCTTCTATTTTCTTTCTAGTTCTTATTCTTGTTTATTTCCTCTTATCTCCATGGGGAAGTGGAACAGAATTCTTCCTCCGTAAGCCATGCGTGTGTAAGAGGCAACTAAAATGCCGGGAGCAAGGGGCTAGTAACCTCTTCTCCTGTAAATATTACTAAATGTAAAAGGAGAAACTTTCGTTTTCCTTTTGGCCACCCCGCCTCGGTGGGATATCGGCCGGTGTGTTGATGAATGAATATATATATATTGTGTGTGTGTGTGTGTGTGTGTGTGTGTGTGTGTGGTGTGTGTGTGTGTGTGTGTGTGTGTGTGTGTGTGTGTGTGTGTGTGTGTGTGACGAATAGGTAAAAGTTGCGATTTTGGCTTAAATAGCAAGTGTCTTCTTGCTGAAAAAGGCAAGCAAAGATTTGTGTATGCAATAATTTCGCAAAAAATAATTATAAACTTATCTAAAACATGTTTAGCTGGATCTGACTAAATTAAATTGCGCTTGTTATAATAAAGTTAGGTTTGTTTTCTAAGGTTCTTTAGGTACAAAATTAATTTTTACATTAACATAAGTGAAAAAAATATATCTTTAAACGCACGAGAATTTTTTTTTAGAAAGGACTTAATTTTAAACGAGTTCTTGCTAATTGACCAAGTTTACCTATTCGGCACCACAATATGTATATCACATATATATGACACCAATGTATATGCATATGGTCAGAAACTAACATATCTCTGTGAAACATAGGAACATTATTACGAAATAAAATTAATGACAAAACTTGTAAGTTAATCTTGTTACCTTTGAAGACTTATGCTTACCTCTTCCTGTTTATCCTTGTATCATGAACACTACAAAATTAATAGTCTTGTTTATCCTTGTATCAAGAACACTACACAAGTAATAGTCTTGTTTATCCTTGTATCAAGAACACTACACAAGTAATAGTTCTGTTTATCCTTGTATCAAGAACATTACACAAGTAATAGTCTTGTTTATCCTTGTATCAAGAACAGTACACAAGTAATAGTCTTGTTTATCCTTGTATCAAGAACACTACACAAGTAATAGTCTTGTTTATCCTTGTATCAAGAACAGTACACAAGTAATAGTCTTGTTTATCCTTGTATCAAGAACACTACACAAGTAATAGTCTTGTTTATCCTTGTATCAAGAACACTACACAAGCAACAGTCATCACTGCACTATACACCTCCCATCACTACCTCGCCCACAACAGTAATAATCACACTTCCATAATTGTGAAGCAGAGGCGGAACGAACCCGTTCATTCACACACTTTTAGATGTCACAGGAGTTTCCTTATACACCGTCTGGCGCTATTTAAAAAAATAATACTTTGAAACTGTGTGTGTGTGTGTGTAAATATATAAATATATATATATATAATATATATATATATATATATATATATATATATATATATATATATATATATATTATATATATATATATATATATATATATATGTCGTGCCGAATAGGCAGAACTTGCGATCTTGGCTTAAATAGCAACGCTCATCTTGCCATATAGGACAAGTGAAAATTTGTGTATGAAATAATTTCGCCAAAATCATTCTGAACCTAACGAAAAAAATATATTTCATTGGGTTTGTTTGATATTAAATAGTTGTAAACAAATCTAAAATATATTTAGCTGGGTTAGGCTAAAATAAATTGCTTTTGTTATAATAAGGTTAGGTAAGTTTTCTAAGATTCTTTTGGTGCAAAATTATAAATTTTTACATTAGCATTAATGAAAAAAACATATCTTGAAACGTATAAGAGAAAATTTCAGAAAGGAATTAATTTTAAATGAGTTCTTGCTAATTGACCAGTTTTACATATTCGGCACGACATATATATATATATATATATATATATATTATATATATATATATATATATATATATATATATATATATATATATATATATATATATATATATATATATATATGTCGTGCCGAATAGGCAGAACTTGCGATCTTGGCTTAAATAGCAACGCTCATCTTGCCATATAGGACAAGCGAAAATTTGTGTATGCAATAATTTCGCCAAAATCATTCTGAACCTAACGAAAAAAAAAATTTAAACTGTGTTTGTTTAGTATTAAATTATTGTAAACAAATCTAAAAAATTATATAGTTGGGTTAGGCTAAAATAAATTGTTTTTGTTATAATAAGGTTAGGTAAGTTTACTAAGATTCTTTTGGTGCAAAATTAAATTTGTTTACATTAACATTAATGAAAAAAATATATCTTTAAACGTATAAGAGAAAATTTTAGAAAGGACTTAATTTTAAATGAGTTCTTGCTAATTTTTTTTTTTATATTTTATTTAAAACTTCATGTACAAATATTAATAGGTACATATATAAATAATGAACAAGGACAACATCAGTAAAACAATATATAAACACAAAACAATCCAGGCAACATCTGACAGTCTACTATATACAAGTTTTTAAAACATATCACAATTTAAAAAGGAATAAAGTTATAATAACAAAGGCCACAAAATGGCTATAAACAAAACTCCTAAAATTACAACCTCAACACAATAATGCCCCAAGCTTAATGACAATCCCCCATAATACAACTCGAAAAACAAATACACCAGACCTACAATATGCCTTATTAAAAAACCCTGTGCTGCAACACAGGTGACCCATCATCCCCCCCCCACTCACACACAAAACATTAAAAACTAACCCTATCACCAACCTAAATTTATCTGACATTAATTATCCTCAATTTAGGATTATTATGACACATGTCACTTGAGGAAACATATTTACAACCATGAATGGTACAGGACTACCAAAATTTAAACAATACCTTAAATAAGAATAGGTAATTACGTCAAAACTGATGCTGGACCATGTTGCAACAAAAAGGCAAAATAACACAGTGCTTCAAGGAAATAGTGAAAGGAAAACCCCTCTCAAGAAATTCAAATTCAATTGCAATACCAGTGCAAGTGGAACATAATACTCTACCAAAGAAATATAATGTTATATAATTGATAGGTTATACATTAATACACGTTATATATTTAATCTGCTCCTTACACCTTCCCCATCAAGGGAAAACTAAGAAAAATTTTATCTTGCACAACCTCTCATCTGGTCACACACTAGTACCTCCAATCACACCCAACCACATCACTGCTTTCCCAAGGAGGTGAGCCCGTTGAAACCCCCTGAACCCCCCCCCTTTTACCAACCCACTCACCCCGGCAGTTTAAACCCCCCTTATAACGCCAATAAAGTCCCTATTGTTAGTCCTCTATAACCCTCAGAAAAATACTCTTCCCACCTTTTCCCATAAATGTCTCTATTGCGACACAAAGTTCGATAAAACGTCGCCCCCCCAAAGGTCCTTCTCACACATCCCCACCCACTTCCCCTCATACCCCATAAAACATATATGTAGTCCACGATGACATATGCTAAACCTCTTACCACACTCTCATCCACCCACTCATATCAAGACTCAACGTTTCGCAATACCGACACACCTTGACCCCCACCCTCACCACTACCTTATTCACCCAAATACCCTGATGCACTCCAAGCCTTCACAAAAATAGACGCATGATACGTACTCTTCCCCACTGCATCTGCCAACACCCCACCCTCAATAACCACCCTATCTCGGAGCATCGCTCCCGTTGGCAAAATCCCATGCAGGAACGGTAATAACCTCACGCCCCCTAGGTCGTTTTCCTTAATTTACAAAAACTTCGCCATATACATCCCATGCATACATGGGGAGATCCCTTCAACCGGGGGCCACTACATGTCTCTCTAACAATTTACACAAAGTTCCCACCTTACTTTTCCTGGTTCCCTGGCTAACATTAAGGCACGTAAACACTCTCACATTCCTTCTTTTCCCGCCCCTCCATACCATTTCCTCGGGTTTGAGCATGTACCTTATCTATCTGCCCCCCCCTCCATCCACCTGCACTCTTTCACTTCCCTCTTTATAAACACCATTTCACGTGCTTTCTCAAGTCCAACAAACCTAACCCCCCCTACATCCCGGGCAATGTCATACCTCCCTTCGCAACCGGTTGCACCCTGAACCCCCAAAAATTTGAACACCATTCTAAGAATACTCGTGATCCCCCGTTCCTGTTAACGGCATCACAGCCGAAAAAAACCAGACTTTACTATATAGTAATACATTGATGACAATTGCACGTTGCCTAAGGGTTAAATGGTGAGGTCGCAGCTTTCCCCAACCGTCGCTGCACCTGTTCCACCATCCTATTCAAATTTGCTAACCCTTGCAGCACTCAGGTCAGCCTCATACATGACACCGCAGATTTTCGGGACCCCCGGCCCTCCGCTGCACAAAATCACACCCCCAAATCTAATCTCTCTTTTCCACTCTCCCAGCCCCATGTCATTGACTTTTCCAGTTTTACCTTCATCCCAGTAGCTCTCCCAAAGTGTGTACAAACTTCCCCAAAAGTCCAAAACCGTGTCTCCTCATTTGCCAAAATAGTGGTATCATCAACATAGCTCACCAACCAGGCCCACGGCTTCAGCTCACCATTCTCCCCCCCGTCCTTTAAAGCGATCCTCCACCACCCTATAAAAAGGGATCCTGAACACATGAAAAACAATATTTGTGATAAAGGACATCCCTGCCAAAGACCCCGCTCCATTGTTGACTCCCCCCCCCCACCACACCATTGATTTGTACCCTTACCTTCGCGTTTGAGTACAACGTATCCACCCACCCCACTATTTCTTCGCCAAACCCCTGTCGTAGGAGAATATCCCTCAAAGCCTTTCTTTCCACCCTATCATAAGCCCCTTGCCAATCCAACGCCACCAACGCCCCCTCTTCCCCCTTCCATGTTCTCCAGGAACCCCTTGATAATCCGTGGCCCCGCGCTCTTTGACCTACCAGGTAAACCAAACTGAGACTCAAACACGCCCCTTTCCCCACAACACATTTAAGCCGATTCCAAGAATTTTCGCAAATTATTTTATAACCAGCACAAAGCAACGAAATGGCTCGGTAATCCCGAAGGGTACTCTGCGGTTTACCCTTTGGGACCAACACCACTACCGCCGTTGCCTGAGATTCTCCCATCTTACCTCCGTCTTTCATGGCATTCTTTAAACCCTTTTACTAGGAAACCCCTAGCGGGACCCCAGTGCTGTACATAAAATTCGCTAGGTAAACCATCGACCCCGGGTGCCTTACCTTCCTCATGTCCATAAGGGCTCTCCATATTTCCCCTCCTCAATGACCCCCCAGTGCCTCCCGATCACTCCTCCCCAGTTTGCAGGGCACATATTTCACATACCTTCCCAAGAACCTCTACATCCACCCCACTACTTTTCCCGTATTCCTCAAACCATCTATCTGCTATTCCTCTTTTCCTTGGTGTCCTTAATCCCTGACCCTCTCTAAAACCCCCCACAGAAGATAGACTTGCAAACCCGGTATTGTAGTCGTTCGCTGTCGTACCTTCTGTCCTCGCAGACAAAAAGCTGATGGCTTGTCGCCCCAGAGTACTTCGTCCAACCCCGCCTGTACCCGTACAGCTTCAAAACGTTCTTCTTGCAAATCCCGTATTCTGTCCTTCAACATGTGTATATCCTCCACCGGGTACACCCCGGCCACCGCCCCCCCCCTCGAAACAATTCCGTAATCTAGATTCTAAATAATTTGAAAACCTACCCGCAATTGATTAATGCGTTTGCCCTCCCTCACATAAAATTGACGTAATCGTAACTTAGCCACACTATCCCACCTTTCCTACCACATCGTCCTCAGTCCTTCTGTCGGCACAGAGCTGTTCCCAAAATATTGAAAAACGTTTCCTTCCCCTCCCTATCCCCCAAAACCATCGTGTTCAGTTTCCAATAACTTCCCTCCCTACGAGCCAAAGCATCCCATCCCACCTCCACTAATACCGCCCTATGATGGGAAAGGGACACCATCTCAATAGTTTTGAAGACTCTACCAAAACCCTCTGAGATAAATATAACCTGTCCAAAGAGCCGCATTTCCCAGTCTTTAAACGTAAGTTCCACCCCCCAAAGACCCCCCCCGAAAGCATCACGTAAACTGAAGATCTCTTAAGCAGGCCCCCCAAGACTGGGGGAAAAAATATCCCGCTCCTCTGGGTTCCACGTCTGTCCTCTTAATTACACAATTCCAATCCCCCCCCACAATCGCCACATACGGTAACGTGCGTAGGTAATACACGAGCTCCTCCCGCACAAAATCCTCTTCACTTTCACGTCATTTTCTGCTGGGGCATACACACACAAAACGCCATCTCTCTCTCATCCACCATCCTTCCACACGTAATACTCTCCCCCTCCCCCCCCCTCTTTCCTATGCAATACAAACGGGCTCCCCTCCCTGATCAACACACCCACTCCTTTTAAAACGCTCAGACGGCAACACATAAACCTGATACCAAGGCACCACTAATTCACGACCAAGCTTAAAATTGTGCCCCTGCACAAAAGTACGTAAACCTTGTACCTATTCAAAACATCCTGAAGCACTCCCGTTTAACACCATCACACAGACCTTTAATATTTATTGTTACACACCTGAGGCCAGTTTAAGGGTTTCCTTCCCCCCCTCAGGTCAAGTTTTCTTCCCTTTCAGACCGTTCCCCTGGACTGTCCCTTTTGGGCCCACAGACTCCCCCCTCCTTCCCAACCGTCCCCCCCCCTTCTGTTGTGGCCCTCTCGCAGAGTCACTCTGGGTACCAAAACCCCCATGTCTTTTTCCCCGGCCTTTGCGCCGGCCCGTCAGAACATCGTCCGAATCTGACGCTGCTGCCCTTTTCCTTGTAGCTCCCTCAGTTTCCTTTATCTGAGTCCTGGGAGCCAGCACAATGGACTTCCACCTCTACCACCCTTAATCCGCCTCCATGCCCTTCCATGGCACTCGCACTGCCCACCCCAGGTGCCACCTGATCCTCCCCTTCCCACACACACCCTTTTGGGCCCCGATCCCAGGGTCTTGTTCGCTGTAATCTCCACCTCCGTTTGACTGTAACATAGCCTGTATCACCGTCTCCAACTCCTCCTCAATAGCCTTCACTGCTGCGGCCCTCCTGTACCTCCTCACTTGACAACTGTACTGTTGATGGGGGCAGGTGATTCATGGATCACCACTTCTTCCGATTCCCCAGGAGGAGCCAAACCCCCTCTTCCACTCCCCCATTTCGACCACGCCCTCCTCCTTGCACCCGTTCTTCTTTAGGCCCCGGGTGCTCATGCGCAGGTTTCTCCGCCCTTGCCGGAGGAGACTGTTGTGGCCAGTGATTCATGGATCACCACTTCTTCGATTCCCAGGAGGAGCACTACCTCTACATCCCATGCGACCACGCCCTCCCCCTTGCCCCGTTCTTCCCTTTGCATCGGGTGCTCATGCGCAGGTCTCCGCCCCTTGACCGGCCAGGGAGCCAACTCCGCTTGCCCCAGTCTGCCGCCATATGGTCAAATTCGCCACACAGTCGGCACGTCGTCTCTGCCCCATCGCTACCCTTACGGTTCTAAACTCTTCGAGATAACATACGAGGGTAAGGATGCCTAAGTGTCATCTTGGATTAAAAGGGCCTAGGAAATCCTGTGGGAAGCACCTTTTACCCATTTGCAGGTTGGGCCAGATGTACGTTCCATAACGTTCGAAAACATTTCGAATTCTACCTCATCAGCCCAAAGGCACGTTGCGGAGCTTAACCCCCGAATATGTCGTGTACATCAGTCAACTTGACCCTCACTGCCGGTGTTCAGTAATGCTGACACTTGGTAACGGGTCAACCAAAGCCTCGTTTACTTGAGCGTTAGACTTTCCCGAAAATTCTATATACAGTTCAGTGACTCCATATAAATCCTCGTCTCTGATGCCATATGTCTCTCGTATAAATTTGGGCAATACAATCGACTGGGTAGGTGTTAAGCCCCTAATAAGTTCAATGCCCACAGTATTATCTCTGCGCACGCCTGGCGGATGTCTTTGACTGATTAGCTCGTCTGGGAAACAGTAAGAGGGTGCCCAAAACACGACCGCAAATCTACTCATCCAGGCAGCGAGTGCCACAAACACCTCCTCGTACACTGCTGTCAGGTTACTGAGGAGCGTCAGGCAAGGGGGTCTGCACGGCCCAATAGCGATGCAGACAATTATTTTTACTAAGATTCTTTTGGTGCAAAATTAAATTTTTTTACATTAACATTAATGAAAAAAAAAATATCTTTAAACGTATAAAAGAAAATTTTAGAAAGGACTTAATTTTAAATGAGTTCTTGCTAATTGACCAGTTTTACATATTCGGCACGACATACACACACACACACACACACACACACACACACACACACACACACACACACACCATATATATATATATTTATATATATATATATATATATATATATATATTTATATATTATATTATATATATATATACACACTGACCTTAGGTCAGTGTTCATCCCGGAGGTCATGAATCTCTTTTAAGACTCCATGTATGTTGTTACTGGGTATTTTATCTAAGAGTTATAGAAGAAACACGGAGGTGCTGAAATTAATTCACATATTACGGAAGCATTACCCCGAGTTATTGAAATCGTGAGAAAAACTTCTCGTATAACTTAAAGTACATAAGGAAAATAGTTATTACCTCTCAATTGGCAGGAAACAAATGACAGTGCTTGTTATGGCCTTGTCAGCTGTTCCTTTACGATATATTTCAAGCAACAGAGTGTATATGTCGTACAATTTAGCCAGAGATTTTAAATGGGAAGATTCCCCTATTTTTCTCCCATGGATTATCCGAGAATTAACATTCCGTACATACTTTAAATTTTAAACTAAAACTAACTTAGCAACATGACATGACCTTACTAGGTTTTGGACAATGCTGCTAAAATAATCTAACTCATTTAACAGCTGTGATAAAAATAATCGTAGGGTTTCGATTCTCACAGACACAGCAAAAATTAAATTTGATTCGGTAGCTGCGAGAGCCAATAAGTATCTTCGTATCCCCTAATCCTACCCAATGTATCCCAAGGATTCGAAAGAGATATCCCCGGTATTCGATAACCCCAAAGGTATTCCCAGGATCCCACAATCCTACCCTCCTGCACCTTAATGCGCCAGAAAGATTTAAGAACATGAGAACATAAGAAACAAGGAACACTGCAACAGGCCTACTGACCCATGGGGAGCAGGTCCATGTCCCCCCTCCCCCCGGATTAGACCAATGACCCCCCCGGATTAGACAAATGACCCACCCCCCGGATTAGCCCAGTGACCCACCCAGTCTTGTCACCTCCAATCAAGGATGGAGCACTGCACCAGACGCAGCAGCACAAGCTAGCCAGGTCCAACTCACACCCACCCACACCCACTCATGTATTTATGTAACCTATTTTTAAAACTACACAACGTTTTTTGCCTCAATAACTGTACTCGGGAGTTTGGGGGTTCCACTCATCCACAACTCTATTACCAAAACCAGTGCTTTCCTATATCCCTTTCCCGAATCTGAATTTTTCCAACTTGAAACCATTGCTGCGAGTTTTGTCTTGGCTGGAAATTTTCAGCACGCTATTTACATCCCCCTTTTTTTATTCCTGTTTTCCATTTATACACCTCGATCATATCACCCCTAATTCTACGCCTTTCGAGAGAGTGCAGATTCAGGGGCCCCCAGTCTATCCCCATAGGGAAGATTTTTGATACTGGGATCATCTTTGTCATCCTCCTCTGTACGTTTTCCAGAACATTTATATCCATTCTGTAATTCGGTGACCAGAACTGAGCAGCATAGTCTAAATGAGGCCTAACCAAGGATATTAGAGTTGAAGAACAAAACCCGAGGGTTCTTTAAATTTTTACTTCTAGATATGAAGCCAAGAATTCTGTTAGCTTTTTTTGCGAACACTAATGCACGTTGTCTTGGTTTTAGATTACTGCTAACCAGAACTCCTAAATCCTTCTCGCAATCAGTAGTATTAAGATCTACATTATTTAGTTTATATGTGGAATGGTTATTTAACTGTCCAACCCTTTAGAAAATTTGCATTTGTCAATTTTTAAACTGCATCTGCCATTTCTCCGACCATTGCATCAGTCTATTCAAATCATCCTGGAGTGCTCTAGTGTCCCCCATTAGAATAAATTGGACAGCCTATTTTGGTGTCGTCAGCAAATTTGCTTATGTCGCTATTTATTCCTCATCTAATTCGTTTATGTAATTGTGAACAACCCAAAGGGCCCAACATTGACCCCTGGGAACACAGCTTGTGGAAAGTGCCCCCATTCTGATTTCTCCCCTTTATGCAAGTTCTCTGCTGTCTATTTGTCAGCCATTTCCCCTACCCAGGAAAAATTTCTCCTAAATTTCCCTTTTTGCCTTAAGTTTCCTCAATAGCCTCTGGTGTGGAACTCTATTGAAAGCCTTACTGAAGTCCATATACACAATATTCATATTCATTACCATGATCTACCTCCTCAAACACCTTAGTGAAAAAAGTTAGTAAATTCGTAAGACAGGAACGCCCCTTTGTTAAAAAATGTGTTGAGATTCATTAATCAATCTGTGCCTATCAAGATGGGCTACGAATTGCTTCGGCAACTATTTATTCCATAAATTTTCCCAGTATGGAGGTAAGGCTTTTTTGTTCTATAGTTCGAAGGCCCAAAGGGCCTGTCACCTGCCTTGTAAATAGGTATTACATTTGCCATTTTCCACTAATCAGGCACTATGCCAGTTTGTAGTGATATGTTAAAAAGATTAGCCAAAGGTATGCTAAGTTCCTCTTTACTTCCTTTAACCCCCCTTGCAAACAGTTCATCAGGACCTGGGGGTTTGTTAGGTTTTGTTTCTCTATTTGTCTGAGGACCATGTCACTAGTTACCGCAATCGTGCATAGTTTATTATCGTGTTCTACATAATCTATTATTTCAGGAATATCGCTAGTATTTTCTTGGGTGAAAACTGAGAGAAAGTAGGTATTGAGAATTTCACGCATATCTTTATCACTGTCAGTGATCTGACCAGAGTTACTCTTAAGTGGGCCAGTCTTGTCCCTAATCTTACTTCTGTATACCTGAAAGAACCCCCTTTTTGGGTTAGTCTTTGAATCCCTTGCACCTTTAGCCTCATATTCCCTTTTTGCTTTTCTTTTTCCTTTCTTTATTTCTCTCTTTAATTGAATATATTGATTTCTTAACTGCCCATCCCCTCTTTTGATACGCCTATATATATGCGCCTATATATGCCTCTCTTTTGACCAGTGAGATGTTTTAATCTATTGTTCATCCATTTGGGATCATTTTTGTTAGATCTAATTTCCCTACTTGGAACAAAAGTTGTCTGGGCAGCTAGAACTATGCTCTGAAAAACGTTATATTGGCAACCAAGATCACCTACCTGACCCATAGTCAGGACATCCCAATTTAACCCACCCAGGTAATTTTTCAGTCCCATGAAGTCGGCCAAGCGAAAATCTGTGATAGAGATTTGATTGCAGTTATCTGGGCAATTTTATGATATACTGAAACTAAGTGATTTGTGATCACTTTCCCGAAGCTCACTATTAATCTCAAGATTATTAATTAGTGAATCTTTGTTGGCAAGAAGCAACTCAAGCAGATTGTTTCCTCTAGTTGGTTCTGTCACAACCTGTTCTAAAGAGCAATCCTGAACCGTATCAAGAAAGTCACTAGACTCAAGATTTCCTGTCATATTGTTCCAATCAATTTGTCTAAAGTTAAAATCTCCCATTATCACAACATTTTCATATCTAGATGCCTTATGAATTTCTTCCCATAACAGCTTACTGCACTCCCTATCAAGGTTTGGGGACCTATGAATCACACCCAAAATTAATTTGTCACGTCCCTCGAGAAACTGTAGCCAAACAGATTCTGTGTTCGATGTTTCTAATCTTATATCATGTGTGAAGGCTTACTCAGCCCTGTAACAACTTCAGACAGTATTACCAAGGCTGGCTCCTCCTCAGGAAAATTAATAAATAGAAAAAGAACAAAAACTGACAAACATAAACACTTTATTATTTAGAAAATATAAAATATAAAACACTTAAATATGAAATATTAATCCTACCTTAAAGAAAATGAAAAATGAAAAATATAAATGATATCTGAATTCAACGCTAATATATATATATAAAACTTGGGTGTCTGGTGTTGGTGACACTGCGTGTTGTTGAAATCGTAGCCGTTGCCGATGATGTGGGGGGGGGGGGTCGCAGGTGTTGATGACAACCCACCGGCTCGTTCTTCACAGAGTTTCTAGCCGTCAATAATCCGTCCAGATGACAGGAAAGCAGGTTTTTTCCACTGCAATGATGGAGGGGTTATATCCTGCTACTTGCATACACAAACAGGTAAGTGGATCAGAAATTTGGGACGCCTCAGAACGTTAATCCGTCTCCTTCAATTTCTACTCGTTGATTAGCAGGTGACCCTCACTGTCCTTTCAAGCTGTAAAGAGAGACAGATTACCCAATGCTTAAGAAATCACTCTCCATGATAAGTACAATACCTAAAAGATGTGATGATTATTAAAACATTTAACCTATAAAGACTGAAAGGACTAAGTTAATTATTGGTCAAAAGTGAAGCTTTCAACCAATAAGACCACTAGAATATGAGCAGGCATGTGCTTACAGTAGTGTTGGGAGCTGTGAGTCGAGTGATTTACTGTTTGATCGGAGCCCCACACATCACCTTTGGGGGTGGGAGAAGGGAGGGGAAGGGATAGCGGGAGGTACACTGACCCTACCTTAACAAACAGCTGGCAATCAAACTTTCACTTTCGGGGAGGGGGAAAAAGGGGGGGGGAATAGCGGGAGCTGGACTTACCCTACCTTAACAAGTAGCCGGCAATGAAACTATTGTTACTATATACTCCCTTGCTACTCCTATCTATTGAACTTTTCCCTCACATCATGTCTAAGACAACAATTTAAATTTTCTCTGACAAACATCGCCACTCCACCACCCTTCCTGTTGACCTTATCAGTATGGAATAGTTTATAACCCTGTATGTTGCATTCAGAAGGCATTTTTCTATCTTTCAGGTTGAACTAGGTCTCTGTTATACCAATAATATCTATATTACCGACACTTGCAAGTAATCTTAGCTCATCTATCTTATTTCTTAGACTCCTACTATTTGTATAGTAAACCTTAAGGGAGCTAGTCACTCGTTGCCCTCTACTATCTCTCTTTGTTTGTTGATCAATTGATTTGCCATTACTAGCAACTTTAGCAGACGAGGGCAGTCACTGGTAGGCGGGATTCCCCAGTGGAAGTAGGTCCTTCCCAAAGAGATGGGTTAGTTGCAGCAGCCGTGAAGAAGGTCTTGTAGATGTCCTCTGAACCAAGATTCCATGATGTTGCAGTGTCTGACAAGTTGTGCAAGAAAGGTATAAAATACCGACAATATGAAAGTTAAGACACATGTGCAACATCTGGATATCTTTATTGTAGACGTTTCGCCATCCAGTGGCTTTATCAATACAGATTCTAGGACATAATAGGAAGACAGTAGAACTATATACAAAAGATGAGGTAATCAGTCCCTCGGCCTTGGAGTTAGTGTTCACAGCATCGTGGTGGAGGAGAATCTGGAGCAAAGGCAAGAAGACTGGCGTTTATGTAGGCGTCAGTGGAAGGGACGGGCAGCAGACGAGGGCTCTGCTGCTGCGCCCTCGTCTGCTGCCCGTCCCTTCCACTGACGCCTATATAAGCGCCAGTCTTCTTGCCTTTGCTCCAGATTCTCCTCCACCACGATGCTGTGAACACTAACTCCAAGGCCGAGGGACTGATTACCTCATCTTTTGTATATAGTTCTACTGTCTTCCTATTATGTCCTAGAATCTGTATTGATAAAGCCACTGGATGGCGAAACGTCTACAATAAAGATATCCAGATGTTGCACATGTGTCTTAACTTTCATATTGTCGGTATTTTATACCTTTCTTGCACAACTTGTCAGACACTGCAACATCATGGAATCTTGGTTCAGAGGACATCTACAAGACCTTCTTCACGGCTGCTGCAACTAACATTAGCAACTTTATTTTGAATATTGTCTTTTAAACATATCCCTGAGGTATCCCGGTAGTAACTGCTGTTTTTAACCCTAATGCTGCAGCCTGATTGTTTCCCACAAACACCCATACCTCTATAATCTATCAGTTTAAATTCCTAGACAAGTCATCAATTACCCTCTCAATTGAATTGGCTAATGCAACCACTTCATCCCCAGAGAGATGAACCCCATCCCTTGCATACGTATCACGTTTGCCAAAGAATGGGTCCCAGTTTCAATGAATGGGATTGCAAGTTTCTTGCAGTACCTGTCTAGCCAGCAGTTTATACCAATTGCCCTAGATATCCATTCATTGCCCACTCCCTTTCTAGACAAGATGCTACACCTAACTACTTCTATGGCTAACCCGTACTTATCCAGCAGCTCCTGTCTCCTGCCCTTCCCAATATCATTACCCCCAGCACTAAGACAGATAATGGGCTTGTTCCCACTACCTGCCATAATATTATCCAACCTGCTGACTATGTCACCAACACCAGCTCCAGGAAGACACACTCTCTGTCTGACCTTTCTGTCTGTTACAAAATGCACGGTCCACATATCTTACCTGAGAATCGCCTACTATTAAAATATTCTTACCTTAATTAGCAGGGGAATCAGTGGTACATTCAACCTCACTAACCACTGAAGTACACTTGTCTTGGAGAACAGAGAATCGATTTGCTACCTTCACATATTCTCTATTAACTCTCCTCATCTTCCTTCTTTCAGAACTGTGAACCACTTGCCACTTAAAGCGGCTGCCACTATCACTGCTGGTGACCATTCCCTCCTTACCAGCTAAATCCTTCTCACACTCGCTCCCAAACTCATCTATGCGAAGCTTCAGCCTCCTATTTTCCTCCTGAAGAAGTAGAATCTCCTTCTTCAACGCTTGAACCTGAGATTCTAAAACACTACAACAAGCCATGGTGCTTGGTAACAGCCCACGCTAACTTCCAAGAGCTTAGGCAGGTATGACAGCAGGTGACCACTGACCTCAGCGTACTGATAAGTAACATGAATTTCAACCACAGTCTCAGTAAGTAAAGCTCACTGACGCTGTGTATTCTGGAGACATTAAAACAACAGATGTGAAGATGCAGGTTAAGAACAGCATTAACCCGTCTACAGGGAAGACGAAAAGTCACAGAATTTCTCAAATGTTCCACATTTTCTTAGGAACCCTAAAAAAACACTGAAATGAATAAATAGCGAAATGAGAAAATGAGCTAAACCTGAATGCATCACTTGAAATAAAGGAAAACGGAGGGAGCATGAAAAAAAAACATTAATGAAAGTGAAGGAAATCCAAAATACTTTTTTTCAAATATGGAAAACCCATAATGCAGTTGCCAATGTTTCTAATGCAGTTGCCAAAGAATGGTCTTCCAGAAATACCCGAACCTCTGGTTCAACAAACTAACAAATTATTCGACAGGATAAGTGGCACCAATTCACTAAAATTAATGACGTCACTGTCCTTAACCACTTTGTGAAATTCTTTGCCTGTTCGTGTACAAAGTCTACATGAGACTGACCCAGGTGACTCTTGCACAATTTAAATTCTCTCCTATACTTGGTTGGAATACGCTCATATGCACCAAGAACAGTTGTTTTGACAACGTTGTAAACAGGTGGACCAGGTAAGGCAATGGAAGGTCTCGGTCAGATGATCCAAAGCTACGGTGGGTTATCACATGACTAAAACCCACGTCAGGAAACACTTGTCCTGTTTCCTGATAATTCTTACCTAACCTCACCTAATAAACTGTCAAGTGTATCTCCATAACTGAATTACAGTTACAGATTCTTGGGCAGAGAATTTACTGAAATGCCGTGAACCAGTCAGTTATTCATACCACACTTGGTATTGTATGTAATAATCTTGTGTTGTAAAGTTACTGCGCAATTACGTACATTAGTGCATGGTATTTTATCAAGCTCATATTGTCATAACTGGAGTATTTTGCTTGGTTTCACACCAACATCAAAATTATGTGGGCAGAAGATTGTTTCACACCATCATCAAAATTTTGTGGGACGAAAATTGTTTCACGGTGAATTACATTTAAATTACATTTGAATTTAGAATATGTGACTTCTGAGCATATTAGAGCGTCACGCAGTGAATTATAGAGGTGTTTCTACAACACTCTGGGCCTCAGAAACAAGATCTAGAGTCCGTGGAACACCTACGATAATTTTATATTTTAAGAGTATGAGAAAGTGTAGAAATAGCGGCACTTGCCATGATTAAGCTCACTGTGTGAGCGA
>NC_069444.1:32998023-33053023 GCF_026875155.1 Cherax quadricarinatus
GTTCACATAGAATATAAAATATATAGGGGGTGGTAGGAGAAGAAAATATTCAAACAGCTCCGTGGAGAACCTTGAGTTTTCCCTGAGGTACGTTTATTGTCTACTCTGAGGATGAGGGTCCCCATTCCAGCTATAGAGGTGGTACCTCCCTGTATATATATATATATATATATATATATATATATATATATATATATATATATATATATATATATATATATATATATATATATATATATATATATATATATATATATATATATGCAATAAGATCACAGTAAACAGGTGATTTCAGAATATGCAAAACAACCACTCTGAAAGAATAGAGAAATTTCTCTATTCTTTCAGAGTGGTTGTTTTGCATATATATATATATATATATATATATATATATATATATATATATATATATATATATATATATATATATATATATATATATATATATATATATATATTATATATTCTAGGTAGTAGATTGGTAGAGAGCAACTGCCCAAGTGAGTGTATAACAAGAGACTGTAATTGTTTTACATGATGGTAGGATTACTGGTGTCTTTTTTCTGTCTCATAAACATTCAAGATTTTAGGTACGTCTTGCTGCTTCTACTTACACTTAGGTCACACTACACATGCATGTAAGTAGGGATAAATAGTCGGACTGCGAATACTGCGATAATTGCTATAATTGCCCGTGATTACTATATTTACCGTGAGAAACTAGAAGAGCAGCCTTCAGCTGTCAGAGTAACTCGACCATAGCTTCAAGGTGTCCGCCTATGATGATTGGGTTAACCTCATTGGGTTAGTGGAGCTTATTTGAGTCAATGGCTGATAACTGCAATAACTGTCATAATTCTCGTCCATAGCTTCAAGGTGTCTGGCTACAAAGATGTCCGGCGCCCAGGCGAGTTAATTGCTCCTCAAATGGGATAGTTGGGGGTTATTTGTGTGTATTACTAAGCACAGGTAGCCTTGAGAAAGTAAGACAATGGACTGCCCGTGGATTCTGGAGAGGAGCCTCCGTAGTTTCAAGATGTCTAGCTATAAACATGACCAACTTTAATCACCCATTTTTGTGTGTTACTATACTAGCCGGGTCAATGAATAATGGACTTATATAATCGTCTAAAGGACTCCAGCGCCTGCATTGACCTCCCATCCCCCTGTGCATCAGTGAGAGGGTTCTTCCGGGTATATTATCCCTATGCCAGCCCACAGGTGGTCCTCCCACTCACCAAGGTTTAGCAGCGAGCAAGAGTCTGCTATGACGCGGCCATAAAACAGAAAAAAATCCATAGCTTCAGCTGTCTGCTTGCAAAAATGTTGACTTAATCATCCCCTCAAAAAGGAGATAGATGGAGGTTATTTATGTATTACTAAGCAGAGCAGAGGATTATATAATCAGTCCTGACTCCAAAACATTACCTAGGTCATTGACCGAGAGCTATAATGCTCGTGAGAAGAGTAACCGGGCACATTATCCCCCTGCCGACCGTCCATACCTTCAGGTGTCTGTCAGTCTTCTCAATAGTGGATAATAATATATACTTAAATATAAATAAAGAAAAAGAAAAATCAGAGTTTATTTAGCATTTTTACTGATTTACTTACATAAAGGGGCAAACCTGAGTAAGTTCTGGTTGTTAGAGTGAATGTCGGAGCACCTCCTGTTTACCTTCTGCCACGGTGATTATTTCCCAGTCAACAATGACCTTGGCATAGACTATGGGCCCCCTATGGGACAAGTCGTGACGTCACTGGTCATTATCAGGTCTAAACGTATGAGGTCGCTTGTGACGTCACAGGCGACCTCATACGCATCACGTATGAGGTCACGTATGAGCCACGTTATGTACAACCTCCAGCTTCCAGGTACTGGAGGTTCACCCTCCACTCTTGCCAGTTCATCAAATCATCAAATCACAGTTTTTTTTTCTCGATTTTCGGTAATACAAATAAATTTTTCTCAAGCCACAATTTCATTCATAAATTTTCACATTTACAACTTTTATTCAACGACTTATAACTTCAATATTTTCTTTTCTAAAATATTCACACACTACCTTTATTTTCATTAAAAATGCCCATTAATTTCCCGGAAATTTTAATAAAATCCTCCCCATACCCCATCTCCTCGAATACACATAAAGGGATTATTATTATTATCATAGGGGGGGGAGAGCTACACTCACAACTCATAACCCACAATTTTCTCAATATATGTTAAGAACCTCCAACAACAACACACACACACACCTCAAAGGCAATGGGACTGGACAACATCTCCCCGTGGGTCCTTAGAGAGGGAGCGGATATGCTGTGTGTGCCACTTACCACAATCTTCAACACGTCCCTGGAAACTGGGCAACTACCTGAGGTATGGAATACGGCAAATGTAGTTCCCATTTTTAAAAAAGGAGACAGAAAAGAGGCACTAAACTATAGACCTGTGTCATTGACGTGTATAATACGCAAAGTTATGGAGAAGATTATCAGGAGGAGAGTGGTGGAGCACCTGGAACGGAGCAAGAGTATAAACGCCAACCAGCACGGATTCATGGAAGGCAAATCCTGTGTCACAAACCGTCTGGAGTTTTATGATAAAGTAACAGAAGTAAGACACGAGAGAGAGGGGTGGGTTGGTTGCATTTTCTTGGACTGCAAGAAGGCCTTTGACACAGTTCCTCACAAGAGATTAGTGCTGAAGCTAGAGGATCAGGCTCATATAACAGGAAGGGCACTGCAATGGATCAGAGAATACCTGACGTGGAGGCAACAACGAATCATGGTACGTGATGAGGTATCACAGTGGGCACCTGTGACGAGCGGGGTCCCACAGGGGTCGGTCCTAGGGCCAGTGCTATTTTTGGTATATATGAACGACAGGATGGAAGGGTTAGACTCAGAAGTGTTCCTGTTCGCAGACGATGTGAGGTTAATGAGGAGAATTAAATCAGATGAGGATCAGGCAGGTCTTCAGAGAGACCTGGACAGACTGGACACCTGGTCCAGCAAACTGGCTTCTCGAATTTAATCCCGCCAAATGCAAAGTCATGAAGATAGGGGAAGGGCACAGAAGACCGCAGACAGAGTATAGGCTAGGTGGACAAAGACTGCAAACCTCGCTCAAGGAGAAAGATCTTGGGGCGAGTATAACACCGAGCATGTCTCCGGAAGCACACATCAACCAGGTAAATGCTGCAGCATATGGACGCCTGGCAAACCTGAGAACAGCGTTCCGATACCTTTGTAAGGAATCACTCAAGATACTGTACACCGTGTATGTCAGGCCCATACTGGAGTATGCAGCACCTGTTTGGAACCCGCACTTGATCAAGCACGTCAAGAAATTAGAGAAAGTGCAAAGGTTTGCGACAAGGTTAGTTCCAGAGCTAAGGGGAATATCGTATGAAGAAAAGTTAAGGGAAATCGGCCTGATGACACTGGAGGACAAGAGGGTCAGGGGAGACATGATAACGATATATAAAATACTGTGCGGAATAGACAAGGTGGACAAAGACAGGATGTTCCAGGGATGGGACACAGAAACAAGAGGTCACAATTGGAAGTTGAAGACACAGATGAGTCAAAGGGATGTTAGGAAGTATTTCTTCAGTCATAGAGTTGTCAGGCAGTGGAATAGCCTAGAAAGTGACGCAGTGGAGGCGGGAACCATACATAGTTTTAAGACGAGGTTTGATAAAGCTCATGGAGCAGGGAGAGAGAGGACCCAGTAGCAACCAGTGAAGAGGCGGGGCCAGAAGCTAAGACTCCTGCAACCACAAATAGGTGAGTACAAATAGGTGAGTACAACTAGGCGAGTAACACACACACACACACACACACACACACACACACACACAATTATCTCAATCTACATTTTTTCTCGTTTTCGATAATAATACAAAATTTTCTCAAGTATTTAATGGCTCTAATATACAATTTTTTTTCACTCCTAACTCGGCCATCTGCCAGCACCTCACCTCACCTCCATTACCCCCAATCTCTCCCTCACTAAAACCCCACAAGAAGACACAACACCCCAACAAACTCCATTACTTGTCTCATCCATAACACTATACAAACTCAATTCCACTTTTCTCAATAATAGCCACAGAATCGATAATTCAACAGATATAACCAATACACTCCTGAGGGTTACCTGTGCTACATTCCCGATTTCAGGTAAAGATGTCAGATCATCCCATGGAAGCGCCTGAGGCCATGATCTGCTCTCTCTTCTACCTCACCAACACTACCACATCCTCACCTCAATTCAGCCATAGCACTGGCATAGATAGAACTAATGTCTAGATATTTTTATTTATTTTTATTTATTTATTTATTTTATGTCTTTGCAAACAGTACATTGAGATTTAGTATTTACAATAGTGGGTTGCAATACAAAGAGAGCCTCCATTATGCCTAGGCAATATGGGCCAACTTAACATTATTGACTTACAGGCTACTTAGTACTAAGGAGTATATCATAGTTGTACAGTAGGATAGTAATTATTTCATAGTTGTACAGTAGAATATTAATTATGAATGAATCAAAATTTGTATAATACAAAGACATATTTATATTCGAAAATACTTTTTGTGACAACAATGATTCAATTATATTCGTGTCAACAATGGATAAAAGGTTCAATGTGATTGTTTCAGTTATGATGTGGGAGTACATAGGTGAGTAAATGTGTACTGAGTATTTAACATTTAGTCTAGGGTGATTAAGTGGCTTTTGAGAAGAGTCTTAAACTGATTTTCAGACTGGGTTACTTTAATATCTTCTGGTAATGAATTCCATATTTTGGGGCCCTTTATGTGCATAGAAGGTAGGAATAGATCCGTCTATGAATTAATTTTTCAAAGATTTTAGAGAGCAGTGGTAAGTTAGATACTGGTCTATAGTTATTCAAATCAGCTTGGTCACCTCCTTTATGGCTCGAAGTGACCGTCGCTATTTTGAGGATTGTTGGGAAGGTAGATGATTCAATGGATTTGTTAAAGAGCGTTGCAATAATTGGTGACAATATTTGAGAAGCTTTTTCGTACATAAAAGCAAGCAAGTTGTTTATGTCTCCTGCCTTGTTTATAAAGGTGTTTATGATGAGCGTAATTTCAATGGGGTTGGTTGGAGCCCATTCTTTCAAATACTGGCACTCTACCTTTACATTCATTAAAATTTACACAAAATCCCCATTATTTCATTAAAAATCTCACAAAAACCCACATTATTTTCTGAGCGAATTCGAGTTAACATTCTCGAGACTTAATGGTCATATCTTATCCCAGGGGGAAGCCCTGAGACCGCTAACTACCATCACATCTCAGAACAGAAAATCATGTTCACCAACACCATGTCACGTTTACCAGAGTCTAAGTGCACATTCCCTCGAAACACTATAACCAAGATGATTACAAAATTTTATGATCACTCATCTCAAAACCACTAAGATCACCAGAAACTAAGATCAGCATCAACTATCATATATTTTTATATACATTCCCTCAAAACACTTAAACCAAGATCACTATTACTAAGTTCACCTCCAGAGAGAGGGTTTGAGGCACATTTCCCCAGACCTAAGATCACAGGACAGACGTCGCCATGACAAGAAAGTGTGAAGTCAGCCTGTGACCTCATCTAACCTAACCAAAACCTAACCTAACCTAACCTAACCTAACCTAACCTAACCAAACCTAACCTAACCTAACCTAACCTAACCTAACCAAACCTAACCTAACCTAACCTAACCTAACCTAACCTAACCTAACCTAACCTAACCAAACCTAACCTAACCTAACCTAACCTAACCTAACCTAACCAAACCCAACCTAACCTAACCTAACCTACTAACCTAACCTAACCTAACCTAACCTAACCTAACCTAACACAACCTAACCTAACCTAACCTAACCTAACCTAACCAACCTAACCAAACTAACCAAACCTAACCTAACCTAACCTAACCTAACCTAACCTAACCTAAACCTAACCTAACAAACCTAACCTAACCTAACCTAACCTAACCTAACCTAACCAAACCCAACCTAACCTAACCTAACCTAACCTAACCTAACCTAACCTAACCTAACCTAACCTAACCAAACCTAACCTAACCTAACCTAACCTAACCTAACCTAACCAAACCTAACCTAACCTAACCTAACCTAACCTAACCTAACCTAACCATACAACATACATTTTCAATCAAAACTCAGCCATCTCCCACTAACTCATCTCCCAGTACCTCATCTCCCAGTACCTCATCTCCCAGTACCTCATCTCCCAGTACCTCATCTCCCAGTACCTCATCTCCCAGTACCTCATCTCCCAGTACCTCATCTCCCAGTACCTCATCTCCCAGTACCTCATCTCCCAGTACCTCATCTCCCAGTACCTCATCTCCCAGTACCTCATTTCCATTAATACCCACAACTCACAACTCACTACAGATCATCATCAACTAACACATATTTTTATACACATTCCCTCAAAACACTTTGACCAAGATCACTATTACTAAGATCACTTAGGCCAAGATCACTAAACAATGAATACTTTTACTAAGATCACAGAACACTCATTTTTAAAAACATTCACACAAAATCACGTTCACCAACTTTATAAGATGACAAACCAATATCTATAAACATTTAGGGCAAATCACATTTTGATACACATTTCCCTCAAAACACTCTAACCAAGATCACTATTACTAAGATCACAGATCATCCTCATTATTATAAACATCTCAATATCATCACTCTGTCAATTTTTCTGCAGTTAAATCTTCAGTCTCATCACCTTACCTGCAGGAACTCACAATGACATCTATTAAAGTAAGTTTAGGGATAACATTTTCACACCACCAAAACAACATTTGACATCCACCAAATTACATTCTCAATCACATTTCCACATTACATTAACTGAAAGTTACATCTCATCCACCAAACTACACACTCATAATAAAAGTTCACTCACTCATTCTCCAGACTTTACAATATAAACACAAAAGCCATGACATGCACTTATGACATGAGCACATGATCACCCCCAACTGAAACATGTCATGTACACAAAATCTAAGACAGCCACCAACTAAGACATGACATGATCATCGGAAATCTAAGTCATGTAAGGGAAAAATAAACGCAAAAAGTTAAGACATGAGACATACACACCAAAACTAAGACAGACATGATATTCATAAAATCTAAGAGATGAACACAAATAAGACATATGGACAAAATACCATGACATGAACACTATAACATGCACACCAGACTTATACATGACATAATCACGACAAAATTTAAGACATGAGACATACACCAATTAATACACGACATGATCACAACAAATTAAAGACATGTCATATAACCAAAATCTAAGACATTTCCAAAAAATCTAAGATAATCACCAAGACATAACATGAACACATCCAACTAAGACATGACATGATCATCGAAATCTAAGATATGTAAGGCAAAAAACCAAAACACATAAATTTAAGACATGAGATATACACACCAAAACGAGACATGAGACAAGATAACCATAAAATCTAAGAGATGACCACAAAATAAGACATAAGCACAAAATACCTTGACATGACCACTATAACATGCACACCAAACTTACACATGTCATAATCACAACAAATTTAAGACATGAGACAAACAGACCAATACTAAGACGTACATGCCCAACTAGGACATGACATGATAATCATACATCTAAGACATAATCAAAATCTAAGACATGAACACAAATAAGCCATGACACAAACACTGTAACATGATCTCCAATTACTACACAACATTATCACAACAAATTTAAGACATGAGACATAACCAGAATCTAAGACATTTCCAAAAATCTAAGATATGTGAACAAATAAGAAATAAAAACAAAAAACCGTGACACGAATACTATAACATGACCACCAACTAATACATGACATGATCACAACAAATTTAAGATATGATAACCATAAAATCTAAGACTTAATAAAAGTCTAAGACATATCCAAAAATCTAAGACATGAACACAAAATAAGACAAACAAAATAAGTCATGACACGAGCACTATAACATGACCACCAACTAATACGTGACATGATCACGGCAAATTTAAGATATGAGACATTACCAAAACTAAGACACAGACATCTCCAACTAAGACATATCATTAACTCCAAAAATATGACACAGACGCCTCCAACTAAGACATGACATGACCAAAACAAATTTATAATCTCCAAATCACAATACTAACACCTGATCACAAAAAAAACTAGAATTAAAAACACTTAAGACATATGTACCGTATAATATGTACACAAAATGCTAGTCACAGTCACATAACACATATGAACACACAAAATATACATAAACACCGAAATTATGATAACTATTCACCATTTGACAAAAATTTGACATGAATACTTATGTCGATGAAGATGTAAACTATGTCGATGAAGATGTAAACTATGTCGATGAAGATGTAAACTATGTCGATGAAGATGTAAACTATGTCGATGAAGATGTAAACTATGTCGATGAAGATGTAAACTATGTCGATGAAGATGTAAACTATGTCGATGAAGATGTAAACTATGTCGATGAAGATGTAAACTATGTCGATGAAGATGTAAACTTTCACTCAGTGACTTAAACATTTGACAAGTACACTATAGTGAACACTTTTCTAAGATCACTAAAAGTCATGTTAACTAATCACCATATCACAAAATAGTGATGTACACTGAATAAGACATGAAGCCATAATAAGACATGAAGCCATAACAAGACATGAAGCCATAACAAGACATGAAGCCATAACAGGACATGAAACCCTAATAAGACATGAAGCCATAATAAGACATGAAGCCATAATAAGACATGAAGCCATAATAAGACATGAAGCCATAACAAGACATGAAGCCATAACAAGACATGAAGCCATAATAAGACATGAAGCCATAATAAGACATGAAGCCATAACAAGACATGAAGCCATAATAAGACATGAAGCCACAATAAGACATGAAGCCATAACAAGACATGAAGCCATAACAAGACATGAAGCCATAACAGGACATGAAGCCCTAATAAGACATGAAGCCATAATAAGACATGAAGCCATAATAAGACATGAAGCCATAATAAGACATGAAGCCATAACAAGACATGAAGCCATAACAAGACATGAAGCCATAATAAGACATGAAGCCATAATAAGACATGAAGCCATAACAAGACATGAAGCCATAACAAGACATGAAGCCATAACAAGACATGAAGCCATAATAAGACATGAAGCCATAATAAGACAAGAAGCCATAACAAGACATGAAGCCATAACAAGACATGAAGCCATAACAAGACATGAAGCCATAACAAGACATGAAGCCATAATAAGACATGAAGCCATAATAAGACATGAAGCCATAACAAGACATGAAGCCATAACAAGACACGAAGCCATAACAAGACATGAAGCCATAACAAGACATGAAGCCATAACAAGACATGAAGCCATAATAAGACATGAAGCCACAATAAGACATGAAGCCATAACAAGACATGAAGCCATAACAAGACATGAAGCCATAAACAGGACATGAAGCCCTAATAAGACATGAAGCCATAATAAGACATGAAGCCATAATAAGACATGAAGCCATAATAAGACATGAAGCCATAACAAGACATGAAGCCATAACAAGACATGAAGCCATAATAAGACATGAAGCCATAATAAGACATGAAGCCATAACAAGACATGAAGCCATAACAAGACATGAAGCCATAACAAGACATGAAGCCATAATAAGACATGAAGCCATAATAAGACATGAAGCCATAATAAGACAAGAAGCCATAACAAGACATGAAGCCATAACAAGACATGAAGCCATAACAAGACATGAAGCCATAACAAGACATGAAGCCATAATAAGACATGAAGCCATAATAAGACATGAAGCCATAACAAGACATGAAGCCATAACAAGACATGAAGCCATAACAAGACATGAAGCCATAACAAGACATGAAGCCATAATAAGACATGAAGCCATAATAAGACATGAAGCCATAACAAGACATGAAGCCATAACAAGAGATGAAGCCATAATAAGACATGAAGCCATAATAAGACATGAAGCCATAACAAGACATGAAGCCATAATAAGACATGAAGCCATAACAAGACATGAAGCCATAATAAGACATGAAGCCATAAAAAGACATGAAGCCATAACAAGACATGAAGCCATAACAAGACATGAATCCATAACAAGACATGAAGCCATAATAAGACATGAAGCCATAATAAGACATGAAGCCATAATAAAACATGAAGCCATAACAAGACATGAAGCCATAACAAGACATGAAGCCATAACAAGACATGAAGCCATAACAAGACATGAAGCCATAATAAGACATGAAGCCATAATAAGACATGAAGCCATAATAAGACATGAAGCCATAACAAGACATGAAGCCATAACAAGACATGAAGCCACAACAAGACATGAAGCCATAATAAGACATGAAGCCATAATAAGACATGAAGCATAACAAGACATGAAGCCATAACAAGACATGAAGCCATAATAAGACATGAAGCCATAATAAGACATGAAGCCATAACAAGACATGAAGCCATAACAAGACATGAAGCCATAACAAGACATGAAGCCATAATAAGACATGAAGCCATAATAAGACATGAAGCCATAATAAGACATGAAGCCATAACAAGACATGAAGCCATAACAAGACATGAAGCCATAATAAGACATGAAGCCATAATAAGACATGAAGCCATAACAAGACATGAAGCCATAATAAGACATGAAGCCATAATAAGACATGAAGCCATAATAAGACATGAAGCCATAACAAGACATGAAGCCATAACAAGACATGAAGCCATAACAAGACATGAAGCCATAACAAGACATGAAGTCATAATAAGACATGAAGCCATAATAAGACATGAAACCATAACAAGACATGAAGCCATAACAAGACATGAAGCCATAACAAGACATGAAGCCATAATAAGACATGAAGCCATAACAAGACATGAAGCCATAACAAGACATGAAGCCATAATAAGACATTGAAGCCATAATAAGACATGAAGCCATAATAAGACATGAAGCCATAACAAGACATGAAGCCATAAAAAGACATGAAGCCATAACAAGACATGAAGCCATAAAAAGACATGAAGTCATAATAAGACATGAAGCCATAATAAGACATGAAGCCATAATAAGACATGAAACCATAACAAGACATGAAGCCATAATAAGACATGAAGCCATAACAAGACATGAAGCCATAACAAGACATGAAGCCATAATAAGACATGAAGCCATAATAAGACATGAAGCCATAATAAGACATGAAACCATAATAAGACTTGAAGCCATAATAAGACATGAAGCCATAATAAGACATGAAACCATAATAAGACATGAAGCCATAATAAGACATGAAGCCATAATAAGACATGAAGCCATAATAAGACATGAAGCTATAATAAGACATGAAGCCATAATAAGACATGAAGCCATAATAAGACATGAAGCCATAATAAGACATGAAACCATAATAAGACATGAAGCCATAACAAGACATGAAGCCATAATAAGACATGAAGCCATAACAAGACATGAAGCCATAATAAGACATGAAGCCATAATAAGACATGAAGCCATAATAAGACATGAAACCATAATAAGACATAAAGCCATAATAAGACATGAAGCCATAATAAGACATGAAGCCATAATAAGACATGAAGCCATAATAAGACATGAAGCCATAATAAGACATGAAGCCATAAGAAGACATGAAGCCATAATAAGACATGAAGCCATAACAAGACATGAAGCCATAATAAGACATGAAGCCATAATAAGACATGAAGCCATAATAAGACATGAAGCCATAACAAGACATGAAGCCATAACAAGACATGAAGCCATAACAAGACATGAAGCCATAACAAGACATGAAGTCATAATAAGACATGAAGCCATAATAAGACATGAAACCATAACAAGACATGAAGCCATAACAAGACATGAAGCCATAACAAGACATGAAGCCATAACAAGACATGAAGCCATAATAAGACATGAAGCCATAACAAGACATGAAGCCATAACAAGACATGAAGCCATAATAAGACATGAAGCCATAATAAGACATGAAGCCATAACAAGACATGAAGCCATAACAAGACATGAAGCCATAACAAGACATGAAGCCATAAAAAGACATGAAGTCATAATAAGACATGAAGCCATAATAAGACATGAAGCCATAATAAGACATGAAACCATAACAAGACATGAAGCCATAATAAGACATGAAGCCATAACAAGACATGAAGCCATAACAAGACATGAAGCCATAATAAGACATGAAGCCATAATAAGACATGAAGCCATAATAAGACATGAAACCATAATAAGACTTGAAGCCATAATAAGACATGAAGCCATAATAAGACATGAAACCATAATAAGACATGAAGCCATAATAAGACATGAAGCCATAATAAGACATGAAGCCATAATAAGACATGAAGCCATAATAAGACATGAAGCCATAATAAGACATGAAGCCATAATAAGACATGAAACCATAATAAGACATGAAACCATAATAAGACATGAAGCCATAACAAGACATGAAGCCATAATAAGACTTTGAAGCCATAACAAGACATGAAGCCATAATAAGACATGAAGCCATAACAAGACATGAAGCCATAATAAGACATGAAGCCATAATAAGACATGAAGCCATAATAAGACATGAAGCCATAATAAGACATGAAACCATAATAAGACATGAAGCCATAATAAGACATGAAGCCATAATAAGACATGAAGCCATAATAAGACATGAAGCCATAATTTTTACACAGAATCAATAATCTCCAAAGCACAAAACTAACACTTAATCACAAAAATTAAAACATGAACACAAAAAATGCGAGTCACGATCATATAAGACATATGAACACAAAAATATACATAAATACCGAAGATATGACAAGTAATCACCCATTACACCAAACTGACATGAGCACTTCAGACAAAATGTAGTTATAAACTTTTAGATACAATCATGATGACTAAAAAACTTGACAAAACCACAAAACTATCACATGATCACAAAAACTTGACATACAATCACCTGAGACATATAAAAAGATAATCATATACACTGAAAGTTTAACTTAAGCACTTACGACATATGAAGAAATTTTTTTACACAAATTGCACAAGCATTATACCAGGAACAATAAATCCATATTCTAAAAACACTTCTCGATCACCTTCATGAACACTAAATCTCTCGCCTACACAGTAGGCTTCTTCAGTCAAGTACAGACTGAAGAAGCCTACTGTGTAGGCGAAACGTTTCATAATAAAGATACCTAACTGTTGCATATGTGTCTTACCTAACAACCTGTCGGTATTTTATACCATTTTAATGTTCAACACTAAATCTGTTCACGAACACTTAAGGTAACTAAAAAAAATAACACGACTTACCAACCAAAATTTAAGTTATAATCACCGAAAAGTAAAACTGATTTGCACATTTCGTTTCCCAAACTGAATATTCATACCACATTTTTCATTCTATGTTATATATCACATTTCTTACCCATTATCACCCAAAACATTCTTCCTATACACACTTATCCTCACCCCGTATTATCACCTAGGGATATTTCAACTCGACGAAGCATCCTACCATTAGGAGACAGTGTAGGGGGTGTTAAGAGTGGTGATGGTTTGACCCCCATTTGAAAAGGGGCGGAGCCCCCTTTTCAAATGGGGGTCAAACCATCTTGAAAGCAACTGAGGCTACTCTATCCTTGGATCTTGAAAGCAACTGAGGCTACTCTATCCTTGGATCTTGAAAGCAACTGAGGCTACTCTATCCTTGGATCTTGAAAACAACTGAGGCTACTCTATCCTTGGATCTTGAAAGCAACTGAGGCTACTCTATCCTTGGATCTTGAAAGCAACTGAGGCTACTCTATCCTTGGATCTTGAAAGCAACTGAGGCTACTCTATCCTTGGATCTTGAAAGCAACTGAGGCTACTCTATCCTTGGATCAAGCGTGATTACCTCCCATTCTCAATTCATGGTTTGATCCCTACGAGTTTATAGTTTCCCCCATTAATATACAAACAACAATCAGAGAGTATTGGAAGTAACAAATGCGTCTGAAACAGAGAGTGAGATAGTCTCTCCTTGTAAACAGCATTGTTAGTGTGCAGTAACAGCAAGGATCCAGTAGGTGAGATTTGTATGTACGTGAATACATAATACTCAATACACTTCGGTAAATGGGGATCACGAAGCCATGTCAGAATACAATGAACTCAGACGGCATACAAGGCCAAGTCAAACTATACGTCAATTGAGAATTAGAGCATAAAATTGTTTGTTGGGAATGGACAGGCATTTACCTAGAGAAACAACACCAGGGCTAATACTCATCTTGTGTATAAGGTGGATTCAGTGAGACGGTGTCTGTGAATGCAAAAAAGGGAAAGATAATCTTTGATTTCTCTAATTTTCTTCCTCACTCGCGACTTGATGTGGTCCAGGAGAGACAGAAACATCGTCCAGGTTTCCTCTCCAACTTCTGAGTTAGACAGAAATAATTATTTATAACATGGTGGTCTTGATGGTTCTACCTTCCCAGTGTTAACACATGCTGGTCTTGATGGTTCTAGCCTCCCAGTGTTAACACATGGTGGTCTTGATGGTTCTACCTTCCCAGTGTTAACACATGCTGGTCTTGATGGTTCTAGCCTCCCAGTGTTAACACATGCTGGTCTTGATGGTTCTAGCCTCCCAGTGTTAACACATGGTGGTCTTGATGGTTCTACCTTCCCAGTGTTAACACATGCTGGTCTTGATGGTTCTAGCCTCCCAGTGTTAACACATGCTGGTCTTGATGGTTCTAGCCTCCCAGTGTTAACACATGCTGGTCTTGATAGTTCTACCTTCCCAGTGTTAACACATGCTGGTCTTGATGGTTCTAGCCTCCCAGTGTTAACACATGCTGGTCTTGATGGTTCTACCTTCCCAGTGTTAACACATGCTGGTCTTGATGGTTCTAGCCTCCCAGTGTTAACACATGCTGGTCTTGATGGTTCTAGCCTCCCAGTGTTAACACATGCTGGTCTTGATGGTTCTAGCCTCCCAGTGTTAACACATGCTGGTCTTGATGGTTCTACCTTCCCAGTGTTAACACATGCTGGTCTTGATGGTTCTAGCCTCCCAGTGTTAACACATGCTGGTCTTGATGGTTCTACCTTCCCAGTGTTAACACATGCTGATCTTGATGGTTCTAGCCTCCCAGTGTTAACACATGCTGGTCTTGATGGTTCTACCTTCCCAGTGTTAACACATGCTGGTCTTGATGGTTCTAGCCTCCCAGTGTTAACACATGCTGGTCTTGATGGTTCTAGTCTCCCAGTTTTAACACATGCTGGTCTTGATGGTTCTACCCTCCCAGTGTTAACACATGCTGGTCTTGATGGTTCTACCCTCCCAGTGTTAACACATGCTGGTCTTGATGGTTCTACCTTCCCAGTGTTAACACATGCTGGTCTTGATGGTTCTACCTTCCCAGTGTTAACACATGCTGGTCTTGATGGTTCTACCTTCCCAGTGTTAACACATGCTGGTCTTGATGGTTCTAGCCTCCCAGTGTTAACACATGGTGGTCTTGATGGTTCTACCTTCCCAGTGTTAACACATGGTGGTCTTGATGGTTTTAGCCTCCCAGTGTTAACACATACTGGTCTTGATGGTTATACCTTCCCAGTGTTAACACATGGTGGTCTTGATGGTTCTACCTTCCCAGTGTTAACACATGCCGGTCTTGATGGTTCTACCTTCCCAGTGTTAACACATGCTGGTCTTGATGGTTCTACCCTCCCAGTGTTAACACATGGTGGTCTTGATGGTTCTACCCTCCCAGTGTTAACACATGGTGGTCTTGATGGTTCTAACCCTCCCAGTGTTAACACATGGTGGTCTTGATGGTTCTACCCTCCCAGTGTTAACACATGGTGGTCTTGATGGTTCTACCCTCCCAGTGTTAACACATGGTGGTCTTGATGGTTCTACCCTCCCAGTGTTAACACATGGTGGTCTTGATGGTTCTACCCCCCCAGTGTTAACACATGGTGGTCTTGATGGTTCTACCCTCCCAGTGTTAACACATGGTGGTCTGGATGGTTCTACCCTCCCAGTGTTAACACATGCCGGTCTTGATGGTTCTACCTTCCCAGTGTTAACACATGGTGGTCTTGATGGTTCTACCTTCCCAGTGTTAACACATGGTGGTCTTGATGGTTCTACCTTCCCAGTGAACAATAGAAGGTCTAGCATCTTGCCTGTTTCCGACTTTGCAACAGTTTATTAGTCATAATACGGGTCCAGTTATTCCGCAAATTATGTGGTTTCTCAACAGAGTTTTTGGATTACAACTGGATGAATATAAACTAACCAATTATAATCTGAAATCATTAATAACAATATTTTAGGTGGAAATATTTACACATGTCGCTTTCTTAATACTCTTAAGAATATATACCATTTGGTACAACAGTGTGTTGAAATGTACTCACAAGTGCTAAAGTAATATGGGTGTTTGTGAGTGAGCGTGCGTTCACGTTTGGTACAATAATAATAATAATAATAATAATAATAATAATAATAATAATAATAATAATAATAATAATAATAATAATTTATTTTTATTATCACACCGGCCGATTCCCACCAAGGCAGGGTGGCCCGAAAAAGAAAAACTTTCACCATCATTCACTCCATCACTGTCTTGCCAGAAGGGTGCTTTACACTACAGTTTTTAAACTGCAACATTAACACCCCTCCTTCAGAGTGCAGGCCACTGTACTTCCCATCTCCAGGACTCAAGTCCGGCCTGCCGGTTTCCCTGAATCCCTTCATAAATGTTACTTTGCTCACACTCCAACAGCACGTCAATTTAAAAACCATTTGTCTCCATTCACTCCTATCAAACACGCTCATGCATGCCTGCTGGAAGTCCAAGCCCCTCGCACACAAAACCTCCTTTACCCCCTCCCTCCAACCCTTCCTAGGCCGACCCCTACCCCGCCTTCCTTCCACTACAGACTGATACACTCTTGAAGTCATTCTGTTTCGCTCCATTCTCCTCTACATGTCCGAACCACCTCAACAACCCTTCCTCAGCCCTCTGGACAACAGTTTTGGTAATCCCGCACCTCCTCCTAACTTCCAAACTACGAATTCTCTGCATTATATTCACACCACACATTGCCCTCAGACATGACATCTCCACTGCCTCCAGCCTTCTCCTCGCTGCAACATTCATCACCCACGCTTCACACCCATATAAGAGCGTTGGTAAAACTATACTCTCATACATTCCCCTCTTTGCCTCCAAGGACAAAGTTCTTTGTCTCCACAGACTCCTAAGTGCACCACTCACTCTTTTTCCCTCATCAATTCTATGATTCACCTCATCTTTCATAGACCCATCCGCTGACACGTCCACTCCCAAATATCTGAATACATTCACCTCCTCCATACTCTCTCCCTCCAATCTGATATTCAATCTTTCATCACCTAATCTTTTTGTTATCCTCATAACCTTACTCTTTCCTGTATTCACCTTTATTTTCTTCTTTTGCACACCCTACCAAATTCATCCACCAATCTCTGCAACTTCTCTTCAGAATCTCCCAAGAGCACAGTGTCATCAGCAAAGAGCAGCTGTGACAACTCCCACTTTGTGTGTGATTCTTTGTCTTTTAACTCCACGCCTCTTGCCAAGACCCTCGCATTTACTTCTCTTACAACCCCATCTATAAATATATTAAACAACCACGGTGACATCACACATCCTTGTCTAAGGCCTACCTTTACTGGGAAAAAATTTCCTTCTTTCCTACATACTCTAACTTGAGCCTCACTATCCTCGTAAAAACTCTTCACTGCTTTCAGTAACCTACCTCCTACACCATACACTTGCAACATCTGCCACATTGCCCCCTATCCACCCTGTCATATGCCTTTTCCAAATCCATAAATGCCACAAAGACCTCTTTAGCCTTATCTAAATACTGTTCACTTATATGTTTCACTGTAAACACCTGGTCCACACACCCCCTACCTTTCCTAAAGCCTCCTTGTTCATCTGCTATCCTATTCTCCGTCTTACTCTTAATTCTTTCAATTATAACTCTACCATACACTTTACCAGGTACACTCAACAGACTTATCCCCCTATAATTTTTGCACTCTCTTTTATCCCCTTTGCCTTTATACAAAGGAACTATGCATGCTCTCTGCCAATCCCTAGGTACCTTACCCTCTTCCATACATTTATTAAATAATTGCACCAACCACTCCAAAACTATATCCCCACCTGCTTTTAACATTTCTATCTTTATCCCATCAATCCCGGCTGCCTTACCCCCTTTCATTTTGCCTACTGCCTCACGAACTTCCCCCACACTCACAACTGGCTCTTCCTCACTCCTACAAGATGTTATTCCTCCTTGCCCTATACACGAAATCACAGCTTCCCTATCTTCATCAACATTTAACAATTCCTCAAAATATTCCTTCCATCTTCCCAATACCTCTAACTCTCCATTTAATAACTCTCCTCTCCTATTTTTAACTGACAAATCCATTTGTTCTCTAGGCTTTCTTAACTTGTTAATCTCACTCCAAAACTTTTTCTTATTTTCAACAAAATTTGTTGATAACATCTCACCCACTCTCTCATTTGCTCTCTTTTTACATTGCTTCACCACTCTCTTTAACTTCTCTCTTTTTCTCCATATACTCTTCCCTCCTTGCATCACTTCTACTTTGTAAAAACTTCTCATATGCTAATTTTTTCTCCCTTACTACTCTCTTTACATCATCATTCCACCAATCGCTCCTCTTCCCTCCTGCACCCACTTTCCTGTAACCACAAACTTCTGCTGAACACTCTAACACTACATTTTTAAACCTACCCCATACCTCTTTCGACCCCATTGCTATGCTCCATTAGCCCATCTATCCTCCAATAGCTGTTTATATCTTACCCTAACTGCCTCCTCTTTTAGTTTATAAACCTTCACCTCTCTCTTCCCTGATGCTTCTATTCCCCTTTGTATCCCATCTACCTTTTACTCTCAGTGAGCTACAACTAGAAAGTGATCTGATATATCTGTGGCCCCTCTATAAACATGTACATCCTGAAGTCTACTCAACAGTCTTTTATCTACCAATACATAACCCAAAAAACAAACTACTGGTCATTTCGCCCAAACATCATATCGTGTATACTTATTTATCCTCTTTTTTTTAAAAAATATGTATTACCTTAACTAAACCCCTTTCATACAAAGTTCAATCAAAGGGCTCCCTTTTATCATTTACACCTGGCACCCAAACTTACCTACCACACCCTCTTTTAAAATTTTTCTCCTACTTTAGCATTAAAGTCCCCTACCACAATTACTCTCTCACTTGGTTCAAAGGCTCCTATACATTCACTTAACATCTCCCAAAATCTCTCTCTCCCCCTCTGCATTCCTCTCTTCTCCAGGTGCATACACGCTTATTATGACCCACTTCTCGCATCCAAACCTTGACTTTAATCCACATAATTCTTGAATTTACACATTCATATTCTCTTTTCTCCCTTTCCCAAACTGATCATTTAAATTACTGCTACCCCTTCCTTTGCTCTAACTCTCTCAGATACTCCAGATTTATCCCATTTATTTCCCCCACTGAAACTCTCCTACCCCCTTCAGCTTTGTTTCGCTTAGGGCCAGGACATCCAACTTCTTTTCATTCATAACATCAGCAATCATCTGTTTCTTGTCATCCGCACTACATCCACGCACATTTAAGCAACCCAGTTTTATAAAGTTTTTCTTCTTCTCTTTTTTAGTAATTGTATACAGGAGAAGGGGTTACTAGCCCATTGCTCCCGGCATTTTAGTCGCCTCATACGACACGCATGGCTTACGGAGGAAAGATTCTTTTCCACTTCCCCATGGACAAATAATAATAATAATAATAATAATCTTTATTTCTACAAGTAGATGTACAAGGTATACAGTCCTAGCTGACATCAATCACATACTACTATATAGAAAACCCTTTGTTATGCAGAGCATTTCGGGCAAATTAGGTAATTTTTTTTTCCCAGAATGCGACCCACACCAGTCGACTAACACTCAGGTACACATTTTAGTGATGGGTGAACAGTGGACATCAGGTCTCATAAGAAAACACGTCCGGGAGTCTTAGGGGTCCGGAGATCGACCCCCGGACCTCAGTGTGTGAGCTGAGAACACTAGCAATCGGTTTGGTTAGAAACGACTCAGACTGTGACTGACAAAAACAAGTCCCTAGATAAGCTAACTTCAGAACCATAGAGGCAATAATACAGCTTGCAAGAACAATAGGATGACCAGTCTGCAAAACAAGGATAATTGTGGAAGGAACAGTGAACATCACAGCATCAATTAAAGAAGGAGAAGACCAAAAAACGACCCTAACTGGGAGTCGTCACCAAGTCCCTCACGAAAGGCAAAAAAAAAAAAAATCCTTGTTACTAAAACTGAGTTCAGCAATTCCCAAACCCGACTATGACAGTGCATAGATGTCAGAGCAAATTGGGTCAAGAGGTGAACGTGGGACCAGAGATACAGTGTCTCATGACACATAACCTCCGAAAGCGTCAATTATCACTAACGTTCAATGGTGGTCTGTGAACAGAGTTACCCAAAGTTATGAAATGTATGACCTGGGTTACCAACGTTCTCCCAGACAGAGCAGAGATGAGGTTTCCTCGAACAGGAGCTGTGGGAGGCAGAGGGAGGAAGGCCTGTAGATATAACCTCATGTAACTCCTGCCCATTTAACACTCACGCCAACAACCAAACAAGCAAGTGGGTAGTTTGCAGCAAGGGCAGCCAGTCAAAACTTTCCTTTGACAAGCACAGAGAGGTGTACATGTTACATCCTACCTATGTACATAAGCTAAATACATATCAAATAACAATGATATAAAGGAAGAAATTTTTGTTTTAGCTGTTAATGGAAAGAACAATATTATATGAGATGAAAGGGAATATATACATAATAATTATGGCGTCCTTTTCTGAGGACACTATACTACCCTTCCAGTGTTATGGCGTCCTTTTCTGAGGACACTATACTACCCTTCCAGTGTAAACATATGATAGTGTTGATGGTTCTACTCTCCATCTGGAGTAGACGGTAGAACCCTGGGCTGTTACTGAACATTAAAATGGTATAAAGTACCGACAGATTGTTAGGTAAGACACATATGCAACAGTTAGGTATCTTTATTTCGAAACGTTTCGCCTACACAGTAGGCTTCTTCAGTCGAGTACAGAAAAGTTGATAGAAGCAGAAGATACTTGAAGACGATGTAATCAGTCCATCACCCTTAAAGTTTTGAGGTGGTTAGTCCCTCAGTCTGGAGAAGAGCTTTTCTGTACTCGACTGAAGAAGCCTACTGTGTAGGCGAAACGTTTCGAAATAAAGATACCTAACTGTTGCATATGTGTCTTACCTAACAGGCTGTTACTGATGGCAACAAGTAGTCCAATGTACGAACCACAGTCTGGCTGATCTGGCACAGACTTTAAGTATCTGTCCAGCTCCCTCTTGAAGGCAGCCAGGGGCCTATTGGTAATTCCCCTTATTCAGAGTGGGAAGCTGTTGAACAGTCTTGGGCCCCATAAACTTATGGTGTTTTCTCTTAGTGTACCAATGGCGCCCCTACTTTTCACTGGGGGTATTTTGCACTGCCTGCCCAGTCTTTTACTTTCGTAGGGAGAGACTTCAGTGTGCAGATTCGGGACCATTCCTTCTAGGATTTTCCAAGTGTAGATTATGATATATATCTCTAGCCTGCGTTCCAGAGAGAACAAGTCAAGTGCTTTCAAGCGTTCCCAGTAGTTGAGGTGTTTGATAGAACTTGTATGTACAGTAAAGGTTCTCTGTACACTCTCTAGATCTGCAATTTCACTTGCAGTGAATGGAGATGTTAATAAGAACATAAAAACATAAGAAAGAACACTGCAACAGGCCTACTGACCCACGCGGAGCAGGTCCATGTCCCCCCCGGATTAGACCAATGACCCACCCCACGGATTATCCCAATGACCCACTCAGTCTGGTCATGCCCACTCAAGGATGGAGCACTGTGCCAGACCCAGCACCAAAGCTAGTCAGGTCCAACTCACACCCACCCACACCCACTCATGTATTTATCTAACCTATTTTTAAAACTACACAACGTTTTAGCCTGAATAACTGTACTCGGGAGTTTGTTCCACTCATCCACAACTCTATTACCAAACCAGTGCTTTTCTATATCCTTTCTGAATCTGAATTTTTCCAACTTGAAACCATTGCTGCGAGTCCTGTCTTGGCTGGAAATTTTCAGCACGCTATTTACATCCCCTTTATTTATTCCTGTTTTCCATTTATACACCTCGATCATATCCCCCTAATTCTACACCTTTCGAGAGAGTGCAGATTCAGGGCCCTCAGTCTATCCTCATAGGGAAGATTTCTGATACATGGGATCATCTTTGTCATCCTCCTTTGTACGTTTACCAGAGCATTTATATCCATTCTGTAATACGGTGACCAGAACTGAGCAGCATAGTCTAAATGAGGCCTAACCAAGGATATATAGAGTTGAAGAACAACCTGAGGACTTCTATTATTTATACTTCTAGATATGAAGCCAAGAATTCTGTTAGCTTTATTTCGAACACTAAAGCACTGTTGTCTTGGTTTTAGATTACTGCTAACCAGAACTCCTAAATCCTTTTCGCGATCGGTAGTATTAAGATCTATATTATTTAGTTTATAGGTGGCATGGTTATTTAACTGTCCAACATTTAGAACTTTGCATTTGTCAATATTAAACTGCATCTGCCACTTCTCCGACCATTGCGTCAGTTTATTCAAATCATCCTGGAGTGCTCTAATGTCCTCATTAGAATGAATTGGACGGCCTATTTTGGTGTCATCAGCAAATTTGCTTATGTCGCTATTTATTCCCTCATCTATGTCGTTTATGTAAATTGTGAACAACAACGGGCCCAACACTGACCCCTGAGGAACACCGCTTGTGACGTGCCCCCATTCTGATTTCTCTCCATTTATGCAAACTCTCTGTTGTCTATTTGTCCGCCATGCCTCTACCCAGGAAAAAATTTCTCCTCCTATTCCGTGTGCCTTAAGTTTCCTCAATAGTCTCTGGTGTGGAACTCTATCGAAAGCTTTACTGAAGTCCATATACACAATATTATATTCATTACCATGATCTACCTCTTCAAACACTTTAGTGAAAAAAGTTAGTAAATTCGTAAGACAGGAACGCCCCTTGTAAAACTGTGTTGAGATTCATTAATCAATCTGTGCCTATCAAGATGGCTACGAATTGCTTCGGCAATTACTGATTCCATAAATTTTCCCACTATGGAGGTAAGGCTTATTGGTCTATAGTTCGAAGCCAAGGACCTGTCACCTGCCTTGTAAATAGGTATTACATTTGCCATTTTTCACTTATCAGGCACTATGCCAGTTTGTAGTAATATGTTAAAAAGATTAGCCAAAGGTATGCTAAGTTCCTCTTTACACTCCTTTAACACCCTTGCAAACAGTTCATCAGGACCTGGGAATTTGTTAGGTTTTAGTTTCTCTATTTGTCTGAGGACCATGTCACTAGTTACCGCAATCGTACATAGTTTATTATCGTGTTCTACATAATCTATTATTTCAGGAATATCGCTAGTATTTTCCTGGGTGAAAACTGAGAGGAAGTAGGTATTTAGTATTTCACACATATCCTTATCACTGTCAGTGATCTGACCAGAGTTACTCTTAAGTTGGCCAATTTTGTCCCTAATCTTACTTCTGTATACCTGAAAGAACCCTTTTGGGTTAGTCTTTGAATCCCTTGCGACCTTAGCCTCATAATCCCTTTTTGCTTTTCTTATTCCTTTTTTTATTTCTCTCTTTAATTGAATATATTGATTTCTTAACTGCCCATCCCCTCTTTTGATACGCCTATATATGCGCCTATATATGCCTCTCTTTTGAGCAATGAGATGTTTTAATCTATTGTTCATCCATTTGGGATCATTTTTGTTAGATCTAATTTCCCTACTCGGAACAAATGTTGTCTGGGCAGTTAGAACTATGCTCTGAAAAACGTCATATTGGCAACCAAGATCACCTACCTGACCCATAGTCAGGACATCCCAATTTAGAACACCCAAGTAATTTTTCAATCCCATGAAGTCGGCCAAGTGAAAATCTGGGACAGAGATTTGATTGCAGTTATCTGGGCAATTCCATGATATATTGAAACTAAGTGATTTGTGATCACTTTCCCCAAGCTCATCATTAACCTCAAGATTATTAATTAGTGAATCTTTGTTGGCAAGAAGCAAGTCAAGCAGATTATTTCCTCTAGTTGGTTCTATCACAACCTGTTCTAAAAAGCAATCCTGAACCGTATCAAGAAAGTCACTAGACTCAAGATTTCCTGTCATATTGTAATGTACAGCAGTATTCCAGCCTAGAGAGAACAAGTGATTTGAAAAGGATCATCATTGGCTTAGTATCTCTCGTTTTGAACGTTGTCATTATCCACCCTATCATTTTCTTTGCAGTTGTGATTGTTGCACTGTTGTGATCCTTAAAAGTGGCATCCTCAGACATTACCACTCCCAGGTTCCTCACATTATTTTTTTCGCCCTATTGTATTATCATAGTTTGTAGTATACTCAGTTCTAGTTATTATCTCCTGCAGTTTTCCATAACGGAGTAGTTAGAATTTATCTTCAATGAACACCATATTGTTTTCTATCCCCTATTGGAAAACTTTGTTTATAACTTCCTGGAGGTTAACTGTGTCCTCAGTGGATGACAGTCTCATGCAGATCCTAGTATCGTCTGCAAAGAATGATACGGTGCTGTGGATTACATCTCTGTCTATGTCTGATATGAGGATGAGGAACAGAATGGGGGTTATACTGTGCCTTGTGGAATGGAGCTTTTCACTATGGCAGCCTCCAATTTAACTCTGTTTACCACTGCTCTTTGTGTTCGATTGGTTAGGAAGTTGAAGATCCATCTCCCCAATTTGCCAGTTATTCCTTTAGCACGTATTTTGTGCGCTATTACGCCATGATCGCACTTGTTAAAGGCTTTTGCAAAGTCTGTGTATACTACATCTGCATTCTGTTATTCTTCCAGTGTATCCAAGACCATATCATAGTGGTTTAGTAGTTGCGAGAGGCAGGAGCGACCTGCCCTGAACCCATGTTGCCCTGGATTGAGTAGTTTTTGGGAATCCAAGTGGTATGCAATCGTGCTTCTTAGCACTCTTTCAAAAATTTTTATGGTGTGGGACGTTAGAGCTATTGGTTTGTAGTGTAAACACATCACACATGCTAGTTTTGATGGTTCTACCCTTCCTGAATAAACACATGCTAATCTTGATGGCTCTACTCTCCCAGTGTAAACACATGGTGGTGTTAATCTTTCTGTCTTTCCAGTGTAAACCTCTCTCGACCTCCCTCCCACACACGCACACATATGCACACACAAAACACAGACAACATACAAAACACACACAAACACACGCACACTGCACCCAACATACATTGCGCATAACACGCAACACACACTCAACACCCACACAAAACACACATGCACACACAAATACACACACACACACACACACACACACACACACACACACGCACCCACACACACACACACACACACACCACACACACACACACACACACACACACACACACACACACACACACACACACACACACACACACACATATACACACACACAGAGGGAGAGGACCTAGTAGCGATCAGTGAAGAGGCGGGGCCAGGAGCTGAGTCTCGACCCCTGCAACCCCAATTAGGTGAGTACAATTAGGTGAGCACACTAACACAAACACACACACACTTACATACATATACACACACACACATACACACACACACATACACACAAACATACATACACACATACTGTGATGTAGTTCAACTATGCTTGGTGTGATGTAGGTCAACTATGCTTGGTTTGATGTAGGTCAACTATGCTTGGTGTGATGTAGGTCAACTATGCTTGGTGTGATGTAGGTCAACTATGCTTGGTGTGATGTAGTTCAACTATGCTTGGTGTGATGTAGGTCAACTATGCTTGGTGTGATGTAGGTCAACTATGTTTGGTAGGTCGATAAGGGAGACCTAATTTAACCAATTATATGGTCACACCTTGCCTTGGCAAATGGCTGTCAGACACTCCTTTTGGCTTAAGTCTGAGGTTTTTTTGTTCTTGATGGCATCAGACCTCAGCGTCAGGTCGTAACATGTGGTCTACGCCTAATGGGGAACGGGGTGCTTAGAGGATCATATAAGCCCAAGGAACAGCATGATCAGGGAGTTGAGCAGAACTCTGGCCTGTGTGCAGAGCTGAGTTGGAGAGTCTCAGGAGGAGACTCTGTTGGAGACATTGGGCAGAGTACTGGCTTGGAGCAGTACTCGTGCTGTGTAGGTCTTGGGACCTGTGGCTTAGTTCCTGTGGTGAACTATCCTCTGAACTATATTGTAAGTTATATTCATTCTCGTCAAGTTGATTGTGTTCCCTGTCTCACTGCTTATATATACCATCCCATTTATCTAAACCACAATAATGTTCTCCTGTTCCCAAATATATTATTGTACAAGGACTTAATAATAAACTGTGTTTGAATGGAATAGTAATATTCACTGTCCCCGTTATCTATTTCTTATACTTTATTTTGAAGAGTGGGCGAGTCATACGGTAGTGAGTCGAGTTAATGAGAGTGTGGTGGTGGTCACCACTGACCTGTTATACCTACCTACCTGCCTCCTTCCTGCTCACTCCTGTCTCCCTCCTACCTACTCCCTCCCAATTACTCACATATTCCTCAATTACTTCCGAATTCAACAATTATCCATTACGTTCCAATACCCCCCTACATGACAATACACATTCACACGCACACACACACACACACACACACACCAGACAACATCTCTCCGTGGGTCCTTAAAGAGGGAGCAGAGATATTGTGTGTGCCATTAACAAAGATCTTCAACACATCATTTGAAACTGAGCAACTCCCTGAGGAATGGAAGATGGCAAATGTAGTCCCAATTTTTAAAAAGGGAGACAGACATGAGGCACTAAACTACAGACCTGTATCACTAACGTGTATAGTATGCAAGGTCATGGAGAAGATCATCAGGAGGAGAGTGGTGGAGCACCTGGAAAGAAACAAGTGTATAATTGACAACCAGCATGGTTTCAGGGAAGGAAAATCCTGTGTCACAAACCTACTAGAGTTTTATGACAAGGTGACAGAAGTAAGACAAGAGAGAGAGGGGTGGATCGACTGCATTTTTTTGGACTGCAAAAAGGCCTTCGACACAGTTCCTCACAAGAGGTTACTGAAAAGCTAGAAGATCAGGCACACATAACAGGAAAGGCACTGCAATGGATCAGAGAATACCTGACAGGGAGGCAACAACGAGTCATGGTACGTGACGAGGTGTCAGAGTGGGCGCTTGTGACAAGCGGGGTTCCACAGGGGTCAGTCCTAGGACCTGTGCTGTTCTTGGTATATGTGAACGACATAACGGAAGGGATAGACTCAGAATTATCCTTGTTTGCAGATGATGTGAAGTTAATGAGAAGAATCAAATCGGATGAGGATCAGGCAGGACTACAAAGAGACCTGGACAGGCTGCAAGCCTGGTCCAGCAACTGGCTCCTTGAGTTTAACCCTTCCAAATGCAAAGTCATGAAGATTGGGGAAGGGCAAAGAAGACCGCAGACACAATATAGTTTAGATGGCCAAAGACTGCAAACCTCACTCAAGGAAAAAGATCTGGGGGTGAGTATAACACCGAGCATATCTCCTGAGGCGCACATAAATCAGATAACTGCTGCAGCATACGGGCGCCTGGCAAACCTACGGATAGCGTTCCGATACCTCAGTAAGGAGTCGTTCAAGACCCTGTATACCATTTACGTCAGGCCCATACTGGAGTATGCAGCACCAGTTTGGAATCCACACCTAGTCAAGCACGTCAAGAAATTAGAGAAAGTGCAAAGGTTTGCAACAAGACTAGTCCCAGAGCTACGGGGATTGTCCTACGAAGAAAGGTTGAGGGAAATCGGCCTGACGACACTGGAGGCCAGGAGGGTCAGGGGAGACATGATAACAACATATAAAATACTGCGCGGAATAGACAAGGTGGACAAAGACAGGATGTTCCAGAGATGGGACACAGACACAAGAGGTCACAATTGGAAGTTGAAGACTCAGATGAATCGAAGGGATGTTAGGAAGTATTTCTTCAGTCATAGAGTAGTCAAGTCATGGAATAGTCTAGAAAGTGAAGTAGTGGAGGCGGGAACCATACATAGTTTTAAGGCGAGGTATGATAAAGCTCATGTAGCAGGGAGAGAGAGGACCTAGTAGCAATCAGTGAAGAGGCGGGGCCAGGAGCTATGACTCGACCCCTGCAACCACAAATAGGTGAGTACAAATAGGTGAGTACACACACACACACACACACACACACACACACACACACATACACACACACAATACTGAGAGGAACTGACAAGGTGGACAAAGACAGGATGTTCTAGAAATGGGACACAGTTGGAAGTTGAAGACGCAGATGAATCACAGGGATGTTAGGGAGTATTTCTTCAGCCACAGAGTAGTCAGGAAGTGGAATAGTTTGGGAAGCGAAGTAGTGGAGGCAGGATCCATACATAGCTTTAAGCAGAGGTATGATAAAGCTCACGGTTCAGGGAGAGTGACCTAGTAGCGACCAGTTAAGAGGAGGGGCCAGGAGCTAGGACTCGACCCCTGCAACCTCAGCTAGGTGAGTACAATCACACACACACACACACACACACACACACACACACACACACACATAAACAGCACACACACGCACTACAAAACCTAACACATTAAAAAAATAAAAAAAGGGAGACGAAGAGGGGAAGTCGAAGACATAGGGGTTTAGAGGAAGAGGGGTCTGGAAAGAATGAATGGATGGAAGAGCAATGTAAAAGGATGGAACAATAGTGGAAAAGCAAAGTAGGCGAGCTTTCAGTGAAAATGGAAAAGAGGATGGAGGCAGAGAAGAAGAAATAAGAGTCACGAGCTGAAGCCACAGAAGCCAAGATACGGGCTCTAGAAGATGAGAAAAATATGCTGAAGCAAGTTACAGGGCTAGTACCCATAGGACACATGGCATCTGAAGCAGGTACACTCCTATTAAACAAGGGGCCCAGTGGAGGAGACAAGACTAATGCTAAGGCCCTATCAGTCCACCAAGCAAGGCTGAGGAATGAGGGGGGCGAGCTGTTGGGTGCAGTGATAGCAGTAAGTGAGGGGGTGCAGATAGAGAAGATGACAGGTCCCATGCAGAGGCACAACCAAACCACCAAGAGCTACATCAAAAAATAAGGGAGGCAATGGCTATGTACAAACAGGATCCAGAGACACAGAGAAAGGCAATGGGAGGAGGAGAGGGTGAGGTCAGTCTTTATTCATGGGCTTCAGAAGAGCAATGGGAGGACACACAATGAAACACAGCAGATAGAAAAACACGGGATTGAAAACGTCATCAAAGAAATAGGCAAGCTCACCGGAATGATAGCAGATGCCATCTTTCTAACTGGATATCAGATCTTAAGGAATGACAGAGTGAATAGAGAGGGTGGTGGAATGGCACTGCTCATCGAAAAACAATGACATTCTGAGGAGCTGCAGAGAGAAGACAGAGGAGAAAAATGAGACTACATAATAGAAATATTTCAGTCTGGAGATCCCAAGGTGGTAATTGCAGTAATGTATAACCCACCACAGAATAACAGGAGACCAGGACTAGAATATGATGAGACTAACAGAGCAATGGATGACACACTGGATGAAGTGGCTAGAAGGGACCATATGGGTAGAGCAAAGCTACTGGTTGTGGGTGACTTCAACTGCAAAGAATTCCACTGGGAAAACCTGAAGCCACATGGGGGCCCAGAAACGTGGAGGGTAAGGATGCATCAGCAAGTTAGGGACTCTACTAGAGAGAGAGGGGGATGGGGAAGATGAACCAGCAAGACTTAGCCTAGTATACACCTTAAGTAGTGCAGATATTGAGGACATCACGTATGAAAGGCCCCTTGCAACTAGTGATCATGTGGTTGTGGTTCTGGGCTTTGAATACATAGTAGAGTTACTAGTGCAGAGGGAAGCAGAAAGGGCAGAGCGGAGGAAGCCAAACTACAAGAAAGGGAACTATACAGGCTTGAGTAACTTCCTGCACGGGGTTCGTGGGACAGAGAATGGGGGGAAATTTCATCAATGAGATATGGAAGGGTTTAAAAAACAATATGCAAGGCTAGAAGTGAGATTTGTACCCAAGAGAACAGAAATAACGATTTTAAAGACTATTTTTTGTGGCCCCCCAGATTGGAGAATTTTTAAAATCGTGCTAAAGTCTTTCCCGTTTTTAGCGATTTTTCAAATATTTTATTTTTTGGGGTTGATCCTGTGGTCAGGGGAGGAGCATATTTCTAAAAGTGCCCGGGGAAAGAAGTTTGTGCCTGTGCGTACTACTCAGCCAAGTATCAGGCCCTCAACGGAACCCACTCCAAATGAGAAGGGAAACTCTAGCCCTGATACTTGCACTGGGGCATTATGACTCTTCCTGGGGCAATCACTTCATGTGGTCACCGTCTACAGTGATCACAACCCGCTCATCTATGAGGAGTCATAATACACGACTGATAAGTTGGAGTCTCATGTTTCAACCATACAACCTATCAATTCGCCATACACCCGGAAATGATAAATCCTGGTAAGCTTTATCTGTATATAGGTTCGATGTGTTAGGGACTAATGTGTAGTAAGCATTATACTTACCACCCCTATGTATAAAAAATGTTTATAGGTTTTGTTTTAGTGAGGGAACACTTGCTGCCGTCACAAGTGTCTTGAACCTACGTTAGCTCTACTGTCTGCTGCCTCGTTCTAAATTGTGTTTGACAGGAAGTCTCTTGGAGGTGAACACTATTATGAGCAGGAAAGGTGAGAGGAACAGAGGTTCCATTATTGTTTAGTGCCATGGCGGCACACTACCCATGGAGGGGAGGCTTAGTCCCGGCTAATAGAGCACCTTTTGGGGTGGGAGTGTGGCATGCTATGAGTATGTTACATTTCATTCGGCGTATGACACACTCCCATATAGGCTGCCTCCCAGTTCACAAACCAAGTACTAAAGATTTAACGATAAATAGCAGCCCCATCGTTATATCAGTGCTTCGGCTCATCGGCCAATCACAGACAAGTCCACCAAAGCCGTGAAGCAATGTGGTTCACTTGTAAGACTCGAATTGACAGACTTGTCTTGGCTGCTGGTCGTTCCGTTCACGGCACATTCTCTGGAACTTGCATTTTTGCCTCCTTTATTCACCGTCTTGTACACACACTCTTATATTACTGTATATATTGTAAAAAAAAAAATAGCTTGTCTATTTGCTGAAGGAAATACAAGTCATATATTGTAGATAAATGGTTCACAGAACCGACAAGTTGATAAATTAGACTCATGTGCAACACTTGGGTATCTTTATTGATGGACTGATTGCATCGACTCCAGGCTGAGGGACTGATAGCCTCAAACTCCTTCGGTTCTTCACCATTCTTCTTTGTATGGACTGATGAAGCCACTGTGTGGCGAAACGTTTCCTCAATAAAAATACCCAAGTGTTGCACATGTGTCTACTTTATAGTCATATATTGCTGTTGAATTTTAATTGCTCCATTTTGCCCATATTACAACCAGGAGTTCGCACCATACGACACCTGTGTATGTAATAATGGGTAAGGTGTTCCAACGAATGGGCAGGTCTTCCAGTGAAGGGGCAAGGTCTTCCAGCGAAGGGGCAAGGTCTTCCAGCGAAGCGACAAAGGCTTCTAGTGAAGGGACAAGATCTTCCAGCGAAGGGGCAAGGTCTTCTAGCAAATAGACAAGGACTTCCAGTACCCCTGGCTGTCTTTAAGAAGGCACTGGACAGGCACCTAAAGTCAGTACCTGACCAACCGGGCTGTGTTTCATACGTCAGTTTGCGTGTGGCAGGCAGTAACAGCCTGGTTGATCAGATCCTAATCCACCATGAGGCCTGGCCTCAGACCGAGCCGCGAAGGCGCTGACCTCCGGAACCCTCTCCAGGTAAACTCCAGTAAGGGGCAAGGTCTTCCAGCGAAGGGACAAAGGCTTCTAGTCAAGGGACAAGGTCCTCCAACAAAGGGACGTCTGTCAGTGAGGGAGCAAGGTCTTCTAGTGAATAGACAAGGTCTTCCAGCGAAGGGGCAATGTTTTCCAGCTAAGGGGCAAAGTCCAGCGAAGAAGCAAGGTCTTCCAGCGAAGTGGTAAGTTCTTCTAGCGAAGGAACAATGTCTTCTAGCGAAGGGGCAAGGCCTTCTAGCAAAGGGCAAGGTCTTCCAGTGATAGGGCAAGGTCTTCTAGCGAAGGGTCAAGGTTTCCCAGAGAAGGAGCAGGGTCTTACAGATGAGGAATAAGAGAATTCAAGGAAGGGGCGAAGTCTTCCAGGGAAGGGACAAGGATACCCAAGATCAAGGCGAGGGTTTCCAGAGGAGATACGAGGGTTTCAGGATTAGCAATAAGGAGTTTAAAGGGATTAACAAAGGTTTCCATGATAGAGGCGAGGTGATGGATAAACTGTATAGCTGTCTTGTCTTAAGGCAGGTCCGATCCAGCTAGGGTGAACAAATTTATTGCAGGGTTAATGCCAGGGACTTTCTCAGATTACTGAAAAACTTCAAGAGGTGTGTGTGTGTGTGTATGTGTTTGTGTGTGTGTGTGTGTGTGTGTGTGTGTGTGTGTGTGTGTGTGTGTGTGTGTGTGTGGAGGCTGCAAACGTGGTTCCTGCCACTAGTAGTAGAGTATCCTGTGGCAGGTGGAAGTAGTCTTAGGGAGACAAACGGCAACAGATAAGGACAGATTAGTACTTGTAAGGAGGTTATTCAGAAACACAAAGGTTTCCATAGTAGCACTGTTTTGTATTGATGGACAATGCCATGTGGAGGCAGGATTATTTTTAGCGGACGCAGCAACGGGGATGCTAGAGTCTGCAGGAGGTGCTGTGGCGGGTGAATGTGGGATCCCACCTTACTTATCAGAAGTGATGCTGTGTTTGTGTTCTCATACTACACACACGCTCCACACACACCCAAGATAGAAGAAAGAGGTAGTGTGGGGAAGTGCTCAACGTCTGAATGTTTGAAGGATCATAACTGACGCTAAAGCAGTGTGTTGAAGCACTGCAAAGGGGGTACAAAAAATATTGTAAATAGGGAAAATGAATATAGAGAATACTGGGGGTCTCAGTATTCCAAATATTCATTGTTATTATGGTTAGACAGAGATGTAAGCCATAGCTCTGTGTCTTCATTTGCAGATGACACCCGAATTGTCATGACAGCGTCCTTCATCGAAGACACTGCAAGACTCCAGGCGGACATCAACCAAATCTTCAAATGGGCCACTCAAAACAACATGAAGTTCAATGAAGAGAAATTTCAACTACGAAGATATGGAAAACTCGAGGAAATTAAAACTGTATCAGGGTATACGACAAATTCTAACCATACAATAGAGCGAAAAAGAAATGTGAAAGACTTGGGAGAGATAATGTCAGAGGATCTCACCTTCAAAGACTCAGCAGGAGAAACAACACAGTAAGTCTCAGGGGCCCGAAACTGTTCAACTGCCTCCCAGCATACATAAGGGGGATTACCAATAGACCCCTGGCTGTCTTCTAGAAGACACTGGACAGGCACGTAAAGTCAGTACCTGTCCAGCCGGGATGTGGTTCGTACGTCAGTTTGCTTGCGGCCATCAGTAACAGCCTAGTTGATCAGACCCTGATTCACAATAAAGCCTGTCCTCAGACCGAGCCGCGGGGGCGTTGACCCCCGAAACCCTCTCCAGGTATAATCTAGGTATTAGTCATTATTATTTTGGCTAGTATGACCAATCCCTTAAGTTGTCTGGGACGGACTTAGAGTGTATGTTGTCCGCCTGTCAACACTTGCATCCCTGATGTTGTCCTCCGCCCAGATTAGTATACCGCTTGAGAGGGAGTTTAATTTAGGCTCTCAAGGAAACAAGTATTTCCCACACGGATAATGCCATAACATTAGTTCAACTGAGAACACAAATAGACTGTAACATCGAAGGACGAAATAAAATGCTTCACTGAAAGCAATTTGCTTGACACATTAAATAAAATAATCCTGATAAACAGAAGACATGAATATGCAATATATTAATCATGAAAATCCTATAAATAACCTAAACAAAATGTATAATAAATCAGGGAATTATCAGACGTTGCTAAGACTAACTATTTACTGCTAAAAGCACATATACACTTATAATAATGAGATTAAGACACATGTGCAACATCTGGGTATCTTTTTTGAAACTTTTTCGCCATCCAGTGGTTTTTTAAAAATACAAATTCAAAAACATAATTTAAAGACAGAAAAAACCCTAAATCCCAAAAAGGGGAAAAACATCCCTCAACCGGGAAAGTAGGGAACAGCCCCAAAGTCGGGGAGTTTCCCTAAAGCAAAAGCCCAGGATCCGGGGCGCTTATATATTTAATGCATCTTTTCGGAAATTTAAACCCATTCGTACAAAAACTTAAATAATGCGGGCCCTCAGGAATGGGGGTTTTTCCCTCCAAATTTTTTTAAAAACCCACTTTTGTCTAATCAAAATGTCTATCCGAGGCCCGGAAAATAGGTAAAGGGGTCGACGAAATGAGGAGGAAAAGACCTCGGAAAAAAGGTGTGGAATAGTTTGTGTTAAGGGTTTTTATCACTGATCGCAGCCGTGGGTTTTTAAAATTTCCTGGCCTAAAATTGGGTTTCATTTGAATCCACAGTTTTAAATATTTCATTACCTTTTTTCCCTTGCCCTTACAGGGTGACGATATTTTAAATTATAGTTTCATTTTTTAAAAAATTTAAAAACTTACATTAAACCCCGAAAAGGGTCATCCGGGCGCTACGGGGTTTGGACATGCAAGTTTAAAATTTTAAATTACAGTTCAAAACCATTATGGGGGAAAATACCCCCAAAAATTTAGGACTAAGTAAACATTTGGCCCCAGTGAAACTGGGTTTTTGGGATGGAAACCCAACTGAGGCAAAGGGGGGCGGGGTTTACCCTTTGCCAAGCTGGGCGGTCACGAAAAAACACTGAGGCAAGGGGGGCGTGGAAAACCCCTGTCCCAAGCTAGGCGCACGTAGACAACAACTGGGGAAAGGGGGCGTAAAATTAAACCCTGTGCCAAGCAGGCTGCCCCCGTAGACAACAATTTGGGCAAGGTGGGGGGGATACCAATTTGCCAACGGGGCCGTCACTGGGGTAACAACTTAGGAAAGGGTTGGGCTGGATGACCCGGGTTGCCAAGCTAGGCTGCCCACGTACACAACAGCTGAGGCAAGGGGGGCGTGGTTTGACCCGTGCCAAGCTGGGGGTTTTCACTTTAGACAACAACTGAGGCAAGGGGGGCGTGGATCCCCTGTTCCAAGCTAGGCATGTCAAGTGGGAAACAACGGGGGCAAGGTGGGCGGGGATGACCCTTGCCAAAGCTAGGCTGTCAACGTAGCAACAGCTAGGAAAGGGTGGGGGGTGGATGCCCCTTTTGCCAAGCTAGGCCTTCACGAAGAAACAACTGGGGCAAGGGGGGCCCGGGGATGACCCTGTCCCAAACAAACCCTGCCCACGAGAGAACAATTTGAGGAAAGGGTGGGCGTGGATGACCATGGGCCAAGCGGGGCCTGTCACGTAGGAAACAACGGGGGGGAAAAAGGGTTGGGGGGCAGGGGGGTTGACCCTTTTCCCCAAAAGCGGGCTTTGGGTACACAACACTGAGGAAAAGGTGTGGCGTGGATGCCCCGGGCCCAAGCAAGGGGGGCGGGGTTGAACAACAACTGAGGCAAGGGGGGCTTTGGATGCCCCTTTGTCCCAAGCTGGGGCTGTCACGTAGGTAACAACTGGGGCAAGGTGGGCGTGGATACCCGGCCCCAACCTAGGTTTGGCACGTAGACAACAGCTGAGGCAAGGGGGCGTGGTTTACCCGTCCCAAGCTAGGCGTCACGAAATTTGAACAATTTGAGGAAAGGGGGCGGGGGATGACCCTTCCAAAAAGGTTTGTCCGAGAGAAAAACCAAAAGGAAAGGGTGGGCGGGGGATGCCCCCCTTTCCAAAAAAAGGCTTTTTCCACTTAGACAACAACGGGGGCCCCAAAGGGGGGCTTTGGATGCCCCCTGTCCCAAGCAAGGCGTAAAGAAAGAGAACAACTGGGGGCAAGGTGGGGTGGATGACCCTTTGCCAAGCTAGGCGGGTAAGGGTAACAAAAGCTGGGGAAAGGTGGGCGGGTTTGACCCGTCCCAAAGCTAGGCTTCACGTAGAAAACCCAACGGGGCAAGGGGGCGTGGATGACCCGTCCCAAAACAGGCTGTCAGTAAACAAAAACGGGGAAAGGGTGGGCGGGGGATGACCTTGTGCCAACTAGGTTTCCCACGTAGAAAACGCTGGGGCAAGGGTTGGGGCGGGGAATGACCCTGGCCAAGCTGGGTTTTTCACGAAAACAACAACTGGGGAAAAGGGGGGTGTTTTTAGGGACCCTGTCCCAAAGCTAGGCTTAAACGTAACAACAACTGAGGAAAAGGGGGGCTTTAAAGACCCTGGCCAAGCTGGGCGTCACGTAGCAAAGCGGGGAAAGGGTTTGGGCGTGGTTTACCCGTCCCAAACTAGGCGTCACGAAAGACAACAGCGGGGCAAGGTGGGCGGGGAAAATGCCCCCTGGCCAAGCGGGCCCGGGGTTAAATAAAAACAACAACTGGGGCAAGATGGGCGGGGTGACCCTTGCCAAGCAAGGGTCACGTAAAAAAAAAACTGAGGCAAGGGGGGCTTGGATGACCCTGTCCCAAGCTAGGTGTCAGGTAGACAACAGCTGAGGCAAGGGGGGGGGGTGGATTACCCATTTGCCAGCAAGCGTCACGTAACAAAAAGCTGGGGCAAGGGGGCGTGGGGGAAGACCCTGAAACCAAGCTAGGTTTGTAAACTAAGAACAACTAAAGGAAAGGGGGGCGGGGGTTTACCCTGGGGCCAAAGCAAGGCTGTCACGAGAAAACCCAATTTGGGGAAAGGGGGGCGGGATGACCCTGTGCCAAGCGGGCTGTCACAAAACAACACAGAAGCAAGGGGGGCCCTTTGGTTTACCCCTTCCAAGCTATTCTGTCCGTAGACAACAGCTAAAGGCAAGGGGGGTTTTGGATGACCCTGTCCCAAAACTAGGCTGTCAGGGTAACAAAAACTGAGGAAAGGGTTTGGGCGTGGAGCCCCCTGTGCCAAGTTGGGGCCTTGTCGATAGGAACCAACTGAGGCAAGGTGGCGGGGTGACCCTGTCCAAGCTGGGCCCCACGTAGCCAAAACAAAAACTGAGGCAAGGGGGGCGGGAAATGACCCTGGCCAAACTAGGCTGTCACGAAGACAAAACTGATGAAAGGGTGGGCTGGATGCCCCTTCCAACCCAAATCCCCACGTAGAAACAACGGGGAAATGGGGCGGGATGACCCTGTCCAAGCTAGGCTTCACTTAAAAAACCCAACAAAAGGGCCAAGGTGGGCTTGGATGACCCGTGCCAAGCTGGGGTTTTCACGTAACAACAACTGAGGCAAGGGGGGCGTGGATAAACCCGGTGCCAAACAAGGCTTTCACTATAACAACAACTGATGAAAGGGTTTGGGCGTGGATGACCCGTGCCAAGCAATCTGTCACGTAGGGGAACAACTGAGGAAAGGTGGGGGGGGGGGGAAAAACCCTGTGCCAACAAAAGGCCCCACTTAGACAAAAACCTGGGGAAAAAGGGTGCTTGGTTTGCCCCCTTTTTCCAAAGGCGGCTGCCAGGGAGACAACCCCCCCCAACCCTGAGGCAAGGGGGTTCGGATTGCCCCTGTCCAAAGCGGGGCTGTCACGTAGAAAAACAGCTGAGGCAAGGTGGGCGGGGAAATACCCGTCCAACTAGGCTGCCCAGGGAGACAACAACTGAGGCAAGGTGGGCGGGGATGACCCTTGTGCCAATTTTAGGGAGTTCACGTAGACAACAGCTGAGGAAAGGGGGGCGGGGGAGGGACCCTGTGCCAAGCTAGGCTGTAACTTGGGAAAACCACTGAGGCAAGGGTGGGGGGATGACCCTGGGCCCCAAGTTTGGGCTGCCCACGTAGACAACAACTGAGGAAAGGTGGGCGTGTAAGACCCTGTGCCAAGCTAGGCTGTCACGTAGACAACAACTGAGCAAGGTTGGGTGGTGACCCTTGTGCCAAGCTAGGCTGTCACGTAGACAACAACTGAGGCAAGGTGTGCGTGGATGAACCCTGTGCCAACTAGGCTTCACGTAGACAACAGCTGAGGCAAGTGGGAGTGGATGACCCAGTGCAAAGCTAGGCAGTCACGTAGACAACAAATGGGAGGCAAGGTGGGGTGTTAAGACGACCCTGTGGCCAAGCTTGGCTGTGCACGTTAGACAACAGCTGAAGGCAAAGGTGGGCGAGGTATGACCCTGTTCCAGCTAGGCTGTCAGTATACCAACAACTTGAGCAAGATGTTGCGTGGATGGCCGCTTGGTCCAAGCTAGGCAGTCACGTAGACAACAACTGAGGCAAGGCTGGCGTGGATGGACCCTGTGCAAGCTAGGCTGTCACGTAGGACCAACAGCTGCAGCAAGGAGGGTGTGGATGACCCTAGTTGGCCAACTAGCTGTCACGTAGACCAACTACGAAGAGCAAGGTGGGTGTGGATGACCCTGTCCAAGCTAGGCGTCACTAGAGAACACATAGCAAGGTGGGCGTTGGATGACCCTGTGAAAAGCTAGGCTGTCACGTAGAAACACTGAGGTACAGGTGGGCGTGATGACCCTGTGCCAAGCTAGGCTGTCAACGTAGACAACAGCTGAAGCAAGGTTGGCGTGGATGACCTGGCCAAGCTAGGCTGTCACGTCATACAAAAACTGAGCAAGAGGTGGGCGTGGATGACCCTGTGCCAACAAGTGGCTGTCCACGTAGACAACAGCTGAAAGCAAGGTGTTCGTGAGACCCTGTGCCAAGCTAGGCTGTCACGTAGACAAACAAACTGAGGCAAGGTTGGCGAAGGATGACCCTGTGCCAAGCAGAGGCTGACACGTAACAACAACGGAGGCAAGGTGGCGTGGATGACCCCTGTGCCGAAGCTAGGCTTGTCACGTAGAAACAGTGAAGCAAGGTGGCGTTGAAGACCCTGATGCCAACAAGGCTGTCACGTCGACAACAACTGAGGCAAAGGTGGGCGAGGATGACTCTGTGCCAATCCTAGGCTGTCCCGTAGACAACAACTGAGGCATGGTGGCGGGATACCCTGTGCACAAGCTAGGCTGTCACGAGACAACACTGAATCCAAGTGGCGTGGAATGACCCTGAGCCACGCAAGCTGTCACGTAGACAACCGCTTGAGGCAAGGTGGGCGTGGATGACCCTGTGCCAACTTAGGCTGATCACGTAGAAACAACTGGAGGGCAAGGTGGGCGTGGATGACCCTGTGCCAAGCTAAGGCGTACACGTAGAGAACACTGGAGGCACAAGGAGGGCGTGGAAGACCCTTGCCTAAAGCTTAGGCTGACACGTAGATAACAACTTAGCAAGGTGGGCGTGGATGTGACCCTGTGCCAAGCTAGGGCTGTCACGAAGAGAAACAACCTGAGGCAAGGTGGGCGAGGAAAGAAACCCTGTGCCAAGCTAGGCTGTCACTTAGACAACAACTGAGGCAAGGTGGGTCGTGGGATGAACCCTGGCCCAAGCCTAGGCTGTCACGTAGAGAACAACTGAGGCAAGGTGGGCGTGGATGACCCTGTGCCAAGCTAGGCTGTCACGTAGAGAACAACTGAGGCAAGGTGGACGTGGATGACCCTGTGCCAAGCTAGGCTGTCACGTAGACAACAGCTGAGGCAAGGTGGACGTGGATGACCCAGTGCCAAGTCTAGGCTGTCACTTAACAACAACCTGAGCAGGTGGGTCGTGGATGACCCCGTGCCAAGCTTGCTGTACACGTAAGAACAGCTGAGGCAAGGTGGGCGTGGATGAACCCTGTGGCCAAAGCTAGCTGACACGAAGACAACAACTGAGGCAAGGTGGGCGGTGGAAGAACCCTGTGCCAAGCTACTCTGTCACGGAGACAACAGCTAAAGCAAGTTTGGCGTGGATGACCCTCTGCCATGCTAGGAGGCTGTCACGAAGAGAACACTGAGGCAAGGAGGGCGTGGAATACCCTCGTGCCAAGCTAAGCTGTCACGTATACAACAACTGAGGCAAGGTGGGCGTGTATGACCCTGTGGCCAAGCTAGCTGACACTTAGACAAACTAACTGAGAGCAAGGATTGGGGGGGTTGGAATGACCCTGAGCCAAGCAGGGCTGTCACGTAGCAACAACTGAGGCAAGGTGGGCGTGGATGACCTCAGTGTTGCCAAGCAAGGCAGTCCACGAAGGGACAACAACGTAAGGCAAGTGGCCGTGGATGAACCTTGCCAAGCTAGGCTAGTCACGTAGACAAAAACATAGGCAATGGCGTGGATTGATCCTGTGCCAAGCAAGGCTGTCACGTAGACAAAACTGGAGGCAAGTGGGCGTGGATGACCCTATGCCCACTAGGCAGTCACGTAGAGACAACAACTGAGGCAGTGGCGAGGAATTACCCTGTAGTCCAAGCTGGTGCCTGTGACGTAGACAACAACTGAGGCAAGTGGTGCGAGGATGACCCTTGCCAAGCTAAGGCTGTCACGTAGACAACAACTGAGGCAAGGAGGGCGGGATGACCTCGTGCCCAAGCAAGGCTGTCACGTAGACAACAACTGAGGCACGGTGGCGGGATGACCCTAGTGCCAAACTAGGCTGTCCACGTAGACAACGAGCTTGAAAAGGTGGGCGTGAATGACCCAGTGCCTTGCTTAGGCTGTCACGTAGACAACAACTGAGGCAAGGTGGGCGTGGATGACCTCGTGCCAAGCTAGGCTGTCACGTAGACAACAACTGAGGCAAGGTGGGCGTGGATGACCCTGTGCCAAGCTAGGCTGTCACGTAGACAACAGCTGAGGCAAGGTGGGCGTGGATGACCCTGTGCCAAGCTAGGCTGTCACGTAGACAACAACTGAGGCAAGGTGGGCGTGGATGACCCTGTGCCAAGCTAGGCTGTCACGTAGACAACAGCTGAAGCAAGGTGTCTGGATGGACCCTGTGCCAAGCTAGGCTGTCACGTAGACAACAACTGAGGCAAGGCGGTTTGATGACCTGGAGGCCCAGCTAGGCAGTTCCCACGAAGACAACAACGAGGCAAGGTGGGCGAGATGACCCTGTGCCAAGCTGGGCAGTGAGACGTAACAACAACTGAGCAAGGAGGGCGTGGATGACCTCGTGCCAAGCTAGGCTGTCACGTAGACAACAACTTAAGGCAAGGTGGGCCGTGGATGACCCTGAGCCAATGCAAGGCTGTCACGTAGACAACAACTGAGGAACGGAGGGGCCCGTGGATGTATCTCTGCCAAGACAAGGCTGTCACGTAGACAACAACATAGGCAAGGTGGGCTTGGAAGAGCCTGGTGCCAAGCTAGCAGTCACGTAGACAAACAAACTGAGGCAAGGTGGGCGAGGGATTTTTGACCCTGTGCCAAGCTGGGCTGTGACGTAGACAACACCCAGATGCAAGGATGGGCGTGAGTGACCTGTGCCCAGCTAGGCTGTACAAGTAAGAACAACTGAGGCAGTAGGCGTGGATACCCTGTGCCAAGCCTATCTGTCACGTAGACAACAGCTGAGGCAAGGTGGACGTGGATGACCCTGTGCCAAGCTAGGCTGTCACTTAGACAACAACTGAGGCAAGGTGGGCGTGGATGACCCTGTGCCAAGCTAGGCTGTCACGTAGACAACAGCTGAAGCAAGGTGCTCGTTGTGACGCCTGTGCCAATCTAGGCTTGTCACGAAGACAACAACTGAGGCAAAGTGTGGGCGTGGATGACCCGTGCCAAGCTAGCTGTCACGTAGAACAACAGCTAAAGCAAGGTGGGCGTGGATGACCCTGTGCCAAGCTAGGCTGTCACGTAGAGAACAACTGAGGCAAGGTGGGCGTGGATGACCTCGTGCCAAGCTAGGCTGTCACTAGACAACCACTGAGGCAAGTGGGCGTGTATGACCTGTTGCCAAGCTAATTGCTGTCCCACGTAGACAACAACTGAGCTACGGTGGCGGGATAAAACCAGTGCCAAGCTAGGCTGTCACTTAGGCAACAACTTGAGGCAAGGTGGGCGTGGATGACCTCGTGCCAAGCAATGCTATGTCACGTAGACAACAAACATATGCAAGGTGGGCGTGGGATAGAACCAGAGCCAAGCTAGGCTTGTCACGTAGACAACAACTTGAGGCAAGGAGGCGTGGAAGATCCAGTGCAAGGCTTGGCTGTCACGTAGACCAACACTGATGCAAGGTGGCGTGGATTGACCCTTGCCAAGCAAGTCTGTCACGTAGACAACAATCTGAGCAAGGTGGGGGCGTCGGATTGACCCAGTACCAAGCTGGGCTGTGACGTAGACAACAACTGAGAGGCAAATGGTGGGCGTGGATGACCCTGTGCCAAGCTAGGCTGTTCCACGAAGAACAACACAGGCAAGGTTGGCGTGGAGACCTCGTGCCAAGCTAGAGCTGTCACGTAGAACAACAACTTGAGGCAAGGTGGGCGGATGACGCCTGTGTCAAACTAGGCTGTCACATAAGGACAACACTGAGGCAAGGGTGGGCGTGGATGACCTTGTGCCAAGCTAGGCAGTCACGTAGAACAACAGCTGAAGCAGGTGGGCGTGATGACCCTGTGCCATATGCAAGGTCTGACACGTGAGACAAAAACTGAGGCAAGGTTAGCGTGGAATGACCTCGTGCCGAACTATATGTCACGGAGACAACATGCAGAGGCAAGGTGGGCGTGGATGACCCTGTGCCACGTCTAGGCCTTGTCACGTAGACTACAACTGAGGTCAAGGTGGGTTTGAGATGACGCCTGTGCCAAGCTAGGCTGTCACGTAGACAACAACGTGAGGCAAGGTGGCGGGATGACCTGTGCCAAGCAGGGCTGTGATCGTAGACAACAACTGAGGCCAAGGTGGGCGTGGATGACCTCGAGCCAAGCTAGCTGTCACGTAGTAAACAACAACTGAGTCAAGGTGGGCGTGGATGACCTCGTGCCAAGCTAGGCTGTCACTGTAGACAACAACTTAGGCAAGATGGGGCGTTGATGAGCCTGTGCCAAGCAGGCTGTCACGTAGACAACAACAGAGGCAAGGTGTGGCTGGATGACCCTGGCCAGGTGGGCTGTGACGTAGACAACTACTGAGGCAAAGTGGGGTGATGAACCCTGTGCCAAGCTAGGCTGTCCACGTAGACAACAAGAGGCAAGGTTGGCGTGGATGACCTCGTGCCAAGCAAAGCTGTCACGTAGACACAACTGAGGCAAGGTTGGCGATGGCCCTGTGTCAAACTAGGGCAGTCACATAGACAACAGCTGAGAGGCAAGGTGGGCGTGGATGACCTTGTGCCAAAGCTAGGCAGTCGACGTAACAACAGCTGAAGCAAGGTGGGCGTGTGGATGACCCTGTGCCTTGCCTAGCTGTCACGTAGACAACAACTGAGGCAAGGTTAGCGTGATTGACCTCGTGCCAAGCTAGGATGTCACGGAGACAACAGCAGATGCAAGGTGGCGTGGATGACCCTTGCCAAGCTAGGCTGACACAAGACACAACTGAGAGCAAGGTGGGTTTTGGATGACCCTGAGCCAGCTAGGCTGTCACTGTAACAACAACTGAGGCAAGGTGGGCGTGTATGACCCTTGCCAAGCTGGGCTGTGGACTAACAAACAACTGAGGCAAGTGGGCGTGGATGACCTCGTGCCAAGCTAGCTGTCACGTATACCAACAACTGAGGCAGGAGGCGTGGATGACCTCGTGCCAAGCTAGGGCTGTCACGTAGAACAACAACTGTAGGCAAGATGGGCGTGGAAGAGCCCTGTGCCAGCTAGCTGTCACGTAGACAACAAACTGGAGCAAGGTGTGCGTGGGATGACCCTGTGCCAAGCTAGCCTGTCACGTAGGACAACAACTGAGGCAAGGTGGGCGTGGAGACTCTGGCCAAGCTAGGTTCTGTCAGTAAGACAACAACTGAGGCAAGGTGGTGCGTGGATGACCCAGTGCCAAGCTAGGACAGCACGTAGACACAACTGAGCCATGGTGGCTGGAAGACCTTTCCTCGGTGCAAACTAGGCTGTCACGTAGACAAACAACTGAGTGCAAGGTGGGCGAGGATGAACCCTGTGCCAAGCTAGGCTTGACACGTAGCACCACAACTGAGGCAAGTGGTGCTGGATGACCCTAGTGCCAAAGCAATGTCTGTCGACGTAGAGAACAACAGAGGCAATGGGGGCTTGGATGGACCCTGTGCCAAGCTCGGCTGTCACGATAGACAACAACTGAGGCAATGGGGGGTTTGGGATGACCCTGTGCCAAGCAGGCTGTCCACGTAGACAACAACTGAGGCGAAGGTGGGTTTGGATGACCCTGAGCCAAGCAAGCTTCACTATAGACAACACTGAGGCAAGGTGGTTTGGATGACCCTGTGCCAAGAGCTAGGCAGTCACGTAGACACAACTGAGCAAGTTGGTCGAGGATGACCCTGTGCCAAGCTAGGCTGTCACTAGACAACAACAGAGGCAAGTGGGCGTGGATACCCTGTACCCAAGCAGGCTGTCACGTTAGACAACAACTGAGGCAAGGAGGGCGTGGATGACCCTTGTGCAAACTAGCTGCACGTAGAACAACAACTGAGGCAAGGTTGGGTTTGGATGACCCTAGTGCCAAGCTGGTGCAGTACACGTAGTTAACAACTTGAGGCAAGGTGGGCGTGGCTGACCCTGTGCCAAGTCTAGGCTGTCGCCGTATACAACAACTGAGGACCAAGGTGGGTGGTGGATGACCCTGTGCCAAGCTTAGGCTGTCCCCACGTAGAGAACAACTGTGGCACGTGGTGCGTGATGACCTGTGCCAAGCAAGCTGTCCACTAGACAACAACTGAGGCAGATGTGGCGTGGATGACCCTGCCAACCTAGGCTGTCCGTAGACAACAACATGAGGCAAGGTGGGCGTGGATGACCCAGTGCCAGCTAGGCTGTCACGTAGAAAAAACAACAACTGAGGCAAGGTGGGCGATGATGACCCTGTGCCAAGCTAGGCTGTCACGTTAGACAACAACTGAGGCAAGGTGGGCGTGGATGACCCAGAGCCAAGCTAGGCTGTCCAGTAGACACAACTGAAGCAAGTGGGCGTGGATGGACCCAGTTGCAAGCTAGGCTGTCACGTAAGACAACAAACTGAGGCAAGGGTGGGCGTGGATGAACCCTGTGCCAAGCTAGGCTGTCACGTAAGACAACCAACTGAGGCAAGGTGGGCGTGGATGTTCCCTGATGCCAAGCAAGCTTGTCACGTATACAACAAACTGAAGGCAAGGTGGGCAGGATGGAACCAGTGCCCAAGCTAGGCTGCCACGTAGACAACAACTGAGTGCAAGGTGGGCGTGGATGACCCCTGTGCCAAGCTAGGCTGTCACGTAGACAACACTGAGGCAAGGTGGGGCGTGGATGACCGTGTGGCCAAGCTAGGCTGTCACGTAATACATCAACTGAGCAAGGTGGGCGTGATGATCCCTGTGCCAAGCTAGGCGCTGTCACGTATCATCATGAGAAAATGTTAATTTTAAATCTGGGTAAATTTTAACAAAACTTATGGGAAAGTCCAAACGTTAGCCACAATTAAATGTCACATTAGTTTCGCACGTGTACTATTTATTCTAATATAACGTCAGACCTGCAACAGTAAGAGTTGAGAAATAACAACCAAACAACAAAGAAGAGTCCGTTTTGCCACAAAACTGATAAGATTTACTAAAATTTAATTATAGGTTATTGTTGAATCCTATGTGACACCCTAATTGACTTTATTTGATACATGTTCCAGGAAGAAGAGAACACTGCACACCTCGATTCCATGGAAGGTTCTGATGCGTAGAGGGGTCTGATCTAATGAAAATTGACCTGTCTCCCTTTTCTTCATTGAACCTGTGCCATATTTACCCCAGCTCAGTGTGACCCCTAAAGGTTCACGCTCCTCAAATATGTATAATTTTTGAGTAGGGTGAGTGTGTCCTACGCGGATCCAATTAACCATCATTTAATTCCATTTTTGAGAGTTTTGTACTCCTGTGTAGCGCAAAGACAGGTCCAGGTGAGGCCAAGGTGAACTAGTTTCTTAACTGATGAACTGGAGACTTAGAGCACTTTAGAAAGATTGATGTTACGATCTGTTTGGTGAATTGAGACGAGGGCTTGTTTAGGTGGAAGGATCACTGGGGAGGTGAGAATAACTGGTGGACACTGAGACAAAAAGGATCACTGAGGAAGTAAGAATAACCGGTTGACACTGAGATAAGGAATTTTCTTGAAAGAAAGATCACTGAGGAGGCAAGAATAACTGGTAGACACTGATACAAGGGAGAATCTTGAAAGAAGAATCACTAGGAAGGAAAGAGTCACTAAGCCTCTCAAGAAAGGTGCCTGCATGCCGGGGAAGGACTCGCTGTGCTGGGAGATTGGATCTGCAGTTCCCTTCCATAGACTGAATCTGAAAGCCTTCCATTCCCATAAACGTTTAGAGGAACCATAAGAGATCAAGGTTTTCCCCTCTAAATATAAAAGTACTGTGTTGCTGGTGGATTCTTTGGTTAATGGTTGGTTAATGGTTGGTTAATGGTTGGTTAATGGTTGGTTAATGGTTGTTATGGTTTGGTTATAATGGGTTGTTTAGTGTTGTGTGTCAACATTATCATGTTATGTAGCTCTTTAGAAAACCATCAAGCTGAAAAATGTGACACTTGTACATCATTTGGGAATCTTTATTGAGGAAACGTTTCGGCAGCCAGTGGCTTCTTCAGTCCAGTACAGAGAAGAATGGTGAAAGATGAGGAGGAGGAGAATAAGGCAATCAGTCCCTCAGCCTGGAGTCAATGTCTTCACTCCATCAATCTTGAGAATGTCTGGTGTACCAGTCTGCTGGAGACGCCAGCATCTCTGGTGTTCCAGTCTGCTTGAGACTCCAGCATCTCTGGTGTACCAGTCTGCTGGAGACTCCAGCATCTCTGGTGCACCAGTCTGCTGGAGACTCCAGCATCTCTGGTGTTCCAGTCTGCTGGAGACTCCAGCATCTCTGGTGTTCCAATCTGCTGGAGACTCCAGCATCTCTGGTGTTCCAGTTTGCTGGAGACTCCAGCATCTCTGGTGTTCCAGTCTGCTGGAGACTCCAGCATCTCTGGTGTACCAGTCTGCTGGAGACTCCAGCATCTCTGGTGCACCAGTCTGCTGGAGACGCCAGCATCTCTGGTGTTCCAGTCTTCTGGAGACTCCAGCATTTCTGGTGTTCCAGTCTGCTGGAGACTCCAGCATTTCTGGTGTTCCAGTCTGCTGGAGACGCCAGCATCTCTGGTGTTCCAGTCTTCTGGAGACGCCAGCATCTCTGGTGTTCCAGTCTGCTGGAGACTCCAGCATCTCTGGTGTACCAGTCTGCTGGAGACTCCAGCATCTCTGGTGCACCAGTCTGCTGGAGACGCCAGCATCTCTGGTGTTCCAGTCTTCTGGAGACTCCAGCATCTCTGGTGTTCCAGTCTGCTGGAGACGCCAGCATCTCTGGTGTTCCAGTCTTCTGGAGACTCCAGCATCTCTGGTGTTCCAGTCTTCTGGAGACGCCAGCATCTCTGGTGTTCCAGTCTGCTGAAGACTCCAGCATCTCTGGTGTTCCAGTCTGCTGGAGACTCCAGCATCTCTGGTGTACCAGTCTGCTGGAGACTCAAGCATCTCTGGTGTTCCAGTCTGCTGGAGACTCCAGCATCTCTGGTGTACCAGTCTGCTGGAGACTCCAGCATCTCTGGTGCACCAGTCTGCTGGAGACGCCAGCATCTCTGGTGTTCCAGTCTTCTGGAGACTCCAGCATCTCTGGTGTTCCAGTCTGCTGGAGACTCCAGCATCTCTGGTGTTCCAGCCTGCTGGAGACTCCAGCATCTCTGGTGTACCAGTCTGCTGGAGACTCCAGCATCTCTGGTGTTCCAGTTTGCTGGAGACTCCAGCATCTCTGGTGTTCCAGCCTGCTGGAGACTCCAGCATCTCTGGTGTTCCAGTCTGCTGGAGACGCCAGCATCTCTGGTGTTCCAGTCTGCTGGAGACTCCAGCATCTCTGGTGTACCAGTCTGCTGGAGACTCCAGCATCTCTGGTGTTCCAGTCTGCTGGAGACTCCAGCATCTCTGGTGTTCCAGTCTGCTGGAGACGCCATCATGTCTGGTGTTCCAGTCTGCCGGAGACGCCAGCATATCTAGTGTTCTAGTCTACCTGAGACGCCAGCATGTCTGCCTGAGACGCCAGCATGTCTGCCTGAGACGCCAGCATGTCTGCCTGAGACGCCAGCATGTCTACCTGAGACGCCAGCATGTCTACCTGAGACGCCAGCATGTCTGCCTGAGACGCCAGCATGTCTGCCTGAGACGCCAGCATGTCTGCCTGAGACGCCAGCATGTCTGCCTGAGACGCCAGCATGCCTAGTGAGAAAAGCATCTTTTCTGAAGACTGATAGACTGAACACATCGGCTCCAGGCTGAGGGACTAATTACTTAATTATCCACATCTTTCACCATTCTTCTCTGCATTAGCCAGAAAAAGCTACTGGCTGGCAAGAGTTTCCTCAATAAAGATTCCAATGTGATGCTGGTGAAGTGCTTTTCATCCAAGGAACTGGAGTTATCCTCCTTTGAATCGAAGCTGAATACCTGAAGGCGCTGTTTAACGTAAATAAATTTTAGCAATAGAATATTTCTGTCACTTCAACTTTAGTCCTAAAATTCCATAATGAATAAAGTTGAGATGAATATTAATTATTGGAAAAGCTCATGATGGAGGATTTTAAGTGGCCTAGCCAGCGCCTTGGGTTCGAATCCGTTAGCAATGCAGTCCCAAAACTACCTTGCCAGTTCTGTGTCCCGTAGCTCGGTTGGTAATGCATTCAGTTCAGACACTGAGTGTCCTATGATCCCTGGTACGGGTGGAAACATTGGGCGTGTATCCTTAAGACACTTGCTGTTCACCTGGCAGTATGCCGACTGGTGCGGGTCGCATTCAGGGGACAAAACTGACCTAATTTGCCAGAAATGCTCCGAATAACCAGGCTCTTTCTATAGAGTATGTCCTTGATATCACCTAGGTCTGTAAAAGTTGTATCATGTTCTTATAAGAACATAAGAAAGAAAGAACACTGCAACAGACCTACTGGCCTATGCGAGGCAGGTCCAATTCTCCCACCGGCTCAAACTCACTGACCTAGTGACCATCTGACCTCACTGACCTAGTGAGGTCAGACACGTCACTTAAGGAAGGAGCACGGCATCAGACCTGGTAGCACAAGATAGTCAGGACCAACTCACACCCACCCACACCCACTCATGTATTTATCTAACCTATTTTTAAAACTACACAACGTCTTAGCTTCTGTGACGGTACTCGGGAGTTTGTTCCAATCATCCACAACACTATTACTAAACCAGTGCTTTCCTATATCCTTCCTGAATCTGAATTTTTCCAATTTAAAACCATTGCCACGAGTCCTGTCTATGTTAGATATTTTTAGCACGCTTTTTACATCCCCTTTATTAATTCATGTTTTCCATTTATACACCTCAATCATATCCCCCCTAATTCTACGCCTTTCGTGAGAGTGCAGATTCAGGGTCCTCAGTCTATCCTCATATGGAAGATTTCTGATACACGGGATCAACTTTGTCATCCTCCTTTGTACGTTTTCCAGAGCATTTATATCCATTCTGTAATACGGTGACCAAAACTGAGAAGCATAATCTAAATGAGGCCTAACCAAGGATATATAGAGTTGAAGAACAACCTGACAATTTCTATTGTTTATTCTTCTTGCTATGAAGCCAAGAATTCTGTTAGCTTTATTGCGATCACTTTTGCACTGTTGTCTTGGTTTCAGATTACTGCTAACCAGAACTCCTAAATCCTTTTCGCAATCCTTAATATTAAGATCTACATTATTTAGTTTATATGTGGCATGGTTATTTTCTTGTCCAACATTTAGAGCTTTGCATTTGTCTATACTAAACTGTATCTGCCACTTCTCCGACCATTGCATCAGTCTATTCAAATCATCCTGGAGTGCTCTAATGTCCTCGATAGAATGAATTAGACGGCCTATTTTGGAGTCATCAGCAAATTTGCTTATGTCGCTATTTATTCCCTCATCTATGTCGTTTATGTAGATTTGAACAACAACGGGCCCAACACTGTCCCCTATGGAACACCGCTTGTGACGCGCCCCCATTATAATTTCTTCCCATTTATGCAAACTCCCTGCTGCCTATTTGTCAACCATGCCTCTACCCAGGAAAAAATTTCTCCTCCTATGCAGTGTGCCTCATGTTTTCTCAACAGCCTCTGATATGGAACTATCGAAAGCCTTACTGAAGTCCATATACACAATGTCATATTCATTACCATGATCTACCTCCTGAAATACCTTTGAGGTGGTAAAACCGTGCTGAGATTCATTAATCAATTTATGCCTATCAAGATGGCTACGAATTGCTTCGGCAATTATTGATTCCATAAATTTTTCCACTATGGAGGTAAGGCTTATTGGTCTATAGTTCGAAGCCAAGGACCTGTCACCTGCCTTGTAAATAGGTATTACATTTGCCATTTTCCACTTATCAGGCACTATGCCAGTTTGTAGTGATATGTTAAAAAGATTAACCAAAGGTATGCTAAGTTCCTCTTTACATTCCTTTAACACCCTTGCAAACAGTTCATCAGGGCCTGGGGATTTGTTAGGTTTTAGTTTCTCTATTTGTCTGAGGACCATGTCACTAGTTACTACAATCGTGCATAGTTTATTGTCGTCCTGTTCTACATAATATACTATTTCAGGAATTTCGCTAGTATCTTCCTGTGTATAACGCAACCAACCGTCCATGGAGGTCCCTGTACAGGATGGCGGTTCCTGGACAGGAGGCAACTACTGTTAAGGATGTATCCGCAGGTGCTGCCACAGCAGCTGCAGCCACAACAGTTGCAGCCACCACTGCTTCCTTGGACACATGCTCATTATTTACGATCTCTAACTTTGACTAACGTTTGGATATAAATTGCTTTATGATACACGGATTTATGCTGTAGATGCTGATGCAGCCGCAGCTGCCGTTGACGCAGCTCTTGCTAATACGACCACCAGTGACACAGCTTCCGCTGATGGTTCTGACGTTTTCTTGGCCCAGTGCAAGTTGAGTTCCCGTAACCTCTCCTCATACGACATACCCCTGTGAGTGAGTGTGTGTGTGTGTGTGTGTGTGTGTGTGTGTGTGTGTGTGTGTGTGTGTGTGTGTGTGTGTGTGTGTGTGTATGTATGTATGTGTGTGTGTATATGTGAGGTAACTTTCACAATCGTGAGGTAAAGTATTAATGTTAATGTTTGTAAACACACATGTAATTTTAACATTTAAACAAGTTTTGGCTGGTACCTGGAGTTTACCTGGAGAGAGTTTCGGGGGTCAACGCCCCCGCGGCCCGGTCTGTGACCAGGCCTCCTGGTGGATCAGCGCCTGATCAACCAGGCTGTTGCTGCTGGCTATTTGTTTGCAGATACCATAAAAATTCCCGATACCTTTGCCACCTCTCTCTCTGTAACTCCTTCTGGTAAGTGCAATGTGTCTGTCTCAATAGAAAAACTTATACACACTACTACGAAAAAGTAAGAAAAAATGTTGACAAACTTAAGTGTCTTAATAATTGTTTCTGACACCTGGGACGAATATATCTCCCGACGTACAAATAAACCTTTGATAGGTCTTCAGTAACCTTTCTAGAACATATAATGAGAGAAGAGAAAGTAATAACTAAAAATGCTAACATGTTAACTATTCAAAGTTATCATTTCCTTCGTAATAAGAAGTCGTAATAAGATTTTGTAGTAATTTTTGTAAAACTTTTCTGATATAGTCTCCCCTTAACCACCCTTACCAGTAGGAAATGCACATTCGTGTGGTCATGTAGTTGTCAGGAAGCTCCAGTGTTATTGTCACCAGATTATTCACCTGTTTAGTTACAGATGCTTGGGATGTGGAAGTTGGCACAGTTGTTCAAGCATCTTGTGAGGAAGGTCTCCATCAGAGGACTCTTCTTGCCCCAAATATAAACCACAGCAAGAAGACTTATCTGATTATAAAGCTTGAACACTCTGACATATGGAGAGGATTCTCTATATGTAGTTTACGTGTTCAACAGTCATTATCTACTGACACTACACAATTAATCCGCACATAGGAGAGAGGAGCTTACGGCGACATTTCCGTCCGACTTGGACCATTTACAAAATCACACTAACAGGAAGGAGAGAAGGAGCCAGTATATATAGGCAAGGGACGGGGCAAGAGAAGTCGTAGGAGTGGTGGTAAAGGTAAGACAAGAAGTGGAAGTGGTAGTGGTAGTGATAAGGATGGTAGTGGAAGTAGCAGTGGTAGTGTGAGATAGGGAGAGCGGTAGGTGGGACAGAAAATAGAAAAAAAAACGTAAATTGTAAATGGTCCAAGTCGGACCGAAACATCGTCGTAACTTCTCTCTCCTATGTGCGGGTCACAGCATTGTTCCTTTTTGTTCTTTATTCTCCACTAACACACCTGAACTCCATGCACAATTTGAACTTTCGTGTAAAATGTTATTATTTAAGACTCCAGACCTACAATATCACTTTCAACCTTGGCAGACCCCGGCTGGTTGCAGTGTGGTGTGCACAGAGTATATAACTGGCGTAACCAACACAACCACAATCCTGCATATCATCAAAAATCTGCTTAAAGCACAGTAGATTATTGCTGGTGCAATAAAGGGTAAGTACCAGCTGCACAAGTCAGCCAGAGTAAGAGTCCTCCAAGTTAGCTAACCTTGTAACTAGGATCCACCCTGGAGCATCAGTTCCTCACACCGTTTCAGCTGATTCAGTATGGGTGTACATGCTGTAGCTAATTGGAGTTCTCCTGCATCACCTCACTCTCTCATTAAGCTACTCGTATTAAATTATCTTTCAAACATATTGTTCATATTGTACAAATATTTTTATAATATTGACAGTGTGAATATACAGGTACTATTAAAAAAAATCTGGTGTATACTTTATTCCAAAATTTATTGACTGGTTTATTGATTGTGCCTATGATGGTGTTCCTCTTGACCAGGTACCACAGGACCTGTAGGTGTTCAGTATGTGTTCACTATGTGTTCACCTTGGCTCTCTATGTGCTGAGGATGACTCATCCTGGCTCTCTAGGTGCTGAGGATGACTTCATCCTGGCTCTCTAGGTGCTGAGGATGACTTTATTTTGGCCCTCTAGGGGCTCAGGATGACTTTATCCTGGCCCTCTAGGGGCTCAGGATGACTTCATCCTGGCCCTCTAGGGGCTCAGGATGACTTCATCCTGGCACTGCAGATGAGTGTTTATGTTCATGGGTTTTCTGTATATTTTACTGTGAATTAAGAAAATAAGGAACGACTCCCTGATGTGTGGTGTGGACCTTGGATGTAGCAACGCGCTGCCACTGAGATACGAGACTACACGGGCCTGATACATGCCAGTACCACGGTTTGAATCCCAGTCCGTTCTTCTTTATGAGTCGTTCATTCACAAAGGATCGTGAATTTATTAACTAAGCATATTTAATTTCCCATGATTGTTATGTTTGTTGTCTTCTCTGTAAAAAAAATATTCATTCAGAATACATTTTCAGTCAGTTTAGTTGAATTTATTTTTTTAAGTTACTTTCACCTAAAATATAATTGAAATTATATAAGCTATAGATAATGAACAGCTAGATATTAGAATCCCTGTATGAACAGCACTGTTGCACATGCTACACTGTTGCAATTATCAATCTGTCAGATGAATGCTCATCTTAGTTCGTAATGGCGCAACAAGCTACAGGCAACACGCCTTGCAATGCAGAGATGAAGACATGTACACATACCATTAAAGGTTTAAAAGAAAGACCATTTAATAAAAATACTCTTTATTCCTTGCTTGACATTCCCAGCCACCCATTAATAACATCAGATAGAGGGAAGTTCTAAGAGGTGTCCGTCTCTGCAGAAAACACCAAGTTACTTGCTACGTAACGAGCAGTCCATAAATGCGAGTGAGGAAAGAGATGGCTAATGTTCTTTCTCTGGGAGTAAAATAGCAAGTATATTATGTATTATATGGTTAGTAACTATTCTTAAAGTAATATATAAGACATATTAACCAGTCTCACTTGAGGACGCAAAAATTGGAGCTGTTGAGGGTTCGTTACGGCTCAAACTGGATGGTTCCTCAGGAGCTGCTTCACTCTGCATTGCGTCGGACGAAGCCGAAGCCAGAGCGATCAATTTCGTCGAAGTTGCGCTTGTAGAGGTTAGCCATATCCCTGGGCACGTAGACTCTCTTCACGAAGCCGAAGCCAGA
>NC_069444.1:33058023-33078023 GCF_026875155.1 Cherax quadricarinatus
TAATAATAATAATAATAATAATAACAATAATAAGAGGAAGGCGCACCTGGGCAGCCGTAAGAGTACACTTCAACATTACTGAGAGGCAGTCATGGTAGTGACTCCTGGCAGAGTGGTTAATGCAAGGCTTTTAAAACCCCATTGGCTGTATTGTCCAACTGAATTAGGTTACTACTTTTGCCTCAGTGTGTTCTTGTCTCAGTAACGCACTTACCACTCACACACACACACACACATACACCCACCACACACACACACACACACACATACACCCCCCACACACACACACACACCACACACACACACACACAACACCCACCCACACACACACACACACACACACACACACAACACACACACACACACACACACACACACACACACACAAACACCCACACACACACACCCACACACACACACACACCCCACACACACACACACACACACACACACACACACACACACACCCACACACACACACCACACAATAATACAACATGTAAAAAATTTGATACAGCCACACAGAATCATTAACAAGTTAAAGACATCAAACGGAACACAGGAAGAGCGTATTAACAGGACAGAGAAGCTCAACACACAAAAATAGTCACCTACAAAATCACATGTCATAATGGAGAGAGTCAACTCGGATTACTAACGTAATAGTTAGATACGTGCCACACTGATCCTGGTTTAACAATGATGATTAAGAACAATTCTTTACATCTGTCCGGTGAAATGACGCAAATTAAGGAGAGAGAATCTAACAACAGAATGAATAGAGTCCTAAGAAATTCAATGTCAGATAAGATCTCGCGGGGATTACCACAAATATAAATCACACTGGTCTGGGTACAAAGATGTGATTACGAAGCTAATCTTACATCTTGCCAGGTTTGTAAATGACGCCAAAATGAAGATTCAGACTGACAGAATGAAAGAAGTCCGAATAAACTTCGGAATGTTCAGTTATACTCTCGCCCGAGATTAACCCAAAATAAATCACAGGCCCCTTTAAAGATGTCAGATTGGATAACGCCCCTCAACCCAGGATAAAAATGTTTTTAAAAGGGTTTGGAAAAACCAGGATGCAGGCTCCTACAAAGTGTCGGGATGACCCAGGATGACCACTGATCTCCTACAAGGTGTCAGAATGACCCAGGATGACCACTGGTCTCCTACAAGATGTCAGAATGACCCAGGATGACCATTGGTCTCCTACAAAGTGTCGGGATGACCGGATGACCACTGGTCTCCTACAAAGTGTCGGGATGACAGGATGACCACTGGTCTCCTACAAGGTGTCAGAATGACCCAGGATGACCACTGGTCTCCTACAAAGTGTCGGGATGACAGGATGACCACTGGTCTCTTACAAAGTGTCGGGATGACCGGATGACCACTGGTCTCCTACAAGATGTCATAATGTAACTGTTAATGTTTCTAATATATGTTAGCGACATGGCTGACCTCATCCTCTTTACATGTCTTATTGCTGACGATGTAAAGCTCGTTAGTAGAATAAAAACCGGAATGACCTATAGAATTGGCAACGAAAGGGCGTGGACTGACTCAGCTGTTACAAGTATATGACAGTCGGGGAAGAAGTTAAAACAATATACTGAATACATTCTGTCAGACAGAAGCTATAAACTTCAGAAAAAATGCAACATCCAGGGGTAAGCATTATACCAAGCATGTCACCTAAGACGCCCATCGGCCGGATAACCTTAGCAGTGTATGCTCAAGTGACAACCTAAAGAACGGTATTCAGGTGCCTCAACAAAGTGTTCCTCGGGACCCGACATACGAAGTATGTCAGACCCACCGTAGAATACACAGCACCACCATGGAACCCCCTCCATGTCACTAAATCTGGATAAAATCCAGAAATTTGCTTATAGACTTGTCCCTTGGCTAAGTAAAATGATAGGGAAGAAAGAGTGAACAAAATATATCTTACCGTTGGGAAGATATTATTAAGGCATGCAAGGGAGAATATTTAAAAGGAAAAAACCCGGAAACTAGAGACACAAAGGTCATAAAAATGTCATCTATTTTATTAGTCAGAAGATCGTTACTAAGTGGAACGATCTAGTGTGTTGAGTAGTGAGGCGAGTCCGGGAGCGGAGACTCGACCTCAGTAGCAACTAATAAACGAAAACACACATATACGCGATAAAGCTCTTGGAAGGGAGAGAGAGTGACCTAGTACAGACCAGCAAAGAGGCGGGACCAGGAGCTGTGACTCGACCCCTGCAAGCACAAATAAGTGAGCACACACAAACATCACAATACACTGCATCCTGTGATTATTGTCTATAAAAATATACATTTTAAATATATTTTGAATGCTGTCTCCTATTAGTGGCACTAATTCATGTTTTTAGAAATATAATTAGCAAATAAATGCTCTTTTGGTTACTTAGTCACACACTCAGAACAACATCGAATATTTCCAGCAGTTCCTTCTATGTTGGTAGTGAGAGCGTTAGTGTAGCAGTAGCAGAGTGGGACACTTCCAGGCTTCCAGCCAGACATTAACACGGGTAGAGAGCGGCAGGATCTCGCAGCTTGAGTACGTGAGACATCGCTGTCCACCATTGATATTGCAAGGAAATTTGCAGAGTAAGTAGAAATAAGCGGAGACTTATGACAACTTACTCGACGGGAAGAAAACATTGTTGACGGGAAGATAACAATTTTTACTGGAAGATAAGATTATTGGCGGGGAGAAAGCACTGTTCTTGGGAAGAAAACATTGTTGACGGGAAGAAAACACTGTTGATGAGAAGAAAACATTGTTGACGGGAAGAAAACACTGTTGATGGGAAACAAACATTGTTGACGGGAAGATAACATAGTAAACAAAATATCTTCAGTCAGAAAACTCTGTTGTCAGTCTGCAAATGCTTTTCTCCGTAAGCAGACACTGTTACCGTCAGGAAACACTGCCATTGGGCAGAAAACAGATTTGCCTAGCAGAGTAGCCTGGCAGGGAAGAGAAACTCATCACTGGATCCCTCAGGTCCAATACAGCACAAATTAAACCCATCTCCTTAGCATTAACTCGTCTGGTGACTTTAAACAGTAGCCTCTTACTCTCTCTGGCTCTGAAACAGTGGAGAACCAGACGCCTCAACTGCACTAGTCGTGTGTTTTACAAGACTTAGTGTATATTGCAGGACTCTACGTATGTTGCAGGGCTCTGTGTATGTTGCAGGGCTCTGTGTATGTTGCAGGGCTCTGTGTATGTTGCAGGGATCTGTGTATGTTGCAGGTCTCTGTGTATGTTACGAGACTCGTGTATATTTCAGGACTTGTGCATGTTACAATACTTGTACACGCTACGAGACACTGTGTATGTTACAAAACTAAGTTACAAGATTCGTGTATGTTACAAAACTTGTATATGTTGCAAGATTTATGCTTGCTGCAAGTTTTATATATACGTACATATACATATACATTATATATAATATAATATATATATATATATATATATATATTATATATATATATATATATATATAATATATATACAATTATACACATTTATACATGTGCTTGTTGCAAGATTTAAATTTTTGCAACACTTGTGCGCTAACAAGGTTTGAACTTGCAAAAATATTAACTTTGACGTTAATGAACTCAAGTTTGATACAGTAAGAAGAATGTTCTCTTCCCGCCCACCACCCACCGCCCCGCCCCATCCAGTCTTCTGTGTGTCCGTCCCGCCCACCACCCACCGCCCGCCTCTGCTTGTCCCTCCAGCCATCACGATCTTCAAGGAGCCTCTTCCTCTGTGCTCTTTTCCTGAAGTAACGTTTTCATAATGGAATTTCCCTGTTATAACTTTCCTGGAGACGAGGTCATGCATGACAACTTTCCTGGAGACGAGGTCATGCATGACAACTTTCCTGGAGACGAGGTCATGCATGACAACTTTCCTGGAGACGAGGTCATGCATGACAACTTTCCTGGAGACGAGGTCATGCATGACAACTTTCCTGGAGACGAGGTCATGCATGACAACTTTCCTGGAGACGAGGTCATGCATGACAACTTTCCTGGAGACGACGTCATGCATGACAACTTTCCTGGAGACGAGGTCATGCATGACAACTTTCCTGGAGACGAGGTCATGCATGACAACTTTCCTGGAGACGAGGTCATGCATGACAACTTTCCTGGAGACGAGGTCATGCATGACAACTTTCCTGGAGACGAGGTCATGCATGACAACTTTCCTGGAGACGAGGTCATGCATGACAACTTTCCTGGAGACGAGATCATGCATGCAACTTTCCTGGAGACGAGGTCATGCATGACAACTTTCCTGGAGACGAGGTCATGCATGACAACTTTCCTGGAGAACGAGGTCATGCATGACAACTTTCCTGGAGACGAGGTCATGAAATGACAACTTTCCTGGAGACGAGGTCATGCATGAAAAACTTTCCTGGAGACGAGGTCATGCATGACAACTTCCTGGAGACGAGGTCATGCATGACAACTTTCCTGGAGACGAGGTCATGCATGACAACTTTCCTGGAGACGAGGTCATGCATGACAACTTTCCTGGAGACGAGGTCATGCATGACAACTTTCCTGGAGACGAGGTCATGCATGACAACTTTCCTGAGACGAGGTCATGCATGACAACTTCCTGGAGACGAGGTCATGCATGACAACTTTCCTGGAGACGAGGTCATGCATGACAACTTTCCTGGAGACGAGGTCATGCATGACAACTTTCCTGGAGACGAGGTCATGCATGACAACTTTCCTGGAGACGAGGTCATGCATGACAACTTTCTGGAGACGAGGTCATGCATGACAACTTTCCTGGAGACGAGGTCATGCATGACAACTTTCCTGGAGACGAGGTCATGCATGACAACTTCCTGGAGACGAGGTCATGAAATGACAACTTTCCTGGAGACGAGGTCATGCATGACAACTTTCCTGGAGACGAGGTCATGCATGACAACTTTCCTGGAGACGAGGTCATGCATGACAACTTTCCTGGAGACGAGGTCATGCATGACAACTTTCCTGGAGACGAGGTCATGCATGACAACTTTCCTGGAGACGAGGTCATGCATGACAACTTTCCCAGTCACAGAGAAAATTTTCTCAATGGTCTTTTTTGCAAAACTATTTTTATTAGTTAAATTTTTCATGCGTCATTTTATTTTCAGCATAAACATTTTCTTAATTTATCGTCTAATATACATAAACATTTTCTTAATTTATCGTCTAATATACATAAACATTTTCTTAATTTATCGTCTAATATACATAAACATTTTCTTAATTTATCGTCTAATATACATAAACATTTTCTTAATTTATCGTCTAATATACATAAACATTTTCTTAATAAATTGCTTAATGTATAAACATCTTTCCTGTGTCAATTATTTTTTTTTTAAATAGGCAATGTTTACAAGTACGATCAAGGCCATTACATCGGCGTCCCATAGAGCTGTAGACCACTGTACTGCAACACAACGGTACCTTGATACAAAGGACATCTTCAACAACATCGCTGTTTATTCACTGGTTATAAGTACGACGGGATGGGTTGAAGACCTGCCACAGGTTACGTTAGGTAAGACTCGCCAGGAAATAGGACAAGTGTTTCCTGATGCAGGTCTTGGTCATGCTATGAGCTTTTCATGGGACAGTAGGCCTCTTGCAGTGCTCCTCATCCTTGTTTTCTTGCTACTACTAGTGGGACCCGCCTCCTGTGACGTCTTCCAGACCTTCCTCTCCTCACCTTCAGCAGTATACAAGACTCAGATCTCAAACCTCAGCTTCATATTGTTTCAGACTATCTGAACTCTTCTTCAGGGTGAAGGACCGTGTGGGATTCGTCTATAAGTCCCTGCATTTGTGGTCACTGTGGTGGCCCATGCTAACCTCCCTATGGTGTGCAGAAAAATGCCTAGTTGAATGAGTCTTATTAGAGCAAGCTGGCCTAGTGGTCAGCGCACTGGCATGTGAGTTTCAGGACTCGCCATGGGTTCAACCCTCATCTGTTCCATGAATTGTTTGCAGTCATGGTATTACGATTTCGTGAGTCGAGACTGACAATCTCAATAAATATTTCTCCATGGCTGGTGGACTGATCACCTCATCTTAACCTCGCCACTTTGTACTCTCCAATTTGTTCTCTGTGTTTGACTGATGAAGCCTACCGTGTAGGGCGAAACGTCTAAACAATAAAGATATCCAACTTTTGCACACGTGTTTTGCTTATTTACTTGTAAGTGTTGCACAACATTTCTCTGGTTTTATTTACAACACTGTTGATACATCTGCAACACTGTTGATACATCTGCAACACTGTTGATACATCTGCAACACTGTTGATACATCTGCAACACTGCTGATACATCTGCAACACTGTTGATACATCTGCAACACTGCTGATACATCTGTAACACTGCTGATACATCTGCAACACTGCTGATACATCTGCAACACTGTTGATACATCTGCAACACTGCTGATACATCTGCAACACTGTTGATACATCTGCAACACTGTTGATACATCTGCAACACTGTTGATACATCTGCAACACTGCTGATACATCTGCAACACTGTTGATACATCTGCAACACTGTTGATACATCTGCAACACTGCTGATACATCTGCAACACTGTTGATACATCTGCAAACTTGTTGATACATCTGCAACACTGTTGATACATCTGCAACACTGTTGATACATCTGCAACACTGTTGATACATCTGCAACACTGTTGATACATCTGCAACACTGTTGATACATCTGCAACACTGTTGATAAAATCTGCAACACTGTTGATACATCTGCAACACTGTTGATACATCTGCAACAATGTTGATACATCTGCAACACTGCTGATACATCTGAATCACTGTTGATACATCTGAATCACTGTTGATACATCTGCATCACTGTTGATACATCTGAATCACTGTTGATACATCTGCAACAATGTTGATACATCTGCATCACTGTTGATACATCTGAATCACTGTTGATACATCTGTATCACTGTTGATACATCTGCACCACTGTTGATACATCAGCATTACTGTTGCTACAATAACTCTAGATCAAGAAACAGTCAGGTAGCCTATCACTCTTCTGATTACCCGCCGGTGACTGGCTCCTCCATCACTCCTGATTCCCTGTCGGTGACTGTCTCCACCACTCCTGATTACCCGGCGGTGACTGGCTCCTCCACCACTCCTGATTACCCGGCGGTGACTGGCTCCTCCACCACTCCTGATTACCCGGCGGTGACTGGCTCCTCCACCACTCCTGATTACCCGGCGGTGATTGGCTCCTCCACCACTCAGAGAGATCAATTTCAATCTTGAGTTACGTGGTGAGGAATGTGTGTGTCGGTTACGTGACGCAGGTGTTACGTGGTGAGGAATGAGCGTGTGGGACAGACGTAACTCTGGAGGCCAGGTAATCATCAGCAGTGATGAGATGGATATTTGTGCCGACCACCAAGATTGCAGCAGATAACATATTTTTGAAGGTGTCCAGGGGCGGGTAGGGCGGGAAGGGAATATAAATGGGGCAGCTGGGAGGACGGGGCGGGCTTTTCGGGTGGGGCGGGCGGGGTGGGCGGGGCGGAAGGGGCGAAAGGGGAGGAAGGGGCAGGGAAGAAGGGATCATACATGTTATTCCTCTGTAAAAAAAACGACAATTTACTTCCCTTTCCAGTCATTTTGACTATAAGAAAAACTGATAAACAGTTCATTGTACCAAAAATATTCTCGGGAGTGAACAAGAAAGCACAATACCAAGACTGGAACAATGAACAAACAAATATAAAGAATTAGACATGTGCAACATCTGGGTATCTTTATTTGTAGACGATGATGCCGCTGAATGGAGAAACGTCTACAAATAAGATACCCAGATGTTGTATATGTAATTCTTCATCTTGTAGGTATTGGATACCATTCATGTTCAATACACAAATAACACACATAGTTAATGGAGTGACTTGTTAATGATCCAAGTCGGACCATAACGTTGTCATGTTTCTTAAGTGCGGGTTATTTGTGTACTCTCGGTAAGTGAGATTGGCGCTTATACTGGCGTCAGGTGAGGGACGTGCAGCTGACGAAGACTCTGTCACAGGTAGGTGGACGTATCCAGTGGAAGCAGATCATACGCGTTCATTGATTTCTGGTGAAGATGCAGGGCATTTTAATAGCATTTATCATTCATAGTAGTTCGCTGGAGAAACTCCTCCCAAGAACTCTAACGAGAGAATTAGACACATGTGCAACTCTTGGGTATCTTTATTGAGGAAACGTTTCGCCACACAGTGGCTTCATCAATCCATACATTGAACAAATGTGACACCACCTACGTCTTCTGCACCTCTCCTGCCTACTGTATATAAGCTACTTCTCGGCTCATGTGCTGTATTCTATTCAAGACTGATGGACTGACCACATCGACTCAAGGTTGAGGGACTGATTACCTCATTCTCCTCCTGTTCTTCACGATTCTTCTTTGTATGGACTGATGAAGCCACTGTGTGGTGAAATGTTTCCTCAATAAAGATACCCAAGAGTTGCACATGTGTCTAATTTATCAACGTGTCGGTTCTCTGAACCATTCATCTACAACTCTAACGAGAGCTTCATTTCCAGCATGGCTTCCAGCAGTCGTCGGTCGAATACGTTAGTGAGGGAGTCAAAAGGAAGCTGCGTCATTTTTTTTTCTAATCTTAAGCGTTATTCCTCCCGGTTATTCCTCGACCATTTCGAGGAGGACGGCAGCCTCCATCACTCCGGTGAATAACGAAGGCGTCGGGATGGCCAGGTTTTTATTTTGTTAAGCTCGAAGCAGTAAGATTATTACCGTTATTTCTGTGGTATTCGATTTTTACGCCGCTGTCGAGGGCCTCTGGCAGCATGAACTTCCTCCGTTGTAGAGGTGGAGGGATACCATGAGAATCATGTCTACCTATTGATCCAGCGAGTAAATTGATAATGGATGTCTGATTTATTGATAGCTGGTCGTAATGAACTTTTCTGGGCGTAGCAGACTTGAATTTCTGGATGAAGAGGATCTTGTGAAGTGGCTCTATCTTGTGAACCTAGTTATTCATCTCGTGATATGACTCTATCTTGTGATCTATGTTAATCATCTCATGATGTGGCTCTCTCTTGTGATCGTTATTATTCATCTCGTGATGTGACTCTCTCTTGTGATCACCGTTGCTAATCTCGTAATCTTTTTTGTGGATCTCGTAATCTGGATCTTTGTTGTGGCTCTCGTAATCTGGATCTTTGTTGTGGATCTCGTAATCTGGATCTTTGTTGTGGATCTCGTAATCTGGATCTTTTTTTGTGGAACTCGTAATCTGGATCTTTGTTGTGGCTCTCGTAATCTGGATCTTTGTTGTGGATCTCGTAATCTGGATCTTTGTTGTGGATCTCGTAATCTGGATCTTTGTTGTGGATCTCGTAATCTGGATCTTTGTTGTGGATCTCGTAATCTGGATCTTTGTTGTGGCTCTCGTAATCTGGATCTTTGTTGTGGATCTCGTAATCTGGATCTTTGTTGTGGATCTCGTAATCTGGATCTTTGTTGTGGATCTCGTAATCTGGATCTTTGTTGTGGATCTCGTAATCTGGATCTTTGTTGTGGATCTCGTAATCTGGATCTTTGTTGTGGATCTCGTAATCTGGATCTTTGTTGTGGATCTCGTAATCTGGATCTTTGTTGTGGATCTCGTAATCTGGATCTTGTGTTGTGGATCTCGTAATCTGGATCTTTGTTGTGGATCTCGTAATCTGGATCTTTGTTGTGGATCTCGTAATCTGGATTTTTTGTTGTGGAAACTTTGTAATCTGGATCTTTGTTGTGGATCTCGTAATCTGGATCTTTGTTGTGGATCTCGTAATCTGGATCTTTGTTGTGGATCTCGTAATCTGGATCTTTGTTGTGGATCTCGTAATCTGGATCTTTGTTGTGGCTCTCGTAATCTGGATCTTTGTTGTGGATCTCGTAATCTGGATCTTTGTTGTGGCTCTCGTAATCTGGATCTTTGTTGTGGATCTCGTAATCTGGATCTTTGTTGTGGCTCTCGTAATCTGGATCTTTGTTGTGGCTCTCGTAATCTTGTCCTTTTTTGTGGATATTGACCTATGACTTTGTTTTAGATTTTGATTTGTTCCTTTTTCTTGTAGGTCTGAGCATTTTGTTCCTTGGTTGCTATTTAGGAAGATCAAGGTCAGGTCACCTTATTGAAAGTTTTAAGATTGTAGGATTTACCAAAACATCGACTTGTCAAGACAACTTATCTTCAAAATTTGTTTTCACCAGAAAAAGAAATTGTGGATTTGGCGAATGTATACTGAGTTTTTAATGTGATTAATAAGTACTGTAGATGTATGGGAGGTGTTGGTGTAGGTAGTGGGTGTGTTGGTGTGGTGGTGTGTGTGTGTGTGTAGTGGGTGTGTTGGTGTGGTGGTGTGTGTGTGTAGTGGTGTGTTGGTGTGGTGGTGTGTGTGTAGTGGGTGTGTTGGTGTGGTGGTGTGTGTAGTGGGTGTGTTAGTGTGGGGTTGGTGTGTGTGTAGTGGGTGTGTTGGTGTGGTGTGTGTGTGTGTGTAGTGGGTGTGTTGGTGGTGGTGATGTGTGTAGTGGGTGTATTGGTGTGGTTGTGTATGTGGTGGGTGTGTTGTCATGGGCAGGTGTGTAGGCGTGGGTGTTGGTTTTATACTCACCTGTGAAGGTAGCGTCATGCTGCTGAGTGCTGGGCCTGGCTGGCGCCGCCTGGGGAGAGAAACAAACAAGTCAGCACACTTGACGGACAAATGGATAAAGAGAGAGGTAGAAGCTTATACAAACATATATAGTGGGAGTAAGACACATACATCTCCTCTCATAAATATATTGTATGTATCTTATTCCTGCAATCTGTCGCTCCTATCATACCAGTACTTGCATACAGGGAAAAGTTGACGAGGCTGATCCTCTGTATCAGGAATCTTCCCTACATGGATAGGCTGAAGGCACTAAATTTACATTCCGGGTAAAACTCAGCGTTATGGGGATCGTGACTGCTGTTAACAAATGAAAAACCGTAATAAATAAACCGGGATATAAATAACGTTCTAAAATTACCTAGCCAAGACAGGAATCGCAGTAATGAGATGATGTTGGACAAATTTAGATTTGGTAGGTTTTTTAGGTTAATCTCCAGGGTTTGTTACCTGGACCTCAGCAATGAGAGTGGCTACTCTCACCGCTGGGCAACGATTTAGTAAGGATTTAGGAAAACTCTGATTTCGTAATGCAGTTGCTGACGAGAGGTTTTAAAAATAGGTTGGAAAGGCGCATGAAGGGGTGTGGATGGCCTAGCACAACATGGACAGTAGAAGTGTTTATATTAATGGCATATAAGACGCACGTACAGTACCTGAATACCTTTATTGACGAGGAATTTCGCCTGCGCAAGTCTTTTTTTTTTTAGATTTAATACAGCAGCGACAATTATACTTGAGACAGTGTAAGACGTGGTGAGGTATTTTTAAGGTGTTCCCTCCATAACCTTGACAGATGTTCAGTTTCCTATATCAAGGCACGGGACTGAACACCTTAGAGTTACCACTCCATTTCTTCCATCGTCTCCGGTATAATAGTCGCCCTTGTATTTGACTGAAAAGACGTACTTTGCAAGTGAAACGAGTCAGTCAAGACACCCGGGTGTTACCCTCTTGTGTCTTGTTCACCTGGTCTACTGCCATCCTCCATTATTCCTACAGTCTTATGAGATTTGGTCTGGGCGAATGTGATGCTCAGGAGTGTCGAGAAGCTTTACAGAAACTGACATAGACACGAGAATAAAGAGACTTATTGAACTTAAATACGAAATGATTCATTGCAAAGTTTGAGAAGAAATGAGACGTGAAAGAAAAGGCAGATAGCAAGGCGGACTCCATACGTGCTTTACTAGCAAGATGTAACAGGATGATAAACACTTGCAATTAGTGGCCGATGTTGCAAACAAGTGCTACTGGTCATATTTTGGAAAAAAAATAACACATTAAACTTGAATAACCATATAGATAATGATAATAAATTAATATATTTGCACTGTCCTGTATATTTACACTGTCCTATATAAATCTGCACTGTCTTATATATCTGCACTGTCCTATATATTTTAAATATATATATATATATATATATAATATAATATATATATATATATATATTATATATATATATATATATATTATATATATTATATAATGTACATATATATGTCTGCACTGACCTATATATGTCTGCACTGACCTATATATGTCTGCACTGACCTATATATATCCGAACTGTCCTATATATCTGCGCTGTCATCTGTATCAATCTTATTCTGTTTCTAATCCGTAGAAATGAGCAGCTACAGGCAATGAAATATTTTGTAAATATACATGAAATTAATATTGCAAATATTCATTCGCTGATACTGACATGACAAGAAGATTTGTACTGACTAAACAAATGGAACAGTAAATGGACTGTGGCATTCTAAAAAGGCTTAACTTATAAACAGGGGAAATAGGACTCACTAGAATTATAAATTGTCAAGACATATTATAAACTTGTATGAAATTAGCTTGTGGTATCACTAAAGAACATATCGCCAGATGACCTCAAAAGAAAGAGAATGTTCAATCCCGGCCGGGGGTATGGTTTGTTTGCAATCGTGTCATTACGATTTCTTGAGTCACTGTTGGCTATCTTTGTGACCTGGTGTGACCAGGCGGGATCTGGAGGAACTTAGTGGGGCCTGGAGTGACTTGAAGGGATCTCGGGGGACCTTGAGGAACTAGGCGAGACCTGGAAGAACTTAGTGGGACCTGGAGGGACTTGAAGGGATCTCGGGGGACCTTGAGGAACTAGGCGAGACCTGGAAGAACTTAGTGGGACCTGGAGGGACTTGAAGGGATCTCGGGGGACCTTGAGGAACTAGGCGAGACCTGGAAGAACTTAGTGGGGCCTGGAGTGACTTGAAGGGATCTCGGGGGACCTTGAGGAACTAGGCGAGACCTGGAAGAACTTAGTGGGACCTGGAGGGACTTGAAGGGATCTCGGGGGACCTTGAGGAACCAGGCGAAACCTGGAAGAACTTAGTGGGACCTGGAGGGACCTCCTCTACTGTAGAGTTTTTAAGATCTTCATAATAAAAAGAACCAGCAACAGAAACGACCCCTTCAAGGGTCGTGCCTCGATGATTTTAAAGGGCTCCTGAACCGAGGAATTGGGGTTACCCTTCCTTTCTTTAGACTGCGCCTGACTGCCGTTTATTCTCAATGGGATTAACACTCCTAATAATAATAAGGATGATAATAATAATAATAACAATAATAATAAAAATAATAATAATAATAATAATAATAATAATAATAATAATAATAGTAATAATAATAATAATAATAATAATAATAATAATAATAATAATAATAATATAATTAATAATAGAGGAACACGAAAGAAACAGTAGATAAGACAAAAGAAACTCTTTGTTGACAGTGAAGATTAGTTGAATTGGACGCCAATAGGTGGCGGTGACTGCCACTATTACCGCAAGTGTTTAAACCATAATAAGCCTTACCAAATATAAAACTCAGCTCACTAAGAGCATCTCTCTGCCCTTGTGATCGCAGAAATTACAAATTTCCCATTAAATAAATTCGCGTTGCTTCCTGGTAAATCCCCGAGACTCTTAGGACCGGAAAAGCGGAAACTTACTGAAGGTGACACAGTGCTGGAATGCTGTCTGGTGTGAGTGTTCAGGAAGACCGTGACTTCTCGAAGTCACCTTAGTTAACTGTGTCCTTGCGGTCGTTCGTCCAGTTACTGGTTATTTATCTCAGGTTACGAATGGTTCCTCGTTCAGTGGCAGGTAATCCCAGTTACTTTGTTAGCCAATTCACTTTAACAATTGCACTGTTCGTCACTGTTCCAGTCAACAGTGGCTTATCCAGTGTGGAGACCTGGTTCTCGGGGTTACGAAAACGTCCCCAGTCTTAAGTACCACTTTGATAAAAGGGAACTTTTCACACACACACACACACCACCCACACACACACACACACACACACACACACACACACACACACACACACACACACACACACACACACACACACACCCTCTGTGAGGGGGACACTGCGTAAATATGAGACGCTTCGGGTGATGTTTAAAATAATATAACCTTAGCAGATAAACTTATCGACCAAGTTCGATCTCAGAGTGACGAACGACGTCAAAGCTCAGCATGACTAATACGTTGTCGCATATATCCCGTCTCCTGACGTCATTTGTGATGCGTGTGCTTCACTGGTGCCCCGAAACAGACCCACCAGTGAAGGGTCACCCAGTGAAGGGTCACCCTGTGAAGGGAAGGAGAGATGAATTCTTCACTGACATTCTGAATTCATCCTGACCTTCGTTCTATCTTGGACTGGAATCCTGAAAGGTCAGACGAACTAGACATGCTTCCAGTGCAAGTGCACGCAGTGTGTACCGTCCACCCAGCGTGTACTGTACATCCTATATACCGTGCACCGACTGTATAGAGAACTTAGTCTACCCAGAACTTTAGACATAAGGGGCGCAGTAGGTCTCGCCACTGTAAACAGTAGTAGAGGCGGGATCCATATTTAGCTTTAAGAAGAGGTTTGATAGGGCTCTTGAAGCAGGGAGAGAGTGCAACTAGTAGCGGTCAGAGAAGAGTCTGGGCCAGGAGTTGTGACTCAACCCGTGCAACCACATATAGGCGAGTACATTTGTAAACACAAGTACTTGCAAACACAAGTATTTGCAAACAAAACCTCACTCTCAAGATGGAAACCTCACTCTCAAGATGGAAACCTCACTCTCAAGATGGAAACCTCACTCTCAAGATGGAAACCTCACTCTCAAGATGGAAACCTCACTCTCAAGATGGAAACCTCACTCTCAAGATGGAAACCTCACTCTCAAGATGGAAACCTCACTCCCAAGATGGAAACCTCACTCCCAAGATGGAAACCTCACTCCCAAGATGGAAACCTCACTCTCAAGATGGAAACCTCACTCCCAAAATGGAAACCTCACTCCCAAGATGGAAACCTCACTCCCAAGATGGAAACCTCACTCCCAAGATGGAAACCTCACTCTCAAGATGGAAACCTCACTCTCAAGATGGAAACCTCACTCCCAAGATGGAAACCTCACTCCCAAGATGGAAACCTCATTCCCAAGATGGAAACCTCACTCTCTCTAGCAAGGACACAAACAAGAACACTAAAAACACTTTTAAAAAATAATAAAGCAATAAATACTATATTCACTTATTAAAAATGCCGAGAATTTTTCTTATTTTCCCTTTGAAATGCTGTTCAGAGAATTAATTGAAACTGATTAAAAAATACTGAGAAACCACGCGTTTCTACGAATTTGAATCATGAATTCGGATATTTTCCAGCATTCCACAGTTGTGTTGCAGCTCTGGGCCCACTGTATGCATGACCATGGTTCGAATCATCCCCCTTTCCATCCATTCTTCTGTTTGTTCACAGCACCAATCTCTTATGATTAATATTGGATGTAGTTCGATCGCTAGGTCACTCAGTTCACACACACTTAGGTCCGGGGTTCGAATCTCCTCCGGTACCGCTGGTAAACATTAGGGATGTGTTTCCGTAAGACACCTGCTGTCCCTGTCTCTGTTCACCCAACAGTTTAAAATGGGTACTTGGGTGTTAGTGGACTGGTGTGGGTCGCATCCTGGGAGAAAAACTGACCTAATTTGCCAGCAATGCTTAGCATAACAAGCGGCTTTCTATATAGTAGTATGTCATTGATGTCAACTAGGATTACATACCTTTAACATGTACTTGTAGTAAATAAAATTATTATTATTATTATTATTATTATTATTATTATTATTATTATTATTATTATTATTATTATTATTATTATAATTATTATAAAACTGGAGTTACTATCACGTGAGACTTACCATCTCTCAGACTGGACTATCTCAAGTTACTATCACGTGAGACTTACCATCTCTCAGGCTGGACTATCTCAAGTTACTATCACGTGAGACTTACCATCTCTCAGGCTGGACTATCTCAAGTTACTGTCACGTGAGACTTACCATCTCTCAGGCTGGACTATCTCAAGTTACTATCACGTGAGACTTACCATCTCTCAGGCTGGACTATCTCATTTACTATACGTGAGACTTACCATCTCTCAGGCTGGACTATCTCAAGTTACTATCACGTGAGACTTACCATCTCTCAGGCTGGACTATCTCAAGTTACTGTCACGTGAGACTTACCATCTCTCAGGCTGGACTATCTCAAGTTACATCACGTAGACTTACCATCTCTCAGGCTGGACTATTCATGTTACTATCACGTGAGACTTCCCATCTCTCAGGCTGGACTATCTCAAGTTACTGTCACGTGAGACTTACCATCTCTCAGGTTGGACTATCTCAAGTTACTATCACGTGAGACTTACCATCTCTCAGGCTGGACTATCTCAAGTTACTGTCACGTGAGACTTACCATCTCTCAGGTTGGACTATCTCAAGTTACTATCACGTGAGACTTACCATCTCTCAGGCTGGACTATCTCAAGTTACTGTCACGTGAGACTTACCATCTCTCAGGCTGGACTATCTCAAGTTACTGTCACGTGAGACTTACCATCTCTCAGGCTGGACTATCTCAAGTTACTACCCACGTGAGACTTACCATCTCTCAGGCTGGACTATCTCAAGTTACTATCACGTGAGACTTACCATCTCTCAGGCTGGACTATCTCAGAGGAAAGTGAAATGTATGAGAAAATCTTTCCAATGATTAAGATATCTCACATTAGAAAATACCACTCAGATTTGAAAATTTCATCAAATTTCTCCAATTTCTGAAACTCAACTAACATCACGACGAGCGAAATTGTGGCATCAGTCGTCACATAGTGATAACACGAATTTTTCGTAAAAATAATTTTTTTTTGGCTTTCAGAAATGTGTTGATCAGGACCAGTACAGCTGAGGCTGCTGGCAGGTAAACAGAGGTGCCACAGTCACCACCACCACAAGGGACACATTTTGCTCTGGGCAGAGCTTTATAAAGCTCTATAGGACATTACCCAAAGCGAAATGCAGTCTATAAACAAGGTATGGTCTGCAGCAGCGGTCTTTCTATTATGATTATCTGAGTTTTCTTTTCACTGAACACAGAAAGCTGCACAGGTTTCCAGGGTTCTATTGTTGAAGCTTGGTTGGTGCTGCCAAGGTTCAAGTGTAGTCGACAGTTATCGCAACCAGGCTGATTTGTGACTTGGGTAAAGTCTTTGTGGCCTATCCTTAATTCACATAGAATCCTCTCACACTGACGATTTTCGTAGAATGAAGAGGGTCGAGCGCCCAGGTCCAGTTGATCTGTATACAGGCTGTTGCTCGTCTGTAGGACCCACTGGGACTGGCACACCAAAATGACTTCTCAACGTATGTTACTAATAAGGTATAGGCATGTCGTAGAGAGACAAACCTGTGAAATAGCTTAGGAACATAAGCACAAGAATAAAAGAGCACTGCAGTAGGCTTACTGGCCCATGTTAGGCAAATCCAACTCACACCCACCTACACCTACTCAAGTACCCGTCCAGGTTATATTTAAAGCAACCTAAATTTTTTGCCTCGAAGAAATAAATGCTGTGTCTAGGTAGTGAGTGTAACGTGCTAGACCAATAAGTACTACTAGACGCAACACCATACACAGTTTCACGTCTAGGCATGATCCTGGTCAGGATGCCAGGAATCAGTAATGACGTCGACATTAGTTAAGATGGTTGGTCATATTTTATTAGGCTTAAAACCTATCGACTACACGAGGGTCATTAAGGCAACATGTTACATGCACACCAGTCATGCAAACTTTAATCCCTAAAACAGGAATTGGAAGTGACCTCTTGGTGAGTATATACCCTGGAAGATACACATCTCTTAGCGTATATACCTGGCTGTGATGAACAGTAGCTAAGAGAGAGAGTTAAGAGCAACATAGCAACCCCTGCAAGCATCATAGCAACCCTGCAAGCATCATAGCAACCCTGCAAGCATCATAGCAACCCCTGCAAGCATCATAGCAACCCTGCAAGCATCATAGCAACCCTGCAAGCATCATAGCAACCCGCAAAACATCATGCAACCCTGCAAGCATCATAGCAACCCTGCAAGCATCATAGCAACCCTGCAAGCAAACATAGCAACCCTGCAAGCATCATAGCAAACCCCGCAAGCATCATAGCAACCCTGCAAGCATCATAGCAACCCTGCAAGCATCATAGGCAACCCTGCAAGCATCATAGCAACCCTTTCAAACATCATAGCAACCCTGCAAGCATCATAGCAACCCCTGCAACATCATAGCAACCCTGCAAGCATCATAGCAACCCTGCAAGCATCATAGCAACCCTGCAAGCATCATAGCAACCCTGCAAGCATCAATAGCAACCTGCAAGCATCATAGCAACCTGCAAGCATCATAGCAACCCCGCAAGCATCATAGCAACCCTGCAAGCATCATAGGGAACCCTGCAAGCATCATAGCAACCCTGCAAGCATCATAGCAACCCTGCAAGCATCATAGCAACCCCTGCAAGCATCATAGCAACCCTGCAAGCATCATAGCAACCCTGCAAGCATCATAGCAACCCTGCAAGCATCATAGCAACCCTGCAAGCATCATAGCAAAACCCCCGCAAGCATCATAGCACCTGCAAGCTCATAGCAACCCTGCAACATTTATAGCAACCCTGCAAGCATCATAGCAACCTGCAAGCATCATAGCAACCCTGCAAGCATCATAGCAACCCTGCAAGCATCATAGCAACCCTGCAAGCATCATAGCAACCTGCAAGCATCATAGCAACCCTGCAAGCATCATAGCAACCCTGCAAGCATCATAGCAACCCTGCAAGCATCATAGCAACCCTGCAAGCATCATAGCAACCCTGCAAGCATCATAGCAACCCTGCAAGCATCATAGCAACCCCTGCAAGCATCATAGCAACCCTGCAAGCATCATAGCAACCTGCAAGCAAACATAGCAACCCTGCAAGCATCTAGCAACCCTGCAAGCATCATAGCAACCCTGCAAGCATCATAGCAACCCTGCAAGCATCTTAGCAACCCCTGCAAGCATCATAGCAACCCTGCAAGCTCATAGCACCCCTGCAAGCATCATAGCAACCCTGCAAGCATCATGCAACCCTGCAAGCTCATAGCAACCCTGCAGCATCATAGCAACCCTGCAAGCATCATAGCAACCCTGCAAGCATCATAGCAACCCTGCAAGCTCAAAAGCAACCCTGCAAGCATCATAGCAACCCCTGCAAGCATCATAGCAACCCTGCAAGCATCATAGCAACCCTGCAAGCATCATAGCAACCCTGCAAGCATCATAGCAACCCTGCAAGCATCATAGCAACCCTGCAAGCATCATAGCAACCCTGCAAGCATCATAGCAACCCTGCAAGCATCATAGCAACCCCTGCAAGCATCATAGCAACCCTGCAAGCATCATAGCAACCCCTGCAAGCATCATAGCAACCCTGCAAGCATCATAGCAACCCCTGCAAGCATCATAGCAACCCTGCAAGCATCATAGCAACCCCTGCAAGCAATAACTAGGGAAGAGCACACTGAAACACTCTTGTAATAACACTAAGTGACTTAGAAATATGTAGTTATTCATATGTATTTGCAGGAGTTGAATCTTAGTTCCTCCTGGTCTTACCTCTTAACCTCCCACTCACCCGAAAGACCCACACTCTCTCCTAGCCTCGACAGCCTTGTCAAACCTATTCTTAAAGCTTTGTAAGGAGCCTGCCTCCTCCACTTCGTCTAGGACTCTAGGTCATTCCACTTCCTGGTCAGCCTGAGGC
>NC_069444.1:33083023-33098023 GCF_026875155.1 Cherax quadricarinatus
TATATATACATTCTTCTTTCAACAAAGCTGCCCAACACTAACTTCCAGTGGCCTTCACACTGGAACAACACCTCCAAGACCCAACACTAACTTCCAGTGACCTTCACACTGGAACAACACCTCCAAGACCCAACACTAACTTCCAGTGACCTTCACACTGGAACAACACCTCCAAGACCCAACACTAACTTCCAGCGACCTTCACACTGGAACAACACCTCCTAGACCTAACACTACCTTCCATCAGGTCTCCTTCACACTGGAACAACACCTCCAAGACCCAGCACAAACTTCCAGTGACCTTCATACTGGAACAACATCTCCAAGACCCAGCACCACCTTCCAGTAGCCTTCACTCTGGAACAACACCTCCAAGACACTGCTCTACCTTCCATCGACCTTCCTTCCCAACTCAAGCAACAACAGCTAACAACACACTTCACGTGAGTTTCACTCTCTAAAGGCGCGGTGTTTTAAAAGAAGTTTCAGTCTCTCCAGAACCATCAAGAAGAAACAACAGTTAACACTGAATAATAGTTTAGGAAGAACTGGAAATCGAAAGTTTCGACTCCAAAGTTGTTTTTAACTGTTCCAGCGATGGTATTGTAACTTCTAGTCAGGCCGTGACACATTTAAAAAACAGCATCGTTGTTAATATGCATTTTGGAATATCTTAGGCAATTAGCCATTGAAAGTGAAAAATTACTTCACTTTCGGTCTCAGAGATCTGCTGAAGAGGGGCTCTGACTGAGGTTAAAACATTCAGATCTATTATTAGTGCTTTTGCTATATTTTTAGTGGTTATTCACGGAGTCCAAGTGGTTATTCACCGTGTCCTAGTGGATATTCACTGTCTCCTAGTGGATATTCACCGTGTCCTAGAGGATATTCACCGTGTCCTAGAGGATATTCACCGTGTCCTAGTGGTTATTCACCGTGTCCTAGTGGTTATTCACCGTGTCACAGTAGTTACTCAGTGTAACCAAGTGGTCACTGACTCAACATACTTAATCACAACAACACTGGCTAGAGAGGCTCGTTCACTCTGGCTAGTAGTCTCCCTTGATGATACTTGCATTAATTTTGTGTGTCCCGGGCCCCGTCTGTATCCTGGGCCCCGTCTGTATCCTGGACCCCGTCTGTGTCCTGGGCCCCGCCTGTGTCCTGGGCCCCGTCTGTATCCTGGACCCCGTCTGTGTCCTGGACCCCGTCTGTGTCCTGGACACCGTCTGTATCCTGGACCCCGTCTGTATCTTGGGCCCCGTCTGTATCCTGGGCCCCGTCTGTGTCCTGGGCCCCGTCTGTGTCCTGGACCTCTTCCGTGTTGTGTACCCCGTCTGTGTCCTGGACACCGTCTGTGTCCTGGACACCGTCTGTGTCCTGGACCCCGTCTGTGTCCTGGACCCCGTTTGTGTACTGGACCTCTTCCGTGTACTAGCTCCCGTATGTGTCCTGTGTCCAGATAATCGGACATATCAGTGTCCTCTGGAAACGACATTTACTTAATGGAGCAACAAAGACAAAAACTTATGAACTTCATTTTACTTTTGCAAGTACCGTGTTCACCTAGCAGGATACTGGCTCTGTGTCTCGTGTTCACCTAGCAGGATACTGGCTCTGTGTCTCGTGTTCACCTAGCAGGATACTGGCTCTGTGTCTCGTGTTCACCTAGGAGGATACTGGCTCTCTGTCTCGTGTTCACCTAGCAGGATACTGGCTCTGTGTCTCGTGTTCACCTAGCAGGATACTGGCTCTGTGTCTCGTGTTCACCTAGCAGGATACTGGCTCTGTGTCTCGTGTTCACCTAGCAGGATACTGGTCTGTGTCTCGTGTTCACCTAGCAGGATACTGGCTCTGTGTCTCCTGTTCACCTAGCAGGATACTGGCTCTGTGTCTCGTGTTCACCTAGCAGGATACTGGCTCTGTGTCTCGTGTTCACCTAGCAGGATACTGGTTTCTATGTCTCGTGTTCACCTAGCAGGATACTGGCTCTGTGTCTCGTGTTCACCTAGCAGGATACTGGCTCTATGTCTCGAGTTCACCTAGCAGGATACTGGCTCTGTGTCTCGTGTTCACCTAGCAGGATACTGGCTCTATGTCTCGTGTTCACCTAGCAGGATACTGGCTCTGTGTCTCGTGTTCATCGAGCAGGATACTGGCTCTATGTCTCGTGTTTACCTAGCAGGATACTGGCTCTGTGTCTCGTGTTCATCGAGCAGGATACTGGCTCTGTCTCGTGTTCACCTAGGAGAATACTGGCTCTGTGTCTCGTGTTCACCTAGGAGGATACTGGCTCTGTGTCTCGTGTTCACCTAGCAGGATACTGGCTCTATGTCTCGTGTTCACCTAGCAGGATACTGGCTGTGTGTCTCGTGTTCACCTAGCAGGATACTGGCTTTGTGTCTCGTGTTCACCTAGCAGGATACTGGCTCTGTGGCTCGTGTTCACCTAGCAGGATACTGGTTCTGTGTCTCGTGTTCACCTAGGAGGATACTGGCTCTGTGTCTCGTGTTCACCTAGCAGGATACTGGCTCTGTGTCTCGTGTTCACCTAGCAGGATACTGGCTCTGTGTCTCGTGTTCACCTAGGAGGATACTGGCTCTCTGTCTCGTGTTCACCTAGCAGGATACTGGTTTCTGTGCCCTCGTGTTCACCTAGCAGGATACTGGCTCTGTGTCTCGTGTTCACCTAGCAGGATACTGGCTGTGTGTCTCGTGTTCACCTAGCAGGATACTGGCTTTGTGTCTCGTGTTCACCTAGCAGGATACTGGCTCTGTGGCTCGTGTTCACCTAGCAGGATACTGGTTCTGTGTCTCGTGTTCACCTAGGAGGTGGTTGCTTTACTGGCTCTGTGTCTCGTGTTCACCTAGCAGGATACTGGCTCTGTGTCTCGTGTTCACCTAGAGGATACTGGCTCTGTGTCTCGTGTTCACCTGGGCAGGATACTGGCTCTGTGTCTCGTGTTCACCTAGCAGGATACTGGCTCTGTGTCTCGTGTTCACCTAGCAGGATACTGGCTCTATGTCTCGTGTTCACCTAGCAGGATACTGGCTCTGTGTCTCGTGTTCACCTAGCAGGATACTGGCTCTGTGTCTCGTGTTCACCTAGCAGGATTACTGGCTCTGTGTCTCGTGTTCATAGGCAGGATCCAAATTTGGCTTTTGATGTACAGTTTTTTCCTTAGAGTGGATCCTTAATTATGGGTACGTGTCTAAGAGTATAAAGTGTACCAGGATAGGTTTTCTCCCCAAAGTGGGATACGTAGCCGCTACAGGAGTGGGATACATAGCTCGCTACCAGGAGTGGGATACATAGCTCGCTACCAAGAGTGGGATACGTAGCTCGCTACCAGGAGTGGGATACATAGCTCGCTACCAGGAGTGGGATACATAGCTCGCTACCAGGAGTGGGATACATAGCTCGCTACCAGGAGTGGGATACATAGCTCGCTACCAGAGTGGGATACGTAGCTCGCTATCAAGTGGGAAAAATCAACCTCTCACCAGCTCATCACCCAAAACCTCTTTTAGTCTATCTAGCATACAACCCTCCAACTGGATCCTAGTCTCCATCTACCGGTGGAACAAGCTCGTTTAACCTTTCCAGTCCTCCATCTAGCCTTCAACAACCCCTCTCAACCTCTCCTCCAGCCCTCCATCTAGCCTTCAACAACCCCTCTCAACTTCTCCTCCAGTCCTCCATCTAGCCTTCAACAACCCCTCTCAACCTCTCCTCCAGTCCTCCATCTAGCCTTCAACAACCCCTCTCAACCTCTCCTCCAGTCCTCCATCTAGCCTTCAACAACCCCTCTCAACCTCTCCTCCAGTCCTCCATCTAGCCTTCAACAACCCTCTCAACCTCTCCTCCAGTCCTCCATCTAGCCTTTAACAACCCTCTCAACCTCTCTCCAGTCCTCCATCATTCTTCAAAACCCCTCTCAACCTCTCCTCCAGTCCTCCATCTAGCCTTCAACAACCCCTCTCAACCTCTCCTCCAGTCCCCATCTAGCCTTCAACAACCTCTCTCAACCTCTCCCTCCAGTCCTCCATCTAGCCTTCAACAACCTCTCTCAACCTCTCCTCCAGTCCTCCATCTATTCTTCAACAACCCCTCTCAACCTCTCCTCCAGTCCTCCATCTAGCCTTCAACAACCCCTCTCAACCTCTCCTCCAGTCCCCCATCTAGCCTTCAACAACCCTCTCAACCTCTCCTCCAGTCCTCCATCTAGCCTTCAACAACCCCTCTCAACCTCTCTCCAGTCCTCATCTAGCCTTCAACAACCCTTCTGAACCTCTCCTGCAGTCCTCCATCTAGCCTTCAACAACCCCTCTCAACCTTTCCCCAGTCCTCCATCTAGCCTTCAACAACCCCTCTCAACCTCTCCCCCAGTCCTCCATCTAGCCTTCAACAACCCCTCTCAACCTCTCCTCCAGTCCTCCATCTAGCCTTCAACAACCCCTCTCAACCTCTCCTCCAGTCCTCCATCTAGCCTTCAACAACCCCTCTCAACCTCTCCTCCAGTCCTCCATCTAGCCTTCAACAACCCCTCTTAACCTCTCCTCCAGTCCTCCATCTAGCCTTCAAAAACCCCCTCTCAACCTCTCCTCCAGTCCTCCATCTAGCCTTCAACAACCCCTCTCAACCTTTTCCTCCAGTCCTCCATCTAGCCTTCAACACCCCTCTCAACCTCTCCTCCAGTCCTCCATCTACCCTTCAAACAACCCCTCTCAACCTCTCCTCCAGTCCTTTTATCAAGCCTTCAACAACCCCTCTCAACCTCTCCTCCAGTCCTCTATCAAGCCTTCAACAACCCCTCTAAACCTCTCCTCAGTCCTCTATCAAGCCTTCAACAACCCCTTAAACCTCTCCTCCAGTCCTCTATCAAGCCTTCAACAACCCTCTCAACTCTCCTCCAGTCCTCTATCAAGCCTTCAACAACCCCTCTCAACCTCTCCTCCAGTCCTCTATCAAGCCTTCAACAACCCCTCTCAACCTCTCCTCCAGTCCTCTATCAAGCCTTCAACAACCCCTCTCAACCTCTCCTCCAGTCCTCTATCAAGCCTTCAACAACCCCTCTCAACCTCTCCTCCAGTCCTCTATCAAGCCTTCAACAACCCCTCTCAACCTTCCTCCAGTCCTCTATCAGCTTCCAACCCCTCTCAACGTCTCCTCCAGTCCTCTATCAAGCTTCAACAACCCTTCACGTCTCCTCCAGTCCTCTATCAAGCCTTCAACAACCCCTCTCAACGTCTCCTCCAGTCCTCCATCTAGCCTTCAACAACCCCTCTCCAGGCTCATTCAAGCTCCCTCAATTCTTCTTCTGTTGGAGAAATGACACTCAAGATAGAGGAAGGTGAGATAGGAAATGCTGTGAATGCAGGACGCGAGTTGAAGGTCAAGGTTTATGAGAGAAGTACAAGCCTTTCCACACCTGTCAAACACACACGTGTCACACACCTGCCACACATATCAGTCACTCTCACCTGTCACACCTGTCACTCACACCTGTTACTCTCACCTGCCACTCATACCCATCACGCTCACCTGTCACTCACACATGAGACTCACCTGTCACTCACACCTGTCACTGATACACATAGGGGAGTGTGGTAATTTAGAGTGAGTGTATTAGTGACACACACACACACACAACACACCACACACACACATATACACTGCACTAGCCAAGGAGTCAAACCTGGGTTCGATCCGAGGGCTAGTTTAATTATAAATCCTAAATCTTCTCTAGAATAGTTGACACAAGACAGACACGTTATGTACTATGCTAAGGTGTCTGGTAGCTCGGTTAGTAGCGCACTCAACTCACACACTTAGGTCCTTGGTTCGATCCCTGGTACGGGTGGAAACATCAGGACGTTTTTTCTTCAGACATGTTCACCCATCAGTAAAATGGGTACCTGGGTGTTAGTGGACTGGTGTGGGTCGCATCCTGGGACAAAATTCACCTAATTTGCGGGAAATGTTCAGCATAACAAGCGGCTTTCTATATAGTAGTATGTCATTGATGTCAGCTGGACTGTATACCTTGTACATGTACTTGTAATAAATAAAGATTATTATTATTATTATTATTATTATTATTATTATTATTATTATTATTATTATTATTATTATTATTATTATTATTATTATTATTATTATTATTGTTAAGTAGTAGACTATTCTGTGTTAGGATGGTTAGCATTTGTCTCCGAGATAGTACATTGTGGGCGTGTTCGCGTGGTAACTTGTGGGTATGGGAAATTGTGGGCGTGGGTGTGTTTACTGCAGGTTGTGTGGGTGTGGCCTCCCTTCAGTGACCTGTGGCCTCCACCATGACCTCCATAGTGAGCTCTGACTTCCACATTGACCTCTAACCTTATTGATGTCTAACCTCTACAGTGACCCATGACCTCCACAGTGTCCTCTGATCTCGACAGTGACTCGTGACAGCTACAGTGAAACATGCAATCACAGTGACCCCTGCAGTCAGAGTGACCCGTGACCTCCAGAGTGACCTAGATCCTCTTATACAATATGTCACTGTTATTTTACCAGAGGATCAAAACACATTAATTCGTCAAAGATTATATATTTTAATTTTGTGAATATTTCTTGAACCTGTTTTTTGTGTCAGGACTAAAAGCACGTTTTGCCCTGTTTGTGTGTGTGTGTGTGTGTGTGTGTGTGTGTGTGTGTGTGTGTGTGTGTGTGTGTGTGTGAGTGTGTGTGTGTGTGTTGACAACCCCTTGTTGTGAACACTGCTGAAGATGTTGTGAACACTCCTGATCATGTTTTGAACACTGCTGAGAGTGTTTTGAACAGTTCACATTGGCTGTGTCAGGTGTTGCTGGGGTGACTTAAGTTTGCTGGGTCCCAGGCTCTGAACTAACCTCAACAGTATTACCTTGCCTAGACCTGACTGACCCAGTGTCAACACTCACTTCCGGAGGTGGAATTCCATACTCTCTCTCTCTCTCTCTCTCTCTCTCTGTCCCTCTATCTCTCTCTGTGTGCCTGTCTGTCTGTCTCTTTGTTTATATGCCTGTCTGATCTGTCTCTCCCTCCCTGTCTCTCTGTATCTGTCTCTCTGTCTGTCTGTTTATATGGCAGCCTGATCTCTCCCCCCTCTCTCTCTCTTTGTGTCTGTCTGTCTGTCTGTCTGTCTGTCTGTCTGTCTGTCTGTCTTGTCTGTCTGTCTGTCTGTCTATCTGTCTGTCTATCTGTCTGTCTGTCTGTCTGTCTGTCTGTCTGTCTGTCTGTCTATCTGTCTGTCTATCTGTCTGTCTATCTGTCTGTTTGTCTGTCTGTCTGTCTGTCTGTCTGTCTGTCTGTCTGTCTGTCTGTCTGTCTGTCTGTCTGTCTGTCTGTCTGTCTGTCTGTCTGTCTATCTGTCTGTCTATCTGTCTGTCTATCTGTCTGTCTGTCTGTCTGTCTGTCTGTCTGTCTATCTGTCTGTCTGTCTGTCTGTCTGTCTGTCTGTCTGTCTGTCTGTCTGTCTGTCTGTCTGTCTGTCTGTCTGTCTGTCTATCTGTCTGTCTGTCGGGCTGTCTGTCTATCTGTCTGTCTGTCTGTCTGTCTGTCTGTCTGTCTGTCTGTCTGTCTGTCTGTCTGTCTGTCTGTCTGTCTGTCTGTCTGTTTATATGGTTGCCTGAACTTTCTCTCTCTCACGTCCTAACTTTGTTAGAGTAACCTCTCATACACTAACATAACTAACATAACAAAGCTAAGTGCCTAGTTTCAAGTAAGGGGTGACGGATCTTAGGATGTTATTATCTTCAAGACTGGTTCACTATCTTGAGATTGTATCTTCTTCCTTATGCTTCCCTCTCTTTCTTATCTGATTTTCCTCTGTAAACCTCAATCGCTTCATTAAGATTTGCTCCTTAAGATTCACCCACTTAATATTCACCCACTTATGGTTCACCCACTTAATATTCACCCACTTATGGTTCACCCACTTAATATTCACCCACTTATGGTTCACCCACTTAATATTCACCCACTTATGGTTCACCCACTTAATATTCACCCACTTAATATTCACCCACTTAATATTCACCCACTTATGGTTCACCCACTTAATATTCACCCACTTATGGTTCTCACCACTTAATATTCACCCACTTAATATTCACCCACTTAATATTCACCCACTTATGGTTCACCCACTTAATATTCACCCACTTATGGTTCACCCACTTAATATTCACCCACTTATGGTTCACCCACTTAATATTCACCCACTTATGGTTCACCCACTTAATATTCACCCACTTAATATTCACCCACTTAATATTCACCCACTTATGGTTCATCAACTTACTCAGTATATATACCATCAACACTCATACTGTACAATGATGTACTAGCGATAACGTACCATCTGGTACGTGACTGTACTGCTTCGTACTTGATAGTACATGTACTAATTTGTTTCTAATGACGATACAAGGTGTTCGATGTACACTAATTGTACATGTACACGCAGTACAAACTGCTCAACTCTCAGGTGAATTGATGTCTGTTGTAGGAATGGATTATACGACCGACTGATGGGTTGTATTCTGTAGTGGTGGTGCTGGTGGAGTGGTGGTGATGGTGTGGTGGTGATGTGGTAGTGTAATGTGGGTGGTGGTGATTGTGGTGTGGTGGTGGTGGTGGTGTGGTAGGGTGGTGGTGGTGGTGGTGCTTGGTGGAGTGGTGGTGATGGTGTGGTGGTGATGTGTAGTGTAGTGGTGGTGGTGGTGGTGATTGTGGTGTGGTGGTGTGGTGGTGGTGGTGTGGTAGGGTGGTGGTGGTGGTGTGGTGGTGGTGGTGTGTGGTGGTGGTGGTGGTGGTGGTGGTGTGGTAGTGTGCTGGTGGTGTGGTAGGGTGGTGGTGGTGGTGGTGGTGGTGGTGGGTGGTGGTGTGGTGGTGGTGGTGGTGGTGTGGTGGTGGTGGTGGTGGTGGTGGTGGTGGGTGGTGGGTAGTGTGCTGGTGGTGTGGTAGGGTGGTGATGGTGTGGTGGTGATGTGGTAGTGTAGTGGTGGTGGTGGTGGTGTGGTGGTGATTGTGGTGTGGCGGTGGTGGTGGTGGTGTGATAGGGTGGTGGTGGTGGTGATGTGGTAGTGTAGTGGTGGTGGTGATTGTGTGTGGTGGTGGTGGAGTGGTAGGGTGGTGGTGGTGGTGGTGGTGGTGGTGGTGGTGTGTAGTGTAGTGGTGGTGGTGGTGGTGATTGTGGTGTGGTGGTGGTGGTGGTGTGGTAGGGTGGTGGTTGGTGGTGGTGTGGTAGTGTAGTGGTGGTGTGGTGGTGATTGTGGTGTGGTGGTGGTGGTGGTGTGGTAAGGTGGTGGTGGGGTGGTGGTGGTGGTGTGGTAGTGTAGTGGTAGTGGTGGTGGTGATTGTGGTGTGGTGGTGGTGGTGGTGGTGGTGGTGGTGTGTGGTGGTGGTGGTGGTGGTGGTTGGTGTGTGGTGTGGTGTGGTAGTGTAGTGGTGGTGGTGGTGGTAATTGTGGTGTGGTGGTGGTGTGTGGTAGGGTGGGGTGGTGGGTGGTGTGGTGGTGATGTGGTAGTGTATGTGGTGTGGTTGTGGTGATTGTGGTGTGGTGGTGGTGGTGTGGAGGGTGGTGGTGGTGGTGGTGCTTGGTGGAGTGGTGGTGATGGTGTGGTGGTGATGTGGTAGTGTAGTGGTGGTGGTGGTGATGATTGTGGTGTGGTGGTGGTGGTGGTGGTGGTGGTGGTGGTAGGGTGGTGGTGGTGGTGGTGGTGGTAGTGTGGTAGTGTGCTGGTGGTGTGGTAGTGTGGTGGTGGTGGTGGTGTGGTGGTGTGGTTGTGTGGTGCTGGTTTGGTAGTGTGGTGGTGGTGTTGTAGTGTGATGGTTGTTGTTGTGGTGGTGGTGGTGGTGGTGTGGTGGTTCACCCCCACACCTGTACCCACTCCCACACCTGTATTCATCAACACATCTGTATTCACCTCTACACCTGTACCCACATCCACACCTGTATCCACATCCACACCTGTACCCACCCAAACACCTGTATTCACTCCCGTACCTGTACCCACCCCCACACCTGCACACACATCTTTGCACACACTTCCTTTACACTTGCCCCAACACCTGCCTTGGCACCTGCCCCAACACCTGCAATACAGGCGAGAGAAACTGTGTGAGTGGCGAGGCTAATTAAACAACCCGTGACGTGGGTGGTACGCCAGTACTCACTACCCACACTCACCACCCACACTCACCACCCACGTTCACCACCCACACTCACCACCCACACTTACCACCCACACTCACCACCCACACTCAACACCCACACTCACCACCTACACTCACACCCACACTCACCACCCACACTCACCACTCTCACCACCCATATTCACACCCACACTCACCACCCACACTCACTTCCCACACTCACCACCCACATTCTCCACCCACACTCACCATCCGCACTCACCACCCACGTGTGGGTGCAATAAAGTCACTAACACAGGTCCTCACTACATGTCACCACTGCAGGTCTTCGTTACAGGTCACCACTACAGGTCACTAATGCAGATTACCACCACTGCTGGTCACCGCCACTACAGGTCATCACAACAGGTCACCACTGCTGGTTACCACAACAGGTCACCACCACAAATCACCACTACTGGTCACCATCGCAGGTCACAGTATCAGAAGAGGACATTCACCCAGGAGGGGTCACAGTATCACCATGAACTCTGCTCTTAAATCACATAAAGTCACCTGCTTGAGTAGACTCTAATTTCTCTGGTTGGTGAGTGAGGTGCGTTGGTGCGTGTGGTGATAAGGTGTGGTGGTGAGTGTGAGGTGTAGTGGTTGGGTGTGATGGTGTGAGTGTGAGTGGTAGGGTGGTGTGAGGTGAGTGAGAGGTGGTGTGGGTTGGGAGTGGAAGTGATGTGATGGTGATGTTGTGAGTGAATGGGAGGGTGGTAGTGTGAGTAGTGATGCGTTAGTGAGTGTGAATGGTGAGGTGGTGTGGTGTGAGTGGTGAGGGTGGAATGAGTGTGAGTGGTGAGGGTGGTGGTGGGTGTGAGGGTGAGGGTGCTAGTGTGATGGTGAGAGTGGTGAGGAGCATGAACGGTGATGGCGTTAGTGAGTGTGAATGGTGAGAATGGTAGTGAGTGTGAATGGTGAGGGTGGTGGTGGGTGTGAGGGGTGAGGGTGCTAGTGTGAGTGGTGAGGGTGGTAGTGAGTGTGAGTGGTGAGGGTGGTAGTGAGTGTGAGTGGTGAGGGTGGTGGTGGGTGTGAGGGGTGAGGGGTAGTGTGAGTGGTGAGGGTGGTGGTGGGTGTGAGGGGTGAGGGTGCTAGTGTGAGTGGTGAGGGTGGTAGTGAGTGTGAGTGGTGAGGGTGGTAGTGAGTGTGAGTGGTGAGGGTGGTGGTGGGTGTGAGGGGTGAGGGTGGTAGTGTGAGTGGTGAGGGTGGTAGTGAGTGTGAGTGGTGAGGGTGGTAGTGTGAGTGGTGAGGGTGGTAGTGAGTGCGAGTGGTGAGGGTGGACTTGTGAGTGGTGAGGGTGGTAGTGAGTGTGAGTGGTGAGGGTGGTGGTGGGTGTGAGGGGTGAGGGTGGTAGTGTGAGTGGTGAGGGTGGTAGTGAGTGTGAGTGGTGAGGGTGGTAGTGAGTGTGAGTGGTGAGGGTGGTAGTGAGTGTGAGTGGTAAGGGTGGTGGTGGGTGTGAGGGGTGAGGGTGGTAGTGTGAGTGGTGAGGGTGGTAGTGAGTGTGAGTGGTGAGGGTGGTAGTGAGTGTGAGTGGTGAGGGTGGTGGTGGGTGTGAGGGGTGAGGGTGGTAGTGTGAGTGGTGAGGGTGGTAGTGAGTGTGAGTGGTGAGGGTGGTAGTGTGAGTGGTGAGGGTTGTAGTGAGTGTGAGTGGTGAGGGTGGTGGTGGGTGTGAGGGGTGAGGGTGGTAGTGTAAGTGGTGAGGGTGGTAGTGAGTGTGAGTGGTGAGGGAGGTAGTGTGAGTAGTGAGGGTGGTAGTGAGTGTGAGTGGTGAGGGTGGTAGTGAGTGTGAGTGGTGAGTGTGGTGGTGGGTGTGAGGGGTGAGGGTGGTAGTGTGAGTGGTGAGGGTGGTAGTGAGTGTGAGTGGTGAGGGTGGTAGTGTGAGTGGTGAGGGTGGTAGTGTGAGTGGTGAGGGTGGTAGTGTGAGTGGTGAGGGTGGTAGTGAGTGTGTGGCTTGTACTATGTTACATATCATTCGACGTTCGTCACACAACTATTTGACATGTCCTCTCAACCAGGGAATTGGCAATTCTAAATGTAGCCGTTCTGGGGCCCCCACTGCTGTGCTTACTGTCCTGTTCAACCCACCAATCACGTGGAAGCCGGCTCCTTCAGCCAGTGTGACATCAGTCCAGCTTGCCTGGCTGCCTGGCGGCCTCCCACAGACACTGGTCGTAATCACTTCTGCTATGAGTGGCTCTGAACCTTACTTTCCCATTCTGACTTCTTCTCTCATCATTAAAACTGTACATAGTGTATATATTGGTGAAGAAATACATGACTAAAGAAATCTACGCTTGCTGTGTTTATTATGCCGTTACTTTGCCCTGCTAAGTGTTATATTTGCTTGGCTACCACCATCTGTTCGTAACAGTGTGAGTGGTGAGTGTTTCAGCGTGTTGTGATGACAGCAACAACATTCAACTGGCTTCTTTAAAAAATTATTGACAAAACTGGCAAAACTGAAAAAAGAAACTACTGGAAAAAATATATATATATAAAAATCTGAAGAGACAAATAATATGGAAATTTTAAATTTTAATCAACAGAATCCTGTGAAGAATCAGTTTCAAATCAGCAGAATCCTGATAATCGGTTTCTGGTCTGCAAAATATGAGAAAAATCTGTTTTCAGGCTGTTTCGACTGCGGGTTATTAAAAGCCTTAAAGATTTGGGTTCACATTAGTAGAACCTATTTTTCTTATTAACATATAAGACGAATCATTTAAAAATTCATTTTCGTCTCAGGTGAATCATGTACCGACTCTGTTTCATCAATAAATCACATTAAGAACCGGTTTCACAACAACCCAATTTTTTTCTATCTGTTCTAACGTGTTCAGTTCCTGGACTAAAAGAGAGTAATTAATTTAGTCACCGTTGACGACCTAAAAGAATAAATAGTCCTGGATAGATAAGAGAACACAGTCTGGATCAGATGGTGACCCAGCACTGGTGAAGCTTACCCTGGCGTACCCCAGCTGCTGTAACAGCACTGGTGAAGCTTACCCTGGCGTACCCCAGCTGCTGTAACAGCACTGGTGAAGCTTACCCTGGCGTACCCCAGTTACTGTAGCGGCACTGGCGAAGCTTCCTCTGGTGTACCCCAGCTACTGCAGCAGCACTGGTGAACCTTCCCCTGGCGTACCCCAGCTACAGTAGCTGGGGTACGCCAGAGGATGGGTAGGAGAACACTGGGGAGAGGTACACACTGAGTGATGGGTAGCAAGACAAGGAAGGAAGGGGGTGAGGGGGTTGGCGTTCACCGAGTACTTTACAATATATTAAGCGTTCATTAAACTATCTCTTCCTGCATTCCCTCTTCACCAATCAGTCTTGCAGTTAGGTCAGTGTGGCTGCCAGGGGCTCCCAGCCACGCTGATTCGTTGTCAGGTTTATACGTCAACCAATTAGGTGAGAGCTTGAGGCCAGTTGAACTAACGTTATATTTACACCCCAGGTTGGGGAGTCAAGCTCTCACTTGCTGGTCGAGTACACAAGAACTGTTCTGTCCTGTATGAGGTGAAAATCATTTGCAGTGAGTGAACTCTTCTCTGCCTCGTTCATTAACATTTTCCTGCTTTCCTGCGCTTTGTAAATATTGTAAATATTGAAGAGTAGCAGGACAAGAGGAGACAGGGACACGTTGAATGATGGGTAGCAGGACAAGAGGAGACAGGGACACGTTGAATGATGGGTAGCAGGACAGAGGAGACAGGGACACGTTGAATGATGGGTAGCAGGACAAGAGGAGACAGGGACACGTTGAATGATGGGTAGCAGGACAAGAGAGACAGGGACACGTTGAATGATGGGTAGCAGGACAAGAGGAGACAGGGACACGTTGAATGATGGGTAGCAGGACAAGAGGAGACAGGGACACGTTGAATGATGGGTAGCAGGACAAGAGGAGACAGGGACACGTTGAATGATGGGTAGCAGGACAAAAGGAGACAGGGACACGTTGAATGATGGGTAGCAGGACAAGGTGGAGGGGAAAGGGAGGAACATATATGGAAGCTAAAGATGGAAATGAGCCACAGAGTGCTAAGTAATTTCACAGTGGCACAAGATGGTGAATGAGTTTAAATTACTTGGTGCAGGAGGTAATGAAAACTGATTTTATACACAGCTTCATGTATATGTAGGGCATGACTGTCTCCTCCACCCACATATAGCCTCCACTCCTCACTATCCACCTACCCTACACCCGAGCCGGCTAAAGCCCACCCACCGCAGCTTATACAAGCACTCCACCCAACCCAAACCACAAGCTTCCACCCACATGATGACCACCCACCACCCACGGCACTCACACGTTCATCCCAGAAAATCTATCAACCAACCACCCACCCACTGAATGTACCACACGCCCATCCATCCACTATCAAGCACACCCTCCACATATCCCACCCACCACCCTCCATCTTTCTCACCCACCACCCCAGCCCACCCACCACCCTTCATCCCTCTCACCCATCACTCCCGCCCACACACCACCATCCATCCTTCTCACCCATCACTCCCGCCCACCCATCCACTCAGGAATCACATTCAGAAGCAGTGACGAGAAAAAAATATGAGTACGGTACAGGAACGTTCATCGGTCGTGTGTCAAACTCTCACTCAGAGCTCAGAGAAAAGTACATTAAGACAATAAAAATGGAGACATGAGAGCGCTGGATGATACAAAATTATCAGGTGATCACTGAGAGCTCAACACTGAGTGGGAGAGGAAGAGCTCAACACTGAGTGGGAGAGGCAGAGCTCAACACT
>NC_069444.1:33103023-33135523 GCF_026875155.1 Cherax quadricarinatus
ATATTTGTGGTGATGGTGGAAATGATGGTGGTAGCAATGGTGGTAGTGTTACGCGCCCCTACTTCACTCCATTATATACAAAAATAAAAGGCCTGGTTAAAATAAGTTCTGTAATAATATATCGCGAACCACTTTATTACTAGCTAGATAAAGCAGGTTCGACTATATATTATTATCGGGTACAGTATGAATCAAAAGTACTCTCATTGTATTATATTGTATATTATATCTTTCCCCATGATTATTATAACTATAATATTATATTATATTATTATTAGGATAGGTATTACGAATGTGTAACCACTTACTGTAGTGACCAATTGGTGGTTCTAGAATTGACGCCACGCGTCGCCTTCTGGCAGAGCTGAGTCTGACTATGAAGTAGTTGAGTGAGTCAGTCAGCTCTAGCCTCTGACTCGGTACGGGTCTTCAACCCAAAGCCCTAGCTTAAACTAAAACTTTATACAAAGTCTTGCCTTTGCCATTAGTCTGGTAATTCATGTCACTTATAAAAGATAACTATTTCGTTACCCTAGACCTTTCTAAAAGAGTAGATTATTAATTGAAATTATTTTATCATACTCTGTTAATGAGAATTTGAACTTAAGATTGGGTTTCTTGCTGTATAGTGTTTCATTTATAATTGCTTGTGGTTATTTTAATTCACTAACCAAATACAATGAAGCTAAATGATTGGTAATAAAATAAAGCTAACAAAAAAAATGGAGTTATTTGTGCCCCTATTGTTACGGTGAAGATTAAGTCGTAACAAATGGGTTGTCTGTCCGGGAGCTACTTACCCTGAAGTACATATTTGTTTTGCATTAAAATTAAGCTCCCTTGCGAGAATTAAGAAAATGGATCCAGAAATTAAGTCATTATTAGATGAATTAACAGAGGCTACTCTTGACACTTTAAAATTACAGACGTGTTGGCAAATAGCTAGACAGTTGGATATACCTTATAATAGATACCATAGCACAGAGACTCTTAGGTCCCTAATTAAGGATAGATTATTTCCGAAAACCCAAGCAATGCCAGAACTAGATTCGGAAGATAGTTTTATTTCTCAGTTTGAGGAAGTAGAAATCCCACGGACGGGAACTGCCTTAAATAATGAAGTTGAACCAGGGTTTACAAGGCCTTACTACTCAGTCCAGTCTCAAAGCTCTCCCCCGTTCATTTCCCCAGAGTATGTATCGGTGGTTGGAACGAACCCTCAGTCAAATGACGGGGATAATTTTAGGACTGGTGCTCGTCCCAAAATACTTCCGGAGAAGACGCCCGAATTCCTTCGGTGTCATTACCTCTTGGGAATTTCACGTCCGAACAACTAGAGAGAATAGAACGCATATTACTATTACAAAACTCTCAAATCGAAGCTAGAAGACGTCTAAACGAGGAAGAATTTAGGCGTGAAAAGGTTTCGTTTTGAAACAAAGCAGAAGGGAGTTCCGGAAGAAAGAGACGTGAAGAGCACGGTAAACCGGTTTGACTTGCATAAAGCAGCTCTAATGGTACCTAAGTTTAACGAAACAGACTTAGATGAATTCTTTGAAATTTTTGAGAATCAGGCACGTTCAATGGGCTGGCCCAAAGACAAATGGCCACATTGCTGCACACGTCTCTATATGGAAAGGCGCAGTCTTGTGTCGCCTCCTTACCATATGAGTTTTATGTCCAGTAACGACGTAGTAAAAAGAACTATTTTAGAAGCATATGACATGCTCCCTATTAGTTACCAAATAGCTTTTCGTTCCATGAAACGGCAAACAGGACAAACTTATTTAGATTTTGCCCGAGGGAAAGCAGTGGCGTTTGAACGTTGGTGTCGAGCTTCTCGGGTCACGACTTTAAAAGATCTATCACAATTAATGTTACTAGAAGTTTGTATGCAAATTTTCCAGAGGGAGTTCGCCAGTATCTTGTTGGCCATCCGCAAACGACGTTGTTAGAGACTGCCGCGCTGGCAGACAACTTCGAGATTTCCAGAGGTTGGTACAATCTGAAAGCAGCCAGGTTATCAAACCAGCAACGAGACCCGAACCTGCGAAGTCTTTCGGTAAGCGACCTACCCAACCCGTTCACCTCCGTGTAACAAGTAAACCCGAAGTAAAAACACAAATTCAATCGAGCCCATCCTATAGACCAGATAGGTCATGGGAAAAAATTATAATGTTCGTACTGTTCGAAGCTGGGACATTTTAAATCACAATGCTTTAAGCGTGATGGGACCAGGGAAGGAGTCCATCCTATAGATTGCCCACACAAATCATATCCTCTACGACTCATCCAAGGAAGTCCGAGCCAAGAGTAGACGCTCTGTCCCAAGGAAAAGGAACAGATCCTCCTAGTTGACTAAGCAGAATATGGGTATCATCGTCGAACTTGTCAAGAGCTATGAGTCCTTACTTTTCCAAAAGCAAAGTAGGAATTACCGATAGCCAGTTGTTGCAAGTAAATTCCTTTAGGGATACGGGGTCCTACTTAACAATTATTAAGAGAAGGACTGTTATCATTCCCCGCCAGATCTTATACGGGTTTCGACGCTCTGTTGGAAGCTTATGGTGGCTCCACTACGCGAGTACCCGTACAAGTTATATGTTGAAACTCCTATTTTTACAGGCTGGACGTCAATCGGAGTGTCTCCAAACTAACTTCCCCATAAAAGACGTAGACCTATTGATTGGGACGACTTAGCGGAAGAAGGAATATGGAAAGAGCCCATAGTTATGGAAAATCCAACCGAGGAAAATTACGTCATCGAAGCCGACGAACGGAACCTACCCTCTTTCCTCTGAGCGTAGTTAACCCGGGCGATGACCAAACAGTCGCGTTCTCAGTTGGTATCGGAGGAAGTCATGGACGACGTCGACGTAGGAGTAAGAGACATATTCAACGAAAGCTCGAGTGTAGAGCCAACAATCCACCCAGAACCGATACCAGTTCCTAAGTCGGTGGTTTCCGAAATAGATTTATTCTCGAAGGAGGATCTAGTAAGAGAACTCCAAATAGACCCCTCCTTAAGTGACCTCAGGAAGCTTGCTGTGTTGGGAGAAGAAGCCCCTTAAAAGTGAACAGCTCTTACTATTGGGAGAAGGACTTACTGAAAAAGAAACTAGGATCTCTTAAAAGTGATCATCTAGTGGTCTTGCCTACTCCGTTTAGAAATTTAGCATGTAAGTTTGCTCATGACAGTCCTCAAGGTGGACATCTGGGACAAAAGAAGACTTTTAGAAAAATTGCTAAGCACTTCACATGGCCAAAAATGAAGGAAGAAGTGGAACAGTATGTAAAAAGCTGTTCTGTGTGTCAACTAGTAGGCAAACCTGCACATAATCCACCACCTGCGCCGTTGAACCCTATACAAGTAACTAGGCGAACCTTTTCACGTCTGGTGATCGACTGTGTCGGCCCGCTACCCAAGACTCGGCAGGGCAACCAGTTCCTGTTCACTATCATAGACACCGTCACCAGGTACCCGGAAGCAGTTCCTCTCAGGAGGATTAATGCTCGCCTAATAGTGAGAGCACTGATTAAGTTCTTCTCTCACTTCGGATTTCCAAGAGAAGTTCAATCTGATCAAGGGTCGAATTTTACTTCAAAATTTTTCCGTGAAGCCTTGGCTCAGTTAGGAGTCAAGACGGTTTACGCGACGGCCTATCGACCCCAATCACAAGGCGTGGTGGAAAGGTTCCATCAAACTTTGAAGATTATGATGAGGTCCTATTGTTTACAGTATTCCAAAGATTGGGATGAAGGTATTCCACTACTCTTGTTTGCCCTAAGAGAAAGCGAACAAGACAACTTGAAGTTTTCGCCATTTGAGTTAATATATGGGCATCAAATTAGAGGACCAGTACAGGTTCTCAAAGAAGCTTGGACCGGGGAAGAAACGCCGACTTTTAGGAGCTCTCCTACCTTAATGAAAGAACGCCTGAGCCTAGCTAGAGAATTGGCCGCCGAAAACTTACGACAAGCACAAAGTAAGATGAAGGAGGAATACGATCGTCGAACTAAACTTCGTTCATTTGAACCAAAAGATCAAGTTCTGGTTCAACGATTTCATCAGGGACATGCTTTACAGCCCAAATTTGAAGGTCCTTTAGAAATCGTGAAGCGCCTAAGTGACGTGAACTACTTGGTAAGGACGCCGAAGAAGAGGAACTCACAACGGACGTATCACATTAACCAACTTAAACCCTATTCAGGGATAGTAGTGGTGGTGATGGTGGTAGCAATGGTGGTAGGGATAGTAGTGGGGGTGATGGTGGTAGCAATGGTGGTAGTGATATTAGTGGTGGTGGTGATGGTAGTAGCAATGGTGGTAGGGATAGTAGTGGTGGTGTTGGTGGTAGCAATGGTGGTAGGGATAGTAGTGGTGGTGTTGGTGGCAGAGATACTAGTGGTGGTTGATGGTGGTAGCAATGGTGGTAGGGATAGTAGTGGTGGTGATGGTGGTAGCAATGGTGGTAGGGATAGTAGTGGTGGTGATGGTGGTAGGGATAGTAGTGGTGGTGATGGTGGTTGCAATGGTGGTAGGGATAGTAGTGGTGGTGATGGTGGTAGCAATGGTGGTAGGGATAGTAGTGGTGGTGATGGTGGTAGCAATGGTGGTAGGGATAGTAGTGGTGATGATGGTGGTAGCAATGGTGATAGGGATAGTAGTGGTGGATGATGGTGGTAGCAATGGTGGTACGGATAGTAGTGGTGGTGATGGTGGTAGCAATGGTGGTAGGGATAGTAGTGATGGTGATGGTGGTAGCAATGGTGGTAGGGATAGTAGTGGAGGTGGTGATGGTGGTGATGGTGGTGATGGTGGTGATGGGTGATGGTGGTGATGGTGGTGATGGTGGAGGGATAGTATTTGTGGTGATGGTGGAAGTGATGGTGGTAGCAATGGTGGTAGGGATAGTAATGGTGGTGATGGTGGTAGCAATGGTGGTAGGATAGTAGTGGGGGTGATGGTGGTAGCAATGGTGGTAGGGATAGTAGTGGTGGTGATGGTGGTAGCAATGGTGGTAGGGATAAGTAGTGGTGGTGATGGTGGTAGCAATGGTGGTAGGGATAGTAGTGGGGTGATGGTGTAGCAATGGTGGTAGGGATAGTAGTGGTGGTGTTGGTGGTAGCAATGGTGGTAGTGATAGTAGTGGTCGTGGTGATGGTGGTAGCAATGGTGGTAGGGATAGTAGTGGTGGTGTTGGTGGTGCAATGTGGAGGGTAGTAGTGGTGGTGTTGGTGGTAGCAATGGTGGCAGGGATAGTTAGTGGTGGTGATGGTGGTAGCAATGGTGGTAGGGATAGTAGTGATGGTGATGGTGGTAGCAATGGTGGTAGGGATAGCAGTGGTGGTGATGGTGGTAGCAATGGTTTTAGGGATAGTAGTGGTGGTGATGGTGGTAGCAATGGTAGTAGGGATAGTAGTGGTGGTGATGGTGGTAGCAATGTGGTAAGGATAGTAGTGGGGTGATGGTGGTAGCAATGGTGGTAGGGATAGTAGTGGTGGTGATGTTGGTAGCAATGGTGGTAGGGATAGTAGTGTGGTGATGGTGGTAGGGATAGTAGTGGTTGGATGGTGTAGGGATAGTAGTGTTGGTGATGGTGGTAGCAATGGTGGGTAGGGATAGTAGTGGTGGTGATGGTGGTAGCAATGTGGTATGGATAGTAGTGGTGGTGATGGTGGTAGGGATAGTAGTGGTGGTGATGGTGGTAGGGATAGTAGTGGTGGTGATGGTGGTAGCAATGGTTTAGGGATAGTAGTGGTGGTGATGGTGGTAGGGATAGTAGTGGTGGTGATGGTGGTAGGGATAGTAGTGGTGGTGATGGTGGTAGCAATGGTGGTAGGGATAGTAGTGGTGGTGATGGTGGTAGGGATAGTAGTGGTGGTGATGGTGGTGGCAATGGTGGTAGGGATAGTAGTGGTGGTGATGGTGGTGGCAATGGTGGCAGGGATAGTAGTGGTGGTGATGGTGGTAGCAATGGTGGCAGGGATAGTAGTGGTGGTGATGGTGGTAGCAATGGTGGCAGGGATAGTAGTGGTGGTGATGGTGGTAGCAATGGTGCAGGATAGTAGTGGTGGTGATGGTGGTGGCAATGGTGGCAGGGATAGTAGTGGTGGTGATGGTGGTGGCAATGGTGGTAGGGATAGTAGTGGTGGTAGTAAAAAATCTAAGGTAGCTTTTCTCGTTTTATTTTGTTACACACTAATTAAAATTGCCGGAAATTAAGGCAGTTTGCACTGAAATTGAGGCGGCAGTGTAGGCAGTTTACCCCTGTACTTCAAGACTAACACCCTGCCTGAAGCAAGGCACCACAAGTTACCCCTGCCATTAACCTCTGCCCTTCATATAAAATAGAATTTTACCAGTTATACTCTGCCATTAAAAACTAGCAGCCTCCGTGTAACAAGGCACTATGTGTAACCCCTGCTATTCAGAACTGTGTTACCCTTGCCATTCAGAACTGTTACCCCTGCCATTCAGAACTGTGTTACCCTTGCCATTCAGAACTGTTACCCCTGCCATTCAGAACTGTGTTACCCCTGCCATTCAGAGCTGTGTTACCCCTGCCATTCAGAGTTGTGTTACCCCTGCCATTCAGAACTGTGTGCAACTTGTGTCATACAGAACTAGAGCGCTACATCAACATACCTTCCTCCCTCCCTCACTGCACTCATCGCTGTGTATTTACACCCAAAGCAATCTCTTAGTGTTTATATTTCTCTCTCTCTCTCTCCCTCTCTCTCTCTCTCTCTCTCTCTCTCTCTCTCTCTCTCTCTATCCTCTCTCTCTCTCTCTCTCTCTTCTCTCTCTCTCTCTCTCTCTCTCTCTCTCTCTCTCTCTCTCTCTCTCTCTCTCTCTCTCTCTCTCTCTCTCTCTCTCTCTCTCTCCCCCTCTCTTTATTTACTCATTGAAAAGTATCGCAATCTGTATTCATACACTGAGAGATGTGTGTGTTTCTGTGTCTCTGAGATTGCACATTGAGAGATATCTCTCTTTGTCTGTATTCACAGTGACATCTCCTCAGTGTATATAAATTGAGACGTATCTCTTTCTCAGTGTATATACACACAGAGAGAAATCTCAGCGTTTTTATACTCACCTAGTATACAGGTGAGGTTCAGTATTAATGACTCAGGTGTTGCAGATAACCTTGTAACTCAAGATAGCAAGCAACATTACCAGGGTGAGCAGAGAGGATAACAATAGCGTAGTTTACTTGATCAACAAGGTTAGGAGTCCCTGCCTGGTGTCGGTGAGGCAGAAAGAGGAGCGTGTCTAACTCTGAGTGTAATTTAGATAGGTCGTCAGATATGCTGCAGTGTGTGTGTGTGCCCCTTTCTGTGTGTACGCCTGTGTGTTTATGTGTTAGTGTGTGTATGTGTGCGTGTGTGAGTTCGTGTGCGTGAGTGTGTTGCTTAATGCCACTAACACTATCACACGCTACATCTCTACCTATAGTTTCTAATCTTCAACTTTGTGTATACGTACGAGTGTTTTTGTGTTTATGTATGTTCAGTAACTCTACCCATTTCACTCTTTCCAAGGGTTGACCTCCAGCTGCTGGGCCTCGTCTCTCAATCAACATTTGACTTGTTTGAAACATTTCTGATCTTGTTTGAAAAATCGAGTGTAATTTGTTGACTCTGCAAGTGTAATAGTTAAATATACAAGTGTAGTGTGTCTTAGTTCTTCCTGCCTCAGTGTTTACCACTTAAGTGTAGCTGTTCTTTAACCAACAACAAAATGACTTTATATTTAAGCTGTCATATCAGCTTAAATATAAAGTCAACTTAAATATAAAGTCAACTTAAATATAAAGTCAAATTAAACCACTTTGAAGATAATTCTGTGAATCTTGTATGAACAAGGAGATTAGTGATGCTGAGGTCATCTGTCCGCCACTGTCCTCCTTTGTCCTCATCTTCCTCTCTCTCTCTCTCTCTCTCTCTCTCTCTCTCTCTCTCTCTCTCTCTATCCTCTTTATCTTTCTCCCTCTTTCCTCTCCCTTCCCTCTTCCTCCTCCTCCAACCACCAACATCTTCCCCTCCCTCCTCCTCATCCTCCTCCTCCTCTTCCTCTACCTACATTCTCATATCTCTAACTTCTCTGGTCCTTTCTGTATGTTTTTTTAATCACGTGTATATGTGCTCGATATAGTACATTGTATTCAGGTTCAAGTACAACTAACATTGTACTATTTGTTACTGGTGTACCGATCAGGTTAATCTCTGATAAATTAAGGCAATACAAGGATCAGTGGTTGACACTTAGCATAAATGTCGTAATATTTGTTCCTGCTATTAGGCATAATAGTGCGTTTTAAAATGTCGACAGGCAGATGAATCTGCACTTTTTGTATATATATATATATTATATATATATATATATATATATATATATATTATATATATATATATATATATATATATATAAAATATATATATATATATATATATATATATATATATTATATATATATATATATATATATATTATTCACAAACACTAATCTCAGGTCGAAGGAGACTCGAACCTACGAATATTGGGACAAAGTACGTAGTGCTCTACTCACAGTATCACACTGGTACAGTGACTGATGATATCACCATCACACAGTAATGGACATATCACTAAAGTTCAGTTTCTCCTGTATACACCAGAGGCCACCCTGAAAAGTGGTAATTCCCAAGTGATAGTAACTGCAGCTCAGCTGGAAAGAAACCTTTGAAGCTGCCACAGCTCCTGAGCCCTTGCTGGAATACTTGACAATATCCTCATTGTTCTATTGAGGTCTTCCAGCTGAGACAGACACATGTCAACACTGTGTTCAGGTCTCATCGTGTGTGTGATGGTATATGACAGTGGGAAGACAGGTAGCTGTTGTTCCCACTGTGTAACTGTCATATACAACAGTGTAGCAGCACACTTCTAGTGGATCAGATTTTAAGAAAAATATTCAACGTGAACCTGATTCTCTACAAATTTCTCAAAATTCAAGTTTCATACCAGCTTTGCTAGGAGGGTGAGGAGAGAGCCATTTGGTTTATTATCTATTCTACAAATTTCTCAAAATTCAAGTTTCATACCAGCTTTGCTAGGAGGGTGAGGAGAGAGCCATTTGGTTTATTATCTATTCTACAAATTTCTCAAAATTCAAGTTTCATACAGCTTTGCTAGGAGGGTGAGGAGAGAGCCATTTGGTTTATTATCTATTTCTCTGCCATCTAGAAACTAAGCAATAATAGATCGTCCTCTATCGTTGTTGTGTTTTTTCTGTTCGTATTACGTAGTTACACTCGTTTATTTACATTACCTTCGAAAATTTAAGGAATCTCTCTCCTCTCCACAGCCTCATCTCCTCTCACCCTTATTCTCACTTCTCCCCTTCTCCACCCTCTCTCCTCCCTATCCCTTAAACTTTCCTCTTCCCTTTCTCCCCTTCCCCTTTCTTCCCTTTCCCTCTCCCTCTCCTCCTCCCCAATCCCCAACCCAGCCTCCTCTCCCCTCCTCCTTCCCTTATCTCCCTTCTCCCCCTCACCAGCATCAACACGGTGTTGAGACCACACAGTGACTTTCACAAGTAATTTCTTCGATCCCTCAGCAATTATCTGAGTGTTTGTGTGAGATGGAGGGAAAGAGGGAGGGAGGGAGGAAGGGAGGGAGGGAGAAAGGGAGGGAGAGAGGGAGGGAGAGAAAGGAGGAGGTAGGGAGGGAAGAGCAATGGATGGCAGGTAGGGAGAGAGGAAATGTAGGAGGAAGAGGGATGCATGGAGCAAGGTGGGAGAAAAGTGAGAGGAAAGAAATAATGAAAGAAGGAAGGTGGGAGAAAGGTGAGAGGAAAGAAATAATGAAAGAAGGAAGGAAGGAAGAAAGCAACATTGTAACTGCCTTAATGTATAGTACGTACAACACCACTTTACCTATCAAGTCACTTACTGTAAACTTTACTGGATTATCCATGAACTATCAGCATTACTGGATTATCCATGAACTATCAGCATTACTGGATTATCCATGAACTATCAGCATTACTGGATTATCCATGAACTATCAGCATTACTGGATTATCCATGAACTATCAGCATTACTGGATTATCCATGGACTCTCAGCATTACTGGATTATCCATGGACTATCAGCATTACTGGATTATCCATGGACTATCAGCGTTACTGGATTATCCATGGACTATCAGCATTACGGGATTATGAATGGACTATCAACATTACTGGATTATCCATGGACTATCAGCATTACTGGATTATCCATGAACTATCAGCATTACTGGATTATCCATGAACTATCAGCATTACTAGATTATCCATAGACTATCAGCATTACTGGATTATCCATGGACTATCAGCATTACTGGATTATCCATGGACTATCAGCATTACTGGATTATCCATGGACTATCAGCATTACTGGATTATCCATGAACTATCAGCGTTACTGGATTATCCATGGACTATCAGCATTACTGGATTATCCATGAACTATCAGCGTTACTGGATTATCCATGAACTATCAGCATTACTGGATTATCCATGAACTATCATCATTACTGGATTATCCATGGACTATCAGCATTACTGGATTATCCATGAACTATCAACATTACTGGATTATCCATGGACTCTCAGCATTACTGGATTATCCATGGACTATCAGCATTACTGGATTATCCATGGACTATCAGCGTTACTGGATTATCCATGGACTATCAACATTACTGGATTATCCATGGACTATCAACATTACTGGATTATCCATGGACTATCAACATTACTGGATTATCCATGAACTATCAACATTACTGGATTATCCACGGACTATCAACATTACTGGATTATCCATGGACTATCAGCATTACTGGATTATCCATGGACTATCAGCATTACTGGATTATCCACGGACTATCAACATTACTGGATTATCCATGGACTGAGTAAACCCACATGGAGAGACAATTACGAAGTGGAAAGAAATTGTCTCTTTCCGTCTTCAACTGAATAAGATCTCAGAAGGAGATCGAAATAGACAGTTTCTGTCAACACTGTTCTTCTCTCTGTCTATCTGTCTGTCTGTCTGTCTGTCTGTCTGTCTGTCTCTCTCGCTCTCTCTCTCTCTCTCTCTCTCTCTCTCTCTCTCTTCTCTCCTCTCTCTCACTCTCTCTCTCTCTCTCTCTTCTCTCTCTCTCTCTCTCTCTCTCTCCTCTCTCTCTCTCTCTCTCTCCTCTCTCTCTCTCTCTCTCTCTCTCTCTCTCTCCATTGCATTTTCTTGATCCACACTTTCTCTTGATTAACGTATTTCTGATGCTCATTAATGCGTTTCCAAATTTAATTTTTGGGATTTGATTAATATTTAACGTTTATTTTAGGACGTTTATTGTGAGGTATTAAGCCTTTTTAATGTTATTTTAATACATTATGAGGTATTACTGCGTTTCTAATGTTTATTTTCCAGTGTTAAGGAATTTTTAATGTTTACTTCGAGTAATGTATTTCCGATGATTATTTTATTTTATTCAAGTATTTCTGATGTTTACTATAATGTAAATTTCTGATGTCTATTGTGCTACCAGCAATTATTATCTATTGTTCCTCTTCCTTGTCTATTGTGCTACCAGCAGGTATGATCTATTGTTCCTCTCTTCTGTCTATTGTGTTACCACCAGATGTAATCATTTGAGTTCACGTTACAAGATGCCAGAACAAGGAGGAAGGGTGGTGAGAGAGAGAGAGAGAGATAGAGAGAGAGAGAGAGTATGAGTGGGAGAAGCCAGAGGCAGCGAGTTGAAGGACACAGACAAACAGAAGAGGAGGCAGGATACGTGGCAAGTGTCAACACCTCCGCCATAACACTGTGTACTTGGGTCCCTTGAATGTATCATCATGGAACAGCGAGGTGCCACGGTGCACCTGCAGGCGACGACACCACCCGCAGTGTAACACGACAAGTCGTTCCTCCCAGGAGTGCACAAGCAAACTTTACAAGGGGTGAGTGACTCAGTACCCATTCCAAACTTGCCGACACTGTTATATTTTTAAGAGTTTTTGCTTCTAGCTTATTTACGCCATGCGCTTTTTAAGCTGAGTTAGTAATTTTAGCTTAAAAAAAATAATAATAATAATAATAATAATAATAATAATAATAATAATAATAATAATAATAATAATAATAATAATAATAATAATGTAGTAGGTTGGTAGACAGCAACTGCCCAGGGTAAAACGGAAGACTGTAATTGTTTTACATGATGGTAGGATTGCTGGTGTCTTTTTCCTGTCTCATAAATATTCAAGATTTCAGGTACGTCTGGCTACTTCTACTTACACTTAGGTCACACTACACATACATGTACAAACATGTACGTACACCCCTCTGGATTTTCTTCTATTTTCTTACTAGTTCTTGTTCTTATTGATTTCCTCTTATCTTCATGGGGAAGTGGAACAGAATTCTTCCTCCGTAAGCCATGCGTGTTGTAAGAGGCGACTACAATGCCGGGAGCAAGGGGCTAGTAACCCCTTCTCCTGTGTATATTACTTAATTTAAAAAGAGAGACTTTCGTTTTTCTTTTTGGGCCTCAGTGGGATATCCCCGGTGCGTTGCTACTACTACTACTACTACCAATAATAATAATAATAATAATAATAATAATAATAATAATAATAATAATAATAATATAATAATTCATTGATAATAAATAATGCCTCCTGAGATAAGATGGATTAAGTTAAGCTTAATTATACTAGGGTAAATTAAGAAAATAGATTATTAGTTTTAGTGAGAATGTAAATTATTTTCTATAAGATTAATTCACAGAAAAAGTCAATTTGTTAATGCGTCAGATAAATTTTGGACAAGATCATTTCCAAGGGCAGTTTGTCTTGTTACAACTACTGCATAAAACTCCACACATATGAATGAAATAAAAGTCTGTCTTTGCATATACGCCGAAAGAGGTGTGTATAGTTGAGTATATCAGCTAGATATGTGTATCACTGTTCACGGACCTGGCTGAGGGGGCGTTGACCCCCGATATCCCCCCAGGTATACTCCAGGTATACAAAGAGAGATGTAAATCTGTGTTTATACAATCGGGGGTGTATCGCTCATTGTATATACACAGAGGTGTGTGTATCTCTCAGAGTTTATTTTAATCCTCGGCAGCTATAAAGACGCTTTTATAGTCGAGAAACAAAGGTGAATTTCCACTTGAGGTGTCTAGCGAAACGACCGTTGCATTATAAGCTAAGCTTGCTTGCGCTGCCTGAAAAGTATGACAAGCTAACTGGAAGCTAAAGGTAAAATTCTGAAAAATATTAGATTATTTGTGAGTAAACTTGGGAATGTTGAGCAAGTCTCTCTGGAGTTTGGAAAGAGGACGGAGTCACTCCTTGCAAAATTTACTCCAGTCACTTCAAAGAGATATTTGCTTTCGTGAGTAGACTAGACTAAGCGTGAAAGGACTCAGCTAAGCGTGAGATGACTTAGCTAAGCGTGGGTCTCCTGCTGAGCGTGGGGTTGCCTCGGTTGAGCGTGGGTCGCTTCGTCCAATGGTGGGTCAACCCTGCTAAGCGGGGGTCAAGAGAGTGTTTCTGGCAGCTATCGACTGCCACCTCGTCTATTGGATAAGAGTCGACCACCAGACCCTTGGTCTATTGGATTTGTCCCGTGTGTGTGATCTGTGGCGCGTCTGTTTCTCGGGAAGGAAGTTGGCAGCTTTTCACCTCCTGTCTTCTTCGTCTTCTTCTTCTTCTCCTTCATCTTCTTCTTCCACATCCTGTGAGTGACGAGTGAGGTCCTCCAGGACTCGGTCCAGGATAAGTTTTGTTCTAATCTAGAAATGACGCTCATTCGCATATTTGCCAAGTTAGCAGATGATAGAGACTTTATCTAACGTAACCGACTAAGTATTCAGAGAGATCTAGATAGGTAGAAAAATGGGTTCTGCAGTCTGGCTATAACGAAATGAAATATGAGCATAACTTAAATGACAACCCGCTCACTGAGATGACAAAAAGAAAGAAATCAGAATTATCACAATGGTTTACAATGCTGTGAGCTACAGGGTTGATACTGGAAACAATATTAATCTTGCAAAAAGCTCTCGTTCCTCCATGTTGAAGCGGAGAATAATCCTACCTCTGTAAGCCATGCGTGTCGTAAGAGGCGACTAAAATGCCGGGAGGTAGGGGCTAGTAACCCTTCTCCTGTGTAAATTACTAAATGTTAAAAGAATAAGAAATTCCTTTCTTCTTTATCGGGTCACACTGTCTCGGTGGGAGACGGTCAGTGTGTTTTAAAAAATGTTCTTGTTGGACGTCACTTAAACATGCTGCGCAGTTCTTGTCCCATAACCATGTACAAGAAGGAGACGAACTTGAGTGTTGAGAAGAGCAACCAAACCTGTACCATCATTAAGAAACAAACCATGCGAAGAAAGACTTAAATTTCTTAGTCTGTTGTCTATCAGAAAACTGAGACTGCTCGAAGCATGAGGATCTTTTCGACATGAGAAGACAAACATTTTCACTGAAACAGTGGCGTGAGACTTTTTGGAAAGCCATTTTGACACAAATTTGGTACATGGCCTTTTCGATACCGAGTTGCGGCACACTGGAGTAGTTTCCATTGAAGCTGTTAGTAACAAATCAATTTAGCCATTCAAGGATGAACTGGATAAACAATCTACAAAGAAAAATAAAATTCTATTAGTAAGAGCCCAGAGACTAATTCTAGTCACAATCAGGGTGGTCACCGGAACACAGACAAGATGTCTGTTGCACCTGGAAGGCAATATTTGGAACAGAGTGTTATACGCAGCACTGTGATTGCTAATGGAGTAGCGGGAGCAGCTGCAGTAGCACCATTCCAGTAGAAGTAATTGTAACTCATGCCTGTTATTCACATCTGTCTTTCACTACAAGAGCAGTTAGAAGCCTGAGTAGATCTATAACCCACCGCGGTAACATGAACATAGATAAGTACGTTTATGGAGCAACTTGCAATGTAAACACTGATTGATGGTGTAGTAGCCAGGCTTAGTCTTGGTTGTAAGTATTTCTGGCAGTTTGGGAGACACACAGATGATGATAAAACCAAATGCAAAATGTGTGGCCAGTCCTATGGTCACTGTCTTGAACACTCTGCGTTATTGCCCATTTATTGAAGAATATAGAGCAGACAGTATAATAACGAAGATGATATGTCAAGATATCTTCTAATGAAAATAAGATAAAAGATATATTAAGCAAATTTCCTATATTTGCTTGTAAAAGATAAGTGAACTGTAGATATAAATTCAGATGTACTCCTGTAAACCCGTTTGGGGCCTAATTCCTAGGCCTTTCGTGTATCCATATGCTCTTGTGATACTGTCCACAGGATGGGTATGGAATGCACAATAAACTTGCGACATTAGCGGCAAATTCTAAAATATAATCTAGCAGAATAACCCAGTGCTGCCCGGATATATTTCGTGCTTCGTAAGATAGTAATTAAATATAAAAGCTTATGAGAAACTCTCTTATTTAAGTAATGCTTCCGATGATTTCAAAAGTCTTCTTCCCACACTTGCCTTGTCAGGAGGCAGGTGTAGGGGTCTCACGCCCCAGTGCTCACCTTACCAGGAGACGGTGTATGTATATTAATCTTAAATTCTAAGAAATAATATGATGCAATCAAAAAAATGCCTATAGAGGTGTCGCTCCCATGTGAAAATTTTGAAATACTATACATGTTTTTGAAATTATTATGAAAAGATCCTTAAAATGTGTTGCTTTATAATAAAATAGAATTATATGAGAGAATTCACTTGCACTGGCTTTCTTGAAGACTGAGTTACAGAAAAACACTTTCACAAACAAACATTGACGCGTACGAATAAACGGAAAAAGGAACGGAGACTCGAACCGTGATTCTGGCACGTATCAAGACAGTCCTCGTTCCCTTTTCCTGTTTATTCATTGACAGGCATTCATGACGATTTATTCTTGAGATTATTCACACAGGTATTGAAGATGATTGTGTTGAATAATGCGGTGTAGTTTATATTATGCCTCCTCTCCGGAGACAGCCTTGTGTTGACTACAAACACTTCTCCTAGCTGCACTTCCCATGTACTTCCATGTGCGCAGCCTTCCACTCCTCCTTCACCTTCTAGTTCACCTCTTCCTCTTCCTCTTCCTTCTCCTCTTCTTCTTCTGCCCCTTGTTCCTTTCCTCCTCCTTCCACCGCAGCTGTCTTGAGAGAGTTATCGCAGATGCTGTCTTGTTTGTGTCATGTGGCTGTCACGAATACCTTGTGGTATGTTTACTGAGCGTGTCGTCTGCCGTGTGTCATCTACCATCAGTGTCATCTGCCGTGTGTCATCTACCATCAGTGTCGTCTGCCGTGTGTCATCTACCATCAGTGTCGTCTGCCATGTGTCATCTGCCACCAGTGACGTGTGCCGTTTGATATTTACTACCAGTGCCATCTGTCGTGTCATCTACCATCAGTGTTGTTTGCTGTGTGTCATCTGCCACCAGTGACGTCTGCTGTTTGATATTTACCACCAGTGTCATCTGTCGTGTCATCTACCAACACTGTTGTTTGCTGTGTGCCATCTGCTGTGTTATATGCTGCAAGTGTTGCCTACTGTTCCACTTAAATATTTAGGCATGCTGAAACCGGTGTCACAGCTGCAGTTGCTGATTCCACTTCTAATACTACCACAAGTACTGCTGCTGCACGTTTTGCTGCTACTGCTTCTTTTCCTGCTACTGTTGCTAATGTACTACTGGAGCAGCAAACGCATTTCTCAAGAATTCTGTTGCCTTGTCATACTTTCGTAAGTGTTACGTACCTTGAGTTTCACACAGCTGTTGTATAATCTGATTCTGCTCAGGTGTGGTAGGTGTATATTTTTCTCTTGCGTATTATACCAGATATTATTTTTGTGTATTTTACCCAGATAATATTTTTTGGATTTCTACCAAGAATAGTTCTTTCCTTCAAGGAGAGGTGGGCAGAGGAAGCGGCAGAATCCGAGGAAGAAAACCTGAATAAGAGGAAGTCGTAGCTTAATATAAAACTGGAACTGTGGGAACAGAGTCAGAATTTGGGTTAGACGTGACGGAGTTGCCAGTACCCCAGTGACGTGCACAGCAAGCTTGCATTTACCTCCGGTGCAATTACTTTTAAATACTGGTTGACGAAGAAGAGTGAAAGTGTCAGAGATGCGAGAACGCTGATTACCAACTCTGCGTCTGAAAGCAATCAAGACTAATTGAGAAAATGACATGATGGCAGCTTCCAGGGATGAGGGGGAGGGAGCGATACCTGTCATGAGTCCCAGGAATGACTGGGGGACGGATACCTGTCATGGGACTTCAAGGATTGACGGCGGAGGTATACCTGTCACGAGACTACCAGCAATGACAGAGGAGGGATACCTATCACGAGACTCCCAAAGAGAAGCACTACAGTAGGCCTATTGGCCCATCATACCCCCGGCCGGGATTGAACCCGCGGTCATAGAGTCTCAAAACTCCAGCCCGTCGCGTTAGCCACTAGACCAGCTAGCCACAATAAGATTCATCCAACTAGGTATATTTCTACACCATAGGAAAGTTAGCACAGGCACCTCTGTGACCACAAATGCAAGTTTTTACAGACGAATCTCCAGCTAGCGTGGCCGTGACGAACTCTAGCTCAAGTCCCTTCACTGCCGTCAACATGACTCAAGAAATCGTAATGACACGATTGCAAACAAAACTTTCCTATGGTGTAGAAATATACCTAGTTGGATGAATCTTATTGTGGCTAGCTGGTCTAGTGGCTAACGCGACGGGCTGGAGTTTTGAGACTCTATGACCGCGGGTTCAATCCCGGCCGGGGGTATGATTTGTTTGCAATCGTGTCATTACGATTTCTTGAGCTATTGGCCCATACTAGGAAGTTCTTTCTCAAACCCAAACCCTCTAACAAAATATTTCTCCGGCTCATTCTCAAGGTTATCCTCAGATCCAACCCTCTGAATAGTGTATTTATCCAATCCATATTGGAAGCTACCCAAGGTTTTAGCTTCAATAACCACTAGGCAGCTTTTCCACTCATCAACTACTCTATATCCAAACCAGCAAGTATATAAATAGCTCAATGGATCTGTGATGGATGGCATGAGTACATGTATAAAACAATGAATACAGGAATGTATTTAAAAATTAATGAAGATCCTAGTATGAATAATGCATTAATTAATTCATGTATTATATACCCACATTAATGTAATGGTTATTACACACATACATAATAGTTATGTATCTTCACACGTGTGACGAATGTATTAATGAGTGCATGTGTATACATAGTTGAATGTCTTGGTACCTAACATAGATGAATGTCTTGGTACCTAACATAGGTGAATGTCTTGGTACCTAACATAGATGAATGTCTTGGTACCTAACATATGTGAATGTCTTGGTACCTAACATAGATGAATGTCTTGGTACCTAACATAGATGAATGTTTTGGTACCTAACATAGATGAATGTCTTGATACCTAACATAGATGAATGTCTTGGTACCTAACATAGATGAATGTCTTGGTACCTAAGAATGGAAGAATGATTAGTTATATACCAGAAAATAATAAATTAAGTATATTTCTGGAATATGATATTTTTCTTGACACTCAGGACATGTTGTTGCTTGACACTCAGGACATGTTGTTGCTTGACACTCAGGACATGTTGTTGCTTGACACTCAGGACATGTTGTTGCTTGACACTCAGGACATGTTGTTGCTTGACACTCAGGACATGTTGTTGCTTGACACTCAGGACATGTTGTTGCTTGACACTCAGGACATGTTGTTGCTTGACACTCAGGACATGTTGCTTGACACTCAGGACATGTTGTTGCTTGACACTCAGAACATGTTGCTTGACACTCAGAACATGTTGCTTGACACTCAGGACATGTTGTTGCTTGACACTCAGGACATGTTGTTGCTTGACACTCAGGACATGTTGTTGCTTGACACTCAGGACATGTTGTTGCTTGACACTCAGGACATGTTGTTGCTTGACACTCAGGACATGTTGTTGCTTGACACTCAGGACATGTTGTTGCTTGACACTCAGGACATGTTGTTGCTTGACACTCAGGACATGTTGTTGCTTGACACTCAGGACATTTTTGTTGCTTGACACTCAGGACATGTTGCTTGACACTCAGGACATGTTGTTGCTTGACACTCAGGACATGTTGCTTGACACTCAGGACATGTTGTTGCTTGACACTCAGGACATGTTGTTGCTTGACACTCAGGACATGTTGTTGCTTGACACTCAGGACATGTTGCTTGACACTCAGGACATGTTGTTGCTTGACACTCAGAACATGTTGCTTGACACTCAGGACATGTTGTTGCTTGACACTCAGGACATGTTGTTGCTTGACACTCAGGACATGTTGTTGCTTGACACTCAGGACATGTTGCTTGACACTCAGAACATGTTGCTTGACACTCAGGACATGTTGTTGCTTGACACTCAGGACATGTTGTTGCTTGACACTCAGAACATGTTGCTTGACACTCAGAACATGTTGCTTGACACTCAGGACATGTTGTTGCTTGACACTCAGAACATGTTGTTGCTTGACACTCAGAACATGTTGCTTGACACTCAGGACATGTTGTTGCTTGACACTCAGAACATGTTGCTTGACACTCAGGACATGTTGTTGCTTGACACTCAGAACATGTTGTTGCTTGACACTCAGAACATGTTGCTTGACACTCAGGACATGTTGTTGCTTGACACTCAGAACATGTTGCTTGACACTCAGGACATGTTGTTGCTTGACACTCAGAACATGTTGCTTGACACTCGGACATGTTGTTGCTTGACACTCAGAAACATGTTGCTTGACACTCAGGACATTTTGTTGCTTGACACTCAGAACATGTTGCTTGACACTCAGGACATGTTGTTGCTTGACACTCAGAACATGTTGTTGCTTGACACTCAGGACATGTTGCTTGACACTCAGGACATGTTGTTGCTTGACACTCAGGACATGTTGCTTGACACTCAGGACATGTTGTTGCTTGACACTCAGAACATGTTGCTTGACACTCAGAACATGTTGTTGCTTGACACTCAGAACATGTTGCTTGACACTCAGGACATGTTGTTTGCTTGGACACTCAGAACATGTTGCTTGACACTCAGGACATGTTGTTGCTTGACACTCAGAACATGTTGTTGCTTGACACTCAGGACATGTTGTTGCTTGACACTCAGGACATGTTGCTTGACACTCAGGACATGTTGTTGCTTGACACTCAGGACATGTTGCTTGACACTCAGGACATGTTGCTTGACACTCAGGACATGTTGTTGCTTGACACTCAGGACATGTTGCTTGACACTCAGGACATGTTGTTGCTTGACACTCAGGACATGTTGTTGCTTGACACTCAGGACATGTTGTTGCTTGACACTCAGGACATGTTGTTACTTGACACTCAGGACATGTTGTTGCTTGACACTCAGGACATGTTGTTGCTTGACACTCAGGACATGTTTTTGCTTGACACTCAGGACATGTTGTTGCTTGACACTCAGGACATGTTGTTGCTTGACACTCAGGACATGTTGTTGCTTGACACTCAGGACATGTTGTTGCTTGACACTCAGGACATGTTGTTGCTTGACACTCAGGACATGTTGTTGCTTGACACTCAGGACATGTTGTTGCTTGACACTCAGGACATGTTGTTGCTTGACACTCAGGACATGTTGTTGCTTGACACTCAGGACATGTTGTTGCTTGACACTCAGGACATGTTGTTGCTTGACACTCAGGACATGTTGTTACTTGACACTCAGGACATGTTGTTGCTTGACACTCAGGACATGTTGTTACTTGACACTCAGGATATCTTGTTGCTCTCTCACTCTTCTCTCTTCCTTCTTTCTTCCTTCTTCACTTCCCTTCCCTTTCATTCTTTCTCTCTTTCTCCATTCTCAGCATGCCTTCAAGTCCCATCTCCTGCTACCTCTCTCTCTCTTTCTCTTTCTCCCTCCCCCTCTCTCTCTCTGTCTTCAGTGTTTATCTGCGAGCATCAAGGCTACCAGGATGCTGGGCACCAGGATGCTGGGCACCAGGATGCTGGGCTTAACATCCAGAAATATCGAGCACAAATCCCCAGGCATCGCACTGACTCCCAGTAACACACTTGTTTCACCACAACCCTGAATATGCCATCTAGCAAATACACTGGAGACACATGTTGCACATGTGTCTAATTCCTCATCTTGTCGGTACTTTATATATACCATTTATGTACAACCCTGAATATGCTATCTACAAGATATATACGAGAGGGTACAGAGAGGAGCTACCACACTCAACAATGCATTTGTTTTAACATAACCTTGAATATGCCATCTAGTGAATATGCTGGAGTTTTGCTACCACACTCGTACCATCACCCAGAAACAAGGTCTTTCAATGAAAAACTCAGAGCACTCAAGTTTTTTCTTCTCTTGGGAAGCGGGAACTGCGAGATCTCATTCAGACCTTTAAAATATTGAATGACTTCGATATACTCAAACATGATGAACTATTCTAGCTGATGACTGAGTCCATAACTGGAAATAAAGGGAGGAAACTATGTGGCAGAACATGCAACACGAACGTATCAGCGGACTTTTTTAGGCAGAATTTTAGCTGAATGGAAAATACTACCAGCTAATAATGTAGGTACAAAGAATGAGTAAGAATAAGGAAAAGTAAGTACAAAGAGCCAATAAGTGCATTAACAAGCAGAACAACCACTTTGCAAGTATATGACGGAAGTACATTCATCGTGCACCTAAGGAAGGAGTTTGCCAGAGTCACGATGACCTTCCCTTCAGTATAAATCTGTCAGTCAAGATTACTGAATCAGTCAAAGATGTTTTCCGTCAGGCAGTTTAGTTCAAGGCGACAGTGACAGTAAAGTGCAGATCATTAAAGTCACATTAAACCCATATAGACCGTCTTATACATTCAATAGAGAGATAAACTAATGTCAACAAATTCCTGGTGTTTGTTCAGTTACAGCATCAAGACGATCATATAACAAGGATGCAGCCGAGTCAGTATTAGTAGAAGAAACAGTACTAGAGGAATGTAATAGTCACAGCAGAAGTTAGATCACCGGTACTCACAGCTCTGTCATTGCCAGTAAAGTAACATAAGGGCTTTAATACGGTAACAATATTAATTTAGTAGAGGAAGTTGTAGTTTCCGTCTTCCCTGTAGTTGCAGATTCCCTGTAATTTCCACGACAATTATTTTTCAAAATGCCGGCAATGACCGGAGGGAACGGAGGGTAGGAAGAGAACGTTTAGCCTTTCTATGTTAGACTGACAGTCCTAGATAACACGAATGTCCTTAAACTACGTTGAAGTGATTCTTATTACATACACTCTGTGCGAAACTCAAAGTCCTGTGCTAACTTTATCTTCTATGTACTCTCTCTCTCTCTCTCTCTCTCTCTCTCTCTCTCTCTCTCTCTCTCTCTCTCTCTCTCTCTCTCTCTCTCTCTCTCTCTCTCTCTCTCACTGTCTGTCTGTCTGTCTCTCTTCTCTCTCTCTCTCTGTCTGCCTGTCTGTCTGTTTGTCTGTCTCTCTCTCTCCTTTTCTCTCTCACACTCACATTTCTCTCTCTCTCTCTCTCTCTCTCTCTCTCTCTCTCTCTCCGTCTCTCACTTTCCCAGGGGATCAAGAACTCTGGTGGTCTGAAAATCGTCAAGTATATGTTAGTAAAAGTTTGAGCATGGTGAAGGAAGGAATCTGTCACACAAGTTTTGATCTTCGCTCACACAAAAAAATACTCTTGCTATTTTTTTTTTCACGCGACTCATCCGCAAGCCAGGTCAGGGAGTAGTGTTCCTGAGGTGGTGTTACAAGCAAGCCAGGTCAGAGAGTAGTGTTTCCGAGGTGGTGCTGCAAGCAAGCCAGGTCAGGGAGTAGTGTTCCCGAGGTGGTGCTACAAGCAAGCCAGGTCAGGGAGTACTGTTCCCGAGGTGGTGCTATAAGCAAGCCAGGTCAGGGAGTAGTGTTCCCGAAGTGGTGTTGCAAGCAAGCCAGGTCAGGGAGTAGTGTTCCTGAGGTGGTATTGCAAGCAAGCCAGGTCAGGGAGTAGTGTTCCCGAGGTGGTGTTGCAAGCAAGCCAGGTCAGGGAGTAGTGTTCCCGAGGTGGTGTTGCAAGCAAGCCAGGTCAGGAGTAGTGTTCCCGAGGTGGTGCTGCAAGCAAGCCAGGTCAGGGAGTAGTGTTCCCGAGGTGGTGCTGCAAGCAAGCCAGGTCAGGGAGTAGTGTTCCCGAGGTGGTGCTGCAAGCAAGCCAGGTCAAGGAGTAGTGTTCCCGAGGTAGTGCTGCAAGCAAGCCAGGTCAGGGAGTAGTGTTCCCGAAGTGGTGCTGCAAGAAGCCAGGTCGGGAAATAGTGTTCCCGAGGTGGTGCTGCAAGCAAGCCAGGTCAGGGAGTAGTGTTCCCGAGGTGCTACAAGCAAGCCAGGCCAGGGAGTAGTGCTCTTGAGGTACTATGAGCAAGCCAGGTCTGGGAGTCGTCCTCCGAAAAGGTTACGATCCTGTCTCAGAGTAGATCTCATGGTAGACGGTCTACTCACAACCTGGCTGATCAACTTCGGACAAAAGCAACGGTGTCTTCCGTCGACAGCAACTGTCGCTAATCCCCTTTTTTCATATAAATCTACGTAAATAAATCCTTCAACCTCATTCACGTTGCACTATCAAGGTAAGTTTTGCACCCTGTACGGGCACCTTGATCCTAGTGAAGGGCTCTTGATTCAAGGAATAGGAATTTCTCTTCCCTTTCCTGTGGTAAAACCTTGATTACCTCCCATTTGTCGCGTGATGAACAGGCTCTAGTAATTAGTACTAACTAATTAATTATTATACATTAGTTTTATACACTACTTATTGCAAAAAAATATGCAATAGATGGAAATAAAATAGATGGGAGTATAAAAAATGGGAGTGATATGAATGAGAATACAGTAGGTAGCAATACAACAAATAGGGGTGCAATAGATTTGAGTACAATGTATAGGAGTACAATAGATACTATTACAATAGATGGAAGTGTTTCCCAGTGTGTTCTGTACCATATATTCTCACAAAAGTGATTCTAATGTGTAGATATGAAACCAATACATACAACGTTCTCAGTGTGTCAGTAGTGACATTCTGCAGATTTCCTGCTTATGACATTTCTCTTAAGAATATTGTGTGAGGTACGATATCACAACCTTCACTGAAATCCAGGTCGTCTACTGTTCAAATGCTTTAAATGCTTTATATTCTTAATTAGTTGTGGGTGAGTCGAAAAAAATCTTGAGGGTTTGTAGGTGTTATTAGTAGTGATGGAATTAGAATGATTATGCAGAGGAAGAAGTATTCAATTAATTAACTGGATCTGTAGTTACGCCTGACACATGTGCAACTCTTGGGTATCTTTACTGAGGAAACGTTTCGTCACACAGTGGCTTCATCAGTCCATACAAAGGAGAATGTTGAGGAACAGGAGGAGTTTGAGGCAATCAGTCCCTCAGTATAGATACCCAAGTGTTGCACATGTGTGTAATTTATCAACCTGTCGGTTCCCTGAAGTATTTATCTACACGCCTGACTTTAAGAGAGGGTGATGGTGTACAACAATGTTCGTGTACCTGGTGGTGGTACTGGTGGTGATGGTAGTAGTGGTACTGGTAGTGGTGGTGATGGTGGAAAGGGACAGCGGTGGTGATTATAGCAGGGCTAGTACTGGTAGTGATGGTTGTGGTAGAAGTGGAGGTAGTGGTGGTGATGGTACTGGGGTGGTGATGGTACTGGTGGTGATGGTACTAGTGATGGTGATGTTGATGGTGGTGGGGGTAATGGGACAGGGAGTGGTAGTTGTTGATGTGATGGTGATGGTATTCGTCGCGGTGGTTATGGCAGTGGTTGTGGCGATGGTGGTAGTAATGGTGGTTGAGGTGGTGGTCTTGTAGATGGTGATAGTGGTGGTAAGAGTGACGGTGAAGGTTCGTGCAAAATGGAGTATTATGTGGGATGGTGTCATAATACTGACGTGTGCTATCTACGATCGTCACTCCTTGAGCCCTGACACGCTTTCACACACACACACACACACACACACACACACACACACACACACACACACACACACACACACACACACACACACACACAACATACACACACACACACACACACACACACTTACACACACACACACACACACACACACACACACACACACACACACACACACACACACACACACACACACACACACACACACACACACACACACACACACACACACACACATAAGAAATGACCAGAAGAGCAGATCTGTGAATCTGTGAAGCAGTCTGTGAAGACCTCAGCATGAGCTCTTCACAGACTGTAGATTACACCCGCAAGTGCTGGCCATAATACACACAACCAGAAAGGAGGTAAAGAAACTGTTATGTGATCCTGATACCTCGAAGGCAGTGAAACCAGACAATATCTCTCCGTGAGTCCTGAGAGAGTGAGCTGAGGCACTGTGTGTGCTGTTAGCATCACTCTTCCAACAAATCTGTAAAAACAAGGCGACTGGCAGAAGTGTGGAAGACAGCAAATATAATCCCAATATTTAAGGAGACGGGCAGGGAGCACAGACAAGTGTCACTGACATATATAATATATAAAGTTAAAGAGAAAAGTTGTAGAGGACCTAGAAAGACGTGGATTCTTAACAACAACCACGACTTCTGGGTTGGAAAATCCTGTGTCACCTACTGGAGTTCTACGACATTTGACAGAATTAAGACAGGAGAGACAAGAATGGGTAGATTGTGAATTTCATGGCATGAACTGTAAGAAGGCTTTCGATACAATCTGTGGGTTTAATTCATGTTAAGCGTTAAACCCATGTGGGACATGAAGTGTAAGACGTGATGGAGGCTTGATCCTCCGTCTGCTGAGCACGAGACATGTTTGTACTCCGGAGAGTCCCTGAGATTCAGTCACAATGCCGTGTGACTTTCTGAATATCCAGTAGAAAAAAACAATAGAGAAGGGAAATATAGAGAAATGGGAAAACCAGACAATAGAAGAGATAATGAAGAAATAATGGGATTCCTAAATGATGTGCAGTAAGAAAAATAGAGGGAAATTCAGTCCATGATATGTTGAAGACACACATCCATATTGACCAAGTAGAAAAGAAACTGGAAAATCGATGGGAGTTCATTACTTGACAGAGAGTAGAGAGGCAAAAGCAAGGAGGAGAAAGTGCTCAAAAGGATCAATGAGTACGTATCATACAGAAAACATAGACTGACGTAAGAGAGGAAACATGACAATGGGAGAGAAATAATCAATAGGAGGTTAGCCGAGGATCAGTACTAAAACCATTACTCTTCTCAATATACATAAATAATTTGCCAGAGATGATCACTGCAGATGTATTGTATCGCTGATTACTAACTACGTGAAACTAATGAGAAGAATAAGAAGACTACTGGACGGTGACAAGTTACTAGAAGACATGAACACACTGCAACAGTTCCCAAACAAATAACTATTACAATTTAATGCAGACTACAGCAGTGTAATTCACAGATATTCGCTTACACCTGCAGGTCAAGATATGTCGCAATGAACAACTGTCGGTGAATACATAGTAAGATGGACGGGGAACTTATCATAGGTTCATAGAGTTATCCAGGTTTGTAAACTATATGACTTTGAGGGAGATGAAAGAAGACGTGCCATGAACACTCTGGTGGCGAGGGATACAACAGTAGTGTCACACTTGGTGCCACTGATCGCTGCAACTCACATGGATTCTGGTTCGAGTCCCCATGCCATTCTTATTACTCACTGAGGGTCATTCATTACTAATTATTTTGCACAGTAAACGCTCTTGCAAAGGCGCTTCCTGTGACAGTGTTTGCTTGGACCTCCTCCTCTTTTCTGCAATATTGCAAGCTCCTGATGATGTGTTGATAGTAACATGAAAGGCCTAGAGCCATCATTCATCTCCCCATCATTGTTTTACACAAACACACACACACACACACACACACACACACACACACACACACACACACACACACACACACACACACACACACACACACACACACACACACACACACACACACACACACACACACACATATATATATATATATATATATATATATATATATATATATATATATATATATATATATATATATATATATATATATTTCTTTCTTTCAACACACCGGCCGTATCCCACCAAGGCAGGGTGGCCTAAAAAGAAAAACGTAAGTTTCTCTTTTAAATTTAGTAATTTATACGGGAGAAGGGTTACTAGCTCCTTGCTCCCGGCATTTTAGTCGCCTCTTACAACACGCATGGCTTACGGAGGAAGAATTCTGTTCCACTTCCCCATATATATATATATATATATATATATATATATATATATATATATATATATATATATATATATATATATATATATATATATATATATATATATATACAATATAATATCTCTTTCCACACTTGTTAAGAGCAACGTTTCCTGAAATTTGTAGACTGATCAAAATTTAAAAAATATTTTTTTCTCTGTTAAAAGATAAATGGGTGGTTGAACACAGCTATTATCTAAGCATATATAGTTAACTATTTTTCGTACTGCAACCAGTTTTTTTTATCAGAGGGAGATGGGAGGGGTGGGGGAGGAGTGGAGGGGTGGGGGAGGAGTGGAGGGGTGGGGGAGGAGTGGAGGGGGGCCTCAGGGAGGGGAAGGTTGTATAAACGCAGCGAGAAGGCTAAAAAAGGAGTGATAAAGGAAATATGTGAAGAAGGCAAAAATTCAACAGGTTTTTTTTGTGACTTTCACAAAAATGTTTTGGTTTTAAATTTAAATTACATTGAAAATGTTATTTTTATTTGACATATCACAGATCACACACACACACACACACACACACGGACATACACACACACACACACACACACACACACACACACACACACACACACACACACACACACACACACACACACACACACACACACACACACACACACACGGACATACACACACACACACACACACACACACACACACACACACACACACACACACACACACACACACACACACACACACACACACACACTGGCTGACAAAATGTTACTCTACTAACACTTGTCAGTCCTCGCGTGTGAGGGGAACACGATGACTCGCCTTTCCTCATACCCGGAGGGACGAAGAGAGAAAGAGAGAGAGAGAGAGAGATAGCAACTGGTGAAATAAAAGGTGAGAGAGGAGGAAGAAATCGGAGAACACAACAGGTGAGAAGAGAGCAGAGAAAATAAGCGAGGATAGGTGAGGCTTGAAGCCAAGTATGTGCTCAGGACCCCCCTCCTCTCTCTCTCTCTCTCTCTCTCTCTCGTTATAATATCCTTCACTAATTCATTTGTTCTGCGACCTGTGACTTTGCTGATGTCCACACTGAGGTCGTATTGCGTGTGTCAGAGGAGCAGAAAAGCCCACTCATCGCTGGCCAACTCATTGCTAGCCAACTTACCGCTGGCCCACTCACTGCTAGCCCACTCACCCATGCCCCACTCACCACTGCCGGCCGCGCCAGAATTTAGCTGCGAATTTCATGTTTGCGAGTCTGATATTACCTGACCCAAAAGTTACTCGTAAGATCCAACAAATGAAGTCATTTCCAGTCGGTTGCACCACAGAATTTCTTTGCTAGACTTGAGGTGAGAGGGAAGAATGGGGAGGGAGGCAAGACCGAGATGAAAGGGAAGAGAGGGGTGACAGGGAATTATGGGGTGGGAAGAATGAGTGTGAAGTTATTGTTGTGGATAATTTCTCTGCTCACACTAGAGGACACGTTACCCACACTCTCACAGCTCTACGGTTATTTCAACCAACGTTTCACTGTCTTTTATGTCTAAATCAGAGGAAGCCAGACTTAAGGCAGACGGGATCTACTTTCTCAAGAGTTCTCCTTGTCAGATCCACTATATATATTTACAAGTCTTCTGCTGTCCTGTTAGTCTTACTGTTCTTTGATAATGTAAGAAATCACAATGCACTTGGAATATTACTATTTTTCACAGTATATATATATATATATATATATATATATATATATATATATTATATATATATATATATATATATATATATATATATATATATATATATATATATATATATATATATATTATATATATATATATATATATATATATATATAATATATATATATATATATATATTTTTTTTTTTTTTTTTTTTTTTTTATTATCACACCGGCCGATTCCCACCAAGGCAGGGTGGCCCGAAAAAGAAAAACTTTCACCATCATTCACTCCATCACTGTCTTGCCAGAAGGGTGCTTTACACTACAGTTTTTAAACTGCAACATTAACACCCCTCCTTCAGAGTGCAGGCACTGTACTTCCATCTCCAGGACTCAAGTCCGGCCTGCCGGTTTCCCTGAATCCCTTCATAAATGTTACTTTGCTCACACTCCAACAGCACGTCAAGTATTAAAAACCATTTGTCTCCATTCACTCCTATCAAACACGCTCACGCATGCCTGCTGGAAGTCCAAGCCCCTCGCACACAAAACCTCCTTTACCCCCTCCCTCCAACCCTTCCTAGGCCGACCCCTACCCCGCCTTCCTTCCACTACAGACTGATACACTCTTGAAGTCATTCTGTTTCGCTCCATTCTCTCTACATGTCCAAACCACCTCAACAACCCTTCCTCAGCCCTCTGGACAACAGTTTTGGTAATCCCGCACCTCCTCCTAACTTCCAAACTACGAATTCTCTGCATTATATTCACACCACACATTGCCCTCAGACATGACATCTCCACTGCCTCCAGCCTTCTCCTCGCTGCAACATTCATCACCCACGCTTCACACCCATATAAGAGCGTTGGTAAAACTATACTCTCATACATTCCCCTCTTTGCCTCCAAGGACAAAGTTCTTTGTCTCCACAGACTCCTAAGTGCACCACTCACTCTTTTTCCCTCATCAATTCTATGATTCACCTCATCTTTCATAGACCCATCCGCTGACACGTCCACTCCCAAATATCTGAATACGTTCACCTCCTCCATACTCTCTCCCTCCAATCTGATATTCAATCTTTCATCACCTAATCTTTTTGTTATCCTCATAACCTTACTCTTTCCTGTATTCACCTTTAATTTTCTTCTTTTGCACACCCTACCAAATTCATCCACCAATCTCTGCAACTTCTCTTCAGTGTGAGTGTGAGTGTATAGATTGGCTTGTGTGTGGTGGTTGGTGTTGTGTGTCTGTGTATGTGTGTGTGTGTGTGTGTGTGTGTGTGTGTGTGTGTGTGTGTGTGTGTGTGTGTGTGTGTGTATGTGTGTGTGTGTGTGTGTGTGTGTTTGTGTGTGTGTGTGTGCGTGTGTGTATGTGTGTGTGTGTGTATATAAACTGAATCACACACACGCTGTTAAACCCATGAAAGTGACTATACAACTCACACAACATCTGTGGCTACCACTTGACGGTTCACCTTAAATTTTTGTGTGACAGTGTCAACAAAACAAATATGGCATTGTAAAACTAAAATCCCAATGTTAAAGTCGTGTGTTCAGAGTTGCAACAATAATAACAGTTTGAATATTATCTAAAACAATGTCCTCGTATCTGTGCACTTGTTATAGGCAGACAGAAGAGAAAGATCACTCCCCTCCCAGGGTGCTTAACCTCCCTAGGACCTCTCCCTACCCAGAGTGCTCAACCTCCCTCCCTTCCTGCCCAGGGTGCTCAACCTCCCTAGGACCTCTCCCTACCCAGAGTGCTCAACCTCCCTCCCTTCCTGCCCAGGGTGCTCAACCTCCCTAGGACCTCTCCCTACCCAGAGTGCTCAACCTCCCTCCCTTCCTGCCCAGGGTGCTCAACCTCCATGGGTCCTCCCCCTGTTTCGGGGGTTCAGCGTCCTAGAACCTCTCTCTCTCTCTCTTCCCCGGGCGCTTAATCCTGAAAGTTAGCTGCTGTAAGTTTTAACATCATTGGCATTATGTTACGTTGCCAGCTCCTCACTCGTAAAAATCAATAAATAAAGTCGTTTCAAACCAGCTGGACAGACTTTTTTCTCTCTCCAGTTTGGGCGTTGGGTAGAATACGTGAGGATGAGAGTCGATACTTAGATGGAGGGAAGAAGTGCGAGGCAGGTGAGAGCGGGACACAGGGGAAACAATGTTAATTTTGTGGATTATTTCACATCTCTTGTTGGCTTTAGACTCCTTAACTACACGCAAGAATTCTTACCTAAATTAATGTAACTACTTCAATAAATCTGCAGTAATACAATCTCAGGATACAGTGCATGTTACATAAAACTATATTGATCCTAGCATTTAATACAATATCTTTTTCATGTATATATATTATCTTTTTTTTACAATAACATGATACAAATATTACAGGGGGAGCTGACATCATGCTATATAGAAAGTCTCTGGCTATGACGAATAGCTTATGTTAATTTTGTACTTAAAGATGCGACCCACAACAGTCGACTAGCACTCAGGTACCTACTTACTGCTAGGTGAACAGGGAAAGCAGGTGTAAGGAGACATGCCTAACGTTTTACGGGTGCCAGGGATCGATCCCGGCCCCTGGTGTGTGAGCTGAGTACGCTACTAACCACACAGGAAAGTAAAGGTAAGTGTACAGCGAATGTGAGGAGAAGTCTTTAAAATGTATTGGCCATCTTCCATGTTCATGAGAGAGAGAGAGAGAGAGAGAGAGAGAGAGAGAGAGAGAGAGAGAGAGAGAGAGAGAGAGAGAGAGAGAGAGAGAGAGAGAGAGAGAGAGAGAGAGAGAGAGGAGAGAGAGAGAGAGAGAGAGAGAGAGAGAGAGAGAGAAGAGAGAGAGAGAGAGAGAGAGAGAGAGAGAGAGAGAGAGAGAGAGAGAGAGAAGACCAGCAATCTGGGCCGAGTGCAAAACATTGAGCAGTTATGTTCTGTTTCATAGTCAAGTGAGAGAAGGAAAGTACCGTGTTTTATCCTACACGAGAAACAAAATATTGACTACAAATAGTCAATGTGTATGACGTGTGTGAGGGGAACACTGTGAGGGGAACACTGTGAGGGGAACACTATGAGGGGAACACTATGAGGGGAACACTGTGAGGGGAACACTGTGAGTGGAACACTGTGAGTGGAACACTGTGAGGGGAACACTGTGAGGGGAACACTGTGAGGGGAACACTATGAGGGGAACACTATGAGGGGAACACTGTGAGGGGAACACTGTGAGGGGAACACTGTGAGGGGTACACTGTGAGGGGGACACTGTGAGGGGAACACTGTGAGAGGAACACTGTGAGGGGAACACTATGAGTGGAACACTG
>NC_069444.1:33140523-33145523 GCF_026875155.1 Cherax quadricarinatus
TTTGAAAACGTTCTCCAGTGAATCATCCTACGAGAGAAAGAAAGAGAGAGAGAGAGGAGAGAGAGAGAGAGAGAGAGAGAGAGAGAGAGACAGTGATGATAAATGAACCGAGCCTAATGAGGAAGTGGAAGCAAACTTCATACACAGTTTCAAGATAAGGTATGATCAGGGTGCAGGATATCAACAACCAGTACACACGGTGGCCATTTCTTGTGGGTAAGAGGCGGGGCAGCCGGGCAGTGAGTCTCGACCCTCGCACAGACGACACAGTGAGGACACAGAGTCTGGTCAGGAGTGACCTATCAGGTATCAGCAACGCTGCTCGACTCTGACATTTATTAAATGAATCATTCACAGGAGTGCCTAGTATGGCTCCCTGAGAGCTATGTTTGGTGCCTCTTAAGAAGATCAACTGCGTCTTCCACACGGGAAATGTACTCATATAGTACAAACATAGATGTGCTAACCTAGTTTTTTTACACACGGTTTAACAAGGTTAAGGGTAAGAGTTATACTCGCCTAGTTGTACTCACCAAGTAGTACTCGCCTAGTTGTACTCACCTAGTAATACTCACCTAGTTGTACTCATCTAAATTTGTGATATATTAAGTTTCCAAGGAATTTTTTTTATTACATGTCTCAACCTCGTCTGTTCAAAAGTGTTAGTATTGAACACCCATATATGTGTGTGTTGAACACCTTGGAAATGTTAGTGTTAAACACCATTACAGGTGTTATTGTTGAATATCATTACAGGTGCTAGTGTCGAACACCATTACAGGTATTAGTGTTGAACACCCAGGAAAGTGTTAGTGTTAAACACCTTTGCTAACAAGTGTTAGCAAACAATATTGAATTTCATTCACTTGTTGCATAGCTTTTTCAGATTCTCTGTGGTCTCAGCTATCACGTTAACACTACTCTCCTAGTGTCCTTACCTCCGCTTTAACTCTAAACATCTCTTCGAGATCATTACCTCCGCATCACATGTAAACATCCACACACGATCCTGACCTAAACATCCTCTGTAAACATTCACACGAGAATCTACTTTCCGGGTAAGGACCATAACTGCTGTGGATTGCACCACCGCCCACCTTGGCAGGAGACGCGAGTGTGACCACTCACCTGCGTCAGGTGGAGGCATCAGCGACAACAAGGTTGTCTGCAGTGATCTTTAGAGAACTAAACTGATGACTCCTTTCTATCCTGTTGTCTCCACGTCTGTCTCCTGCTGGAAGACGCGAGTTACTGCTGTCTCCACAACTGTGTCCTCCTCTTGTGTTCATCAGATACTTCTTTCTCATCATCTGTGAGTCATTCTGAATTCATCAAGCACTTCATCATCTGACTCATCATGTGTTCGTAAAGTTCTTTTTTTATAACTCACAGAAACCTTGCAAATTCCCATTATTATTTCTATATTTATCAGGAAACGATAAATCCGCATGAGCCATGCAGCACCTAGGGAATGGAACATTATCGAGTTTGATTAAAGGTGAAGATATTCTCCGAGTCCTTGGATTAAGAGCCCATCACCAGCATCTAGGCGTCCTACGTCAAAGCGCTCATGTTTAAAAGATTATGTCTCTATTGAACACTATGACAAGTATGGTCTGGATGTCTTAGAATGTGCGCCCCACCCTATTTATTTTCGTCATTGCAGTCTATTATTAACCAAGTGAGACAGAATTAGCTTTCTCGGAAGCCGTGGAGGACTTACCTTAGCAAATCTATGCTCATGACCTAGTCTATTATTGACAATGAATGTTTAGCAAGTCTATTCTTATGACCTAGTCTATTATTGTCAATAAATGTTTAGCAAGCCTATTCTCATAACCTAGTCTATTATTGTCAATGAATGTTTAGCAAGCCTATTCTCATAACCTAGTCTATTATTGTCAATGAATGTTTAGCAAGCCTATTCTCATAACCTAGTCTGTTATTCTCCACTTACATCTGTCGCCATTTTATTAATAAAGCTATACTCGAGATATTTATAAGGTATCAGGTATCTGGTTTTTAGTCAAAACTATTTTGACATTAATCGTGAGTTTGACTTCAAATACAGAACTCAGAAATTTAGAGCAAATTAATAAATAATACTCTATTCATGTCACAGATAGAAACAATTTCTTTGGAGATTTAAATCAGAAATCTGATAGGCCTTATGTGAACCTAGATCTGCTGGAAAATTTATTACCTCTGAGGATATTAACAATAACATTAGTTGCTACAATCCAGTTCAATATTTATTCAAAAAATAATCTGAAGTAGCTCAGAGTAATGCTGGTAGAAACAAAAATCTGAAGCAGCTCAGATTAATGCTGGTAGAAACAAAAATCTGCAGCAACACAAGTGAATGCTGATAGCAACAAAAATCTGAGCACTGTTCATATTAAATATCGTGTTTTTGGGACGAATAACTTTACACACGGACTTAATCCCCATTGACACAGCATATCTATACTGCCAACTATAATTCTAACAGATACCCAGTACATATTCCAAACTATAATTCTTATAGATTCTCTAAACATTCTGGTAATTAAAAATAAAAACGTTGTATTCCTTCAGATAATCCACTAAGTCATGTAAGGAATGTCATGGAGGTCGTATAGTTGATGAATGTCAACAGTTGAGAGAGACAACAGAATCTGGTGTTGCTGTTCATGCCGTTATCATGAAAATTTATATTTAGAAAGCTAGGAACCATTAACGTTAGTGACAAACACGTCTTAATTTATGAGTAATTGGGAGTTTCCCAGTAGAATAAAGAACTTTACGAGGCGGGATGAATTATATAGGATCGAGCTTCCTGATCTGGAAGTGAGTTGCCGAGTTACCACTGGACGAGAGGCGTTGCGTTATCATTGAAAGTGAAGCATCGCGTTACCACTGGAAGGGCGGCGCCGCACTACCACTAGAGCGAGGTATTGCAGACCGCTGGACGTGAGGCATCGCATCCCTGCAACGCCACCGGCAATCTTCTTAGACACGGTGAGAGGCAGCAGGAGAGAAGTGACTCTCACGTCACAAAGCTGCTGCAGATTCCACACTCCAGCTAAGTGTGCGCTGATGTCACATATTTATAAGTACCTCTCACAAGCTCTCACTCTAAAAGCCGAGACTCGCGTCACGGGAAAACTCGTATTTAATGGAATACCTCGTATAGTGTGTGTATGTACATACGTAACACTGATAGTCGCGTAGGTGGTCTTTTTAGCGATAGTGGAGGAAACAACAGATTAATTTATGGAAAAAAATTATTTAAATTTACGAACAGTTATAAAAAGTAGCAGCTTTAAGTACCGAGATGGCTGAAATAAGGAGGAAAAGACCAGATACGAAAAAAATTGGGCTATTAAATGGCAAAGATCCATCGCCAGCAGAGATGTATGACCAACAGTGAGAAATGCAGCAATAAGAGGTCCTATACTGATGTTTCGCCCACACAGTGGGTCTTGTCAGGTCACGAACACAAGCCTCGTGAGAGAAGGTGAGGAAAAATAATTAGTAGCAGTGAAGATATATGTCAGCTCACATCGATTATATATATATATATTATATATATATATATTATATATAATATATATATATATATATATATATATATATATATATATATATATATATATATATATAATATATATATATATATATATATATATATATCATATATAAAACGAGAGTATTCCGAAAAAGAGTGTCGTTGTCTTTAAAGGGAGAGTGGATCACTACCTCATCAAAGTGACAGATCAACCAGGTTGTGATTGATAGCTGGGTCAGCTGGCCTGCAGTAGCAGCTTACTTGAACAGACATTCAACAAGCCTGGCCTCCGCTATATCAGAGTTACTTTATTAACGTTTAAGAAACATTAAGTTTGCCCGAGGGGGAACTTTAAGTTGTTGCCAGATTTTGTCATTTCTTTTTCTTTGTACTTTTCAAGTTGATTTCACTCATAATTAGAAAACATATCAATTGATCGGATTCAGTTTTTCAACCCTTGTGCACGGTAACAAGGACCAGATTCTTGGAACACTGGGCCTGTGTAGGTGCCCTATGACCAAAGTTACTGAACCCATTCCCAGCATCCAGAAATAGATGAGATAACTGCCAATATCCTCAGTAGCATAGTTTGAAACATTCATAAAAGTTTCAGGTTAATTCGACTATGCTGGAGAGTGACATTCAAATGTGATTTGACCATTTTATGTGTAAAATTATCTCAAATTTAAATTCTCGTTTAATCATGGTGAATAAAATATATGTGTCTTCCTCTTCTGAACGGCTTCAGTATTTACTGGCTGATGGCCAGGATAATAGCAGTTCAGTTTAGTTTGTGTGTGGGTAAATTTGTCAGTGAAATAAATATTTTTTAAAACTTAGACTCGTTGGAAATTTTGATCAAGTTACATTATCTTAAGAAATGACATAAAATGTTCTTCTTCTCTTCTTATTATAGAGAATACTAAAACTAAAAAAAAAATATAAAAAATATTGAAAATTCATACTTTTACAGTATACATGATTTTTCTGAGTTGTGTGACGTCATAAATACTGCACAACATGATGCCAGTGTCGTCCATCAGTTAGCTGAAGTTTTCTCTTATCATCTAAGACTCTTGTTTATCGCTTGAGAATGCCTTATATATTCGGCTTCAAATTTCAGCTGTCACTAGGTGACGGCAGTTAACATGTGCAAGTTCTCTCTGCTCAGTTTTATATAGACCATTACTGAAATTGAATTCCACGGGATTGCTTTAAACTCTCTTAGATAGCCATCACAATTTCAGGTATCGCAGAGTGATTCACTTACTGTGTATCGTTATTGGTTATAGCCACATACATTCTCAGGCACTTGATAGTGATATTGGTGGTGATAATTGTAAGAATGGTGGTGGTTGCGGTGAGGATGGTGGTGATAGTGGTGGCGTGGTGGTAGTGATAGTGTTGGTGGTGGTGATATTTGTAGTGGTTATAGACACATAGATGCCCA
>NC_069444.1:33150523-33168023 GCF_026875155.1 Cherax quadricarinatus
CTATGACTGAAGAAATACTTCCTAATATCTCTCTGACTCATCTGTGTCTTCAACTTCCAATTGTGACCTCTTGTTTCTGTGTCCCCTCCCTGGAACATCCTGTCTTTGTCCACCTTGCCTATTCCGCGCAGTATTTTATATGTCGTTATCATGTCTCCCCTGACCCTCCTGTCCTCTAGTGTAGTCAGGCCGATTTCCCTTAACCTTTCTTCATAAGACATTCTCCTTAGCTCTGGAACTAACCTTGTCGCAAACCTTTGCACTTTCTCTAATTTCTTGACGTGCTTTATCAAGTGCGGGCTCCAAACAGGTGCTGCATACTCCAGTATGGGCCTGACGTACACGGTGTACAGTGTCTTGAACGATTCCTTACTAAGGTATCGGAACGCTGTTCTCAGGTTTGCCAGGCGCCCATATGCTGCAGCAGTTACCTGGTTGATGTGTGCTTCCGGAGACATGCTCGGTGTTATACTCACTCCAAGATCTTTCTCCGTTAGTGAGGTTTGCAGTCTTTGGCCACCTAGCCTATACTCTAACTGCGGTCTTCTTTGCGCTTCCCCTATCTTCATGACTTTGCATTTGGCGGGATTAAATTCGAGAAGCCGGTTGCTGGACCAGGTGTCCAGTCTGTCCAGGTCTCTTTGAAGTCCTTCCCGGTCCTCATCTGATTTAATTCACCTCATTAACTACACATCGTCTGCGAACAGGGACACTTCTTAGTCTAACCCTTCCATCATGTTGTTCACATATACCGAAAATAGCACTGGTCCTAGGACCGACCCCTGTGGGACCCCGCTCGTCACAGGTGCCCATTGTGATACGTCATTACGTACCATGACTCGTTGTTGCCTCCCTGTCAGGTATTCTCTGATCCATTGCAGTGCCCTTCCTATTATATGCGCCTGATCCTCTAGTTTCAGCACTAATCTCTTGTGAGGAACTGTGTCAAAGGCCTTCTTGCAGTCCAAGAAGATGCAATCAACCCACCCCTCTCTCTCGTGTCTTACTTCTGTTACTTTATCATAAAACTCCAGAAGATTTGTGACACAGGATTTTCCTTCCATGAATCCGTGTTGGTTGGCGTTTATACTCTTGTTCAGTTCCAGGTGCTCCACCATTCTCCACCTGATAATCTTCTCCATAACTTTGCATACTATACACGTCAGTGATACAGGTCTATAGTTTAGTGCCTCTTTTCTGTCTCTTTTTTTAAAAATGGGAACTACTTTTGCCGTCTTCCATACCTCATGTAGTTGCTCAGTTTCCAGGGACGTGTTGAAGATTGTGGTAAGTGGCACACACAACATATCCGCTCCCTCTCTAAGGACCCACGGGGAGATGTTGTCCGGTCCCATTGCCTTTGAGGTATCGATGTCCCTTAGCAGTTTCTTCACCTCCTCCTCATCTGTATGTATGTCATCCAACACTTGTTGGTATATTCCTTGCTGGTGTCCCCATCTGGTCTGTCCCCCGAGAGGCCTTCCTGTCTCCACTGTAAATACTTCTTTAAATCTCATGTTGGGCTCCTCATATACCTCTTGATCGTTTCTTGTGAGTTCTCCACATTTTTTCCTCAGCCTTTTCACCTGGTCTTTGACTGTTGTCTTCCTCCTGATGTGGCTATACAACAGGTTCGGGTCAGACTTGACTTTCGATGCTATGTCGTTTTCATACTGTGGCTGGGCCTCCCTCCTTATCTGTGCGCGCGCGCGTGTGTGTGTGTGTGTGTGTGTGTGTGTGTGTGTGTGTGTGTGCGTGCGTGTGTGTGTGTGTGTGTGTGTGTGTGTGTGTGTGTGTGTGTGTGTGTGTTCTGTGTGTGTGTGCGTGTGTGTGTGTCTGTGTCTGTGTCTGTGTCTGTGTATGTCGTGCCGAATAGGTAAAACTGGTCAATTAGCAAGATCTCATTTAAAATTAAGTCCTTTCTAAAATTTTCTGTTATACGTTAAAATATATTTTTTTTTCATTTATGTTAATGTAAAAATAAAAAAAAAATGTACCAAAAGAGCATTAGAAAACTTTCCTAACCTCATTATAACAAGTGCAATTTTATTTATCCTTATCCAACTAAATATGTAAAACTTATGATTTTGGCTTAAATAACAACGCTCCTCTTGCCGAATAAGGCAAGGGAAAATTTGTGTATGCCATAATTTTGCAAGAATCATTCTGAACTTAAAAAAAAAATACATTTCAGTGTGTTTCTTTATTACTAAATTATTGTAAACTTATGTAAAATATATTTAATTACATTAAGATAAATAACCTAGTCTAAGTCGGACCGAAACGTCATCATAAGACTGTTTCTGTCTCCTATGTGCAGGTTATTTATCTATATGCACACATATATAATATATATAATAATAAGTATAATATATATAATAATAAGTATGGTATATATATATATATATATATATATATATATATATATATATATATATATATATATATATATATATATATATATATATATATATATATATACCATACTTATCCATGGGAGTGTATATAAGAGCAACAAAATACAAAGCAATACTGATCTCCAAAAATACTCAGGAAGTATTACTAGGCATTTAACGGAGGCAGAAAAGTGAGTACTGGAGCAGCGTGAAGATGACCCTCAAATATTACCTTTAATAGCTGGGTACTGCAAGTGCTGTAATATTTATTGCTTCCACACCACTTGACGAGTGCTGGAGTGAACACTGCCGCCTGCTGAGTGAGATACCGAGTGCTGGAGAGACCACTGCCGCCTGCTGAGTGAGATACCGAGTGCTGGAGAGACCACTGCCGCCTGCTGAGTGAGATACCGAGTGCTGGAGAGACCACTGCCGCCTGCTGAGTGAGATACCGAGTGCTGGAGTGAACACTGCCGCCTGCTGAGTGAGATACCGAGTGCTGGAGTGAACACAGCTGCCTGCTGAGTGAGATCCCGAGTGCTGGAGTGAACACAGCTGCCTGCTGAGTGAGATCCCGAGTGCTGGAGTGAACACAGCTGCCTGCTGAGTGAGATCCCGAGTGCTGGGGTGAACACAACTGCCTGCTGAGTGAGATCCCGAGTGCTGGAATGAACACAGCTGCCTGCTGAGTGAGAACCCGAGTACTGGAATGAACACTGCTGCCTGCTGAGTGAGAACCCGAGTACTAGAGTGAACACTGCTGCCTGCTGAGTGAGATCTCGAGTGCTGGATTGAACACTGCTGCCTGCTGAGTGAGATCTCGAGTGCTGGATTGAACACTGCTGCCTGCTGAGTGAGATCTCGAGTGCTGGAGTGAACACTGCTGCCTGCTGAGTGAGAACCCGAGTACTGGAGTGAACACTGCTGCCTGCTGAGTGAGAACCCGAGTTCTGGAGTGAACACTGCTGCCTGCTGAGTGAGAACCCGAGTACTGGAGTGAACACTGCTGCCTGCTGAGTGAAATCCTGAGTTGTACACTTTTGCGCACACGTGTATGTACACGTGTATGTACACGTGTGTGTACACGTATGTGTACACAAGTGTGTACTCATGTTTGCACCTTTGTGTGTATACGCTTTTGATATGAGGACTTTGAGAGAAGATCCAATTCCTTGGATCAAGAGCCTTTGACCATCATCGTGGCACACAGTATTTCTTGACAGTATAAATTATCTCCCGATTATACTGGGTATACCTGGTATATCGGTAATACTTTGCAAACCTGGCATGCTAGGTACACCGGATATATTCGGCATACCAGACATACCAGGCATACTAGACATACCAGGCATACCAGACATACCAGGCATAGTAGACATACCAGGCATACCAGACATACCAGGCATACCAGGCATACCAGACATACCAGACATACCAGGCATACCAGGCATTCGCTTTAAACACAACATCGGACCACAAAATTAACAATAATCCAGATATTAATCCAGAAAATAATCCCCCCAAAGAAATAATCTGATCAAGGATCGTAAAAACGTTGATATTGAATTATTATTCCAGGAGCGATTATCACTCCATTACTCCCTTTGTTGCTGCTTCTGGATTATCACTCCATTACTCCCTTTGTTGCTGCTTCTGGATTATCACTCCATTACTCCCTTTGTTGCTGCATCTGGATTATCACTCCATTACTCCCTTTGTTGCTGCTTCTGGATTATCACTCCGTTACTGTTGTACTGTGTTACAGTTACAGCACTTTATACTGTGACACAGTTACAGCACTGTGTACTGTGACACAGTTACAGCACTGTGTACTGTGACACAGTTACAGCACTGTGTACTGTGACACAGTTACAGCATTGTGTACTGTGACACAGTTACAGCACTGTGTACTGTGACACAGTTACAGCACTGTGTACTGTGACACAGTTACAGCACTGTGTACTGTGACACAGTTATAGCACTGTGTACTGTGACACAGTTACAGCACTGTGTACTGTGACACAGTTATACACTGTGTACTGTGACACAGTTACAGCACTGTGTACTGTGACACAGTTACAGCACTGTGTACTGTGACACAGTTATAGCACTGTGTACTGTGACACAGTTACAGCACTGTGTACTGTGACACAGTTATAGCACTGTGTACTGTGACACAGTTACAGCACTGTGTACTGTGACACAGTTACAGCACTGTGTACTGTGACACAGTTATAGCACTGTGTACTGTGACACAGTTACAGCACTGTGTACAGTGACACAGTTATAGCACTGTGTACTGTGACACAGGTACAGCACTGTGTACAGTGACACAGGTACAGCACTGTGTACTGTGACACAGTTACAGCACTGTGTACTGTGACACAGTTACAGCACTGTGTACAGTGACACAGTTATAGCACTGTGTACTGTGACACAGGTACAGCACTGTGTACTGTGACACAGTTACAGCACTGTGTACAGTGACACAGTTACAGTCCTGTGTACTGTGACACAGGTACAGCACTGTGTACAGTGACACAGGTACAGCACTGTGTACAGTGACACAGTTACAGCACTGTGTACAGTGACACAGGTACAGCACTGTGTACTGTGACACAGGTACAGAACTGTGTACTGTGACACAGTTACAGCACTGTCTACATTGACACAGTTACAGTCCTGTGTACTGTGACACAGTTACAGCACTGTGTACTGTGACACAGTTACAGCACTGTGTACAGTGACACAGGTACAGCACTGTGTACTGTGACACAGGTACAGCACTGTGTACTGTGACACAGGTACAGCACTGTGTACTGTGACACAGTTACAGCACTGTGTACAGTGACACAGGTACAGCACTGTGTACAGTGACACAGTTACAGCACTGTGTACAGTGACACAGTTACAGTCCTGTGTACTGTGACACAGTTACAGCACTGTGTACTGTGACACAGTTACAGCACTGTGTACTGTGACACAGTTACAGCACTGTGTACAGTGACACAGTTACAGCACTGTGTACTGTGACACAGTTACAGCACTGTGTACTGTGACACAGTTACAGCACTGTGTACAGTGACACAGTTACAGCACTGTGTACTGTGACACAGTTACAGCACTGTGTACAGTGACACAGTTACAGCACTGTGTACTGTGACACAGTTACAGCACTGTGTACTGTGACACAGTTACAGCACTGTGTACAGTGACACAGTTACAGCACTGTGTACTGTGACACAGTTACAGCACTGTGTACTGTGACACAGGTACAGCACTGTGTACAGTGACACAGGTACAGCACTGTGTACTGTGACACAGTTACAGCTCTGTGTACTGTGACACAGTTACAGCACTGTGTACTGTGACACAGTTACAGCACTGTGTACTGTGACACAGTTACAGCACTGTGTACTGTGACACAGTTACAGCACTGTGTACAGTGACACAGGTACAGCACTGTGTACAGTGACACAGTTACAGTCCTGTGTACTGTGACACAGGTACAGCACTGTGTACTGTGACACAGTTACAGCACTGTGTACTGTGACACAGGTACAGCACTGTGTACAGTGACACAGGTACAGCACTGTGTACAGTGACACAGGTACAGCACTGTGTACTGTGACACAGGTACAGCACTGTGTACAGTGACACAGGTACAGCACTGTGTACAGTGACACAGGTACAGCACTGTGTACTGTGACACAGTTACAGCACTGTGTACAGTGACACAGTTACAGTACTGTGTACTGTGACACAGCTACAACACTGTGTACAGTGACACAGTTACAGCACTGTGTACAGTGACACAGTTACAGTACTGTGTACTGTGACACAGCTACAACACTGTGTACAGTGACACAGTTACAGCACTGTGTACTGTGACACAGTTACAGTACTGTGTACTGTGACACAGGTACAGCACTGTGTACAGTGACACAGTTACAGCACTGTGTACTGTGACACAGTTACAGTACTGTGTACTGTGACACAGGTACAGCATTGTGTACTGTGACACAGTTACAGCACTGTGTACTGTGACACAGTTACAGTACTGTGTACTGTGACACAGTTACAGCACTGTGTACTGTGACACAGTTACAGTACTGTGTACTGTGACACAGTTACAGCACTGTGTACTGTGACACAGTTACAGTACTGTGTACTGTGACACAGTTACAGCACTGTGTACTGTGACACAGTTACAGTACTGTGTACTGTGACACAGTTACAGCACTGTGTACTGTGACACAGTTACAGTACTGTGTACTGTGACACAGTTACAGCACTGTGTACTGTGACACAGTTACAGTACTGTGTACTGTGACACAGTTACAGCACTGTGTACTGTGACACAGTTACAGTACTGTGTACTGTGACACAGTTACAGTACTGTGTACTGTGACACAGTTTACAGCACTGTGTACTGTGACACAGTTACAGTACTGTGTACTGTGACACAGTTACAGTACTGTGTACTGTGACACAGTTACAGCACTGTGTACTGTGACACAGTTACAGCACTGTGTTACTGTGACACAGTTACAGTACTGTGTACTGTGACACAGTTACAGCACTGTGTACTGTGACACAGTTACAGTACTGTGTACTGTGACACAGTTACAGCACTGTGTACTGTGACACAGTTACAGTACTGTGTACTGTGACACAGTTACAGCACTGTGTACTGTGACACAGTTACAGTACTGTGTACTGTGACACAGTTACAGCACTGTGTACTGTGACACAGTTACAGTACTGTGTACTGTGACACAGTTACAGCACTGTGTACTGTGACACAGTTACAGTACTGTGTACTGTGACACAGTTACAGTACTGTGTACTGTGACACAGTTACAGCACTGTGTACTGTGACACAGTTACAGTACTGTGTACTGTGACACAGTTACAGTACTGTGTACTGTGACACAGTTACAGCACTGTGTACTGTGACACAGTTACAGCACTGTGTACTGTGACACAGTTACAGTACTGTGTACTGTGACACAGTTACAGCACTGTGTACTGTGACACAGTTACAGTACTGTGTACTGTGACACAGTTACAGCACTGTGTACTGTGACACAGTTACAGTACTGTGTACTGTGACACAGTTACAGTACTGTGTACTGTGACACAGTTACAGCACTGTGTACTGTGACACAGTTACAGTACTGTGTACTGTGACACAGTTACAGTACTGTGTACTGTGACACAGTTACAGCACTGTGTACTGTGACACAGTTACAGTACTGTGTACTGTGACACAGTTACAGCACTGTGTACTGTGACACAGTCTTCATCCCGTGGTGTTTACTACACAGTCTTACAAAGGTAATCAAGGTGACGTGAGTCCCAGTAATTTTGTCAGGTGTAAATATAACAATGGTGTGTTCTTTCTTTACAATTAAAATGATTATTTTTATGATTAAAATTATTAGGTCTAATAATGAGAATAATTACCTTGTATAATTAGCACGATTGTGTTAGCCTGAGTTTGTACCTTCTTTACTTTCTGGCTATTGTACCTTACTCTTTGTGAAGGCTCCATTTATATATTATATATATATATATATATATATATATATATATATATATATATATATATAATATATATATATATATATATATATATATATATATATATATATATATATATTATATATATATAATATCTCGTGCCGAATATGTAAAACTGGTCAATTAGCAAGAACTCATTTAAAATTAAGTCATTTCTAAAATTTTCTCTTACACGTTTAAAATATATATTTTTCCATTCATATTAATGTAAAAATTAATAACTTTGTATCAAAAGAACCTTAGAAAACTTACCTAACCTTATTATAACAAGCGCAATTTAATGTAGCCTAATCCAACTAAACATATTTTAGATAAATATGCTATTATTTGATGATAACAAGCTCAATGAAATATATTTTTTTCGTTAGGTTCAGAATGATTTTTGCGAAATTATTGCATACACAAATTTTCGCTTGCCTTATTCGGCAAGACGAGCGTTGCTATTTAAGCCACAATCGCATGTTTTACCTTTTCGGCACGACGTATATATATATAAGTATAATGTGTGTGTGTGTGTGTTTGAGTGTGTGTATGTGTGTGTATATGTGTGTGTGTGTGTGTGTGTGTGTGTGTGTGTGTGTGTGTGTGTGTGTGTGGGTGTGTGTGTGTGTGTGTAGTGTGTGTGTGTGTGTAATGTGTCCACGCGCAAGCCAAATTCCCTCTCCTTGTTGCTGAGGTGTGAATTGCGCTCTTGAAGACCCCTGCCCGTGGCCCCCTTGCCTTTGAAGACCCCTGCCCATGGAACTCTTACCCTTGAAGACCCCCGCTCAGGAGACCCCTGCGCAAGAGTGAGCAGACTTGAAGGGGCAATCAGACTAGAAATGTCACGTATTCATGACATGGTGACAGGCTCTAAATACCAATTGGCCGCTGGAATGGAGCTGATCTGACACCGAGGAGAGAGGTAACTCGCGTGTCGTCCCAGTAATGGTAATAGTAGTGGTGGTAGTAGTAACAGTGGTAGTAGTAAGTAGTAGTAATAGTAGTAGTTATAGTGGTATTGATGGTTGTAGTGCAATGGTTGATGTAGGGGTGTCAATAATATTTAATATTCTGCATTAAAGTAGCTGCTAGATGTCCTCAGCATTGCGTTGTTTACCAGTAAACTCAGACGAGTATACTCATCACCTGTATAATATTTATCTCCTCAGTTGTTATATATCTGTATTAACTCTTTGGAACACCTTCGTTCCAAGTTCTATTTAATAATAGCTAGATTAACAATTGCTAGAAATTTCATTAATGGGACACGATGCTGGAAACTTCAATAATGGGAGACTGTGCTGGAAACTTCAATAATGGGAGACATTGCTAGAAGCTTCAGTAATGGGAGACTGTGCTGGAAACTTCAATAATGGGAGACATTGCTAGAAGCTTCAGTAATGGGAGACTGTGCTGGAAACTTCAATTGGGAGACAATTGCCAGAAACTTCAATAATGGAGACAGTGCTAAGCTTCATAATGGGAGACTGTGCTGGTAAACTTATAATTTGGAACAGCTAGTAACTATCAATAATGGAGATAACATTGCTAGAAGCTTCAGTAATGGGAGACTGTGCTGGAAACTTCAATAATGGGAGACAGTGCTAGAAACTTCAATAATGGGAGACAGTGCTAGAAGCTTCAGTAATGGGAGACTGTGCTAGAAACTTCAATAATGGGAGACAGTGCTAGAAACTTCAATAATGGGAGACAGTGCTAGAAGCTTCAGTAATGGGAGACTGTGCTAGAAACTTCAATAATGGGAGAAAGTGTGCTAGAAACTTCAAAATGGGAGACTGTGCTAGAAACTTTAATAATGGGAGACTGTGCTAGAAACTTCAATAATGGAGAACTGGCTAGAAACTTCAATAATGGGAGACTGTGCTAGAAACTTCAATAATGGGAGACAGTGCTAGAAACTTCAATAATGGGAGACTGTGCTAGAAACTTCAATAATGGGAGACTGTGCTAGAAACTTCAATAATGGGAGACTGTGCTAGAAACTTTAATAATGGGAGACTGTGCTAGAAACTTCAATAATGGGAGACTGTGCTAGAAACTTCAATAATGGGAGACTGTGCTAGAAACTTCAATAATGGGAGACAGTGCTAGAAGCTTCAGTAATGGGAGACTGTGCTAGAAACTTCAATAATGGGAGACTGTGCTAGAAACTGCAATAATGGGAGACAGTGCTAGAAACTGCAATAATGGGAGACAGTGCTAGAAACTTCAGTAATGGGAGACTGTGCTAGAAACTGCAATAATGGGAGACAGTGCTAGAAGCTTCAGTAATGGGAGACTGTGCTCGAAACTTCAATAATGGGAGACTGTGCTAGAAACTTCAATAATGGGAGACAGTGCTAGAAGCTTCAGTAATGGGAGACTGTGCTAGAAACTTCAATAATGGGAGACAGTGCTAGAAGCTTCAGTAATGGGAGACTGTGCTAGAAGCTTCAGTAATGGGAGACTGTGCTAGAAACTTCAATAATGGGAGACTGTGCTAGAAACTTCAATAATGGGAGACTGTGCTAGAAACTTCAATAATGGGAGACTGTGCTAGATGCTTCAGTAATGGGAGACAGTGCTAGAAACTTCAATAATGGGAGACTGTGCTAGAAACTTCAATAATGGGAGACAGTGCTAGAAGCTTCATTAATGGGAGACTGTGCTAGAGCTTCAGTAATGGGAGACTGTGCTAGAAACTTCAATAATGGGAGACTGTGCTAGAAACTTCAATAATGGGAGACTGTGCTAGAAACTTCAATAATGGGAGACTGTGCTAGATGCTTCAGTAATGGGAGACAGTGCTAGAAACTTCAGTAATGGGAGACAGTGTTAGAAGCTTCAGTAATGGGAGACTGTGCTAGAAACTTCAATAATGGGAGACAGTGCTAGAAACTTCAATAATGGGAGACAGTGCTAGAAACTTCAGTAATGGGAGACAGTGCTAGAAATAAAAAAAAAACTTCAGTAATGGGAGACAGTGCTAGAAACTTCAGTAATGGGAGACAGTGCTAGAAACTTCAGTAATGGGAGACAGTGCTAGAAACTGCAATAATAAGAGTGCTAGAAACTTCACGTCAAGCTTCGCTCTTTTAAATTTTATCAAGTAATTTTTCGCTCCATGAAGAGCTTTATCAAGTCTTGTTTCGCTTCGTGTAGAGCCTTATCAAGTTTTGTTTGACTCTATGTAGAGCTTTATCAAGATATCTAACTGTTGCACTTGTGTCTCATCAGCATTTAACTAAGTTAAAATAGTGCATAGGTGTAGTTAACTTAGACTTCCTGGAAACATTCAACAAAGTACCACACCGGCGACTGCTGTGTTTACTAAAGCGAAGCTTATAATTTTGTCGAGAGGATCAGTGAAGGTCTCACTGAGAGGAAACCACTAACAGTCTTGACTGTCTAGTGGCCAGGGATGGATGGGGTCCCTCAGGGATAAGTCCTCAGCCCAGCCTTGTTTTTATGCATAAATGGTCTACATATGGAGCTTACATCCAATATTGCAAAGTTCACGTTTGATACATGAGGTAATATGGAGCCTCCGTGAGACCTGGACAGTCTTTGACTTTTCAGGAAAGTGGAGGATTAATTTGAATGTGGACAAATTAAGCGTGATGCATTTTTTACATAGTAACAAAAATGTTAGTATAAGTCTCAGGCAACTCCACTCTAAGGGAAAAATTAAGTGAAAAAATTTCGGAATATTCACAAATAATAAACTAAAAATTCTAGGGGCTGTGTTTCATCGAGCATCAAGATCGGCTGGATGCTCGGCTTCATAACAAGAAACTTATGGTAAAAAACACATACAACAATATTAACACTATACACTGCCATTGTCATACCCTATATTAAATACGTTTTTCACTTTAGTTCCCCTGATTATATAAAAGACGACAGTAAACTTGAGAAAGTGCAAATAAAAACAACTGAACTTTTATCATCAGAAACTAACCACAGAGGAAAGGCTTGAAACCCCACAGAGGAAAGGCTTGAAACCCCACAGAGGAAAGGCTTGAAACCTTAGACTCGTTCACACTTAGGAAGTAGAGCCTACAAGGCCACTACACACAAACTTGAAGAAAACTAAACAAATTCGACCTACTTAAGCTTGAAGATCTCTACAAGTGCAAGGAAAACACACAGTAAACAATGATTGAAAGCTTCTTGGCAGCAGATGAGCCAGAATATGGGGAAGATTTTCTTCTGAATTTCAACAGAGTTGTGGACCACTGGTTAAGGCAGCCATATAGTTCAGGGTTGTCAGAATCAGTTGGAAACTGCAAATTTTGGATTTCATCAGTCATAATGTACTCTGGGTTGTGGCTGCCGGTACTCTGGGCTGTGGCTGCCAGTACTCTGAGCTGTGGCTGCCAGTACTCTGGGCTGTGGCTCCCAGTACTCTGGGCTGTGGCTCCCAGTACTGTGGGCTGTGGCTCCCAGTACTCTGAGCTGTGCTCCCAGTACTTGGCTTGGTCCAGTACTCTGAGCTGTGGCTCCCAGTACTGTGGGCTGTGGCTGCCAGTACTCTGAGCTGTGGCTGCCAGTACTCTGAGCTATGGCTGCCAGTACTCTGAGCTGTGGCTGCCAGTACTCTGGGCTGTGGGTGCCAGTACTCTGAGCTGTGACTGCCAATACTCTGGGCTGGGGTGCCAGTACTCTGAGCTGTGACTGCCAATACTCTGGGCTGTGGCTGCCAATACTCTGGGCTGTGGGTGCCAGTACTCTCAGCTGTGACTGCCAATTCTCTGGGCTGTGGCTGCCAGTACTCTGGGCTGTGGCTGCCAATACTCTGGGCTGTGAGTGCCAGTACTCTCAGTTATGACTGCCAATACTCTGGGCTGTGGCTGCCAGTACTCTGAGCTGTGGCTGTGGCTGCCAGTAATCTGGGCTGTGGCTGCCAGTACTCTGGGCTGTGGCTGCCAGTAATCTGGGCTGTGGCTGCCAATACTCTGGGCTGTGTGTGCCAGTACTCTGAGATGTGACTGCCAGTACTCTGGGCTGTGGGTGCCAGCACTCTGAGCTGTGACTACCAATACCCTGAGCTGTGACTCCCAGTACTCTGGGCTGTGGGTGCCAGTACTCTGAGCTGTGACTGCCAATACTCTGAACTGGGGTGCCAGTACTCTGAGCTGTGACTGTCAATACTCTGGGCTGTGGGTGCCAGTACTCTGACGAGAACTGCGTTAGCACACATCATGTACAGTTAGAGATGGCGATCCACAACAAGAGTAAAATAAGCCTTAGAAAATATACACAACGTAGCTTGGAGAGTTAAACACAGATTGAAATTTTTACCTCTATAGATAACCTTGCCAGTGACCTTTCCCATCTCTCTCTTTCTCTCTCTATCTCTCCCTTATTCAATAACTAAAACTCTGGAAACTCCATAATTGTTAGTATGCCAACTGTAATGACTGTATCCGAAGAGCATTTCAGACAGGCTGTAATATTCTGCTACAAATGTATCATGTAACGAGGGTTACAGCAGGAGCGGCCTCGCCTACTCTTTATCAGCTTCTGTATTCCCTTTGTTTTAAAATTCCAGTGATCCCTCAGTAGTGTTTATGTATTATATAATTCAGGTGTTCCCTTACCCCCCAAAAATGTTCCTTTCCTCAAGGTTCCTGTGTTCCAGTGGGCACAGGGTTCCAGTGTTCGGCTCTCAAATTGTTTCCGTGTTCCATTGTCTAGGTGCTTCAGTGTTCCATTGTCTAGGTGTTTCAGTGTTCCACTGTCTAGGTGTTTCAGTGTTCCACTGCCTAGGTATTTTAGTGTTCCATTGTCTAGGTGTTCCAGTGTTCCATTGACTATGTGTTCCAGCCTTCCATTGTCTAGATGTTTCAGTGTTCCATTATCTAGGTGTTTCAATGTTCCATTGTCTAAGTGTTCCATTGTCTAGGTGTTCCAGTGTTCCATTATCTAGGTGTTTCAGTGTTCCATTTTCTAAGTGTTCCATTGTCTAGGTGTTCCAGTGTTCCATTGACTATGTGTTCCAGCCTTCCATTGTCTAGATGTTTCAGTGTTCCATTTATCTAGGTGTTTCAATTTTTCCATTGTCTAAGTGTTCCATTGTCTAGATGTTCCAGTGTTCCATTATCTAGGTGTTTCAGTGTTCCATTTTCTAAGTGTTCCATTGTCTAGATGTTTCAGTGTTCCATTATCTAGGTGTTTCAGTGTTCCATTTTCTAAGTGTTTCATTGTCTAGGTGTTCCAGTGTTCCATTATCTAGGTGTTTCAGTGTTCCATTTTCTAAGTGTTTCATTGTCTAGGTGTTCCAGTTTCCAATTGTCTAGGTGTTCCAGTGTCCATTGTTAGGTGTTCCAGTGTTCCTTGTCTATGTTCTCGTGTTCATTGTCTAGGTGTTCCAGTGTTCCATTATCTAGGCTGTTCAGTGATTCCATTTTCTAAGTGTTTCATTGCCCTAGGTGTTCCAGTGTTCCATTGTCTAGGTGTTCCAGTGTTCCATTGTCTAGGTGTTCCAGTGTTCCATTGTCTAGGTGTTCCAGTGTTCCATTGTCTAGGTTTTTCCAGTGTTCATGCTAGGCTGTTTCCAGTGTTCCATGTCTAGGTGTTCCAGTGTTCCTTTGTCTAGTGTTCCAGTGTTCCATTATCTAGGTGTTTCAGTGTTCCATTTTCTAAGTGTTCCATTGTCTAGGTGTTCCAGTGTTCCATTGTCTAGGTGTTCCAGTGTTCCATTGTCAGTGTTCCAGTGTTCCATTGTCTAGGTGTTCCAGTGTTCCATTGTCTAGGTGTTTCAGTGTTCCATTTCTAAGTGTTCTTTGTCTAGGTGTTTTCAGTGTTCCATTATCTAGGTGTTCAGTGTTCCATTTTCTAAGTGTTTCATTGTCTAGGTGTTCCAGTGTTCCATTGTCTAGGTGTTCCAGTGTTCCATTGTCTAGGTGTTCCAGTGTTCCATTGTCTAGGTGTTCCAGTGTTCCATTGTCTAGGTGTTCCAGTGTTCCATTGTCTAGGTGTTCCAGTGTTCCATTGTCTAGGTGTTCCAGTGTTTACTTGTTTGATCTTTCAAACTTTTTCACGGCCGAAAATCACCAAGTAGCAACATCAAATATCATTCATTCAGTCATTCAGTCAGTCAGTCAGTCAGTCAGTCAGTCAGTCAGTCAGTCAGTCAGTCAGTCAGTACAATAATTCATTAGTTAGTATGCTATGAAGGCTTTAAATAATCTATATATTAAAATATAAAATACATTTATCACTAAAATACAGATTAAAGTGTATATACAGTGTATATACACTGTATATACACTGTATATACAGAGAGATGTGCATATTGCAGTGTATATATACTGAGGAGGAGAGAGCCTTGGTGTATAAACACCTACACAACTCTGTGTTTATACACTTATGTATACATTCTCCATGGCGTATATACTCTAAGATATACGCCTTTCACGGTGTATGTACTCTGAGATATACGGCTCTCACGGCGTATATACTCTGAGATATACGCACCTCACGGTGTATATACTCTGAGATATATGTCTCTCACGGTGTATATACTCTGAGATATACGCCTCTCACGGCGTATATACTCTGAGATATACGCATCTCACGGTGTATATACTCTGAGATATACGCATCTCACGGCGTATATACTCTAAGATATACGCATCTCACGGCGTATATACTCTGAGATATACGCATCTCACGGCGTATATACTCTGAGATATACGTCTCTCACGGTGTATATACTCTGAGATATACGCATCTCACGGCGTATATACTCTGAGATATACGCATCTCACGGCGTATATACTCTGAGATATACGCACCTTACCGTCCCTATAGACTGAGATAAACGCCCTCCTGTCAAAAGCTATTCACAGATTCATTAAGGAAGCGTTAAACCCAAAGGGATCATACATGACTTGGCGAGCATGAAGTCTGATCAGAGGAAAGGGAAGGTTGCTCCAATTCCTGGGAACTAGAGACTTTCACCGGCACCAAAGGCATTTCCACTGAGATCTTCAGTGTCCTGACACTGGCCATGGGCTCTAGTTTCAAGAACTTGGAGCAACTACTCTCAATTTCCTCGAATCAAACGAGATTGCCTCCCATCTCTTCAGCGCTGTGGGAGAGACAGTTGGTGTTGTAATAACAATAATAATAATAATAATAATAATAATGATAATAATAATAATAATAATAATAATAATAATAATAATAATAATAATAATAATAATAATAATAATAATAATAATAATAATAATGTGAATCTGTTTAAATATATAAACTACTAACTAAAGACAGAAAAGAAATTGAAGACAATTTTCATTTCTTTTTAAGAATCTGATGCATCATGCCAGTCACCACAGTTAAGTTACTCTTGTTGACAACACAACTACTGTTATTATTTTTATTATTGTTATTATTATTATTATTAGTATTAGTATTATTATTATTATTATCATTATTATTATTATTATTATTATATTATTATTATTATTATTATATGTTATCTTATTATATATTATTATTATTATTATTATTATTATATTATTAATTATTATTCATTATTATATTATTATTATTATTATTATTATTATTTATTATTATTATTATTATTATTATTATATATTATTATTATTATTATTATTATTATTATTATTATATTATATTATTATTATTATTATTAATATTTGTGATGTGTGAGAATTTAGTGTTGTGACACAGGGATGGTGCCACTCACATGTTAGAGTGTTGGGACACAGGGATGGTGCCACTCACATGTTAGAGTGTTGGGACACAGGGATGGTGCACTCACATTGATTAGAGTGATTGGGACACAGGGATGGTGCCACTCACATGTTAGAGTGTTGTGACACAGGAATGGTGCCACTCACATGTTAGAGTGTTGGGACACAGGGATGGTGCCACTCACATGTATGTTAGAGTGTTGTGACACAGGGATGGTGCCACTCACATGTTAGAGTGTTGTGACACAGGGATGGTGCCACTCACATGTTAGAGTGTTGGGACACAGGGATGGTGCCACTCACATGTTAGAGTGTTGTGACACAGGGATGGTGCCACTCACATGTTAGAGTGTTGGGACACAGGGATGGTGCCACTCACATGTTAGAGTGTTGGGACACAGGGATGGTGCCACTCACATGTTAGAGTGTTGGGACACAGGGATGGTGCCACTCACATGTTAGAGTGTTGGACACAGGGATGGTGCCACTCACATGTTAGAGTGTTGGAACACAGGGATGGTGCCACTCACATGTTAGAGTGTTGTGACACAGGGATGGTGCCACTCACATGTTAGAGTGTTGGAACACAGGGATGGTGCCACTCACATGTTAGAGTGTTGTGACACAGGGATGGTGCCACTCACATGTTAGAGTGTTGTGACACAGGGATGGTGCCACTCACATGTTAGAGTGTTGGGACACAGGGATGGTGCCACTCACATGTTGTTTAAGGGGTGTAGTTGTGTGGACACAGGGATGGTGCCACTCACATGTTAGAGTGTTGGGGGTGACACAGGGATGGTGCCACTC
>NC_069444.1:33170523-33208023 GCF_026875155.1 Cherax quadricarinatus
TTATTATTATTATTATTATTATTATTATTATTATTATTATTATTATTATTATTATTTTCATGTTTCTGAGGGCGCAAAATCCTCTTATAAATAAATACATCGCCTGTAGATGCAAGGAAGGGAAGTGTGTTTCTAGTTTCTCGAATCAAGAGCCCTTCAGCATCATCAAGCTGCCCCTTCCTTGCTGTCCCTTCCTTGCTGTCCCTTCCTTGCTGCCCCTTCCTTGCTGCCCCTTCCTTGCTGCCCCTTCCTTGCTGTCCCTTCCTTGCTGCCCCTTCCTTGCTGCCCCTTCCTTGCTGCCCCTTCCTTGCTGCCCCTTTCTTGCTGCCCCTTTCTTGCTGTCCCTTCCTTGCTGCCCCTTCCTTGCTGCCCCTTCCTTGCTGCCCCTTCTTTGCTGCCCCTTCTTTGCTGCCCCTTCCTTCCTGCCCCTTCCTTCCTGCCCCTTCCTTCCTGCCCCTTCCTTCCTGCCCATTCCTTGCTGCCCATTCCTTGCTGCCCATTCCTTGCTGCCCCTTCCTTGCTGCCCCTTCCTTGCTGCTCTTTCCTTGCTGCCCCTTCCTTGCTGCTCTTTCCTTGCTGCCCCTTCCTTGCTGCCCCTTCCTTGCTGCCCCTTCCTTACTGCCCTTCCTTACTGCCCCTTCCTTGCTGTCCCTTCCTTGCTGCCCCTTCCTTGCTGCCCCTTCCTTGCTGCCCCTTCCTTACTGCCCTTCCTTACTGCCCCTTCCTTGCTGCCCCTTCCTTGTTGCCCCTTCCTTCCCTAGAAGGAGCATGGGGGAGGTAAACAAGAGACAGTCTCTCCCAAGGGGAAGAGAAGCCAGTGATCTCTCCAGTAAGAGGCCTTAAAATCTCTTCTTTAAGAGTAGTCCCTCGCTGTCTTGGTGCACAAACAACGATTAGAGAGGAAAGAGTCTTTTATATTCATAGGTGGATCCCAGCTGCCGAGGTGGAGGCCCCTGTTTAACCCCCTACACTGGCCAGGGGGAGAGGACAAGGAGGGAGGAAGGTAGTGAGGGAGGAGCGCCAGATAAGAGGGTTGGAGGGAGGAACTGATGGAGAGTGGCGGTGAGGCAGGAATGGAGGGAGAAAGGAAGGGACTGATCGAGGGCAGTAATGAGGAAGGGAGTTGGAAAAGGGAGGGATGGAAGGTGGGAGGGAGTGAGGGGGAAGAGGGAGGGAAGGTGGGAAGGAGAGATTGAAGGAAGATGCTCGTAAATCCTTCCTGATTCAGTAATACAAATGTCTTGCAGAGTTAAAAATAATATATTACCTCACCCTTACACGTCGTCTCACACTAAGGTCACCCTTACACGTCGTCTCACACTAAGGTCACCCTTACACTTCATCTCACACTAAGGTCACCCTTACACTTCATCTCATAATAAGGTCACCTTACACTCTCTCACACTAAGGTCACCCTTACACTCACCACTAAGGTCACCTTACACTCTCTCACACTAGGTCACCCTTACACTTCATCTCATAATAAGGTCACTCTTACACCTCCTCCCACACTAAGGTCACCCTTACACTTCATCTCATAATAAGGTCACTCTTACACCTCCTCCCACACTAAGGTCACCCTTACACTTCATCTCATAATAAGGTCACTCTTACACTCCTCCACATAGAGGTCACCTTTACACTTCATCTCATATAGTCCACTCTTACACCTCCTCCCACACTAAGGTCACCCTTACACTTCATCTCATAATAAGGTCACTCTTACACCTCCTCCCACACTAAGGTCACCTTACACTTCATCTCATAATAGGTCACTCTATACACTCCTCCACACTAAGGTCACCCTTACACTTCATCTCATAATAAGGTCACTCTTACACCTCCTCCCACACTAAGGTCACCCTTACACTTCATCTCATAATAAGGTCACTCTTACACCTCCTCCCACACTAAGGTCACCCTTACACTTCATCTCATAATTTAAGGTCACTCTTTACACCTCTCCCACACAAAGTCACCTTACACTTCATCTCATAATAAGGTCACTCTTACACCTCCTCCCACACTAAGGTCACCCTTACACTTCATCTCATAATAAGGTCACCCTTACATCTTGCCTAACACTAAGGTCCCCATCACGATCTAGTTTTATCTAAGATTGTGGATGACTTGTTCCATGAGTTTTCCTTTCACTCATTTTTCCTTACTCATGTCTAGTCACATCTAGCATGAGTATTTTTCCTCACCTATGCCTACTTCTAACATGAGTAATTTTTTCAATTCTTCGTTACTTCTCTCCAGTAGTTTCTACTCTAGCTTTATTCTTTATAAGTTTATTCTTAAGGAGAGTTATTTCCTTCTCTCAGTATTTAACACCAAAATTTGACATTTTTGTGGGTTGGAAGAAGTGTTTGTAGATTATTTTCTAACATCATTTATTATTATTATTATTATTATTATTATTATTATTATTATTATTATTATTATTATTATTATTATTTATTATTATTATTGTTATTATTATTATTTATTATTATTATTATTATTATTATTATTATTATTATTATTATTATTATTATTATTATTATTATTATTATTATTATTATTATTATACGAAGGAAGGTTTAAACGTCTTCGGAGACATGAACAAATCATCGAGCACCGGAGATCTCAAGTGAGTCTTGAGGTTGTCATGAAGCAGCCTAGACAGCAGCTTCTTGGCAGCATCCAGCTTAGTACAACAGTCTGGCTGGGAGTGCAGGCCAGCTTAGTACAACACTCTGGCTGGGAGTGCAGGCCAGCTTAGTACAACAGTATGGCTGGGAGTGCAGGCCAGCTTAGTACAACAGTCTGGCTGGGAGTGCAGGCCAGCTTAGTACAACAGTCTGGCTGGGAGTGCAGGACAGCTTAGTACAACAGTCTGGCTGGGAGTGCAGGCCAGCTTAGTACAACAATCTGGCTGGGAGTGCAGGCCAGCTTAGTACAACAGTCTGGCTGGGAGTGCAGGCCAGCTTAGTACAACAGTCTGGCTGGGAGCGCAGAACAGCTTAGTACAACAGTCTGGCTGGGAGTGCAGGCCAGCTTAGTACAACACTCTGGCTGGGAGTGCAGGCCAGTTTAGTACAACAGTCTGGCTGGGAGTGCAGGCCAGCTTAGTACAACAGTCTGGCTGGGAGTGCAGGCCAGCTTAGTACAACAGTCTGGCTGGGAGTGCAGGCCAGCTTAGTACAACAGTCTGGCTGGGAGTGCAGGCCAGCTTAGTACAACACTCTGGCTGGGAGTGCAGGCCAGTTTAGTACAACAGTCTGGCTGGGAGTGCAGGCCAGCTTAGTACAACAGTCTGGCTGGGAGTGCAGGCCAGCTTAGTACAACACTCTGGCTGGGAGTGCAGGCCAGCTTAGTACAACAGTCTGGCTGGGAGTGCAGGCCAGCTTAGTACAACACTCTGGCTGGGAGTGCAGGCCAGCTTAGTACAACAGTCTGGCTGGGAGTGCAGGCCAGCTTACCGCTTTATAGTATCTTACTGCACATGCTTTACCAGGACGCCGCCTGTGTCACTCACGGATTAACCTACATAAGAACAGTGAGATAATGTTCATGGAAGGTTATTTCATATGGAGCTTAATTAAAGACTGAAAAATGGATTGTATTAGTGTAGGATTAATTCAATTTGTTTGTCTTCTCTCGTAGCTGCAACTACAGCATCCGTTATGTATCTTGTGTTGCAGTTTCGTCTCTTGATCGTTTATTTAGAGAAATATTATTTTTGTTGTAAAGTTGGAATACACTGATTGAATATCATGACTCACAAAAATCGTAATAACGAGATTGTAAACACAACACAGAACGGGTAGGGTTTGAGCCCATGGTCACAGTGGAGGCCCATGCTAACCTTTCTGTGGTGTATAGAAATGTACCTAGTTGGATGAATCTTTTTAGAGCTAGATGGCCCAGTGGTTAGCGCACTGACCTGTGAATTTTACTACTCACTTACCATGGGGGTCGAGCTCCCCACCCGTTCCCTGATTTGTTTGAATATCATTATGAATGAACTTGGTTCACTCAATCTTAAGCTACGGAAATATTTTCCTGGGTTATTTCTCATTATTCTTGTGACATGTCATCTCCAGTTTATTGAAATGACTTAATGTGTATGAAGAAAAGCGATATAAAGTACCGAGGCCAGGGATAAAATTAGAAATTCAGTCTAATGAGAATCTTTACCGACAATGAATCGTCCACACAGCGAGCATTATTAAGTCACAAACAGATCTACCTGAGGAGATCTATTTGTAACTTGATAAAGTCCACTGTGTGGACTTGATACAGCCCACTGTGTGGACTTGATACAGCCCACTGTGTGGACTTGGTGTAGCCCACTGTGTGGACTTGATACAGCCCACTGTGTGGACTTGGTATAGCCCACTGTGTGGACTTGATACAGCCCACTGTGTGGACTTGGTGTAGCCCACTATGTGGACTATATCAAGTCACATTACACTGGATAGCATTATATTGCACTTGTGTTTTAAATATGACTTTTCCCTATTGAGTTTGCCAAAGAAGTGCCAATTGAAACATCTGTCTAGGATATTTGGATCTTATCTTATCTATCCTTCTGATAATAGCTCTATTTTGCTAGGCTAAGACATTCCCTGTTCTAGCCCCTCCACCTCCGTGCCTTTCAATCTTCTAAAGTTTCCTTAAAATTTCGACCTTTTGTAAATATAAAGTCGGGTGCTGGCAACATTTTATTCACACCAAGACACCCGCACTAAGAGAGGAGTCCTCATTGGCTTCTTCTTGAGAGTTCTTCGCATCTCCAGCCCTTGTTTTCTAGAAGAAGAATGCACTTACATAACACAAGCCTTTACACGTCTTCAGTTCCCATCTTTCTTCATCCGAGATTGCAGACTCAAGGCACAAGCTATCCTCAACAAACCGCCCATGGAACAGCCCCCTAAACAGTTCATAGTACTCCCATGTGGTGATGTTGCCACGAATACTCGCCGGGCACTTGCTATGAGTAACATCAACGTTTCCACCATAAACACATCATCTATCAAAGACCTCACTACGAAACGCAGCCCCACACCTCTAACTTCTACAGCAGGCGTCTACACTATCCCCTGTGGGTTCTGTCTCAAGAAATATGTAGGCGAGACAGGCAGAGATCTTGCAGTCCGCCTGAATGAGCATCGAAATGCCTTTAACAGAGACGATGTAAGGTACGCCTGTGTCCTCCACAGAGACTCCACGGGGCATTTGATGAACTGGAATGAGGCACAACTCGTTCTCACCGAACCAGACCTCAGACGCCGACGGTGCCTAGAAGCCTCACTAATCGCCGTCACCGACACTATAGAACGTAACACTGGAAACTACAAAATTTCAAAAACATTGGCATACATGATACTTAAGCACCACCAACCCAACAACACAGGAGTCACATGATTTCATCGTCTACCCGTCCTCATCATAGGTAGAGGTTGTTTTGATAAGGACCTGCCTCGCATGGGCCAGTAGGCTTTCTACAGTGTTCCTCCATTCTTATGTTCTTATGACATTCCTCAGGTCACGTGCGTCACATCTCACTCTTCTCCTATATTTATAATGTCTTTCTACCTCTGTATGTTAGAAGTGATCAAGGTCCCAGGACCGAAACGTTTTCTAATAAATATGTCATAGTGTTTGCTTACGTGTCTTTCTAAACCAACTTGTCGGTATTTATTACCAAGGTTTATACCACCGTCTCTGTTAAACCCTGATCACTTAGCAGTAAATAGGTGTTAGCTAATTGTTATGGGTGGCATCCTGGGAAAGAGTTACTGAGAATCACAATGGAAATTAGCCACACTGATTGTCTGCCTTAGATTATCCTGAGTTTCTAATCTATCTGGGTTGATAAACAGAAGAACACAAAATAGAGCTTGTGAGAGAGAGGAACTCCATCCAGATCAGACTGAAATGATTGTAGAATTCAAGCGAAGACAGAGAATAACGTAGTTGGTCAAGGTAATAGCAATATACATCACTGCTGATTCCTGGTTTCTGCTGCACACAACGATGCTGCACACAACGATGCTGCACACAACGATGCTGCACACAACGATGCTGCACACAACGATGCTGAACACAACGATGCGCACACAACGATGCTGCACAACGTGCTGAACACACGATGCTGCACACAACGATGCTGCACACAACGATGCTGCACACAACGATGCTGCACACAACGATGCTGCACACAACGATGCTGCACACAACGATGCTGAACACAACGATGCTGCACACAACGATGCTGCACACAACGATGCTGCACACAACGATGCTGCACACAACGATGCTGCGCACAACGATGAGCAGTGATGAACCTGAATAAATGACGTAATGCTGTATGAACAAAATATGATAAAATGCCTGCAAAAACACTTGTTTATAATTTAGCTTTTCTTGGAGTCAAAATTGACTGTTTCCAGTTTTCTAGCGGCTGCCCCTACTGGAGCGACTGGTTAATGAAATTCATAACATGATTCCAGTTAGTCACTGAAGAACGGGGAGAGATGCCAAGAGAGAAAGAGAGGTAGAAAGATGAGAACAGCAATAACTAAAAGGCACAACAATGACAAGGGGGAAAAAACGAGCTATTCTGGAAATTAAATGCATTGTCTGTCAGCAATAAGAGGAGACAGGCTCTCATCCAGGATGCTGAGAGAGGGTGCAAATATATGTACGGCAGCTGTCATGCAGCTAGAACACTGGAAATGTTCCAATGTATATGAATAACAAGAGACAGAAAGCACTAAATTGTAGATCATTTTCACTCACTAGTATAATGGTTAAGGTCTAGAAAAGATAGTAAGAAATTAAAAAATAACGTCGAAGAATTGATACATAAAACTTGAAATGATCGGCATGAAGTTAGAGCTGTCTTCCTAACCTTCAGGAGTTGTATTACGGAGTGATTGATGCAAGGCAGGAGAGAAAGACTGTCTTTGTCAAGTGTCAGAAAGCTTCTGACACAGTGCCGCACAATGGGAGGTTATACAAACTAGGAGAGTTGACACAGGGTAAAAGGAAAAACACCAATTAGAGACAAGAAGTCGTGGAGAATGAAAGGCAAAGGTGAGACTGGACACGAGCGAGGAGTGGAGTCACTCAGGGCTGAGTGCTGGGACTGCTGCTCTTTCTGATATGTGAATAACCTGCAGGAGGAAACCGAATTCTATGGATCAGTGTCTGTAGATAATATGAATCACCCAGGAGGAAGATATTCAGAGAGACTAGGAAAAGGCTACAAGAAGCCTTGAACAACCTGTTATCGTGGTCAGAAAGTTGGCTATTGAATTAAATTCCGAAAAGTGAAAGGTAATAAATATATGAGAGAGAGTGAGAACATGGGAGGAGAGAAACTGCAGAATCAATAACTTCAGCGGCAAATGCAAAAACTATCAAACTCGAAAAGATTTTTAAGGAATTTGAATAGACTCATTTAAAACCTAAACAAAGTACATTAGGCTCATCCTGGAGTATGCAGCGCCAGCGTGGAGCCCACAAATAGTGAAACCAGAGGAGCTCCAAAAATGATCAAAGAGACTAACATCGGATCTTAGATGGACAACGAAGAGAAACATAGGAAATTTAACTGAGAAAGGTAGATGGGGCACATGACCATAAATATTAGATACATTAGAAAGCATTGTGTCAGCGTTAGTGTGGCGAGAAAGAGCAAGGTACTATTGGAAGATGTGGTGCAGATACACTATACGCAGCTGTAAGAGTATGTATGATCATCCTCTGCAGGTTAGAAGTTAGTGACGCCAGTTAAGGTGAGTTAAGAGACGGTGCCAGGAGCGGTGAATCAACCCCGGTGCAAGCAACCAGGCTAGAACAACTGGGTGAATTCTCATGTTCAGTTCGTGGAGTTTCACTCCACACTTGATTGTTCACTCCACACTAGTTTGTTCACTCCACACTAGTTTGTTCACTCCACACTAGTTTGTTCACTCCACACGTTTGTTCACTCCACACCAGTTTGTTCACTCCACACTAGTTTGTTCACTCCACACTCAGTTTGTTCACTCCACACTTGTTGTTCACTCCACACCTAGTTTGTTCACTCCACACAGTTTGTTCACTCCACACAGTTTGTTCACTCCACACTTGTTGTTCACTCCACACTAGTTTTTCACTCACAGTTTTCACTTTGTTTGTTCACTCCACACTTGTTTGTTCACTCCACACCAGTTTGTTCCCCCGCACTCCACACTAGTTTGTTCACTCCACACTAGTTTGTTCACTCCACACCAGTTTGTTCACTCCACACCAGTTTGTTCACTCCACACCAGTTTGTTCACTCCACACCAGTTTGTTCACTCCACACCAGTTTGTTCACTCCACACTAGTTTGTTCACTCCATACTTTTTTGTTCACTCCACACTAGTTTGTTCACTCCACACTAGTTTGTTCACTCCATACTTTTTTGTTCACTCCACACTTGTTTGTTCACTCCACACCAGTTTGTTCACTCCACACCAGTTTGTTCACTCCATACTAGTTTGTTCACTCCACACTAGTTTGTTCACTCCACACTTTTTTGTTCACTCCACACTAGTTTGTTCACTCCACACTAGTTTGTTCACTCCACACTTTTTTGTTCACTCCACACTTGTTTGTTCACTCCACACTTGTTTGTTCACTCCACAATTTTTTGTTCACTCCACACTTGTTTGTTCACTCCACACTTGTTTGTTCACTCCACACTTGTTTGTTCACTCCACACTTGTTTGTTCACTCCACACTAGTTTGTTCACTCCACACTTGTTTGTTCACTCCACACTTGTTTGTTCACTCCACACATAGTTTGTTCACTCCACACTTGTTTGTTCACTCCACACTAGTTTGTTCACCCCACACTTATCTGTTCTCCACAACTTCCTCCTGCTGCTGTTATTCACACTTAAACACTTAAAAATACCTGAAACACTTAAAACACTTGAAACACTCTGAATATATGTTGTTACCTGCTTACTGTGAACTGTAGTTATGTACCAGACTTGTGTTACTGGAACAACAACGAGACGTTAGTTAGGTGCGTTGTGTAAGCCAGACTGGTTGACCACTTTCCCGTGAATACTACTACTACTACTACCACCACTGTGTCTATTACTACTACTACTACTACTACTACTACTACTACTACTACTACTACTACTACTAATAATAATAATAATAATAATAATAATAATAAGAATAATAATTTTTTCGCTAAATCTTTTTTTTCCCAAACTCAAAAATCTTTTACATGATGGATTAAATCCGATTTCAGAAATCCGCTGTTACCTCAGCTGTAAATCTGCTGTTGTCAAGTGAAATAGATCAACAACTATTTCTATCGAGAATTTTGAGCTGAAACTATTCTCGCTGGGTAGTATCGTAATGTATTTGGAAGCTGGTCAATAATAGTGATGTTTATGCAGTGGTCAATAATAGTAGTGTTGATGCAGTGGTCAATAATAGTGATGTTTATGCAGTGGTCAATAATAGTGTTGATGCAGTGGTCAATAATAGTGTTGATGCAGTGGTCAATAATAGTGTTGATGCAGTGGTCAATAATAGTAGTGTTGATGCAGTGGTCAATAATAGTGATGTTTATGCAGTGGTCAATAATAGTAGTGTTGATGCAGTGGTCAATAATAGTGATGTTTATGCAGTGGTCAATAATAGTAGTGTTGATGCAGTGGTCAATAATAGTGTTGATGCAGTGGTCAATAATAGTAGTGTTGATGCAGTGGTCAATAATAGTGATGTTTATGCAGTGGTCAATAATAGTAGTGTTGATGCAGTGGTCAATAATAGTGATGTTTATGCAGTGGTCAATAATAGTGTTGATGCAGTGGTCAATAATAGTGATGTTTATGCAGTGGTCAATAATAATGTTGATGCAGTGGTCAATAATAGTGTTGATGCAGTGGTCAATACTAGTGTTGATGCGGTGGTCAATAATAATGGTGTTGATGCAGTGGTTAATAATAGTAGTGTTGATACAGTGGTTATTAATAGTAGTGCTCATGCAGTGGTCAATAATAGTGATCATGCAGTGGTCAACAACAGCGGTGTTGATGCAGTGGTCAATAATAGTGATGTTTATGCAGTGGTCAATAATAGTAGTGTTGATGCAGTGGTCAATAATAGTGTTGATGCAGTGGTCAATAATAGTGTAGATGCAGTTGTCAATAATAGTGGTGTTGATGCAGTGGTCAATAATAGTGGTGTTGATGCAGTGGCTAATAATAGTAGTGTTGATGCAGTGGTCAATAATAGTGTTGATGCAGTGGTCAATAATAGTGGTGTTGATGCAGTGGTTAATAATATTAGTATTGATACAGTGGTTATTAATAGTAGAGCTGATGTAGTGGTCAATAATAGTGTTGATTCAGTGGTCAATAACATTGGTGTTGATGCAGTGGTCAATAATAGTAGCGTTGATGCAGTGGTCAATAACAGTGGTGTTGATGCAGTGGTCAATAACAGTGGTGTTGATGCAGTAGTCGATAATAGTGTTGATGCAGTGGTCAATAATAGTTCTGTAGTGGTGTTGATGCAGTGGTCAATAATAGTTCTGTAGTGGTGTTGATGCAGTGGTCAATAATAGTTCTGTAGTGGTGTTGATGCAGTGGTCAATAATAGTTCTGTAGTGGTGTTGATGCAGTGGTCAATAATAGTTCTGTAGTGGTGTTGATGCAGTGGTCAATAATAGTTCTGTAGTGGTGTTGATGCAGTGGTCAATAATAGTGGTGTTGATGCAGTGGTCAATAATAGTGGTGTTGATGCAGTGGTCAACAACAGTGGTGTTAATGCAGTGGTCAATAATAGTGGTGTTGATGCAGTGGTCAATAATAGTGGTGTTGATGCAGGTGGTCAATATAGTGTTTGATACAGTGGTCAACAGTAGTGGTGTTGATGCAGTGGTCAATAATAGTGGTGTTGATGTAATGGTCAATAATAGTGGTGTTGATGCAGTGGTCAATAATAATGGTGTTGATGCAGTGGTCAATAATAGTGGTGTTGATGCAGTGGTCAACAATAGTGGTGTTGATGCAGTGGTCAACAATAGTGGTGTTGATGCAGTGGTCAATAATAGTTTTGTAGTTGTGCTGACGCAGTGGTCAATAATAGTTTTGTAGTGGTGTTGATGCAGTGGTCAATAATAGTTTTGTAGTGGTGTTGATGCAGTGGTCAATAATAGTTTTGTAGTGGTGTTGATGCAGTGGTCAATAATAGTTTGTATGTGTTGATGCAGTGGTCAATAATAGTTTTGTAGTGGTGTTGATGCAGTGGTCAATAATAGTGGTGTTGATGCAGTGGTCAATAATAGTTTTGTAGTGGTGTTGATGCAGTGGTCAATAATAGTGGTGTTGATGCAGTGGTCAATAATAGTGGTGTTGATGCAGTGGTCAATAATAGTGGTGTTGATGCAGTGGTCAATAATAGTGGTGTTGATGCAGTGGTCAATAATAGTGGTGTTGATGCAGTGGTCAATAATAGATCTGAAGTTGTCATTAGTGTGGCATTTAAATTTGCGTCACAGGTGACCGATATAGAATGTCACTCCCTGGATGGTGATCACTCCCTGGATGGTGATCACTCCCGGGATGGTGATCACTCCCTGGATGGTGATCACTCCCTGGGATGGTTTATCATCCTGATAGTGAAAACTCCTGGATGGTTGAAAATCCTGAATGGTGGTCATCTCCCTGGATGGTGATCACTCTCTGGATGGTCATTACTCCTGTGGTGATCATCCCAGGTGATCATCCCTGGATGGTGATCACTCCCTGGATGGTGATCACTCCCTGGATGGTGATCACTCCCTGGATGGTGATCACTCCCTGGATGGTGATCACTCCCTGGATGGTGATCACTCCCTGAATGGTGATCACTCCCTGGATGGTGATCACTCCCTGGATGGTGAAAACTCCCTGGATGGTGAAAACTCCCTGAATGGTGATCACTCCCTGGATGGTGATCACTCTCTGGATGGTCATTACTCCCTGGATGGTGATCACTCCCTGGATAGTCATCACAGCCTCCCGTCACTATACACTATATACGTCTTCCTACTTGGCTATATACATAGCTGATTTAATTCACTGGAAGCGCGAAACTCTTATGAATAATGAAGCGACTGGGGAATGGGAGGTAACTCGGTGGGAACCATAACAGGGGGGATGGGATAACTCCATTTCCCCATCACCAGCATAAAGGCATCATAATTCCCATCACAGCATCATAGCGCGATTCTCTCATCACCTAGCCTCAAACCCACCAGTCAAATTCACTGAGTCAAGATGCATCAATCCTCATCTCCAGTATAACGACACATGTATTCCCTATCACCAGCATCAAGGTGCCATCGTTCCCTATCACCAACATCAAGGTACCATCGTTCCCTATCACCAGCATCAAGGTACCATCATTCCCTATCACCAGCATCAAGGTCCACATCATTCCCATCACTAGCATCAAGTACCATCGTTCCCTATCACCAGCATCAAGGTACACCATTATTCCATCACCAGCACAAGGTACCATCGTTCCCTATCACAGTATCAAGGTAAACCCTATTCCCTATAACCAGCATCAAGGTACAATCATTCCCTATCACTAGCATCAAGGTACCATCGTTCCCTATCTCCAGCGTCAAGGTACAATCATTCCCTATCACCAACATCAAGGTACCATCGTTCCCTATCACCAGCATCAAGGTACCATCATTCCCTATAACCAGCATCAAGGTACAATCATTCCCTATCACTAGCATCAAGGTACCATCGTTCCCTATCTCCAGCGTCAAGGTACAATCATTCCCTATCACCAGCATCAAGGTACTATCGTTCCCTATCACCAGTATCAAGGTACCATCGTTCTCTATCACCAGCATCAAGGTACAATAATTCCCTATCACTAGCATCAAGGTACCATCGTTCCCTATCACCAGCATCAAGGTACCATCATCTTCCATTAAGTGCATATATTTGCCAGTCGTCTCATACAGTTCTTAAGAAGTAAATTCCTGCCGGCCTATGACTGGCAGTAGGCCTCCCGACCTATGACTGCCAGTTTTAACTCACACCCAACAATTTTCAGTCAAATATCAGTCAAGGAATTGTTCCGTGCTAGATGGGTCTTACCCACACTCGTCTATTATCAGTCAGATATTAGTCAGTTCTCAGTCTACTGGCCCATGCTTGACAGGCTCGTACTAACAATTAGTAATTCCCAATCTCGTATAACTCTAATCTCTTCAGGTTACAGGAAATAGTTACTTTAATGATGCCACTTGGAGTTCGGTTCTTCTAAATGGATAATCCATTTCCGCGCTAGCACTCTCCTCTTAATCTGTACAATTATCCCACACGAATTCAGTATAAAAAAAAGTCGGTATTCGTGAAAATAATCAGCTCCTTATTTCTGAACTTTCACTTACAACCCTAGATTTATATTTTTCAGATTAATTCTGCACTCTTCAAGCATGTCCCTTTTAAGTTAGGTCTCTCAGGAGAGTGCACCTAACATTTTCTGGCATGTTTTGCAAAAATGTTTAATGATGAAAAATGTGGGAAAAATTCTTGAGGATGAGTTAAAAATGTCGAGGGTATCATTATTACCTGACCTAGGTGTTAAGGGATACTAAATGTTAGGGGATACTAGGTGTTAGGGGATACTGAGTGTTAGGGGATACTGGGTGTTAGGGGATACTAGGTGTTAAGGGATACTGAGTGTTAGGGGATACTAGGTGTTAGGGGACACTAAGTGTTAGGGGATACTAGGTGTTAGGGGATACTAAGTGTTAGGAGATACTAAGTGTTAGGGGATACTGTTAGGGGATACTAAGTGTTAGGGGATACTAGGTGTTAGGGGATACTGTTAGGGGATACTAAGTGTTAGGGGATACTAGGTGTTAGGGGATACTAGGTGTTAGGGGATACTAAGTGTTAGGAGATACTAAGTGTTAGGGGATACTGTTAGGAGATACTAAGTGTTAGGGGATACTAGGTGTTAGGGGATACTGTTAGGGATACTAAGTGTTAGGGGATACTAGGTGTTAGGGATACTAGTGTTAGGGGATACTAAGTGTTAGGAGATACTAAGTGTTAGGGATACTGTTAGGGGATACTAAGTGTTAGGGGATACTAGGTGTTAGGGGATACTGTTAGGGGATACTAAGTGTTAGGGGATACTAGGTGTTAGGGGATACTAGGTGTTAGGGGATACTAGGTGTTAGGGGATATTAGGTGTTAGGGGATACTAGGTGTTAGGGGTTACTAGGTGTTAGGGGATACTAGGTGTTAGGGGATACTAGGTGTTAGGGGATATTAGGTGTTAGGGGATACTAGGTGTTAGGGGTTACTAGGTGTTAGGGGATACTAGTGTTAGGGGATACTAGGTGTTAGGGGGATATTAGGTGTTAGGGGATACTAGGTGTTAGGGGTTACTAGGTGTTAGGGGATACTAGGTGTTAGGGGATACTGGGTGTTAGGGGATACTAGGTGTTAGGGGATACAAAGGTGTTAGGGGATACTAGGTGTTAAGGGATACTGAGTGTTAGGGGATACTAGGTGTTAGGGGATACTAGGTGTTAGGGGATACTAGGTGTTAGGGGATACTAGGTGTTAGGGGATACTAGGTGTTAGGGGATACTAGGTGTTAGGGGATACTAGAATCGACCGAAAGAAAAAAATATTTTGCTCACTACTAGAGGAGAAAAAGTCTGCTTTAATGTTTTTGGCCTAAACCAGTTCTTCCATTACTGACTTTATGACGGAACGACCTCACTGTGCTGCACAGACGACCTCACTGTGTTGCACAGACGACCTCACTGTGCTGCACAGACGACCTCACTGTGCTGCACAGACGACCTCACTGTGCTGCACAGACGACCTCACTGTGCTGCACAGACGACCTCACTGTGCTGCACAGACGACCTCACTGTGTTGTACAGATAACCTCACTGTGCTGCATAGACGACCTCACTGTGTTGTACAGATGATCTCATTGTGTCGCACAGATGACCTCACTGTGTTGCACAGACGACCTCACTGTGTTGTACAGATGACCTCACTGTGCTGCACAGACGACCTCACTGTGTTTACAGATGACCTCACTGTGCTGCACAGACGACCTCACTGTGTTGTACAGATGACCTCACTGTGCTGCACAGACGACCTCACTGTGTTGTACAGATGACCTCACTGTGCTGCACAGACGACCTCCCTGTGTTGTACAGATGACCTCAATGTGCTGCACAGACGACTTCACTGTGTTGTACAGATGACCTCACTGTGCTGCACAGACGACCTCCCTGTGTTGTACAGATGACCTCACTGTGCTGCACAGACGACCTCACTGTGTTGTACAGATGACCTCACTGTGCTGCACAGACGACCTCACTGTGTTGTACAGATGATCTCACTGTGCTGCACAGACGACCTCACTGTGTTGTACAGATGACCTCACTGTGCTGCACAGACGACCTCCCTTGTGTTGTACAGATGACCTCACTGTGCTGCACGGGACGACCTCACTGTGTTGTACAGATGACCTCACTGTGCTGCACAGACGACCTCACTGTGTTGTACAGATGATCTCACTGTGCTGCACAGACGACCTCACTGTGTTGTACAGATGACCTCACTGTGCTGCACAGACGACCTCCCTGTGTTGTACAGATGACCTCACTGTGCTGCACAGACGACCTCACTGTGTTTACAGATGACCTCACTGTGCTGCACAGACGACCTCACTGTGTTGTACAGATGACCTCACTGTGCTGCACAGATGACCTCACTGTGTTGTACAGATGACCTCACTGTGTTGCACAGACGACCTCGCTGTGTTGCACAGACGACCTCACTGTGTTGCACAATCGACCTCACTGTGTTGTACAGATGACCTCACTGTGCTGCACAGACGACCTCACTGTGCTGTACAAATGACCTCACTGTGCTGCACAGACGACCTCACTGCGTTGTACAGATGACCTCACTTTGCTGCACAGACGACCTCACTGTGTTGTACAGATGACCTCACTGTGTTGTACAGATGACATCACTGTGTTGCACAGCCGCCCTCACTATGTTGCACAGACGACCTCACTGTGTTACACAGACGGCCTCACCGTGTTGCACAGACGACCTCACTGTGTTGCACAGACGACCTCACTGTGTTACACAGACGACCTCATTGTTGTACAGACGACCTCACTGTGTTGCACAGACGACCTCACTGTGTTGTACAGACGACCTCACTGTGCTGCACAGACGACCTCACTGTGTTGCACAGACGACCTCACTGTGTTGCACAGACGACCTCACTGTGTTGCACAGACGACCTCACTGTGTTGTAGAGATGACCTCACTGTTTTGCACAGACGTCCTCAGTATGTTGTACAGATGACCTCACTGTGTTGCACAGACGACCTCACTATGTTGCACAGACGACCTCACTGTTTTGCACAATCGACCTCACTGTGTTGTACAGATGACCTCACTGTGCTGCACAGACGACCTCACTGTGTATACAGATGACCTCACTGTGCTGCACAGACGACCTCACTGTGTTGTACAGATGACCTCACTGTGCTGCACAGACGACCTCACTGTGATATACAGATGACCTCACTGTGCTGCACAGACGACCTCACTGTGTTTTACAGATGACCTCACTGTGCTGCACAGATGACCTCACTGTGTTGTACAAATGACCTCACTGTGCTGCACAGACGACCTCACTGCGTTGTACAGATGACCTCACTTTGCTGCACAGACGACCTCACTGTGTTGTACAGATGACCTCACTGTGTTGTACAGATGACCTCACTGTGTTGCACAGACAACCTCACTGTGTTGTATAGATGACCTCACTGTGTTGCACAGACGACCTAACTGTGTTGTACACATGACCTCACTGTGTTGCACAGACGACCTCACTGTGTTGTACAGATGACCTCACTGTGTTGCACAGACGACCTCACTATGTTGCACAGACGACCTCACTGTGTTGCACAGACGACCTCACTGTGTTGCACAGCCGCCCTCACTGTTGCACAGACGACCTCACTGTGTTATACAGACGGCCTCACTGTGTTGCACAGACGACCTCACTGTGTTGCACAGACGACCTCACTGTGTTACACAGACGACCTCATTGTTGTACAGACGACCTCAGTGGCAACGCTATACGTGGATGACTTGAAAGTGGAGTAGAGTACAGTATCACTATGACCTTTATACTCACACAAACACAAACATAGATAGATAGATAGATAGATAGATAAATAGATAGATAGATAGATAGGTAGATAGATAGATAGATAGATAGATAGATAGATAGATAGATAGGTAGGTAGATAGATAGATAGATTGATAGGTAGATGGATAGATGGATAGATAGATAGATAGATAGATAGATTGATAGGTAGATGGATAGATGGATAGATAGATAGATAGATAGATAGATAGATAGGTAGATAGGTAGATAGGTAGATGGATAGATGGATAGATGGATAGATAGACAGATAGATAGATAGATAGATAGATAGATAGATAGATAGATAGATAGATAGATAGATAGATAGATAGATAGGTAGATAGATAGATGCAATAGTCACAAACAAGCAATAAAAAATGTAAAATACCCATAGGGGGAAGATGGATGACAGTACTGCAGGTATTCAGTGTTGCAATCGTCACTTCAGCTTGCAATAGTGCAGAGAAGCCTAGGAAGGTGTGGTCATGAGGAGGCCTACATGAGGCCAGGGGCTGCAGGCAGGACAATGAGGCGCTTGATGCCAGATGCCGAAGGTTTAAGGAAATAGTTTAAGATTCAGTAGAAAAAGACAGCCTATAAGTGTTGATTTTGTAGGACTGAACAAGAATGTATATCATGAATTATCAAGTATCAAGGACGAACCGTCCTTGTAAAGGACGAAAAATATTATTACGAATGTTTGTGCCAATGTTTCTCCAAATTTTGGATATTTCCTCAATGTCTAATATACTTGACATACAATTTTGGATTTTTTTTTTTTTTTTACAAAAAACTTCATCGTCGATGAAAAGAAATCCCCAAAAAATATAATGGGAATTTTTGTAACTTATTCACTGTTATGGACGCTCTTATTTTTTTTTTTTTTTACACAAATCCATTTTACAAGCTAAGAGTTGTTATCCTACATCAGCTTAGTTCAAAGCCCATTTTCACTACCACCCCCCAGGATGCCACCCACAACATTCGACTAATACCCAGGCACCTACTTACTACTAGGTGAACTGGAGTAGTTGGTGTAAGGAAATACGCACAACGTGTCCACTCGTACCAGAGAATCGAACCCCGGACACTCAGTGTGTGTGAGATGAGTGCGCGGCCACTCGGCCACGGGACACCGTGGTTATTGAAATTGCTCATTATTAAATGCAAGCTACTAATATAACGACGAAATAAACATCTGTTAAGTTCATCAGATTCTGCCAGCTGTTTGGTTTAATATCAGCAGCAGCTGCCTCTGATACAGCAAATATTACTTTGCAGTTGTTATCCTTTAAGTATACAGTGACTGGGAATTAAGAAAAATGGACGATGGATAAACTCACCTAAACTGATGCCTATTTCGTCACGTATACACTCGTCTACGTGTAATTATGAGTTATTTTCCAATCGTGTGTGCAATAGTCATGGAACGTGGAAGAGCGTGAGTGATTCGGTTATCAACAGCAATATACCGAGGGCTTTCTCACGATTTAACTACTGTAGCTAGAAGTTAATAACCTTCCAAGTAGTACCCGGAACAACTCTTTAGGAGAAAAAGGCTTAACACAAAAGGTTGACATGTCTATCAAAGGCCAAAACCTCAAATTCAAGCTTATAACAACCACTTATTGTGGGTGCCAGCGTAGAATCACGGCATTTAAGGCATTCCAAACATGTCTGAAAGAATCCAGTTTAAGGTTATGTACAATAGCTTCATTTATAAATGAATCTAGTTTGAACAGTCCTAAGCTACTATTATATAATGAAAGGTTATCATGTTTTGTAATTGCCGATTCTAAGACATTTCTTTCCATCCACGAGGAGCTAGGATTTAAAAATTTTGCTTTCTACCATTTCTCGGGGTTATTGCATGCCCGGGTGTGATTAAATATAACATTAGAGTCTTGTGCTGTCCAGATCTAGTAACGGTGTAGTACTAACCTAACATCAAGAGGTTTACCTGTCTGTCCAACATAAAATATATTACACCCGCTACACACCACTCTAACACCGCCTACGCAGTTTTTGGGAAGAATTCATGATCAACATGCTTTTAACCGTACTTGAATTTTTGAAGACTACAGGAATGTTACATCTGTTTAGGTCATTTGGCAAAGCAGATAAATTCTCTTTGTGCGGGAGAACTAACGTCCTTAACCTGAAGGGTTATCCTAGGTTTATTTCTAATAAGTATTCCTGTATGTTATCAACACACACACACACACACACACACACACACACACACACACACACCACACACACAACACACACACACACACACACACACATATATATAATATATATATATATATATATATATATATATATATATATATATATATATATGTATATATATATATATATATATATATATATATATATATATATATATATATATATATATATATATATATATATATATATATATATATATATATATATATATATACATATGTCCAAAACAACCACGGGGGGAGTTGAAAGATAACTCTAGGTCTTTCCTGTTGCAATGAACACATCATCAGGAGTTTGGATTGTTGCAGGAAAGAGGATAAAATCCCAGCAAACACATTCAGAGTGATCGCTATTGCAAGCAAAAACGTTCACTCTGAACATATTAGTGTTCACTTAGACACGAAACTTTATCAGGTGTTTTTAAACTTGGTATACAAGTTTGCTTGATTCCCAAACTTTGTGTACTAGCTTGGTATACAAGTTGGTGTCCAAGCTTAGTATGGAAGCTCATTGCGCAGTTCAAGAGTCACCATCTCTTACCATAATACCTGAGAGATTACTGTATATACTTCTTGTAAGTATTTCACACCTCCTGTAACCCTGAGTTTGTTTCCGTTTATTCCCGCTAACTTATGTTCATAATATATTCCTTCTTATTTATGTTACCACTTATTACTCCTTATTTATGTTCCCATTTATTCCAGCTTATTTATATACTCATTTATTCCTGCTTATCTTCCACTTCCATACATCCACCACTTGCTACCTCAAACATGTCTTTTAAGAGTGGAATTTTTGCACTCTTATTTCTCGGTTTCGTAGCAAAATGTGATAAGAATGAGAAGGTTTGGATATAGATTGTCTACCTAAACGAGATATCATTTCTAAGCTGCCACTTGATGATATCCACAATACAATAGATTGTATTTTTGAACGATCTACGCTGCAGCACCATTCCCAGCAATCACTGGGAGGCTGTAACAACCAGGCCTACTCACCTCTCTTAGGCTTAAGTAATCTTAGGTAATATTAGGTGATATTAGGTTAGGCTTCTCTGCATTATGTTACGTAACGTTAACGTACGCTTGCTGGTAGTGACCAGGTGGGTGGATCACTACACCTGGTGGTAGTGACCAGGTGGGTGGATCACTACACCTGGTGGTAGTGACCAGGTGGGTGGATCACTACACCTGGTGGTAGTGACCAGGTGGGTGGATCACTACACCTGGTGGTAGTGACCAGGTGGGTGGATCACTACACCTGGTGGTAGTGACCAGGTGGGTGGATCACTACACCTGGCTGTAATGACCAGGTGGGTGGATCACTACACCTGGCTGTAATGACCAGGTGGGTGGATCACTACACCTGGTTGTAATGACCAAGTGGGTGGATCACTACACTTGGTTGTAATGACCAGGTGGGTGGATCACTACACCTGTCTGTAATGACCAGGTGGGTGGATCACTACACCTGGCTGTAATGGCCAGGTGGGTGGATCACTACACCTGGTTGTAATGATCAGGTGGGTGGATCACCGCACCTGGTTGTAATGATCAGGTGGTTTGATCACTACACCTGGTTGTAATGACCAGGTGGGTGGATCACCACACCTGAAGGTAGTGGCCAGGTGGGTGGATCACTACACCTGGTTGTAATGACCAGGTGGGTGGCTCACTACACCTGGCTGTAATGACCAGGTGAGTGGATCACCACACCTGAAGGTATTGACCAGGTGGGTGGATCACTACACCTGGTTGTAATGACCAGGTGGGTAGATCACTACACCTGGTTATAATGACCAAGTGGGTGGATTACTACACCTGGTTGTAATGACCAGGTGGGTGGATCACTACACCTGGTTGTAATGACCAGGTGGGTGGATCACTACACCTGGCTGTAATGACCAGGAGGGTGGATCACTACACCTGGTTGTAATGACCAGGTGGGTGGATCACTACACCTGTCTATAATGACCAGGTGGGTGGATCATTACACCTGGCTGTAATGACCAGGTGGGTGAATCACTACACCTAGTTGTAATGACCAGGTGGGAGGATCACTACACCTGGTGGTAGTGACCAGGTGGGTGGATCACTACACCTGGTGGCAGTGACCAGGTGGGTGGATCACTACTCCCAGTGGTAGTGACCAGGTGGGTGGATCACTACACCTGGTGGCAGTGACCAGGTGGATGGAACACTACTCCCGGTGGTAGTGACCAGGTGGGTGGATCACTACACCTGGTGGTAATGACCAGGTGGGTGGATCACCGCACCTGGTTGTAATGATCAGGTGGGTTGATCACTACACCTGGTTGTAATGACCAGGTGGGTTGATCACTACACCTGGTTGTAATGACCAGGTGGGTGGATCACCACACCTGAAGGTAGTGGCCAGGTGGGTGGATCACTACACCTGGTGGCAGTGACCAGGTGGGTGGATCACTACTCCCAGTGGTAGTGACCAGGTGGGTGGATCACTACACCTGGTGGCAGTGACCAGGTGGATGGAACACTACTCCCGGTGGTAGTGACCAGGTGGGTGGATCACTACACCTGGTGGTAATGACCAGGTGGGTGGATCACTACACTTGGTTGTAATGACCAGGTGGGTGGATCACTACACCTGGTGGTAATGACCAGATGGGTGGATCACTACACCTGATTGTAATGACCAGGTGGGTGGATCACTACACCTGGTTGTAATGACCAGGTGGGTGGATCACTACACCTGGTGGTAATGACCAGATGGGTGGATCACTACACCTGAGAGAAAATCATTTAAACTTTTCTTGTAGTCTGACCTTCTGGAGTACTCAGGATGGCTTCTCCCTACTTTTGACCTTTGCTAATACGTGCTAGCTGACATCACAAACCAGTGACATCACAGCCCCGTGAATGGCTAACTGTCCCGCTCAGTCCAGCTGACATCACAGTGAATGGTGAACTATCCAGCAGAAACTAGGTGATATCACTAAGGAATGTATTATTTCCCATCTAGTGAAGTGTAGCTGACATCCGATCTCAGACTGTACTTAACTATCAAGCACTAGCTAGTGACATCACAGCATAGTCTATAACTACCCATCCAGCACTAGCTAGTGACATCACAGGACAGTCTATAACTAACCATCCAACACTAGATAGTGACATCACAGGACAGTCTATAACTAACCATCCAACACTAGATAGTGACATCACAGGACAGTCTATAACTAACCATCCAGCACTAGCTAGTGGCATCACAGGACAGTCTATAACTAACCATCCAACACTAAATTGTGACATCACAGGACAGTCTATAACTAACCATCCAGCACTAGCTAGTGACATCACAGCACAGTCTATAACTAACCATCCAACACTAGATAGTGACATCACAGGACAGTCTATAACTAACCATCCAACACTAGATAGTGACATCACAGGACAGTCTATAACTAACCATCCAGCACTAGCTAGTGGCATCACAGGACAGTCTATAACTAACCATCCAACACTAAATTGTGACATCACAGGACAGTCTATAACTAACCATCCAGCACTAGCTAGTGACATCACAGCACAGTCTATAACTAACCATCCAACACTAGATAGTGACATCACAGCACAGTCTATAACTAACCATCCAGAACTAGCTGGTAACATCACAACGCATCTATAACTAGCCATCTAGTACTAGTGACACCACAACCTACCCAAATGTCACGTAGATCATGGAAGCCACGTTATGTAGGGAGAACAGTTTTGGTATATAATTCACCGACATCTTACCTTAGAAAAGGAAAGGTTTAAGAACGTTTCGAGTCATGCTGGACAGACCCCAACGCCGTCTAAAGTTCCCTCTCTAAGTGCAAACGACCGGTAAATTTTTACATCCTCTCCAGTGTGACTTTGATTCTTCTAGGCATGTACCCTGACCTGACACCTTCATGAACCACAATAATTATCAGTATGAGATTGACCAATACAAGACGAACTGTCAACTTCTGGCCACCGGATATTAGAAGTGGACGAGAAAGATTGACTGGTCGAGCATCAGCTTATTAATGGTACACAATACAGACAAGTTAATAAATAAGACACATGTGTATCACCTGGTATCTCTATTATCAAGACGTCACGCCATTAGTTGGCGAAACGAGTTAATAGTAAAGATACCCAGATGATGCACATGTGTCTTGCTGATCCAAAAAAGTCTGCTGAGGAAAATTTATTTTCTTGTGCATTCTACCAAGACAAATAAATAGAACATCGTGTAATGTTTTCCAGTATTTTAAGGAGTGATGTTGAGAGTCTAGCAAAGTCAACATTGTCCGGGTGTTAGTGAACACCCGTCGAGTTACTTAAACAGCCCCGGGAAAAAAACATATCTAGGTCGTTTTTGTATGTAATGTTTAAATTTTTGAGAACAAGGAATAAAATTATAGCTGCCTTTCCTTAAGATTTTACTAAAGCTGTGAAGGAGTCTTCTGGCGACATCTTCACCGAGGTCGTACCAGAAGTATTAAACATCCATATCTGGTATCATTTCACCTTGTTTTTTTCTTAGCTATTATTACAACTATTATTTTAATGTATTTTTCCCACTAGAATTATCCCACTTATTACCCATCCAGTATCATACCATCAAGTATCACCCCATTAGTTTTTAAACCATCAGTATTATACCATCAGTATTATACCATCTATATTATACCATCTAGTATTTCCCTTCTATTTTAAACCCATCTAGTTTATCCCATCTAGTATTTACCACTATATTATCCCATCTAGTATTACACCTCTTTTTTACCCCATCTAGTATTATACCATTTATTATACCATCAGTATTATCCCATCTAGTATTAACCATCTAGTAAAACCATCTATATATACCATCTAGTATTATCCCATCTAGTATTACCCATCAGTATTATCCCATCTAGTAATTACTACATCTAGTATTATCCCATCAGTATTATCCCATCTAGTATATACCATCTGTTTATACCACTATATTACACCATCTAATTATCCATCAGTATTACACCATCTAGTATTAACCACTAGTATTATACCATTCAGTATCCCATCTATATTACCCCAAACCTAGTATTACACCATCAGATATATACCCCATCTAGTATTATACCATAGTATTATACCATCTAGTATTAATCCCATCTATATTATCCCATCTAGTAATATACCACTAGTATTAACCCATCTAGTTTAAACACCTCTAGTATTATACCACTATATTATACCACTAGTAATATACCATCTAGTATTATACCATCTAGTATTCACCATCTAGTATTATCCATCTAGATTATACCACTAGTATTTTCCCATCTAGTATTATCCCATCTAGATAAAACCATCTAGTATTAAAACCATCTATATTACACCATCTAGTATTATACATCTAGTATTATACCATCTAGTATTAAACCATCTAGTATTATACCATCTAGTATACCCCATCTAGTATTACCCCCAACTATTATTAACCATCTAGTATTATTCCCATCCTATTTTTCCCCTCTAGTAATTACACCATCTATATTATACCATCTAGTATTAACCATCTAGTACTATACCATCTAGATTATACCATCTAGTATACACCATCTAGAAATTAATCCACCCTAGAAATTTCCCATCTAGTAAATTTACCATCTAGAAATTATCCATCTAGTATTATACCATCTAGTATTACACCATCAGTAATTATACATCAGTATTATTCCCATCTTAGTATATACCACTGCAATATATAAACATCTAGTATATACCATCTAGTAATTATACCTCTAGTTTTAAAATACCATGATAGATTATCCATCTAGTTTTTAAATTACCATCTAAAAAGTTTATCCACTGTGTTATCCCATCCTGGTATTATCCATATAATACGTCCCCATTAGTTCGACATTATATATAAAGATCCCAGATTATACCTTGTATAAAATCCTCTGGGGAAAATTATACCTTTCTAGGTATCAATCCCAAGCATAATTATAACCATCTGTAGTTATCCCAGTATTATAGAATCTAGATTCTACCAATCTAGATTATACCTTTTAGTATATACCATCTAGTATTATCCCACTCCGGATTATCCCATCTGGGTATTTTTATTAATGACCATGTTTATCGGCACACAGTAATTAAAACCTCTAGTATTATAATCTAGTAGTCGTCCTCTGTATTATACCATCAGGTTCGTCCCAAAGTATTAAACATCTATTTTATATCTGTATTATTTCATCTTGTATTTCCTTAGTATTATACCATCTATTATTCCATAGTATTACCATCTAGTAATTATACCATCTAGTATTATCCCATCTAGTATTATACCATCTAGTATTATCCCATCTAGTATTATCCCATCTAGTATTATACCATCTAGTATTATACCATCTAGTATTATACCATCTATTATTTCCCCTCTAGTATAATACCATCTAGAAATTATCCCACCTAGTATTATCCCATCTAGAAATTATCCATCTTATTACACCCATCTAGTATTATCCCATCTAGTATTATCCCCATCTAGTATTATACCATCTAGTATTATCCCATCTAGTATTATACCATCTAGTATTATCCCATCTAGTATTATACCATCTAGTATTATCCCATCTAGTATTACACCATCTAGTATTATCCCATCTAGTATTATACCATCTAGTATTATACCATCTAGTATTATCCCATCTAGTATTATACCATCTAGTATTATACCATCTAGTATTACACCATCTAGTATTATACCATCTAGTATTATACCATCTAGTATTATACCATCTAGTATTATACCATCTAGTATTATCCCATCTAGTATTATCCCATCTAGTATTATACCATCTAGTATTATACCATCTAGTATTATACCTTTTATTCTAGTATTATACCATCTAGTATTATCCCATCTAATATTATCCATCTAGTATTATACCATCTAGTATTATACCATCTATATGTCCCATCTAGTATTATACCATCTAGTATTATACCATCTAGTATTATAACATCTATTTATACCATCTAGTATTACACCATCTAGTATTATCCATCTAGTATTATACCATCTATTATTTCCCATCTAGTATTATCCCACTCTAGTATTAACCCATCTAGTATTATACCATCTAGTATCGTACCATCAGTATTATACCATCTAGTATTATAACCCATCTATTATATCCATCTAGTATTAATACCATCTAGTATTAACCACCTAGTATTATCCCATCTAGTATTATACCATCTATTATCGTCCCATCTAGTATTATCCCATCTAGTATTATACCATCTAGTATTATCCCATCTAGTATTATACCATCTAGTATTATCCCATCTAGTATTATACCATCTATTATCGTCCCATCTAGTTTTATACCATCTATTATCGTCCCATCTAGTATTATACCATCTAGTATTATCCCACCTAGTATTATCCCATCTAGTATTATACCATCTATTATCGTCCCATCTAGTATTATCCCATCTAGTATTATCCCATCTAGTATTATACCATCTATTATCGTCCCATCTAGTATTATACCATCTAGTATTATCCCATCTAGTATTATACCATCTAGTATTATACCATCTATTATCGTCCCATCTAGTATTATCCCATCTAGTATTATCCCACCTAGTATTATCCCATCTAGTATTATACCATCTAGTATTATACCATCTAGTATTATACCATCTATTATCGTCCCATCTAGTATTATACCATCTAGTATTATCCCATCTAGTATTATAACATCTATTATCGTCCCATCTAGTATTATACCATCTAGTATTATACCATCTAGTATTATACCATCTATTATCGTCCCATCTAGTATTATCCCACCTAGTATTATCCCATCTAGTATTATACCATCTATTATCGTCCCATCTAGTATTATACCATCTAGTATTATAACATCTATTATCGTCCCATCTAGTATTATACCATCTAGTATTATCCCACCTAGTATTATCCCATCTAGTATTATACCATCTATTATCGTCCCATCTAGTATTATCCCATCTAGTATTATACCATCTAGTATTATCCCATCTAGTATTATACCATCTAGTATTATCCCATCTAGTATTATACCATCTATTATCGTCCCATCTAGTTTTATACCATCTATTATCGTCCCATCTAGTATTATACCATCTAGTATTATCCCACCTAGTATTATCCCATCTAGTATTATACCATCTATTATCGTCCCATCTAGTATTATCCCATCTAGTATTATCCCATCTAGTATTATACCATCTATTATCATCCCATCTAGTATTATCCCATCTAGTATTATCCCATCTAGTATTATAACCATCTATTATCGTCCCATCTAGTATTATACTATCTAGTTTTATACTGTCAGTATTATCTCAGAGCTCAGGATTCGTGCCTAAACACAGTTATTGATATCAAGCTTCACAGTTACTGATGTCAAAGAAACCCAGACACAGTAAGTTCTTCACATGAACGTAAGACTCACAGTCCTTCATACAGGTGTAAGACACTGTCTTTCATACAGACATGACACGTAGACACTGACCTGCAAACACATGTGGGAAGCAGACAAAATTTCACACTAGTTAACACTAGGACAAACCAGGTCCTTCACACAGACACAGACTTTTATGTACAAGTCTGAGTCTCACAAAGAAGACTGTGTCTCACAGAAAAGCGTGTGTCACACACTCAAAACCGTGTCTCACGCAACGGTGTGTCTCACAGACGAGGATATGCCGTACACATATGGGTGTGTCTTATACATAAGGCTGTGTCATACACAATGGTGTGTCACACACTAGGGTGTCACACACACAAAGGTGACTTTCACACAGCTAAGTCATCTATGATTCCTTTATCTTCGCTGAACTGAGAGCAGGTCTTGGAGTCAGTGACTCAGACCTGTGCAACAGTGACCAGGGGTGAAAAACTGTGACCAAGCAAGCAGTGTTTCTTGCGACCTAACAACTGCATGACCTTAGATAATATTGACACCAACAGTGACAACAACAACAACAACATGATCCGGTTGTCAGATCAGTCCACGGGGGACGGGGGGGACGGAGGTTCAACTACTGTTACACCGGGTCAGTTCTAGGTTCAGCATCTGCATGTCAGCAGTAATCTCAGTGCAGTAAACAGCTCTGACTTGGGCATCACAGTAATGACCTGAACGGAGGAGGTGTGCTAGGTAAATCGACGGGTTCAATCGCATGGCGCAGACTGAAACATGAACCCCGCAAGGTTCAGTAACAATGTAAGGCAACTAAGAGTAGTTTGAACCTTGAGGCCTAGGCCTATGCAAAGTGTAATTGAAAATGTCCTGACAAATGAATCCACAAACTGAAAATACAGTTTCTTAATAAGACGCCAGTGATTGAACTTCGTTCATTTGTTAGTGGTAACTTGTGAATTGTCCTAGCTCCTGTGTTGCGAACTTTGTAATTCACGTTGACCTTTAATTGTCCTAGCTACTGTGTTGCGAACTTTGTAATTCACGTTGACCTTTAATTGTCCTAGCTCCTGTGTTGCGAACTTTGTAATTCACGTTGACCTTTAATTGTCCTAGCTACTGTGTTGCGAACTTTGTAATTCACGTTGACCTTTAATTGTCCTAGCTCCTGTGTTCAGAACTTTGTAATTCACGTTGACCTTTAATTGTCCTAGCTCCTGTGTTGCGAACTTTGTAATTCACGTTGACCTTTAATTGTCCTAGCTCCTGTGTTCAGAATTTGATCTTCACATTGATCTTCAATAGGACTGACAGAAGAGCAGTTCCGTGAGCCTGGCAGCGTGTGCAGGTGGTGTACTCTGTCAGGACAAAGTCCTGATGAAAGAAGCATTTTCAAAGCATAGTGAAGTCTTATTTACATAATTTCAGTGTATTCCAACAATGTAGTACCATGACAGGAGACGGCGTCATGAAAAGGGTCAAATGACAAGGCGTTTACTGCACGTCAAACCAAGGACACGTTAGCTTGTATAACAGTAGTTTATAATACCGACAACATAATGAATTAGACCCATGTTCAGCATCTGGGTATCTTCATTTTGTAGATGTTTCGTCATCCTCTGGCTTTATCAATACAATACAGCAGACTGAAAAGGTAGAAGCTGAGGTAATCAGTCCCTCAGTCATCTATATAGTAGTGATAAAGCCTCTGGTTGGCGAAATGTCTACACAACAAACATACCCAGATGTTGCACGTGTTTCTAAGTCATGATACGTTAGGAATCAAAGACGGTATCTCAAGATATCACAGAAAGATTTTTCACAAAACTGACTTTACGAAATAATTAATAAGATCGACAAGTAAGAAAAACATGAATGCGGTTATAAGAGTTTTTATTAAGGATATGTTTCATTCGCCAGAGAACTTTATCAATGCAACTGGATTGACAGTGACCTAATATCAGTCTAATTTGACTGATTGAGATCTGCTGATCCAGTTAGATTGAAGAGACGCTACTGTAAATCTAATTGAATTGATAAAACCCCTAAGGGGCGAAACGTGTCTTCAATAAGGATTCTAATACCACATACTGCATGTTTTTTCTTACATACGGGTTTTCGCAACATCCAAAAAAGAAAGGTTCACTAGAGTGTGGAAGAAGTACTTCGATGTGGTTGAGGTCTTCAGGAGACTTCGAACTCACCTTGATGGTTCCTGCGGCAGCGAGGGCGGTGAAGGAAAGCAAGAGGAGGAGGCTGAGGACCTGGCTGGACATGGCGGCGTGGCTCTGAGAGTGGCTCTCTCGGGTCATGGCGGCTGAGTGGCGGCTGTGGCGGTGGTGGTGGTGGTGGCGGTGGCTGGCTGGGGGTTCAGAGACTGTATGGGCCGGGTAAGCTACGCTGGCGCTTATATATGCTCGGCTAGCCCCGCCTATCGGCCCTCTCGCCCCTCCCACCTGCCACCAGCCCCTCCCGCTCCGCCCACTCACCACCCGCCCCACTCCTTTGCCTCCCCCTGCCTACCTCCTTCAATGCCCACCTACATCTCACCCCGCCCACCTACTTCCTTCCCCGCCCACCTACCTCCTGCCCCGCCCACCTCGATCACCTACCTCCTGTCCAGTCTCCCATGCTGAGGCACCAGCAACAGGTGGACTTCAGCGTCCCTTCCTCCTGACCCCTGTCAAGGACGTGAAGATCCCCTGACACCTGTCAAGGACGTGAAGGACCCCTGATACCTGTCAAGGATGTGAAGACCCCCTGACACCTGTCAAGGACGTGAAGACCCCTGACACCTGTCAAGGACGTGAGAACCCCCTGACACCTGTCAGGGAAGTGAAGACCCGCTGACCCCTGTCAAGGACGTGAGGACCCCCTGACCCCTGTCAAGGACGTGAGGACCCCTTGACCCCTGTCAAGGATGTGAGGGCCCCCCTGACCCCTGTCAAGTACGTGAGGACCCCATGACCCCTGTCAAGGACGTGAAGGCCCGCTGACCCCTGTCAAGGACGTGAGGATCCCCTGACCCCTGTCAAGTCCCTGACACATGACAAGGGCGTGAGGACTATTTGTCCTGTACGTGAGAACACTGTCCTGTACGTGAGGACCCTCTGTCCTGTACGTGAGGACCCCATGCCTCCCATGCCCACACCATCGCTTATGCCCACAACAGCGCCCACGCCTACACCAACTCCCACAAAAACGGCCATACCAACACTCACGCTAACGCCCACGGCCACATCAGCACACACACCAACGCCCACAGCCACATCATCGCCCATGCCCACATCGTCACCCACACCCACATCATCGCCCATGCCCATATCAGCGCCCACACCCACACCCAGAACATCGCCCACACCCACACCCACATAAATGCCCACGATCACACTAACGCCCATGCCCACATCAGTGCCCATACCAGTGCCCACACTCACAGGCACACCAGCACTCACACCAGCGCCCACACCCACACCAACGCCAACACCAACACCAACACTAACGCCCACGGCCACACAAGCATACACACCAACGGCCACAACCACATCATCGTCCACACCCACATCATCACCTACACCCACATCATCACCCACGCCCAAACCAGCGGCAACACCCACACCAGCGTCCACGCTCACAACTGCGCCCACGCTCACAACAGCTCCCACGCCTACACCAACGCCCACGCTCACACCAGCGCCCACGCCCACACCAGCGCCCACGCTCACGCCCGGCCTGGCTGTAACGCAACGCCAAATAAATTGAACAAAAATCGCCATTAACCCGGAAAATGAGAACTGTCAGAAGGTGACTCCGGTGACAGTCCCCACTGGCAACAGTCCCCACTGGTGGAAGGTGGTAACTCCGGTGACAGTCCCACTGGTTGGAGGTGGTGACTCTGGTGACAGACCCCACTGGTGGAAGGTAGTGACTTTGGTGACAGTCCCCATTGATGTGAGGTGGTGACTCTGGTAACAGTCCCCACTGGTGGGAGGTGGTGATTCTGGTGACAGTCCCCGATGGTGACAGTCCCACTGGTGACAGTCCCCACTGGTGGGAGGTGGATTGACTGGTGACAGTCCCCACTGGTGGGGGATGGTGACTGGTGACAATCACCGCTGTTGGAAGGTGGTGACTCTGGTGACAGTACCTACTGGTGACAGTCTCCACTGATGACAGCCCCTATTGGTGACAATCCCCACTGGTGACAGTCCCTACTGGTGGAAGGTGGTGACTCCAGTGACAGTCCCCACTGGTGGGGACTGTGATAGCTGCGGTGACAGTCCTCAATAGTGACAGTCTCCACTGTTGACAGTCCTCACTAGTTGGAGGTGGTGACTCTGGTGACAGTCCTCACTGGTGGAAGGTGGTGACTCTGGTGACAGTCACTACTGGTGACAGTCTCCTCTGATGACAGTTCCTATTGGTGACAGTCCCCACTGGTGACCGTCCCCAGTAGTGACAGCCCTCACTGGTGAGAGTCCCCACTGGTAGGAGGTAGTGACTCTGGTGACAGTCCCCACTGATGTGAGGTGGTGACTCTGGTGACAGTCCCCACTGATGGGAGGTAGTGACTCTGGTGACAGTCCCCACTGATGTTAGGTGGTGACTCTGGTGACAGTCCTCACTGGTGGGAGATGGTGACTCTGGTGACAGTCCCCACTGGTGAGAGGTGGTGACTCTGGTGACAGTCTCCACTGGTGGGAGGCAGTGACTCTGGTGACAGTCCCCACTGGTGGGAGGTGGTGACTCGTGACAGTCACCACTCGAGAGAGGTGATGACTCTGGTGACAGTCCCCATTGGAGGGAGGTGGTAATTCTGGTGATAGTCCCCATTGGTGGGAAGTGGTAACTGAGGTGATAGTGCACTCTAGTGACAGTCCCCACTTTTGACAGTTCTCACTAGTTGGAGGTGGTGACTCTGGTGACAGTCCCCACTGGTGGAAGGTGGTGACTCTGGTGACATTCCCCACTGGTGTCAGTCTCCATTGATGACAGTACCTATTACCTGGAGTTTACCTGGAGAGAGTTCCGGGGGTCAACGCCCCCGCGGCCCGGTCTGTGACCAGGCCTCCTGGTGGATCAGAGCCTGATCAACCAGGCTGTTGCTGCTGGCTGCACGCAAACCAACGTACGAGCCACAGCCCGGCTGATCCGGAACTGACTTTAGGTGCTTTAGGTGACTTTAGGTGACAGTCCCCACTGGTGACCGTCCCTAGTAGTGACAGCCCCCACTGGTGATAGTCCCCACTGGTGGGAGGTGGTGACTCTGGTGACAGTCCCCACTGGTGGGAGGTAGTGACTCTGGTGACAGTCCTCACTGATGTGAGGTGGTGACTTTGGTGAGAGTCCCCGCTGGTGACAGTTCCACTGGTGACAGTCTCCACTGGTGAGAGGTGGGGTGACTGGTGACAGTCCCCACTGGTGGGGGATGGTGACTGGTGACAGTCCTCACTGGTGGGAGGTGAGGTGACTGGTGACAGTCCCCACTGGTGGAAGGTGAGGTGACTGGTGACAGTCCCCACCTGTGGGAGGTGAGGTGACTGGTGACAGTCCCCACTGGTGGGAGGTAGTGACTGGTGACAGTCACCATTGGTGGGAGGTGGTGACTTTGGTGACAGTTCCCACTGGTGGGAGGTGGTGACTCTGGTGACAGTCTCTGCTGGTGGAGGGGCGTTGACTCTGGTGACAATCCTCACTGATGTGAGGTGGTGACTCTGGTGACAGTCCTCACTGGTGGGAGGTAGTAACTCTGGTGACAGTCCCCACTGGTGGGAGGTGGTGACTCTGGTGACAGTGCACTCTAGTGACAGTCCCCACTGTTGACAGTCCTCACTAGATGGAGGTGGTGACTCTGGTGACAGTCCCCACAGGAGGAAGGTGGTGACTCTGGGGACATTCCCCACTGGTGACAGTCTCTACTGATGACTACCTATTGGTGACATTCCCCACTGGTGATCGTCCCCAGTAGTGACAGCCCCCACTGGTGACAGTCCCCACTGGTAGGAGGTAGTGACTGTTGTGACAGTCCCCACTGATGTGAGGTGGTGACTCTGGTGACAGTCCCCGCTGGTGACAGTCCCACTGGTGATAGTCCCCACCGGTGGGAGGTGAGGTGACTGGTGACAGTCCCCGCTGGTGACAGTCCCACTGGTGATAGTCCCCACCGGTGGGAGGTGAGGTGACTGGTGACAGTCCCCGCTGGTGACAGTCCCCGCTGGTGACAGTCCCCGCTGGTGACAGTCCCTTAGGGAGTATTGAAAAAAAATAAAATTTTTAGAGATGCAAGCTGCACTTATCAGACATTATTTATATAGTCACAATAAACTTCTGGGCAAAATTTCAAACCATATCGTGCCCATTTACCCAGCAGCGTCGCCATCAACTTTTCGTCAAATTATACACCATTGAAAGCAATTAGTTATAATTTATTGGTTGTTAAGTGTACATGGTTTATATAACTTCTGATTGTGAAGATTGTATAATAGAATATACGTGGGTTATATCAATCATCAACTATTTAATTTTAAACTATTACAAGTTATAAGTGAAGTATTTTTTGGTGCGGAACTTGGACATCACTTTCCTGGAAAAATATTCTTTGTCTGATATATCCATCTCTTGCCTTCAGTCTAGTCACTTCAGTGCGAGTTTCTGTCATCAATTTTATCCCTCAACAGCTGAAGTGTTGTCTGGCCACTCGGGCACCTCCAGTGGACTCAATAATTTTCAGAACCTGTTGATCTGATAGAGAAGCAATGAAAGGAGGTTCAGTTTTGAGTTCAGTCTTCCAGTCAATCATGGAATGATAGTTCTTTGCTTGCTACTTTAGTTTGGGAATTACTACTTTTCTTGAGTTGACAATAGGCGCCACATTGTCATTCTCTTTATCTTCACTGTCATCCTCATCATCAGTGTAGATTAACACGTCCTCGTCAACAGTATCAACAGAATCTTCTCCATCCTCATCAGAGCTTTCAGTGCTTTCTTCTGTCTGCTGATTCTCTTTAATTTCTCTTATCATTGAGACAGATTTTTCTCTCACAGCGCACATACCAAGAAGCAGCTGATCTGTGCGAACGAAGTAGGAATTTCTCTTCTTTGGACAATCTTCTTCACTATCTTCTTTTCTTCACTGTTCATTGTCTCATAAATTGCAGTGACAGGAAGATGTTCTTTGGGTCGTGTGTGACATAAGGTGCAGCTTGATGTGGAGCCACATTGGAGCACTGAACTTTAAAATCATAATGACCACTCATACAGCTCCTGACTGGGTCTTGATGTTGCCACATACAGCCTAAGGATCCTACTCCATATAGTATTCCACCTTGACACACACGGTGGACCTGGTTCAAGAGCAGCCAAGTCATCATCAACCACACCTGTGATCACTTCTTTGCAAATCCTATTCAAGTATTTCTGGTCCCAGGACAGATCCTCTGCCACCTTGTCATTCAGAGCAGCGAAATCAGTGAAATTGACTGGCTGGAAAGCAACAATTAGCAGCTCAGACAGGGGATCCTTGATTAGCTTGCCAGTGGGGCCTCTGCAATGCTCAGGACCACTTGGCTTACCATCATAGTGGTAGAAACCAGCCCGGAATGGCAGCTCATTTCCATGAAGCTGACATGAAATAATGAACCGTATGACCAAGTAACATTTCAAGATGATGAATGGCTCTATTGTCAGTTCCGACATTTACGTTGGTTCCGTCACAACCAACACATACAGCAGGCTGCCGAGTAAGTTTCTGTTCCACCAGAAATGTATAGATAATCTTGGAAATCTCTTTTCCATGGCCTGACTTGGGAGTCACATCAGTGAGATATTCCTTGCCGAGTTCCACCATGATGATATAATGATCTTCCACCACTATCTTTGGACTCCATTTTTTGGTCTTCTCATTTTTTGTCATTACGCGAGTGGAGGTCTTCTTACCATCAAAATACAGTGATGTGATATTTTCCAAGTCTGCTAACTCATTTTCTTGCCTCTGCATTCGGTATTTGTGTCTGGCATTCTGTGGCCCAGTCACTTGAATTTGGTCGTATTTGGTAATAAGGGGCGGTAGCAATGGCAGCTCTAGCATAATCACTGATCAAGTATCGGTCACATGTGGCTGCCAGTGTGGGAGTCTTGTTCTGTTTGCTGTGAGCTGCTGGCAGTCAGACCACTCAAGACATAGTATCTGTATCGACAGAAAGGCTATCTCTGGTATCCTTTGAATTATCGTCAGAATCAGAAACTTCTCCAGCTGCCGATTCACTCTGTCTTTCCTCCAGGTGCTTCCTGGCTCTGGCTGCATCCTGCTCCTCTTTTACCGTCACTATATTCCACACCTTCGTTACTGTCATGTCAACACAGCCAATTTTCATCTTCATATCGCCTCTGGTCAAGGAGGAACTGTACCTCACGTTTACGAACTTTCACAGTCCAGGTGGTATCCGTCACACACCTTTATTTTGCAATCTACATCTTGACAGGAGGCAGCAGGACAGAAACAACTATATATATTAAGCAACTCGTTCATTACTTCCTGAAATGTAGCTTTTTTGGAGACATTTTTGTTAATATTAAGTTCTATTCCTCCACTGTATAATTTTCTCAATCTTTCCTCAATAGTTTTCCGGCTGAGAAAAGGAATAATCTTTTTGTCTCCAATCAATTTCTCCCATAGTTCAGAACAATCCAAAACTGCTATCCTGATCATCACTGAAACATCAGTAAACTTTCCATCATCACATATCGTCAGCAGTTCCTTAACATATCGCCTTTGGACGGAAGTTTGTTCACTGGAAGAACACTGGCAAGACCAAACAATGATGTTCTGTGGGTTTCCTCGTTGACATTGTAGCATCTCTGTAGTAAAGTATATAAGTAATCAGAGTATCTGAAGAGAGAGAAAGTTAGTTAATGTTTATAAATACTGCAGAGTACATAGATACAGTACATAAAACACTGCGCTGCGCTGCTCAGTAATACAGACATATTCCAAAATTACAATCACAGATCATGTAGGCTAAACCTCAACCAATCAACTTCATATTTGGCACTGAATCTAAGATGTATATAAGGAACAATGCCTGAATAGTGCAGCTTTGACCAACATTTCAGTGCTCCCTACAGTCCCTCCTGATGGGAGGAAGTGACTCTGGTGACAGTCCCCACTGGAGGGACGTGGTGACTCTGGTGACAGTCCCCACTGGCGGGACGTGGTGACTCTGGTGACAGTCCCCACTGGTGGGAGGTGGTTACTCTGGTGACAGTCCCCACTGGTGTCGGGTGGTGACTCTGGTGACAGTCCCCAATATTGGGAGGTGGTGGCAGTTTTGAAAGTCCCTACTGACTGGAGGTGGTGACTGTTGAGAGTCCCTACTAGTATCAGGTGGTGACTCCGATGACAGTCCTCAATGATTGGAGGTGGTGACTGGCGAGAGTCCCTACTGGTGGTAGGTAGTGACTCTCGTGACAATCACCACTGAAGCCAGGTGATGAATCTGGTGACACTTCCTACT
>NC_069444.1:33215523-33225523 GCF_026875155.1 Cherax quadricarinatus
TATCCACGAGACAGTTAAGGTAGACACATGATGGTGGTATCCACGAGACAGTTAAGGTAGACACATGATGGTGGTATCCACGAGACAGTTAAGGTAGACACATGATGGTGGTATCCACGAGACAGTTAAGGTAGACACAGGATGGTGATAACCACGAGACATTAAGGTAACACATGATGGGGTGTTCAAGAGACAGTTTAAGGTAGACACATGAATGGTGGTATCCACGAACAGTTAAGGTAGGACACACTATGGTGGTAACCCCGAGACAGTTACGTAGACACATGATGGTCGTTATCCACGCAGACCGTTATGTTAGACACAGATGGTGGTAACCACGAGACAATTTAAGGTAGACACATGATGGGTGGTATCCACGAGACAGTTAAGGTAGACACATGATGTGGTATCACACAGACAGTTAAGGTAGTACACAATGAGGGTCGTATCCGGGTGCGATACAAATAGGAGTAGACCATGATGATGATATGCCACGAGACAGTTATGAGAACACAAGATGGAGGTATACACATACATTAAGGTAGACACATGATGGTGGTAAAAACGATACAGCTAAGGTATACACATGATGGAGATATCCACTATACAGTTAAGGTAGACCACATGAGTGCTAGATATCCACGAGACAGTATTATGGTAGAAACAGGAGGTGGTAACCACGAGACAATTAAGGTAACACATGAATGTGGTAACCACGATACAGTTAAGGTAGACACATGATGGTGTATCCACATACAGATAAGGTAACGCATTGATGGTCGTATCCACGATACAATTAAGGTAGACACATATGGTGATATCCACGAGACAGTTAAGGTAGACACATTGAGGGTGGGTTCATGAGACTGATAAGGTAGACACATGAATGGTCGTATCCACGATACAATTAAGGTAGACACATGATGGTGATATCCACGAGACAGTTAAGGTAGACACATGATGGTGGTATCCACGAGACAGTTAAGGTAGACACATGGATGGGTCGTATCACGAAGACAAATAAGTAGACACATGATGGTGAAATCCAAGAGACAGTTAAGGTAACACATGATGGTGGTGTTCATGAAGACATTAAGGTAGAAACATATGGTGGGTATCCAGCGATACAGTTAAGGTAGACACATGATGGTGGATCCACGAGACAGTTAAGGTAGACACAGGATGGTGGTATCCACGAGACAGTAAAGGTAGATACAGGATGGTGGTATCCACGAGACAGTTAAGGTAGACACATGATGGAGGTAATCCACTAGACGTTAAGGTAAGACACATGATGCAGTATCCCCGAGATCAGTATAAGTAACACATGAAGGTCCGTATCCACGAGTCAGTTAAGTAGACACAGATGGTGGTATCCACGAGACAATTAAGGTAAGCACATGATGGTTGGTATCCACGAGACAGTTAAGGTAGACACATGATGGTGGTATCCACGAGAGAGTTAAGGTAGACAAATGATGGTGGTATCCACGAGACAGTTAAGTTAGACACATGATGGTGGTATCCACGAGACAATTAAGGAAACACATATGAGGGGTTACCCACGAGACAGTTAAGGTAGACACATGATGGTGGTATCCACGAGACAGTTAAGGTAGACACAGGATGGTGGTATCCACGATACAATTAAGGTAGACACATGATGGTGGTATCCACGAGACAGTTAAGGTAGACACATGATGGTGGTATCCACGATACAATTAAGGTAGACACATGATGGTGGTATCCACGAGACATTAAGGGTATCACATGATTGAGGTATCCACGAGACATTAAGGTAGACACAAGATGGCTGTAACACGGAGACAATTATGGTAGACACATGATGGTCTATCCACGAGGCAGTTAAGGACGAAACAGGATGGTGGGTATCCACGAGACAATTAAGGTAGACCACATGATGGTGGTAATCCACGAGACAGTTTAAGGTAGACACATTATGGTGGAATCCACGTATGACAGTTTTAAGGTAGACACATGATGGTGGAATCCACGAGACAGTTAAGTAAGAACAGCATGATGGTGGTGATCCATGAAGACAGTTAGAGTAGACACATGATGGAGGTATCCACCGAGACAGTTAAGTAGACACATGATGTGGTATCCACGAGACAGTTAAGGAAGACACAGTATGGAGGGAATCACGATACCAGTAAAGGTATATACAGGATGTTGGTAAACCACGAGACGTTAATGTAACACATGATGGAGGTTATCCCACGACAGTTAAGGTAGACACATGATGGCAGTTATCCACGGACAGTTAAGGTAGACGACATGATGGTCGTAATCCACGAGTCAGTTAAGGAATGAAACCAGGATGGGAGGTATCCACAGTCATTAAGTAGACACAAGATGGTGTGGTATCCACGAGACAGTTAAGTGTAGACACATGATGGTGTTTATCCACGAGAGAGTATAATGTAAGACAAATGATGGGGTATCCACGAGACAGTTAATGTTAAGGACACATGATGGTGGTAGCCACGAGACAATTAAGGTAGACACATGATGGTGGTACCCACGAGACAGTAAGGTGTAGACATGCATGATGGGGTATCCACTGAGACAGATTAAGGTAGACCACAGATTGGTGGTATCCACGATACAATTAAGGAAGACACATGATGGTGGGTATCCACGAGAACAGTTAAGGGTAGACACATGGATGGTGTACCACGAATACAATTAATTAAGACACATGATGGTGAAATCCACGCGACAGTTTAAGGTAGACACATGATGGTGGAATCCACGAGACAGTTAAGGAAGACACATGATTGAGGTATCCACGAAGACAGTTCTTTATACACCTTATAGCGGTTATCCACGAGACAATTAAGGAAACACATGATGGTCGTATCACGAGCAGTTAAGGAAGAAACAGTATGGTGGGGATCCACGAGAACAATTAAGGTAGACACATGATGTTGGTATACCACGAACAGTTAAGGTAGACACATGATGGTGGTATCCACGAGACAGTTAAGGTAGACACATGATGGTGGTATCCACGAGACAGTTAAGGTAGACACATGATGGTGGTATCCACGAGACAGTTAAGGTAGACACATGAAATGGTCAATCCCTCGAGACAGTTTAGAGGTTAGACACATGATGGTGGTATCCACGAGACAATAAGGTAGGCCATGAGGGTGGGTACCCACGAGACAGTTTTTAAGGTAGACACATGGATTGGTGGTTTCCACGAGACAGTTAAAGTAGACACATGATGGTGTATCCACGATACAGTTAAGGTAGACACATGATGGTGGTATCCACGAGACAGTTAAGGTAGACACATGATGGTCGTATCCACGATACAGTTAAGGTAGAACAGGATATTGGTAGTCCAACGAGACAATTAAGGTAGACACATGATGGTGGTATCCACGAGACAGTTAAGGTAGACACATGATGGTGGTATCCACGAGACAGTTAAGGTAGACACATGAGGCGTGTATCCACGATACAATTAAGGTAGACACATGATGGTCCCGTATCCACGAGGCAGTTAAGGTAGAAAAAGATGGTGTATCCACGAACAATTAGGTAGAACACATGATGGTTGGTATCCACGAGACATTAAGGTAGACACATGATGAGGTATCACGAGAGAGGTTAAGGTAGACATATATGGTGGTATCCACGAGACAGTTAAGTTAACACATGATGGGTGGTGTATCCCGAGACGAGTTAAGGGTAGACCACATGATGGCGGTATCCCACGAGACAAATAAGGTATACACATGATGGTCGTATCCACGAGGCAGTTAAGGTAGAAACAGGATGGTGATATCCACGAGACAGTTAAGGTAGACACATGATGGTGGGTATCCACGAGAACAGTTAAGGTAGACACATGATGAGGATCCACGGACCAGTTAAGGAAGACACATGATGGCGGTATCACACGAGACAATTAAGGTAGACACATTATGGTCGTATCCACGAGGCTGTTAAGGTCGAACCAGGATGTGTACCAGCGAGACCAATTAAGGTAAGACACATGATGGTGGTAATCCACGACAACAGTTAAGGTAGACACATGATGGTGGTATCCACGAGACAGTTAAGGTAGACACATGATGGTGGTATCCACGAGACAGTTAAGGTAGACACATGATGGTGGTGTTCATGAGACAGTTAAGGTAGACACATGATGGTGGTACCACGAGACATTTTAAGGTAGACACATGATGTTGGTATGCCACATGACAGTTAAGGTAGACACAGGAAGGTGGTATCCACAGACAGTAAAGGTAGATACAGGATGGTGGTATCCACGAGACAGTTAAGGTAGACACATGATGGAGGTATCCACGAGACAGTTAAGGTAGACACATGATGGCAGTATCCACGAGACAGTTAAGGTAGACACATGATGGTCGTATCCACGAGTCAGTTAAGGTAGAAACAGGATGGTGGTATCCACGAGACAATTAAGGTAGACACATGATGGTGGTATCCACGAGACAGTTAAGGTAGACACATGATGGTGGTATCCACGAGAGAGTTAAGGTAGACAAATGATGGTGGTATCCACGAGACAGTTAAGTTAGACACATGATGGGGGTGCCACGAGACAATTAAGGTGACACATGAAGGTGGACCCACGATGACAGTTAAGGTAGGACATAGCATGATGGTTGGTATCCACGAGACAGTTAAGGTAGACACAGGATGGTGGTATCCACGATACAATTAAGGTAGACACATGATGGTGGTATCCACGAGACAGTTAAGGTAGACACAGGATGGTGGTATCCACGATACAATTAAGGTAGACACATGATGGTGAATATCCCGAGACATTTAAATGTAGACACATGATTGTGGTATCCTCGCACAGTTAAGGTAGACACATGATGGAGGTATCCACGAGACAGTTAAGGTAGACACATGATGGCGGTATCCACGAGAACAATTAAGTTAGACACATGATGGTCGTACCAGCGAGGGCAGTTAAGGGTAAGAAACAGGAAATGGTGGTATCCACGATACAATAAGGTAGACACATGAAGGTTGGTTCCACGATACAGTTAAGGTAGACACATGATGGTGTATCCACAGACAGTTAAGGTAGACACATGATGGTGGTATCCACGAGACAGTTAAGGTAGACACATGATGGTGGTATCCACGAGACAGTTAAGGTAGACACATGATGGTCGTAACCACTAAACAGTTTAATGTAGACACATTATTGTTGTATCCTCTAGACAATTAAGGGTAGAACACAGATGGTTGGTACCCACGAGACAGTTTAAGGTAGACATCATGATGGTGGTATCCACGAGACAGTTAAGGTAGACACATGATGGAGGTAACCACGATACAGATAAGGTATACACATGATGGCGGTATCCACGAGACAATTAAGGTAGACACATGATGGTCGTATCCACGAGGCAGTTAAGGTAGAAACAGGATGGTGGTATCCACGAGACAATTAAGGTAGACACATGATGGTGTATCTGCACGAAACAGTTAAGTAACACATGATGTGTGGTATCCACGATGACAGTTAAGGTAACACATGATGTGGTATCCACGAGACAGTTAAGGTAGACACATGATGGTGGTGTTCATGAGACAGTTAAGGTAGACACATGATGGTGGTATCCACGAGACAGTTAAGGTAGACACATGATGGTGGTATCCACGAGACAGTTAAGGTAGACACATGATGGTGGTATCCACGAGACAGTAAAGGTAGATACAGGATGGTGGTATCCACGAGACAGTTAAGGTAGACACATGATGGAGGTATCCACGAGACAGTTAAGGTAGACACATGATGGCAGTATCCACGAGACAGTTAAGGTATACCACATGATTGGTCGTATACCACGAGACATTTAAGGTAGAACAGGAAGGTTGGTATCCACGATACCATTAAGGTAGACACCATGATGGTGGTATCCAGCGATACAGTTTAATGTAGACACTAGATGTGTATCCACGAGAGATAAGGTAGACACATGATGGTGGTATCCACGAGACCATAAATTAAGACACATGATTGGTGGTATCCACGATGACAAATAATTGTAGAACACAAGATGGTGGTACCCACGAGACAGTTAAGGTAGACACATGATGGTGGTATCCACGAGACAGTTAAGGTAGACACAGGATGGTGGTATCCACGATACAATTAAGGTAGACACATGATGGTGGTATCCACGAGACAGTTAAGGTAGACACTATGATGTGTGGGTACCAGCATACAATAAAGGTAACACATGATGGAGATATCCACGAGACAGTTAAGGTAGACACATGATGGTGGTATCCACAGACAGTTAAGGAAGTACACATGATGGAGTATTCCACATACAGTTAATGTAACCACATGATGGCGGTAAGATCCACGAGACAATTAAGGAAGACAACATGATTGTCGTAACACGAGGCAGTTAAGGTAGAAACAGGATGGTGGTATCCACGAGACAATTAAGGTAGACACATGATGGTGGTATCCACGAGACAGTTAAGGTAGACACATGATGGTGGTATCCACGAGACAGTTAAGGTAGACACATGATGGTGGTATCCACGAGACAGTTAAGGTAGACACATGATGGTGGTATCCACGAGACAGTTTAAGGTAACACATGATGGTCGTATCCACGAGACAGTTAAGGTAGACACATGATGGTGGTATCCACGAGACAATTAAGGTAGACACATGATGGTGGTACCCACGAGACAGTTAAGGTAGACACATGATGGAGGTATCCACGAGACAGTTAAGGTAGACACATGATGGTGGTATCCACGAGACAGTTAAGGTAGACACATGATGGTGGTATCCACGAGACATTAAGTAACACATGATGGTCCGTATCCACGAGACAGATAGGTAGAAACAGGATAGTGGTATCGCACGAGAACGCATTAAGGTTGACAAATGAATGACGTGGTAATCCCACCGAGACAGTTAAGGTAGACACATGATGGTGGTATCACGAGACGTTAAGGTAGACCATGACGGAGGTATCCACGAGACAATTAATGTAGACACATGATGGTGGTACCCACGAGAGAGTTAAGGTAGACACATGATGGTGGTATCCACGAGACAGTTAAGGTAGACACAGATTTTGGTGGTGAGGGGGGTGGATTTTAAATTCCCCCCCCCCAACGAGACGTTAAGGTATACACAGGATGGTGGTATGACCACGAGAGAGTAAGGTAACACAATAGGTGGTATCCACGAGACCAGTTAAGGTAGACACATGATGGAGGTATCCACGAGATAATTAAGGTAGACACATAATGGTGGTATCCACGAGACAGTTAAGGTAGACACATGATGGTTGATTCCACGAGACAGTTATGGTAGACACAGGATGGTGGTACTACGAGACAATTAAGGTAGACACATGATGGTGGTATCCACGACACAGTTAAGGTAGACACATGATGGTGGATTCCACGAGACAGTTATGGTAGAAACAGGATGGTGGTATCCATGAGACAATTAAGGTAGACACATGATGGTGGTATCCACGAGACAGTTAAGGTAGACACATGATGGTGGTATCCACAAGAAAGTTAAGGTAGACACATGGTTGTGGAATCCACGAGACAGTTAAGGTAGACACATGATGGTGATATCCACGAGACAGTTAAGGTAGACACATGATGATGATATCCACGAGACAGTTATGGTAGACACAGGATTGTGGTATCCACGAGACAAATTAAGGTAGCACATGATGGTGGTATCGCACAGACAGTTAAGGTAGACACATGAATGGTGATATCCACGAGACAGTTAAGGTAGACACAATGAAGGTGGTATCCACCGAGACAATTAAGGTATACACAAATGGTGATATCCACGAGACAGATAAGGTAGACACAGGGATGGTGGATATCCACGAGACAGTTAAGGTAGACACAGGATGGAGGTATCCACGAAGACAATTAAGGTAGACACTGAATGGTGGTATCCACGTACAGTTAAGGTAGTCACATGTATGGTTGGTATGCCACGAGACAGTTAAGGTAGAACACATGATTTGTTCGAATCCACGATACAATTAAAGGTAGACACATGATGATGATATCCACCAGCCAGTTTTTTATGGTAGGACACATGATGGTGGTATACACGATACAATTTAAGGTAGAACACATGATGATGCTATCCACGATACAGTTATGTAGACACAGATGGTGGTATCCACGAGACAGTTTAAAGTATACACATGATGGTGGTATCCGACGAGACAGTTAAGGTAGACACATGATGGTCCGTATCCACGCTACAATTAAGAAGACACATGAAGGTTATATCCACGAGACAGTTAAGGAGTAGACACATGATGGTGGTGATTCATGAGACTGTTAAGTAGACACATGATGGGGTATCCACGAGCAGTTAAGGTAGACACATGATTGGTGGTATCCACGAGACAGTTAAGTAGAGCACAGTGGATGGGTGGTATCCAAGAGACATGTAAAGTAGAATACAGGATGGAGGTAAACACGAGACAGTTAAGGTAGACCATGATGGTGTGTATCCTCGAGACAGTTTACGGTAGACACAGGATGGTGTTATCCACGAGACAGTTAAGGTAGACACATGATATGTTGGTATCACGAGACAGTTAAGGTAGTACACTGATTGTGGTACCACGAGACAGTTACGTTTAGACACAGGATGGTGGTATCTCTCGAGAACTTAAGGTAGACACAGGGACGGTGGAATCCCGTAGACAGTTAATGTAACACAGGATGGTGGTATCCACAGACAGTTAGAAGTAGACACAGATGTGTGGTATCCCACGAGACAGTTAAGGTATACCCATGATGGGGTATCCACGAGACAGTTAAGGTATACAACATGATGGTGGTTCCACGAGACAGTTTAAGGTAGACCCAGTGATGTGGTATCCACGAGGACAGCTAAGGCAGACACATGATTGGTGGTATCCACGAGACAGTTAATGAAGACACATGCTTGTGGGTATCCACGAGATAGTTAAGGTAGTAACACAGGATGGGGTGTCCACGAGACAGTTAAGGTAGACACATATGGTTTAAAGCTCGAGACAAAGTAGTGTACGAATGGGTATAAAATACCGACAAGATGAGAGTATGACAACATGTGGCAACATCTGGTAATCTTATAGTTGACGTTTAAAGCCACTGGATGGCGATACATCTACAATAAAGCCCCATTGTTTGCACATGTGTCTTACTCTCAATCGTGGGCTCGAGACAGTTAAGGTAGACGACATGATGGGGTATCACCACGAGACATTAAGATAGACACATGAAGGTGGTATCCACGAGACATAAGGAGGAACACATGCATGGTTGGTATCCACGTAGACATTATAATGTAGGCACATGATTGTAGTATCCTCGAGACAGTTATGGTAACACTGGAATGGTGGTATCCACAATAGTAACGTATACATAGAAATGGTATAATATATATATATATATATATATATATATATATAAAGAGAGGAGAGAGAGAGAGAGAGAGAGAGAGATAGAGAGAGAGAGAGAGAGAGAGAGAGAGAGAGAGAGAGAGAGAGAGAGAGAGATGAGAGAGAGAGATAGAGAGAGAGAGAGAGAGAGAGAGAGAAGAGAAGAGAGAGAGAGAGAGAAGAGAGGTGAAAGGTTTATAAACTACAAGAGGAGGCAGTTAGGGTAAGATATAAACAGCTATTTGAGGTAGATGGGCTAGTGAGACATAGGCAATGGGTCGAATAGTATGGGGTAGGTTTTAAAAATGTAGTATTAGAGTGTCACAGAAGTTTGTGGTTACAGGAAAGTGGGTGCGGGAGGTGAAGAGGAGCGATTGGTTGGAATGATGAAAAGGAGAGTAGTAAGGTGTGGAAGAAAAAGTTAGTATATTAGAATTTTTACAAAGGGAGAAGTGATGCAAGGGAGGGAAGAGTATATGGAGAGGAGGAGAAGAGTTTAAAGAGTAGTGAATCAATGAAAAAAA
>NC_069444.1:33230523-33243023 GCF_026875155.1 Cherax quadricarinatus
TAAGGTATACACATTATGGTGGTTCCACGAGAACAGTTTAAGGTAGACACATGATGGTGTTATCCACGTAACCAGTAAAGGTAGACACATATGGTGGATCCACGAGACAGTTAAGGTAGACACATGGAAGTGGTATCCACGAGACAGTTAAGGTAAGACACATGATGGTGGTATCCACGAGACAGTTAAGGTAGACACATGATGGTGGTATCCACGAGACAATTAAGGTAGACACATGATGGTGGTATCCACGAGACAGTTAAGGTAGACACATGATGGTGGGTAACCACGAGACAGTTAAGGTAACACATGACGGTGGTATCCACGCATACAGTAAGGTAGACACATGCATGTGGTTATCCACGAGACAGTTAAGGTAGACACCTGAGGAGGTATCCACGAGACTGTATAAGGTAGACACATGAGTTGGGGAGTTGATCCACGAGACAATTAAGGTACTGACACATGATGGTGGTATCCACGAGACAGTTAAGGTAGACACATGATGGAGGTATCCACGAGACAATTAAGGTAGACACATGATGGTGGTATCCACGAGAGAGTTAAGGTAGACACATGATGATGGTATCCACGAGACAATTAAGGTAGACACATCATGGTGGATATCAACGAGACAGTTAAGGTAGACACAGAATGAGGTATCCACGAGACATTTAAGTTAGACACATGATGGGGTATCCGACGAGACAGTTAAGGTAGACACATGATGGTGGTATCCACGAGACAGTTAAGGTAGACACATGATGGAGGTATCCACGAGACAGTTAAGGTAGACACATGATGGTGGTATCCACGAGACAGTTAAGGTAGACACATGATGGTGGTATCCACGAGACAGTTAAGGTAGACACATTATGGTGGGAACCCACGAGACAGTTAAGTAAGAACAATGATGTGGATATCCACGAGACAAGTTAAGGTAGAAACATGGAAATGGTGGTATCCACGAGACATGTTAAGGGTAGAACACATGATGGTGGTATCCACGAGACATTTAAGTAACACATTATGGTGAATCCACGAGACAGTTAAGGTAGACACATGATGGTGGTATCCACGAGACAGTTAAGGTAGACACATGATGGAGGTACCCACGAGACAGTTAAGGTAGACACATGATGGAGGTATCCACGAGACAGTTAAGGTAGACACATGATGGTGGTATCCACGAGACAGTTAAGGTAGACACATGATGGAGGTATCCACGAGACAGTTAAGGTAGACACATGATGGAGGTATCCACGAGACAATTAAGGTAGACACATGATGGTGGTATCCACGAGACAGTTAAGGTAGACACATGCGGAGGTGAACCCACTAGACAGTTAAGGTAGACACATGATGGAGGTACCACGAGACAATTAAGTAGACACATGGTGGAACACACTAACAGTTAAGGTAGACACATGATGGAGGTATCCACGAGACAATTAAGGTAGACACATGATGGTGGTATCCACGAGACAGTTAAGGTAGACACATGATGGTGGTATCCACGAGATAGTTAAGGTAGACACATGATGGTGGTATCCTCGAGACAGTTAAGGTAGACACATGATGAGGTACCACGAACAGTTGAGGTAGACACATGATGGTGGTAACCACGAGACAGTTAGGTAACACATGATTGGGGTATCCACGAGACAGTTGAGGTATTACCACCCCATGAAGGTCGTATCCACGAGACAGTTAAGGTAACACATGATCGTGGATATCCACGAGACAGTTAAGGTAGACACATGAAGGTGGTCCACGAGATAGTTAAGGTATAACCACATGATGGTGGTATCCACGAGACAGTTAAGGTAGACACATATCGTGAAATCCACGATACAGTTAAGGTAGACACATGAAGGTGGTAATCCCACGAGACAGTATAAGTAGACACATGATGGAGTGTATCCACGAGACATTTGGAGGTAGACACATGATGTGGTATCCATGAGACCATAAAGGTAGACACTATTGTGGTATCCACGGACAGATGAGGTAGACACATGAAGGTGGTAATCCACGAGACAGTTAAGGTAGACACATATGGTGGATCCTCGAGACAGTTTATGGTATACACATGATTGTGTGTATCCACGAGACAATTAAGGTAGACACAAGATGGAGGTAATTAACGAGACAGTTAAGGAGACACATGATGGGCAGTATCCACGAGACAGATAAGGTAGACACATGAGGGTCGTATCCACGAGGCAGTTAAGGTAGGAAAACAGGCTTGTGTATCCAAGAGACAATTAAGTAGACACATGATGGTTGTAATCCACGGACAGTTAAGTTAAACACATGATGGTGGTATCCACGAGAGAGTTAAGGTAACAAATGAAGGAGGTTATCCACGAAACAGTTAAGTTAGACACATGATGGTGTATCCACGAGGACAATTAAGGAAACACATGATGGTGGTACCTCACATACAGTAAGGTAGACACATATGGTGGTATACCACAGACAGTTAAGGTAGACACAGGATTGTGGTAATCTACACGATACAATTAAGGTAGACACATGATGGTGGTAATCCACGAGACAGTTAAGGTAGACGCAACAGGATGGTGGTATCCACGAATTACAAATTAAGGTAGACACATGATGGTGATATCACAGACATTTAATGAGACACATGATGGTGGTATCCACGAGACAGTTAAGGTAGACACATGATGGAGGTATCCACGAGACAGTTAAGGTAGACACATGATGGCGGTATCCACGAGACAATTAAGGTAGACACATGATGGTCGTATCCACGAGGCAGTTAAGGTAGAAACAGGATGGTGGTATCCACGAGACAATTAAGGTAGACACATGATGGTGGTATCCACGAGACAGTTAAGGTAGACACATGATGGTGGTATCCACGAGACAGTTAAGGTAGACACATGATGGTGGTATCCACGAGACAGTTAAGGTAGACACATGATGGTGGTATCCACGAGACAGTTAAGTTATACACACATGATGGTGGTATCCACGAGACAGTTAAGGTAGACACATGATGGTGGTATCCACGAGACAATTAAGGTAGACACATGATGGTGGTACCCACGAGACAGTTAAGGTAGACACATGATGGTGGTATCCACGAGACAGTTAAGGTAGACACATGATGGTGGTATCCACGAGACAGTTAAGGTAGACACATGATGGTGGTATCCACGAGACAGTTAAGGTAGACACATGATGGTCGTATCCACGAGACAGTTAAGGTAGAAACAGGATAGTGGTATCCACGAGACAATTAAGGTAGACAAATGATGGTGGTATCCACGAGACAGTTAAGGTAGACACATGATGGTGGTATCCACGAGACAGTTAAGGTAGAAATGATCGGTGGTATCCACAGACAATTAATGTAGACACAAGATGTGTACCCCACGAGAGAGTTAAGGGTAGGACACATGATGGTGGTATCCACGAGACAGTTAAGGTAGACACAGGATGGTGGTATCCACGAGACAGTTAAGGTAGACACAGGATGGTGGTATCCACGAGAGAGTTAAGGTAGACACAGGATGGTGGTATCCACGAGACAGTAAGGTAACACATGATGGAGGTATCCAACGATATAAGTAAAGGTAGACACATAAGGGGTATCCACGAGACGTTAAGGTAACACATGATGGTTGATTCCACCAGACAAGTTATGTAGACACAGGTAGTGGGTATCTACGGAGACAATTTAAGGAAAGACACATGAATGGTGGTTATCCACGACAACAGTAAGGTAACACATGATGGTTGATTCCACAGACAGTATGGTAGAAACAGATGTGGGTTATCCTGAGACAATTAAGGTAAGAGCACGATGATGGTGGTAACCACGAGACAGTTTTTCAGGTAGACACATGATGGATGGTATCCAGAGACAGTAAGGAGTAGACACATGTGGAGGTAACCACGAGACAGTTTAAGTGTAGAACACATGATGTGATATCCACGAGACTGTTAAGGTAGACACATGATGATGATATCCACGAGACAGTTATGGTAGACACAGGATGGTGGTATCCACGAGACAATTAAGGTAGACACATGATGGTGGTATCCACGAGACAGTTAAGGTAGACACATGATGGTGGTATCCACGAGACAGTTAAGGTAGACACATGATGGTGGTATCCACGAGACAGTTAAGGTAGACACATGATGGTGGTATCCACGAGACAGTTAAGGTAGACACAGGATGGTGATAACCACGAGACATTAAGGTAACACATGATGGGGTGTTCAAGAGACAGTTTAAGGTAGACACATGAATGGTGGTATCCACGAACAGTTAAGGTAGGACACACTATGGTGGTAACCCCGAGACAGTTACGTAGACACATGATGGTCGTTATCCACGCAGACCGTTATGTTAGACACAGATGGTGGTAACCACGAGACAATTTAAGGTAGACACATGATGGGTGGTATCCACGAGACAGTTAAGGTAGACACATGATGTGGTATCACACAGACAGTTAAGGTAGTACACAATGAGGGTCGTATCCGGGTGCGATACAAATAGGAGTAGACCATGATGATGATATGCCACGAGACAGTTATGAGAACACAAGATGGAGGTATACACATACATTAAGGTAGACACATGATGGTGGTAAAAACGATACAGCTAAGGTATACACATGATGGAGATATCCACTATACAGTTAAGGTAGACCACATGAGTGCTAGATATCCACGAGACAGTATTATGGTAGAAACAGGAGGTGGTAACCACGAGACAATTAAGGTAACACATGAATGTGGTAACCACGATACAGTTAAGGTAGACACATGATGGTGTATCCACATACAGATAAGGTAACGCATTGATGGTCGTATCCACGATACAATTAAGGTAGACACATATGGTGATATCCACGAGACAGTTAAGGTAGACACATTGAGGGTGGGTTCATGAGACTGATAAGGTAGACACATGAATGGTCGTATCCCAACGATACGAATTAAGGTAGACACATGATGGAGATATCCACGAGACAGTTCAGGTAGACACAGTGATGGTGGTATCCACGAGACAGATAAGGTAGACACATGGATGGGTCGTATCACGAAGACAAATAAGTAGACACATGATGGTGAAATCCAAGAGACAGTTAAGGTAACACATGATGGTGGTGTTCATGAAGACATTAAGGTAGAAACATATGGTGGGTATCCAGCGATACAGTTAAGGTAGACACATGATGGTGGATCCACGAGACAGTTAAGGTAGACCACTGATGGTGGTATCCACGAGACAGTAAAGGTAGATACAGGATGGTGGTATCCACGAGACAGTTAAGGTAGACACATGATGGAGGTAATCCACTAGACGTTAAGGTAAGACACATGATGCAGTATCCCCGAGATCAGTATAAGTAACACATGAAGGTCCGTATCCACGAGTCAGTTAAGTAGACACAGATGGTGGTATCCACGAGACAATTAAGGTAGACACATGATGGTGGTATCCACGAGACAGTTAAGGTAGACACATGATGGTGGTATCCACGAGAGAGTTAAGGTAGACAAATGATGGTGGTATCCACGAGACAGTTAAGTTAGACACATGATGGTGGTATCCACGAGACAATTAAGGAAACACATATGAGGGGTTACCCACGAGACAGTTAAGGTAGACACATGATGGTGGTATCCACGAGACAGTTAAGGTAGACACAGGATGGTGGTATCCACGATACAATTAAGGTAGACACATGATGGTGGTATCCACGAGACAGTTAAGGTAGACACATGATGGTGGTATCCACGAGACAATTAAGGTAGACACATGATGGAGGTATCCACGAGACATTAAGGGTATCACATGATTGAGGTATCCACGAGACATTAAGGTAGACACAAGATGGCTGTAACACGGAGACAATTATGGTAGACACATGATGGTCTATCCACGAGGCAGTTAAGGACGAAACAGGATGGTGGGTATCCACGAGACAATTAAGGTAGACCACATGATGGTGGTAATCCACGAGACAGTTTAAGGTAGACACATTATGGTGGAATCCACGTATGACAGTTTTAAGGTAGACACATGATGGTGGAATCCACGAGACAGTTAAGTAAGAACAGCATGATGGTGGTGATCCATGAAGACAGTTAGAGTAGACACATGATGGAGGTATCCACCGAGACAGTTAAGTAGACACATGATGTGGTATCCACGAGACAGTTAAGGAAGACACAGTATGGAGGGAATCACGATACCAGTAAAGGTATATACAGGATGTTGGTAAACCACGAGACGTTAATGTAACACATGATGGAGGTTATCCCACGACAGTTAAGGTAGACACATGATGGCAGTTATCCACGGACAGTTAAGGTAGACGACATGATGGTCGTAATCCACGAGTCAGTTAAGGAATGAAACCAGGATGGGAGGTATCCACAGTCATTAAGTAGACACAAGATGGTGTGGTATCCACGAGACAGTTAAGTGTAGACACATGATGGTGTTTATCCACGAGAGAGTATAATGTAAGACAAATGATGGGGTATCCACGAGACAGTTAATGTTAAGGACACATGATGGTGGTAGCCACGAGACAATTAAGGTAGACACATGATGGTGGTACCCACGAGACAGTAAGGTGTAGACATGCATGATGGGGTATCCACTGAGACAGATTAAGGTAGACCACAGATTGGTGGTATCCACGATACAATTAAGGAAGACACATGATGGTGGGTATCCACGAGAACAGTTAAGGGTAGACACATGGATGGTGTACCACGAATACAATTAATTAAGACACATGATGGTGAAATCCACGCGACAGTTTAAGGTAGACACATGATGGTGGAATCCACGAGACAGTTAAGGAAGACACATGATTGAGGTATCCACGAAGACAGTTCTTTATACACCTTATAGCGGTTATCCACGAGACAATTAAGGAAACACATGATGGTCGTATCACGAGCAGTTAAGGAAGAAACAGTATGGTGGGGATCCACGAGAACAATTAAGGTAGACACATGATGTTGGTATACCACGAACAGTTAAGGTAGACACATGATGGTGGTATCCACGAGACAGTTAAGGTAGACACATGATGGTGGTATCCACGAGACAGTTAAGGTAGACACATGATGGTGGTATCCACGAGACAGTTAAGGTAGACACATGAAATGGTCAATCCCTCGAGACAGTTTAGAGGTTAGACACATGATGGTGGTATCCACGAGACAATAAGGTAGGCCATGAGGGTGGGTACCCACGAGACAGTTTTTAAGGTAGACACATGGATTGGTGGTTTCCACGAGACAGTTAAAGTAGACACATGATGGTGTATCCAGATACAGTTAAGGTAGACACATGATGGTGGTATCCACGAGACAGTTAAGGTAGACACATGATGGTCGTATCCACGAGACAGTTAAGGTAGAACAGGATATTGGTAGTCCACGAGACAATTAAGGTAGACACATGATGGTGGTATCCACGAGACAGTTAAGGTAGACACATGATGGTAGGTATCCACGAGACAGTTAAGGTAGACACATGAGGCGCGTATCCACGATACAATTAAGGTAGACACATGATGGTCGTATCCACGAGGCAGTTAAGGTAGAAAAAGATGGTGTATCCACGAACAATTAGGTAGAACACATGATGGTTGGTATCCACGAGACATTAAGGTAGACACATGATGAGGTATCACGAGAGAGGTTAAGGTAGACATATATGGTGGTATCCACGAGACAGTTAAGTTAACACATGATGGGTGGTGTATCCCGAGACGAGTTAAGGGTAGACCACATGATGGCGGTATCCCACGAGACAAATAAGGTATACACATGATGGTCGATCCACGAGCAGTTAAGGTAGAAACAGGATGGTGATTAACCACGAGACAGTTAAGGTAGACACATGATGGTGGGTATCCACGAGAACAGTTAAGGTAGACACATGATGAGGATCCACGGACCAGTTAAGGAAGACACATGATGGCGGTATCACACGAGACAATTAAGGTAGACACATTATGGTCGTATCCACGAGGCTGTTAAGGTCGAACCAGGATGTGTACCAGCGAGACCAATTAAGGTAAGACACATGATGGTGGTAATCCACGACAACAGTTAAGGTAGACACATTATGGTGGTATCCAAGAGACAGTTAAGGTAGACACATGATGGTGGTATCCACGAGACAGTTAAGGTAGACACATGATGGTGGTGTTCATGAGACAGTTAAGGTAGACACATGATGGTGGTACCACGAGACATTTTAAGGTAGACACATGATGTTGGTATGCCACATGACAGTTAAGGTAGACACAGGAAGGTGGTATCCACAGACAGTAAAGGTAGATACAGGATTGTGGTATCCCAACGAACAGTTTAAGGTAGACACATGATGGAGGTATCCACGAGACAGTTAAGGTAGACACATGATGGCAGTATCCACGAGACAGTTAAGGTAGACACATGATGGTCGTATCCACGAGGCAGTTAAGGTAGAAACAGGATGTGGTATCCACCGAGACAATTAAGGTAGACACATGATTTTATCCACGAGACAGTTAAGGTAGACACATGATGGTGGTATCCACGAGAGAGTTAAGGTAGACAAATGATGGTGGTATCCACGAGACAGTTAAGTTAGACACATGATGGTGGTATCCACGAGACAATTAAGGTAGACACATGAAGGTGGACCCACGATGACAGTTAAGGTAGGACATAGCATGATGGTTGGTATCCACGAGACAGTTAAGGTAGACACAGGATGGTGGTATCCACGATACAATTAAGGTAGACACATGATGGTGGTATCCACGAGACAGTTAAGGTAGACACAGGATGGTGGTATCCACGATACAATTAAGTTAGACACATGATGGTGAATATCCCGAGACATTTAAATGTAGACACATGATTGTGGTATCCTCGCACAGTTAAGGTAGACACATGATGGAGGTATCCACGAGACAGTTAAGGTAGACACATGATGGCGGGTATCCACGAGAACAATTAAGTTAGACACATGATGGTCGTACCAGCGAGGGCAGTTAAGGGTAAGAAACAGGAAATGGTGGTATCCACGATACAATAAGGTAGACACATGAAGGTTGGTTCCACGATACAGTTAAGGTAGACACATGATGGTGGTATCCACGAGACAGTTAAGGTAGACACATGATGGTGGTATCCACGAGACAGTTAAGGTAGACACATGATGGTGGTATCCACGAGACAGTTAAGGTAGACACATGAAGGTCGTAACCACTAAACAGTTTAATGTAGACACATTATTGTTGTATCCTCTAGACAATTAAGGGTAGAACACAGATGGTTGGTACCCACGAGACAGTTTAAGGTAGACATCATGATGGTGGTATCCACGAGACAGTTAAGGTAGACACATGATGGAGGTAACCACGATACAGATAAGGTATACACATTATGGCGGTATCCACGAGACAATTAAGGTAGACACATGATGGTCGTATCCACGAGGCAGTTAAGGTAGAAACAGGATGGTGGTATCCACGAGACAATTAAGGTAGACACATGATGGTGGTATCCACGAAACAGTTAAGTAACACATGATGTGTGGTATCCACGATGACAGTTAAGGTAACACATGATGTGGTATCCACGAGACAGTTTAAGGTAGACACATGATGGTGGTGGTTCATGCGACAGTTAAGGTAGACACATGATGGTGGTATCCACGAGACAGTTAAGGTAGACACATGATGGTGGTATCCACGAGACAGTTAAGGTAGACACATGATGGTGGTATCCACGAGACAGTAAAGGTAGATACAGGATGGTGGTATCCACGAGACCAGTAAGGTAGACACATGATGGAGGTATCCACGAGACAGTTAAGGTAGACACATGATGGCAGTATCCACGAGACAGTTAAGGTATACCACATGATTGGTCGTATACCACGAGACATTTAAGGTAGAACAGGAAGGTTGGTATCCACGATACCATTAAGGTAGACACCATGATGGTGGTATCCAGCGATACAGTTTAATGTAGACACTAGATGTGTATCCACGAGAGATAAGGTAGACACATGATGGTGGTATCCACGAGACCATAAATTAAGACACATGATTGGTGGTATCCACGATGACAAATAATTGTAGAACACAAGATGGTGGTACCCACGAGACAGTTAAGGTAGACACATGATGGTGGTATCCACGAGACAGTTAAGGTAGACACAGGATGGTGGTATCCACGATACAATTAAGGTAGACACATGATGGTGGGTATCCCCACGAGACATTAAGGTAGACACTATGATGTGTGGGTACCAGCATACAATAAAGGTAACACATGATGGAGATATCCACGAGACAGTTAAGGTAGACACATGATGGTGGTATCCACAGACAGTTAAGGAAGTACACATGATGGAGTATTCCACATACAGTTAATGTAACCACATGATGGCGGTAAGATCCACGAGACAATTAAGGAAGACAACATGATTGTCGTAACACGAGGCAGTGTAAGGTAGAAACAGGATGGAGGTATCCACGAGACAATTAAGGTAGACACATGATGGTGGTATCCACGAGACAGTTAAGGTAGACACATGATGGTGGTATCCACGAGACAGTTAAGGTAGACACATGATGGTGGTATCCACGAGACAGTTAAGGTAGACACATGATGGTGGTATCCACGAGACAGTTAAGGTAGACACATGATGGTCGTATCCACGAGACAGTTAAGGTAGACACATGATGGTGGTATCCACGAGACAATTAAGGTAGACACATGATGGTGGTATCCACGAGACAGTTAAGGTAGACACATGATGGAGGTATCCACGAGACAGTTAAGGTAGACACATGATGGTGGTATCCACGAGACAGTTAAGGTAGACACATGATGGTGGTATCCACGAGACATTAAGTAACACATGATGGTCCGTATCCACGAGACAGATAGGTAGAAACAGGATAGTGGTATCGCACGAGAACGCATTAAGGTTGACAAATGAATGACGTGGTAATCCCACCGAGACAGTTAAGGTAGACACATGATGGTGGTATCACGAGACGTTAAGGTAGACCATGACGGAGGTATCCACGAGACAATTAATGTAGACACATGGAGGTGGTACCCACGAGAAGAGATTAATGTAGACACATGATGGTGGTATCCACGAGACAGTTAAGGTAGACACAGATTTTGGTGGTGAGGGGGGTGGATTTTAAATTCCCCCCCCCCAACGAGACGTTAAGGTATACACAGGATGGTGGTATGACCACGAGAGAGTAAGGTAGACACAAGATGGTGGTATCCACGAGACAGTTAAGGTAGACACATGATGGAGGTATCCACGAGATAATTAAGGTAGACACATAATGGTGGTATCCACGAGACAGTTAAGGTAGACACATGATGGTTGATTCCACGAGACAGTTATGGTAGACACAGGATGGTGGTATCTACGAGACAATTAAGGTAGACACATGATGGTGGTATCCACGACACAGTTAAGGTAGACACATGATGGTGGATTCCACGAGACAGTTATGGTAGAAACAGGATGGTGGTATCCATGAGACAATTAAGGTAGACACATGATGGTGGTATCCACGAGACAGTTAAGTAGACAAATGAATGGTGGTATCCACAAGAAAGTTAAGGTAGACACATGGTTGTGGAATCCACGAGACAGTTAAGGTAGACACATGATGGTGATATCCACGAGACAGTTAAGGTAGACACATGATGATGATATCCACGAGACAGTTATGGTAGACACAGGATGGTGGTATCCACGAGACAATTAAGGTAGACACATGATGGTGGTATCGCACAGACAGTTAAGGTAGACACATGAATGGTGATATCCACGAGACAGTTAAGGTAGACACAATGAAGGTGGTATCCACCGAGACAATTAAGGTATACACAAATGGTGATATCCACGAGACAGATAAGGTAGACACAGGGATGGTGGATATCCACGAGACAGTTAAGGTAGACACAGGATGGAGGTATCCACGAAGACAATTAAGGTAGACACTGAATGGTGGTATCCACGTACAGTTAAGGTAGTCACATGTATGGTTGGTATGCCACGAGACAGTTAAGGTAGAACACATGATTTGTTCGAATCCACGATACAATTAAAGGTAGACACATGATGATGATATCCACCAGCCAGTTTTTTATGGTAGGACACATGATGGTGGTATACACGATACAATTTAAGGTAGAACACATGATGATGCTATCCACGATACAGTTATGTAGACACAGATGGTGGTATCCACGAGACAGTTTAAAGTATACACATGATGGTGGTATCCGACGAGACAGTTAAGGTAGACACATGATGGTCCGTATCCACGCTACAATTAAGAAGACACATGAAGGTTATATCCACGAGACAGTTAAGGAGTAGACACATGATGGTGGTGATTCATGAGACTGTTAAGTAGACACATGATGGGGTATCCACGAGC
>NC_069444.1:33250523-33253966 GCF_026875155.1 Cherax quadricarinatus
GCTGGGGGGGGGGAGGGGGAGGGCGTGTGTAGTAAATAGTGACCCTCTCATAACGCCTCACACCTGCGCGTCTCCCCCGCCTCACCCACCCAACTCCCAGCGCCACCCCATCAGTAGAGGGTACTTCTCCCCTAACCCACGATGTCAGCGATGGCACTGCAGGGAGTGCCGGGCTCACAGGAATTTTCCACTACAGGGACAGCATCGTGGAGTTCGACCGCGAGGCAGCTGTCAGGTGTGCCACAGGCAGTGTGTACTCAGTTCCTCAAGCTTCAACATCCGTGCACACGAGGGCCTGGGATCTTCAATCAACTTGGCGTCCACCAGGACGCTGACATGTCCCTAGGGGAGCTCTCCATCGGGCTGCTAACGGAGTCACTGGCTTCTTGGATCTCTTGGGGAGGGTCGATGGTGCTCGTGCAAGTAGCAGATCCCAGGGCAACTTGCTGCTGTTTGCAATGGCTGTCTGCCGAGGAGAGACAGGCACCTAGCAACATCTGTTGTTGGGGCAATGGATGAATTCCCTACTATGTTTGTTTACTGCTCATTACTCTGTAATTTGTCTATGATTGTAATCATGTGATAACGTGTTTATCATTCATTACCTTTGAAACTTGTCATGATTGTGACCAGCTCTACCTGGAGCTCATTACCTTTGTAAATTCTCATGATTAATGTGTTTATGATTCATTACCTTTGCAATTATTCATGAGTGTGACCAGCTCTACCTGGAGCTCATTACCTTTGTAACTTGGTCATGATTATGACCAGATCTAGTTCATTACCTTTGTAACTTGCTCAGCTATCAAAACTTTGGAGTCCAGTCCCTGGACCAATTATGTACCTCTGTAATCTTTTGACTACCGCCCACAGGATGGGTATGGGGTGCATAATAAACATATTAAACTAACTTCCAGATGTTCCATGTGTAGGTTCGCCAGGACGGCACTAAGTGGCGAACCCATGGGTACTCCAAAAGTCTGCTGAAAAAGGCGATTCTCGAAAGAGAAACACGTTAAGCCAACACATTGTTCAACAAAGTCGATGAAATCGCTGGCTGGAATAGGAAGATCAAGTGAATCGTCAATTTTCCTGCTCAAGAGATCGATGGCTTGTGTAGTAGGTACTTTGGTGAATAGGGAAGTTAATTCATGGCTGGAGAGTTTCTTGTTCCTGATGTTGATGTTGCGGATGCGACTGAGAAGATCACCCGAATGTTTGACTCGGGTGATCTTCTCCACCCCTGACTCCATCCAATAAATACTCACGTTCGTTTCACCCAGGTAAATTTGTTTGTGACTTGATAAACCCTACTGTGTGGGCGAAACGTTGTCAATAAAGGATCACATTATACTGCTTATGTATTTATTTTCTCATTGCTTGGGTATTTTATACCATTTATTTTGACCAACGTTTTCCTAACAGACATATACCAGAGATCTATTAGACGCCAGTGAAAAGTTTGTTTTGATCAATCAGATAGGAGATCGTACTTGACACGGAAATGTTCTAGCCTTGATTTTTTGAGCAATGAGGAACTGATCAGATATAACAATCCCGAATGCAGTTTACCCCGATCACTGCCTTACTGGAGTAGAGATAAGCTTAAACACATAAACAGACAACCTAAAAGATAAGGCGAAGCGATAAACCTTACCACGAGTGGGGATAGAACCCGCGATCTGGAGTTTTATGAATTTCCAAAGATAAAAGGCCTACAAACCATACCCCGGCCGGGATTGAACCCGCGGTCAGAGAGTCTCAAAACTCCAGCCCGTCGCGACGGGCTAGAGTTTTGAGACTCTCTGACCGCGGGTTCAATCCCGGCCGGGGTATGGTTTGTTTGCAATCGTGTCATTACGATTTCGTGAGTCATAAAAGGCCTACTAGCGAATATCAAAATGGAAAAAAATAATCTGATAAATTACCACTACAGAACATAACTTAAAATATTCATACCAGACTGAAGAATCACAAGAAATAAAAGAAAATGACTCTTGTGAAATAGCAAATAATCCTAACTATGTCTAATACATAAAATTCATAATTAAAATTACTTCTAGAAATGGTTCACTATTTACATGTGATAAGTAACGAAACCTTTCAACACTTAAAACTGTTTACAGTGATTTATTGAGTAGACTAGTTAGTGGTTTACTAAGTACCATCTTACTTCCTTCAAGCAGTCTTGATAATAGTTCAGCATTCCAAGATCCCGCAACACCTCTGTCACTTAATATAAATGGTCAATTATTTTATTTTATTCTGCCTTTATACTTCAAGTACATTGATCTCAGATTTATTAACTGCTGTTTTCTCTCATTTTTATGCTGTATATATATAATATATATTATATATATATATATATATATATATATATATATATATATATTATATATATATAATATATATATATATATATATATATATATATATATATATATACTCACTTGCCTGTCTAGGTATATACACTGCAGTTTTGTAAGGCCTCCTGCGAATGAAATGTAATCTAAATAAATATCAAAGTATTGCCACTGTGACTGTCACCCTAAATTGATTCGTACTCAGAGGTTATATTCTGCACAATAATGCTGAGATTATATTTGCAATTATCAGTTTACTGCCCAAACAGTTCTAGGAACATGATGTAGCTGTTTATAAATGATAGTCGTAATGAACGAATTTTATTGAAAAATCAGATATTTTCACTTTGAAGTGTGACCAAATAAACACATGGGAAGTAGCCGAATAGGTAAAACTGGTCAGTTGGCAAGAACTCATTTAAAATAAAATCCTCTCTAAAATTCTCTTATGTGGAGAAAATCCTCCAGTAAAAGGGGTATCTCTTAGTCCCCCACAGCCCTCTGAGGGACTTAGTCCTCCCGGAAGGGACTAGTGGTCTCTTCTTTCCTCGCAAACAGTTTCAATAAACCCACATGTTTATACCATAGCATCACGAGACACTTTTTCCTCTCCTTGCTAGAGTTCCTGATCAACTACACAACGAGGTGAAACAAGAGTAATTACTTTTTCTCCTTAGCAGGAAAATTAAGGGAAAATCTGCGCCACACGTTATCTACAAGTTGGGACTATTAGGAATTCTAGTCTATAGCTAGATAACATGAAACCAACCTTCTTTTATTGAATACTGTTACAATGTGTAGCAAAGAAGAGATATAAAGCTGAACTTAGCAGTTCTTTTGTGCGGAGGGTGGAGTGGTGGGTGCTTGGGCAGAAGAGAAGTTAGGTTGAACTCAGACATCAGAGCGTGAACACACGTCTCATATCTCCCTCAGAGAACAAAGAAAATACTGACTGTGTGGTAAACTCTGAAATACTGTCAATCTCCACTAGGAAAACTAGCGTTAAAAGGAAACACAAGTGTATCATCTGCGGTATAATCCTGATGAGTATAATGTTTTTGTCATGGTATGCATTCAGGT
>NC_069444.1:33254466-33271953 GCF_026875155.1 Cherax quadricarinatus
TTTTTGGAGTTAAGAGGTAAGGGGAAAAAAGAGGAAGGTGGCAACAAAAGTAGAGGGAGGTAAAATTTGTATAAACTAAGGGAGGAGGAAGTTCGGGCGAGATATAAGCGACTATTGGCAGAAAGGTGGGCTAGTGCAAAGATGAGTAGTGGGGGGGTTGATTGAAGAGGGTTGGAATAGTTTAAAAATGCAGTATTAGAATGTGGGGCAGAAGTTTGTGGTTATAGGAGGGTGGGGGCAGGAGGAAAGAGGAGTGATTGGTGGAATGATGAAGTAAAGGGTGTGATAAAAGAGAAAAAGGTAGCTTACGAGAGGTTTTTACAAAGCAGAAGTGTTATAAGAAGAGCAGAGTATATGGAGAGTAAAAGAAAGGTGAAGAGAGTGCAAAAGGAGAGCAGATGAAAGAGTGGCAGAGGCACTGTCAAGAAAGTTTAATGAAAATAAGAAAAAATTTTGGAGTGAGTTAAACAAGTAAGAAAGCCTAGGGAAATTATGGATTTGTCAGTTAAAAACAGAGTAGGGGAGTTAGTAGATGGGGAGAGGGAGGTATTAGGTAGATGGCGAGAATATTTTGAGGAACTTTTAAATGTTGAGAAGAAAGGGAGGCGGTAATTTCATGCACTGGCAAGGGAGGTATACCATCTTTTAGGAGTGAAGAAGAGCAGAATGTAAGTGTGGTGGAGGTAACGTGAGGCATTACGTAGAATGAAAGGGGGTAAAGCAGCTGGAATGATGGGATCATGACAGAAATGTTAAAAGCAGGGGGGGATATAGTGTTGGAGTGGTTGGTACTTTTGTTTAATAAATGTATGAAAGAGGGGAAGGTACCTAGGATTGGCGGAGAGCATGTATAGTCCCTTTATATAAAGGGAAGGGGACAAAAGAGATTGTAAAAATTATTAGAGGAATAAGTTTACTGAGTATACCAGGAAAAGTATATGGTAGAGTTTATAATTGAAAGAATTAGAGGTAAGACAGAATGTAGAATTGCGGATGAGCAAGGAGGCTTCAGAGTGGGTAGGTGGTGTGTAGTTCAAGTGTTTACATGAAGCATATATGTGAACAGTATTTAGATAAGGTAGGGAAGTTTTCATGCATTTATGGATTTAGAAAAGGCATATGATAGAGTGGATAGAGGAGCAATGTGGCAGATGTTGCAAGTATATGGAATAGGTGGTAAGTTACTAAATGCTGTAAAGAGCTTTTATGAGGTAGTGAGGCTCAGGTTAGGGTGTGTAGAAGAGAGGGAGGACTACTTCCCGGTTAAAAGTAGGTCTTAGACAGGGATGTGTAATGTCACCATGGTTGTTTAATATATTTATAGATGGGGTTGTAAAAAGAAGTAAAATGCTAGGGTGTTCGGGAGAGGGGTGGGATTAAATTATGGGGAATCAAATTCAAATGGGAATTGACACAGTTACTTTTTGCTGATGATACTGTGCTTATGGGAGATTCTAAAGAAAAATTGCAAAGGTTAGTGGATGAGTTTGAGAATGTGTGTAAAGGTAGAAAGTTGAAAGTGAACATAGAAAAGAGTAAGGTGATGAGGGTATCAAATGATTTAGATAAAGAAAAATTGGATATCAAATTGGGGAGGAGGAGTATGGAAGAATGAATGTTTTCAGATACTTGGGAGTTGACGTGTCGGCGGATGGATTCATGAAGGATGAGGTTAATCATAGAATTGATGAGGGAAAAAAAGGTGAGTGGTGCGTTGAGGTATATGTGGAGTCAAAAAACGTTATCTATGGAGGCAAAGAAGGGAATGTATGAAAGTATAGTAGTACCAACACTCTTATATGGTGTGTGAAGCTTGGGTGTAAATGCAGCAGCGAGGAGACGGTTGGAGGCAGTGGAGATGTCCTGTCTAAGGGCAATGTGTGGTGTAAATATTATGCAGAAAATTCGGAAGTGTGGAAATTAGGAGAAGGTGTGGAGTTAATAAAAGTATTAGTCAGAGGGCTGAAGAGGGGTTGTTGAGGTGGTTTGGTCATTTAGAGAGAATGGATCAAAGTAGAATGACATGGAAAGCATATAAATCTATAGGGGAATGAAAAAGGGGTAGGGGTCGTCCTCGAAAGGGTTGGAAAGAGGGGTGTAAAAGGAGGTTTTGTGGGCGAGGGGCTTGGACTTCCAGCAAGCGTGCATGAGCGTGTTAGATAGGAGTGAATGGAGACGAATGATACTTGGGACCTGACGATCTGTTGGAGTGTGAGCAGGGTAATATTTAGTGAAGGGATTCAGGGAAACCGGTTATTTCCTTATAGTCGGACTTGAGTCCTGGAAATGGGAAGTACAATGCCTGCACTTTAAAGGAGGGGGTTTGGGATACGGCATCGATTTGTAGGGAATAATGTATTTGTATCTGTTAAACGTATGTGCTTCAAGACTGTTGTAATCTGGAGCGACCTCTTGCAAAAGCAGTGATAATGTGTGAGTGTGGTGAAAGAGTTTGAAGGATGATGAAAGTATTTACTTGTTGGGGATTTTCTTATCTTTTTTGGGTGCACCCTCGCCTCGGTGGAGACGAACAAACTTGTTTGAAAAAAAAAAACAAAAAAAAAAAAAAACAAAAAAAAAAACAAATATAAAAATAATATATATATATATATATATATATAGATATATATATACTTTATATAAATATATATATATATATATATATATATATATTATAACAACATTTAATAAAGTGTGCTTGTTGCAAGATTAAATGTTGCAACACTAGTTTCACTAACAAGGTCAATAGTTTGAACTTGCAAAAAAGTTAACTTTGACGTTAATGAACTCAAGTAGATCACTACAGTAAGAAAGAATGTTTCTTTTACCGCCCACCACCCACCGCCCCGCCCCATCCAGTCTTCTGTGTGTCCGGTCCCGCCCACCCCCCCACCGCCCCGCCCCCATCCACTCTTCTGTGTGTCCGACCCCGCCCACCACACACGGCGCCATCGCCCCATCCAGACTTCTGTGTGGTCGTCCCCGCCCTACCACCTCACCGCCCCCGCCCCAACCAGTCTTCTGTGTGTCCGTAACGCCCACCACCCATCGCCCCGCCCCATCCAGCTTCTGGTGTCATCCCACCCACCCCCCACCGCCCACCACGCCCCCGCCCCATCCAGTCCTTCTTGTGTCCGGTCCCGCCCACCACCCCACCGCCCCGCCACATCCAGTCTTCTGTGGTCCGTGCCCGCCGCCCACCCCCGGGCACTCGGGTGGTGCGCCCCGCCCCAGGGTCCAGTGCTGTCTGTGGGTGTGCCGTGGCCTCGGGGCGGGGTCGGGTCCGCGGCCACGCGAGCGCTTGGTGGTTTTCTGCACATACAGACTCGGCGCGCCGTCTGCTCTGTGTACTGCTATCCCAGGGCGAATCACGATCGGTTTTGGGAGCTTGGAGCAAAGTCATGACATCTCGACTCTATTATTAAACTCCCTGAAGTAACGTTTTTATGATGGAATTTCCCTGTTTAACTTTCCCTGGAGACGAATGTCATGCATGACAACACTTTCCTGAGACGAGTCATGCCATGAAAACTTCCTGAGACGTATGTCATGCATGACAACCTTTCCTGATACAGGTCATGCATAACCAACTTTCCTGGAGACGAGTCATGCATGCAACTTTCCTGGAGACGAGGTCATGCATGACAACTTTCGCTGGAGACGAGGTCATGCATGACAACTTTCCTGGAGACAGGTCCATGCATGACAACTTCCTGTAGACGATGTCATGCCATGACAACTTTCTGGAGACGATTCATGCATGACAACTTACCTGGAGACGATGTCCATTCATGACAAACTTTCCTGGGAGAACGAGGTCAGCATGACAACTTTCCTGGAGATCGAGGTCATACACACAACTTTCCAGAGACGAGGTCATGCATGACAACTTTCCTGGAGACGAGTCCATGCATGACAACTATTCCTGAGACGAGTCGTGCATACAACTTTCCTGGAGACATTTCATGCATGACAACTTTCCTGGAGACGACGTCGTGCATGACAACTTTCCTGGAGACGAGTCGTGCAGATCAACTTTCTGGAGACTAGGTCATCAATGCCAATTTTTCCTGGAACGAGGTCATGCATGCACCTTTCCTTGAGACGAGGTCGTGCAGACAACTTCGCTGAGACGAGGTCCCTGCTGACAACTTTCCTGTAGACGAGGTCAATGCAAGACAACTTTCCTGAGACGAGTCGTGCATGACAACTTTCCTGGAGACGAGGTCATGCATGACAACTTTCCTGAGATGGGGAGGTCGTGCATTGAAAACTTTCGCTGAGACGAGGTCATGCACTACAACTTTCCTGGAACGGAGGTCATGCATGACAAACTTTCCTGGAGACAGGTCGTGCATGACAACTTTCCTGGAGACAGGTCATGCATGACTTCTTTCCTCTGGAGACGAGGTCATGCATACAACCTTCCTTGGAGACGAGTCAAGCACTACAACTATTCCCTGGAGACGAGGACATGCATGACAACTTTCCTGGAGACGAGGTCATGCAGTAAAAAAATACAACTTCCTGGAGACGAGGTCATGCATGACAACATACCTGAGACTAGGTCGTGCAACAACTTTCCTGAGACGAGGTCCATGGCATGACAACCTCCTGAGACGATCGTGCATACAACTTTCCCTGGAGACGAGGTCATGCATGACAATCTTTCCTGAGACGAGGTCATGCATGACATCTTTCCTGGAGACGAGGTCATGCACTACAACATTCCTGGATGACGAGGTCATGGCATACAACTTTTCCTGGAGACAGGTCGTGCATGAAAACTTTCCCTGGAGACGAGGTCATGCCATGACAACATTCCTGAGACGAGGTCGTGCCATGACAACAGTTTCCTGGAGACAGAGGTTCATGCATGACAACTTCCTGGAGACGATTTCATGCATACAACTTTTCCTGGAGACGAGGTCATGCATGACAACTTTTCCTGAGACGAAGGTCATGCACTACAACTTTCCTGGAGACGTAGGCCATGCATGACAACTATCCTGGAGACGTAGGTCATGCATAACAACTTTCCTGGAGACGAGGTCATGCATGACAACTTCCTGTGAGACAGGTCAAAGCCATTGACAACTTTCCCTGAGACGAGTGTCGTGCATGACAACTTTCCTGAGGACTAGGTCATGCATGACAACTTTCCTGAGACAGGTCATGCACTAACCACCATTCCTGGAGACGAGGCATGCATGACAACTATCCTGAGACGAGGTCATGCACTACAACTTTCCTGGAGACGAGGTCATGCATGAACAACTTTCCTGGAACGAGGTCATGCATGACAACTTTCCAGAGACGAGGTCGTGCATGACAACTATCCTGAGACGAGTCAGCATGACAACTTTCCTGGAGACGAGGTCGTGCATTACAACTTCCTGTAGACGAGGTCATGCATACAACTTATTCCAGGAGACGAGGTCTTGCATGACAACTTTCCTGAGAACGAGGTCGTGCATGACAACTTTCCTGGAGACGAGGTCATGCATACAACTTCCTGAGACGAGTTCGAGCATGACAACTTTCCTGTGCGACTATGTCAAGCATGACAACTGCCTGTAGACAGTGCATCACTACAACTTTTCCTGAACGAGGTCATGCATGACAACTTTCTGGAGACGAAGTCATGCATGACAACATTTACCTTGAGACGATGTCATGCATGACCAACTTCCTGGAGAGAGTACATTCATGACAACTTTCCGGAGACGATGTCATGCATGACAACTTTCCCTGAGACGAGTCATGCACTACAACTTTCCTGATACGAGGGTCAATGCATGACAAACTTTCCTGGAGACGATGTCATGCATGACAACTTTCCTGGAGACGATGTCATGCATGACAACTTTCCTGGAGACGAGGTCATGCACGACAACTTTCCTGGAGACAGGTTCATGCATGACAAGCTTTCCTTGGAGACGAGGTCAGCATGACAACTTTCCTGAGACGATGTCATGACATGACACCTTTCCTGTAGACGAGTGTCATGCATGACAACTTTCCTGGATACGAGGTCATGCATGACAACTTTTCCTGGAGACGATGTCATGCATGACAACTTTCTGGAGACGATGTCATGCATGCAACCTACCTGGAGACGAGGTCATGCATACAACTTCCTGAGACGAGGTCATGCACTACAACTTTCTTGAGAAGAGGTCATGCATGACAACGTTCCTGATACGATGTCATGCATGACAACCTTTCCTGGAGACGATGTTATGCATGACAACTTCCTGGAGACGAGGTCATGCATGACAACTTTCCTGGGACGAGGTCATTGCATGACAACTTTCCTGGAGACGAGTATCAAGACAACTTTCCTGGAGACGAGTCATGCATGACAACTTGTCCTGGAGACTAGGTCATGCATGACAACTTACCGGAAGACGAGGTCATCATGACACGTTCCTGGAGAACGATTTCATGCCTGACAACTTTCCTGGAGACGATGTCATGCATGACAAACATTCCTGGAGACGAGTCAAGCCTGACAACTTTCCTGAGACGAGTCGTGCATGCCAACTTTCCTGGAGACGAGGTCATGCATGACAACTTTTCCTGAGACGATGTCATGCATGACAACTATCCTGGAGAACGATGTCATGCATGACAACTTTCGTCCTGGAAGACGATGTCATGCAACGACAACTTTCCTGGAGACGAAGTCATGCATGAAAACTTTCCTGGAGACTAGTCATGCAAGACAACTTCCTGAGACGAATGTCATGCAAGACAACTTTCCTGGAACGGAGGTCATGCATGACAACTTTCCTGAGACGATGTCATGCAATGACAACTTACCTGGAGACGATGTCATGCATGACAACTTACCTGGAGACGATGCATTCATGACCACTTTCCTGGAGACGATGTCTTCACTGACAACTTTCCTGAGACGATGTCATGCATGACAACTTCCTGAGAGACTAGTCATGCATGACAACTTTCTGAGACGAAGTGCAGCATGACCACTTTCCTTTAAGACGATGTCATGCATGACAACTTTCCTGGAACCGAATGTTCAAGCAAGGGAACAACTTTCCTGGAGACGAGTCAGCACTACAACTTTCCTGGAGACGAGTGTCATGCATGACAACTTACCTGGATACGATGTCATGGCATGACAACCTTTCCTGGAGACAGGTCATTGCATGACAAACTTTCCTGGAGACGAGGTCATGCACGACAACTACCTGGAGACGAGTGTCAGCATGGACAACTTTCCGGAGACAGGTCATGCATGACAATTTTCCTGGAGACGAGGGTCTGCATGACAACTTTCCTGGAGACGAGGTCATGCATTACAACTTTCCTGGAGACGAGGTCATGCACGACAACTTTCCTGGAGACGAGGTCATGCATGACAACTTTCTGGAGACGAGGTCATGCACGACAACTTTCTCAGTCACAGATAAAAATTTCTCAATGGTCTTTCTGCAAAACTATTTTATTAGTTAAAATTTTTTTCATGCGTCATTTTATTTTCATCTTAAACATTTTCTTAATTTATCGTCTAATATACATAACATTTCTTAATTTATCGTCTAATATACATAAACAATTTCATAATAAATAGCTTAATGTATAAACATCTTTCCTGTGTCAATTATTTTTTTTTTAATAGGCAATGTTACAAGTACGATCAAGGCCATTACATCTGCGGTCCCAAAGAGCTTATACCATTGTACTGCACACAACGGTACCTTGATACAAAGGGACATCTCAACAACACGCTGTTTAATCACTGGTTATAAGTACGAGGGATGGTTTGAAGACCCTGCCCCATTTACGTTAGTAAACTCGCCAGGAAATAGGACAAGTGTTTCCTGATGCAGGTCTTGGTCATGCTATGAGCTTTTCATGGGACAGTAGGCCTCCTGCAGTGCTCCTCATCCTTGTTTTTCTTTTACTAATAGTGGGCCCCGCCTCCTGTGACGTCTTCCAGACCTTCTTCTCCTTACCTTCAGCAGTATACAAGACTCAGATCTCAAACCTCAGCTTCATATTGTTTCAGACTATCTGAACTCTTCTGAATTCAGGGTGAAGGACCGTGTGGGATTCGTCTGTAAATCCCTGCATTTGTGGTCACTGTGGTGGCCCAATCAACCACCCTATGGTGTTCAGTAAAAATGCCTAGTTGAATGAGTCTTCATAAGAGCAAGCTGGCCTATGGTCGCGCACTGGCCTGTGAAGTTTCAGACTGCCATGGTTCCACCCTCATCGTTCCCTATTTGTTTGCAAGACGTGGTATTACGATTTCCGTGAGTCGAGAACTGACAATCTCAATAATATTTCTCCAAGCTTGGTGGAATCCTGATCGCCTCATCTTAACCTCTCCACTTTGTACTCTACCAATTTGTTCTCTGTGTTTGACTGGATGAGCCTACCGATTAGGGCGAAACGTCTAAACAATAAAGAAAATTCCAACTTTTGCACACGTGTTTTGCTTATTAATTTGTAGTGTTGCACACATTTCTCTGGTTTATTACAACACTGTTGATACATCAGCAACACTGCTGAACATCTGCAACACTGTTGATACATCTGAATCACTGTTGATACATCTGCAACACAGTTGATACAACTGCAACGACTGTTGATACATCTGCAACACTGCGATACATCAGCAACACTGTGCTGAACATCTGCAACACTGTTGAACATCTGATCCTGTTGAACTATCTGCAACACAGTTGATACATTCTGCAAACTGTTGATACATCAGCAACACTGCTGAAACACTCAACACGGTTGATACATCTGCAACACTGCTGATACATCTGCAATCACTGTTGATACATCGCAAACGCTATGATTACATCTGCAACACGCAGATACAACTGCAACACTGTTTGATACATTTCAGGCAACACTTGCTGATACATCTGCAACACTGTGATACATATCCTGATCACTGTTGATACATCTGCAACACTGCTGACACATCTGCAACACTGTTGATACATCTGCAACGCTGTTGATACATCTGCAACACTGCTGATACATCTCAACACTGTTGGATACATCTCAACACTGCCTGATAATCGCAACACTGTTGATACATCTGAATCACTGTGATACATCCTGAATCACAGTTGATACATCTGCATCACTTTTGATACATCTGCAACAATGTTGATACATCTCAACACTGCTGATACATCTGCAACACTGTTGATACATCTGCAACGCTGTTGATACATCCTGCAACACAGCTGATACATCTGCAACACTGTTGATACATCGCAAAAACACTGCTGATTACATCTGCAACACTGTGATACATCTGAATTAACACTGTAGATACATCTGAATCACTGTTGATACATCAGCAACACTGTTGGATACATCTGCAACACTGCTGAACATCTGAATCACTGTTTGATACATCGTGAATCACCTTTGATACACTGTAACACTGTTGATACATCTGCAACACTGCTGATACATCTGCATCACTGTTGATACATCTGCATCACTGTTGATCATCTGCAAACAATTTTGATACACTGCAACACTGCTGATACATCTGCAACACTGTTGATACATCGGAATCACTGTTGATACATCTGAATCCACTGTTGATACATCTGAATCAGCTGTTGATACATCTGAATCACTGTTGATACAACTGCAACACTGTTGATACATCTGCATCACTGTTGATACATCTGCATCACTGTTGATTACAACTGCATCCACAGTTGATACATCTGAATCACTTTGATACAACTGTAATCACTGTGATACATCTGCATCATTGTTGATACATCTACATCACTGTTGATCATCAGCAAAAAAAAAGCACTGTTGATACATCTGCATCACTGCTGATACAACTGCAACACTGTGATACATCTGCGTCACTGCTGTATACATCTTATCACTGTTGAAACATCTGCACCACTGTTGATAATCACATTACTGTTGCTACAATAACTCTAGACAAGAAACAGTCAGTAGCCTATCACTCTTCTGATTACCCGCCGGTGACTGGCTCTTCCATCACTCCTGATTCCCTGTCGTGACTGTCTCCACCACTCCTGATTACCCGGCGGTGAAAAAAAAATACTGGCTCCTCACCACCTGATAAGCCGGCGGTGATTGGCTCCTCGCACCACCCTGATTAACCCTGCGGTGACGTGGCTCCTCCACCACCCTGATTACCCGGCGGTGACTGGCTCCTCCACCACTCCTGATTACCCGCGGTGACTGGCTCCTCCACCACTCTGAGTACCCGGCGTGACTGGCTCCTCCCACCACTCCTAATACCCGCGGTGAGGCTCCTCCACCACTCAGAGAGAATCAATTTCAATCTTGCGTTACTTGTGAGGAATTGTGTGTCGGTTACGTGACGCAGGTGTACGTAGGTGAGGATTGAGCGTTGTGGACAGACGTAACACGGAGCCAGGTAATCAACAGCATGATGAGATGGATATATTGTGCCGACCACCAAGATTGCAGCAGATAACATATTTTTGAAGGTGTCCAGGGGCGGTAGGGCGGAAGGGAATATAAATAGGCGGCCTGGGAGGTGGGCGAGGCTTTTCCCGGTGGGGCGGGCGGTGTGGGCGGGCGGAAGGGCGAAGGGGAGGAAGGGGCAGGGAAGAAGGGATCATACATGTTATTCCACTGTAAAAAAAACGACAATTTACTTCCCTTTCCATCATTTTGACTGTAAGAAAAATCTGATAAACAGTTCATTGTACCAAAAATGTACTTCGGAGTGAACAAGAAGAGCACAATACCGAGACAGGAACAATGACCAAACAAATATAAAGAAATAGACATGTGCAACATCTGGTATCTTCCATTTGTAAGACTTGATGCCGCATGAATAGGATAATGTCTACAAATAATATACCCAGATTTGTATATGTAATTCTTCAACTTTAGGAATTGGATACCATTCATGTACCAATCTCAAATTACACACGATAGTTAATGGAGAGTGACTTTTTAATGAGCCAAGTCCGGACCATAACGTTGTCAGTTTCTTAAGTGCGTGTTTATTTGTGTAACTCTCGTAATTAGATTGAGGCGCTTATACTGGCGTCAGGTGAGGGACGTGTAGCAGACGAAGACTCTGCTAACAGGGTAGGTGGACACAGGTAGGTGGACGTACCCAATGGAAGCAGTATCATACGAGTTCATGATTTTCTGTGAAGATGCGGGCAATTTTATAGCATTTATCATTCATATAAGTTCCTGAGAAACTCCTCCAAAGAACTCTAACGAGAGAATTAGACACATGTTCAACTCTTGGGTATCTTTATTTAGAAACGTTTCGCCACACGTGGCTTCATCAATCCATACATTAACAAATGTGACCCCACCTAAGTCTTCTGCTCCCCTGCCTACGGTATATAAGCAACTTCTCGGCTCAAAAGCTGTTATTCAATTCAAGACAGATGGCTGATCACATCTGACTCAAGGTTGAGGGACTGATTACCTCATTCTCCTCCTTTTCTTTCACGATTACCTATGTATGGACTGAAGAAGCCAATGTTTGGTGAAATGTTTTCCTCAATAAAGATACCCAAGAGTTTGCACATGTGTCTAATATAATCAACGTGTCGTATTTCTCTGAACCATTCATCACAACTCCTAACGAGAGCTTCCATTCCAGGCATGGCTTCCAGCAGTCGTCGTCGAATACGTTTTGGGTGAGGGAGTCAAGAGGAAGCTGCGTCCATTTTTTTTTCTAATCAATAACGTTATACTCCCGGTTTATTCCTCGACCATTTCGAGGAGGACGGCAGCCTCGCATCATCCGGTGAATAAAGAAGCTTCGGGATAGCCAGGTTTTATTTTGTTTAAGCTCGAAGCATAAGATTATACACGTTATTTCTTGGTATTCTATTTTTACGCCACTGTCGGACCACTGCAAGCATGAACTACCTCCGTCGTGAGGTGGAGGGATACCATGAGAATCATGTCTACCTATTGATCCAGCTAGTAAATTGATAATGGTATGTCGAATTTAATTGATACTGGTCGTATGAACTTTTCCTGGGCGTAGCAGACTTGAACTTCTGGATGCAGAGGATCTTTTGAAGTGGCTCTATCTTGTGAACCTTGTTTAATCATCTCGTGATGACTCTATCTTGTGATCTATGATAATCATCTCATGATTGGCTCTCTCTTGTGATCGTTATTATTCATCTCGATGTGACATCTCTCTTTGACACCGTTGCTAATCTCGTAATCATTGTTGTGGAACTCGTAATCTGGATCCTTTGTTGGGCTCTCGTAATCTGGATCTTGTTGTGGCACTCCGTAATCTGGATCTTTGTTGTGCTCCTCTAAACTTGACCTTTTTTTGTGGATATTGACCTATGACTTTGTTTTAGTATTTTGATTTTGTTCCTTTTTCTTGTAGGTCTGAGCATTTTGTTCCTTGGTGCAAATTTAGGAAGATCAAGGTCAGGTCACCTTATTGAAAGTTTTAAGATTGTAGGATTTACCCAAAAAATCGGACTATGTCAAACAAAAACTTATCTCCAAAATTATGTTTTCACTAGAAAAAAGAAAAATGTGGAAATTGGCGAATGTATCTGAGTTTTAATGTATTAATAAGTACTGTAGATGTATGGGAGGTGTTTGGTGTAGGTAGTGGTGTGTTGGCGTGGTGGTGTGTGTGTGTGTAGTGGTGTGGTTTGGTGTGGGGTGGTGGTGTTAGTGTGTAGTGGGTGTGTTGGTGTGTGGTGATGTGTGTGTGTGTATGGGTGTGTTGGTGTGGTGGTGTGGTGTGTGTGTAGGGTGGTGTGGTTGTGGTGTGTGTGTGTGTGTGTAGTGGGAGTTTTGGTGTGGTGGTGTGTGTTGTAGTGGTGTGTTGTGTGGGGTGTGTTGTGTGTGTAGTGGTTGTGTTGGTGTGGTTGTGAATGTTTAGTGGGTGTGTTGGTGTGGGTTGTGTGTGTAGTGGTGTATTGGTGTGGATGTGTATGTAGTGGGTGTTGGTGGTGGTGTGAGTGTAGTGGGTGTGTTGTTGTGGTGGTGGGGTGTGTTAGTGGGTGTGTTGTGTGGTGGTGTGTGAGTGGGTGATTGGTGTGGTTTGGGTATGTGGTGGGGTGTGTTGTCATGGGCATGTGTGTATGCGTTGGTGTTGTGTTGTACTCACCTGTGAAAGGTAGCGTCATGCTGCTAGTGCTTGGGCTGGCTGGCGCCGCCTGGGATGAGAAACAACAAGTCGCACACTTGACGGTCAAATGGATAAAGATAGAGGTAGAAGCTTATACAAACCGATAAAGTGGGAGTAAGACACATACATCCCTCTCATAAACATATTGTATGTATCTTATTCCTGCAAATCTGTCGCTCATAATCATACCAGTACTTGCATACAGGGGAAAAGTTGACGAGGCTGACCTTTGTATCAGAATCGTTCCCTACAAGGATAGGTCTTAAGTAACTAAATTTACATTCCGGGTAAAACTCAGGCGTTATGGGATCGTGACTGCTTGTTAACAAATGAAAAAACCTTAATAAATAAACCGGGATATAAATAAACATTCTTAAAATTACCTACCAAGACAGGAATCGCAGTAATAGATGAATGCTGGACAAATTTAGATTTAGTAGATTTTTTTATTTAATCTCCCAGGGTTTGTTTACCTGAGCCGTCAGCAATTAAGTGCTACTCTCACCGCTGGGCAACGATTTAGTAAGGTTTTAGGAAAACTCTGATTTCGTAATACAATGCTGACGAGAGGTTTAAAAAAAATGTAGAAAGGCCTCATGAATGGGTGTGGATGGCCTAGCAACAAACATGGACCAGTAAGAAGTGTTTATATAATGGCATATAAGAACGCAACTACAGTACCGAATACCTTTATTACGAGGAATCTCGCCTGCGCAAGTCTTTTTTTTTAGATTTAATACACATCTGACAATTTTATACTTAAGGACAGTTAAGACGTGGTGAGGTATTTTTAAGGTGTTCCCTCCATAACCTTGACAGATGTTCAGATTTCCTATATCAAGGGCAACGGGACTGAACCACTTAGAGATCCCACTCCATTTCTTCCATTGTCGCCCTTGTATTTGACTGAAAAGACGTACTTTGCAAGTGAAACGAGTCAGTCCAGACCACCCCGGTGTTTACGCCCTCTTGTGGGTCTTTTTCACCTGGTCTACTGCCATCCTCATTTATTCCACATCTTATGAGATTTTGGGCTGGACGAAGTGCGCTCAGGAGTGTCGAGAAGCATTACATAACTGACATAGACCACGAGAATAAAGAGACTTATTGACTAAATACGAAATGATTCATTGCAAAGTTTGAGAAGAAATGAGACGTAAGAAAGCAGATAGCAAGGCGGACTCCATACGTGCTTTACTAGCAAGATTAACAGGATGATAAACACTTGCAATAGTTGGCCGATGTTGGCAAACAAGTGCACTGTCATATTTTTTTGAAAAAAAATAACACTTTAAACTTAATAACCATATCAGATAATGATAATAATTAATTCTTTGCACTGTCCTGTATATTTGCACTGTCCTATAATATATCTGCACTGTCTATATATCTGCACTTTCTATATAAAATAAAAAATATATATAATAGTATATATATGATATATATATATACAATATATTTATATATAAATATATAAATATAAATTATATATATATATAGATATATATATATATATGATATATATATATATATATATCAATAAATATAATATATTATATATATATATAAATAGATTATTATCACACCGCCGATTCCCACCAAGGCAGGTGGCCCGAAAAAGAAAAACTTTCACATCATTCACTCACATCACTGGTCTTCCAGAAGGGTGCATTACCCACTACCGTTTTTTAAACTGGCAGACATTCACACCCCTCTGCTTCAGAGTGGCAGGCACTGTACTTCCCATCTCCAGGACTCAGTCCCGGCTGCCGTTTCCCTGAATCCCTACATAATGATACTTTGCTCATACTCCAACAGCACGTCAAGTTATTAAAAACCATTTGTCTCCAATTCACTCCTATCAAAACACGCTCACGCATGCCTGCTGGAGTCCAAGCCCCCGCACACAAAACCCCTTACCTCCCTCCCTCCAACCCTTCCCGGCGACCCCTACCCGCCTTCCTTCCACTACAACTGATACACTCCTTGCATCATTCTGTTCGCCCTCCATTCTCTCTACATGTCCGAACCACCTTCTAACAACCCTTCTCAGCCCTCTGGGACAAAAGTTTTTGGTAATCCCGCACCTCCTCCTAACTCCAAACTACGAATTTTCTGCGTGATATTCCACACCACAACTGCCTCAGACATGACATCTCCACTGCTCCAGCCTTCTTCCTCGCTGCAACATTCATCCCAAAAAAAACCCACGCTTCAACACCCATATAAGAGCGTTGGTAAAACTATACTCCCTCATACATCCCCTCGTTGCCTCCAAGGTCAAAGTTCTTTGTCTCCATGCGACTCCTAAGTGCACCACAACAATCTTTTTCCCCACATCAATTTCTATGATTCACCTCATCTTTCATAGACCCATCCGCTGACACGTCCACTCCCAAAATATCTGAATACGTTCACGCATCCCTCCATACTCTCTCCCCTCCAATCTGATATTCAATCTTCATCACCTAATCTTTTTTGTTATCCTCATAACCTTACTCCTTTCCTTATTCACCTTAATTTTCTTCTTTTGCCCACCCTACCAAATTCATCCACCAATCTCTGCAACTCTCTATCAAATCCCCCCTAGAGCAAAGTGTCATCAGCAAAGCGCAGCTGTGACAAACCTCCCACTTTGTTATGTGATTCTTTATCTTTAACTCCACGCCTCTTTGCTCACAAACCCTCGCATTTACTTCTCTTACAACCCCCTCTATAAAAATCTTAAACAACCACGTGACATCACACATCCTTGTCCTAAGGCCTACTATTACTGGGAAAAAATTTCCCTCTTTCCTACATACTCTACTCCACTTGAGCCTCACTATCTTCGTAAAAACTCTTCACTGCTTTCAGTAACCTACCTCCTACAAATACACTTGCAACATCTGCCACATTGCCCCCCTATCCACCCGGTCATACTCCTTTTCCAATCCATAATGCCACAAAGACTCTTTAGCTTTATCTAAATACAGTCAACATTATATGTTTCACTGTAAACACCTGGTCACACACACCGCCCCTACCTTCCTAAAGCCTCCTTGTCATACGGCTATCCCAATATATTCTCCGTCTTACTCTTAATTCTTTCAATTATAACTCTACCATACACTTTACCAGGTACACTCAACAACTTACCCCCAATAATTTTTGCACGCTCTTTTTATCCCCTTGCCTTTATACAAAGACTATGCAGCCTCTGCCAATCCCTAGGTACCCTTACACTCTTCATACATTATTAATAATGCTCCAACCCTCCCAAAACAATATCCCACCCTGCTTTTTAACATTCTATCTTATCCCATCCAATCCCGGCTGCCTTACCCCCTTTCATTTACCTACTGCCTCACGAACTTCCCCCAAACTCACAACTGGCTCTTCCTCTCTCCTACAAGAAGTTATTCCTCCATGCCCAATACTCGAAATCACAGCTTCCCCATCTTCATCAACATTTAACAATTCCTCAAAATATTCCTTCCATCTTCCCCAAAACCTCTAACTCTCCATTTAATAACTCTCCTCTCCTATTTTTAACTGACAAATCCATTTGTTCTCTAGGCTTTCTTAACTTGTTAATCTCACTCCAAAACTTTTCTTATTTTCAACAAAATTTGTTGATAACATCTCACCCACTCTCTCATTTGCTCTCTTTTTACATTGCTTCACCACTCTCTTAACTTCTCTCTTTTTTTCCATATACTCTTCCCCCCTTGCATCACTTCTACTTTGTAAAAACTTCTCATATGCTAACTTTTTTCTCCCTTACTACTCTCTTTACATCATCCATTCCACCAATCGCTCCTCTTCCCTCCTGCACCCACTTTCCTGTAACCACAAACTTCTGCTGAACACTCTAACACTACATTTTTAAACCTACCCCATACCTCTTCGACCCATTGCCTATGCTCTCATTAGCCCATCTATCCTCCAATAGCTGTTTATATCTTACCCTAACTGCCTCCTCTTTTAGTTTATAAACCTTCACCCTCTCTTCCCTGATGCTTCTATTCTCCTTGTATCCCATCTACCTTTTAACTCTCAGTGTACTACAACTAGAAAGTGATCTGATATATCTGTGGCCCCCTCTATAAACATGTACATCCTGAAGTCTACTCAACAGTCTTTTATCTACCAATACATAATCCAACAAACTACTGTCATTTCGCCCTACATCATATCGTGTATACTTATTTATCCTCTTTTCTTAAAATATGTATTACCTATAACTAAACCCCTTTCTATACAAGTTCAATCAAAGGGCTCCCCAAACATTACACCTGCACCCAAACTTACCTACCACACCCCCCTAAAATTTTCCCCCC
>NC_069444.1:33272453-33344953 GCF_026875155.1 Cherax quadricarinatus
GAATTGGGAAAACACAAAAAACCCTTCTCAAATTAAATCTTAAAATAGAAATTTTGTCTAACCTATTTTTATGTTACCCAAGTTATAGCTTTTATATCCTTTTGTTCATGTGCAAATTAATTGTGTTACTACCACCACCACTACTACTACTTCTACTACTACTACTACTACTACTACTACTACTACTACTACTACTACTATACTACTAACTACTACTACTACTACTAGTAGTAGTATTACACCTCACTCTAAGCCTATATATACCCTCTGTGTCCATGTATTGTTCGTAACAGCTTAACAAAGCTCCTGGAGAGAGAAACGTTGCTACAATAAAATGTCACATTAGTTGCACTTTTGTCCTTTTACTTTATAAAAGGATGCCTAAGTGCACCGCTCACCCTTTTCCGCTTAACAATTCTATGATGCAACTTATCCCTCATAGATCCATCTGCTGACACGTCCACTATTAAATATCTGAATACTTTCTCCTCCTCCATACTCTCTCCCTCTAATCTGATATCCAAACTCTCGTCACATACTCTTTTTGTTATCCTTGTCACCTTACTCTTTCGTATATTCACTTTTAATTTTCTTCTTTTACATACCCTACCAAATTCATCCACCAACCTGTGCAACTTTTCTTCAGAATCTCCCAAAAGCACAGTGTCATCAGCAAAAAGCAACTGTGAGAACTCCCACTTTGTGTTAGATTCTTTATCTTTTAACTCCACACCTCTTGCCAACACCCGAGCATTCATTTCTCTTATAACCCCAGCTAAAATATATTGAACAACCACGGTGACATCTCACATCCTTGTCTAAGACCTACTTTTACTGGGAAATAATCTCCCTCTCTCCTACATACTCTAACTTGAGCCTCACTATCCTTGTAAAAACTCTTCACTGCTTTCAGTAACCTACCTTCTATACCATACACCTGCAACATCTGCCACATTGCCCCCCTATCTACTCTGTCATACGCCTTTTTCAAATCCATAAATGCAACTAAAACCTTGTCAAAACACTGTTCACCTATATATCTCACTGTCAACACTTGGTCTACACACCCCCTACCTTTCCTGAAGCCTCTTTGTTCATCTGCTATCCTACTCTCCAACTTACTCTTAATTCTTTCAGTAATAACTCTACCATACACTTTACCAGGTATACTCAACAGACTTATTCCCTTATAACTTTTGCACTCTCTTTTGTCCCCTTTTCCTTTATACAAAAGAACTATGCATGCTCTCTGCCAATCCCTAAGTACCTTACCCTCTTCCATACATTTTTTAAGTAATAGCACCAACCACTCCAAAATTATTATTCCATCAATCCCGGCTGCCTTACCCCCTTTCATTCTACCTACTGCCTCACGAACTTCCCCCCCACTCACAACTGGCTCTTCCTCACTCCTACAAGATGTTATTCCTCCTTGCCCTATACACGAAATCACAGCTTCCCTATCTTCATCAACATTTAAGAATTCCTCAAAATATTCCCTCCATCTTCCCGATACCTCTAACTCTCCATTTAATAACTCTCCTCTCCTATTTTTAACTGTCAAATCCATGTGTTCCCGAGGCTTCCTCAACTTATTAATCTCATTCCAAAACTTTTTATTATTTTCAAAAAAAATTTGTTAATAACATCTCACCTACTCTCTCATTTGCTCTCTTTTTACATAACTTCTCCACTCTCTTAACCTTTCTTTTTTCTCTCCATATACTCTACCCTCCATGCATCACTTCTACTTTGTAAAAACCTCTCATATGATAACTTTTCCTCTCTTTACATCATCATTCCACCAATCACTTTTCTTCCCTCCCGCACCCACTTTCCTGTAACCACAAACGTCTGCTGAACACTCTAACACTACATTTATAAACCTACCCAATACATCTTCGACACCATTGCCTGTGCTCTCACTAGCCCATCTATCCTCCAATAGTTGTTTATATCTCACCCTAACCCCTTTTCCCTTTTTAGTTTATACCCCTTCTCCTCTTTCTTACTTTCGCTTCTATTTTCCTTGTATCCCATCTACCCTGTACTCTCACCGTAGCTACAACTAAGTAGTGATCTGATATATCTGTGCCTCTCTATAAACATGTACATCCTGAACGGTTATAATATATATATAATTTATATAATTATATATATATAATATATATATAATATATATATATATATATAAATATATATATATATATATATATATATATATATATATGTGGGGTGTGTGTGTGTGTGTGTGTTGGTTTGTGTGTACTCACCTAGTTGTACTCACCTAGTTGAGGTTGCGGGGGTCGAGTCCGAGCTCCTGGCCCGCCTCTTCACTGACGCTACTAGGTCACTCTCCCTGAGCCGTGAACTTTATCATACCTCTGCTTAAAGCTATGTATGGATCCTGCCTCCACTACATCTGTGGCTGAAGAAATACTTCCTAACATCCCTGTGATTCATCTGTTCTTCAGCTTCCAACTGTGTCCCTTGTTACTGTGTCCAATCTCGGGAACACCCTGTTTTTGTCCACCTTGTCAATTCCTCTCAGTATTTTTGTATGTCGTTATCATGCCCCCCCGATCTCTCCTGTCCTCCAGTGTCGTCGGGTTGATTTCCCTTAACCTCTCCTCGTAGGACATACCTCTTAGCTCTGGGACTAGTCTTGTTGCAAACCTTTGCACTTTCTCTAGTTTCTTCACGTGCTTGGCTAGGTGGGGGTTCCAAACTGGTGCCGCATACTCCAATATGGCCTAACGTACACTGTGTACGGGGTCCTGAATGATTCCTTATTAAGATGTCGGAATGCTGTTCTGAGGTTTGCTAGGCGCCCATATGCTGCACCCGTTATTTGGTTGATGTGCGCTTCAGGAGATGTGCCTGGTGTTATACTCACCCAAGATCTTTTTCCTTGAGTGAGGTTTGTAGTCTCTGACCCCCTAGACTGTACTCCGTCTGCGGCCTTCTTTGCCCTTCCCCAATCTTCATGACTTTGCACTTGGTGGGATTGAACTCCGGAGCCAATTGCTGGACAGGTCTGCAGCCTGTCCAGATCCCTTTTAGTTCTGCCTGGTCTTCGATCGAGTGAATCTTCTCATCAACTTCACGTCATCTGCAAACAGGGACACCTCGGAGTCTATTCCTTCCGTCATGTCGTTCACAAATACCCGAAACAGCACTGGTCCTAGGACTGACCCCTGCGGGACCCCGCTGGTCACAGGTGCCCACTCTGAACCTCGCCACGTTACCATGACTCGCTGCTGTCTTCCTGACAAGTATTCCCTGATCCATTGTAGTGCCTTCCCTGTTTCCTGCTTGGGCCTCCAGTGTGTGTGTGTGTGTGTGTGTACTCACCTATTTGCTCACCTATTTGTGGGTTTCAGGGTCAGTCACAGCTCCTGGCCCCCCCTCTTCGCTGATTGGTACTAGGTCCCTCTCTCTCCCTGCCCCCTGACTCTATCATACCTCGCCCTTAAAACTATTGTATGGTTTCCCGCCTCCACCAAAATCACTTTCTAGGCTATTCCATGGCCTGACTATCTATGACTGAAGAAATACTTCCTAACATCCCTTTGATTCATCTGAGTCTTCAACTTCCCAAATTTTGACCTCTTGTGTCTGTGTCCCATCTCTGGAACATCCCCTCTTTGTCCACCTCGTCTATTCCGCCCCAGTATTTTATATGTCGTTATCATGTCTCCCCTGACCCTCCTGGCCTCCAGTGTCGTCAGGCCGATTTCCCTCAACCTTTCTTCATAGGACAATCCCCGTAGCTCTGGGACTAGTCTTGTTGCAAACCTTTGCACTTCTCTAATTTCTTGACGTGCTTGACTAGGTGTGGATTCCAAACTGGTGCTGCATACTCCAGTATGGGCCTGACGTAGATGGTGTACAGAGTCTTAAACGAATCCTTACTGAGGTATCAGAACGCTATCCGTAGGTTTGCCAGGCGCCCGTATGCTGCAGCAGTTATCTGATTGATGTGCGCCTCAGGAGATATGCTCGGTGTTATACTCACCCCCAGATCTTTTTCCTTGAGTGAGGTTTGCAGTCTTTGCCATCTAAACTATATTGTGTCTGCGGTCTTCTTTGCCCTTCCCCAATCTTCATGACTTTGCATTTGGGCAGGGTTAAATTCAAGGAGCCAGTTGCTGGACCAGGCTTGTAGCCTGTCCAGATCTCTTTGTAGTCCTGCCTGATCCTCGTCCGATTCGATTCTTCTCATTAACTTCACATCGTCTGCAAACAAGGACACTTCTGAGTCTATCCTTTCCGTTATGTCGTTCACGTATACCAAGAACAGCACAGGTCCTAGGACTGACCCCTGTGGAACCCCGCTTGTCACAGGCGCCCACTCTGACACCTCGTCGCGTACCATGACTCGTTGTTGCCTCCCTGTCAGATATTCTCTGATCCATTGCAGTGCCTTTCCTGTTATGTGTGCCTGGTCCTCTAGCTTTTGCAGTAGCCTCTTGTGAGGAACTGTGTCGAAAGCCTTCTTGCAGTCCAAAAATACGCAGTCGATCCACCCCTCTCTCTCTTGTCTTACTTCTGTCACCTTGTCATAAAACTCTAGTAGGTTTGTGACACAGGATTTTCCTTCCCTGAAACCGTGCTGGTTGTCAATTATACACTTGTTTCTTTCCAGGTGCCCCACCACTCTCCTCCTGATGATCTTCTCCATGACCTTGCATACTATACACGTTAGTGATACAGGTCTGTAGTTTAGTGCCTCATGTCTGTCTCCCTTTTTAAAAATTGGGACTAAATTTGCCATTTTCCATACCACAGGGAGTTGCCCAGTTTCAAATGATGTGTTGAAGATCTTTGTTAATGCTCACACAATATCTCTGCTCCCTCTTTAAGGACCCATGGAGAGATGTTGTCTGGTCCCACCGCCTTTGAGGTGTCATGTTCGCGTGTGTGTGTGTGTGCGTGTGTGTGTGTGTGTGTGTGTGTGTGTGTGTGTGTGTGTGTGTGTGTGTGTGTGTGTGTGTGTGTGTGTGTGTATATACATATTTTTATTATTATTATTATTATTAATACATCGGCTGTCTCCCACTAAGGCAGGGTGGCCCGATAAAGAAAATTTTCATTATCATTCACTCCTTCACTGTCTTGCCAGAGGTGCGCTTATACTACAGCTATAAAACTGCAACATTAACACCCGTCCTTCAGAGTGTAGGCACTGTACTTCCCATCTCCAAGACTCAAGTCCGACCTGCCGGTTTCCATGAATCCATTCATAAATGTTACCTTACTCACACTCCAACAGCACGTCAAGTCCTACAAAACCGTTTGTCTGCATTCACTTCTATCAAAAACGCTCACGCATGCTTGCTGGAAGTCCAAGCCCCTCACACAAAAAACCTCCTTTACCACAGACTTCCAACCTTTTCTAGGCCGACACCTACTCAGCCTTCCCTCCACTTCAGATTTATACACTCTCAAAGTCATTTTATTTAGTCCCATCCTCTCTAAATGTCAGAACCACCTCAACAACCCCACTTCGGGCCTCTCAATAATAGCATTGGTAATCCCACACTTTCTCTTAATTTCCAAATTACGAATTCTCTGCATTATATTCACACCACACATTGCCCTCAGACATGACATCTCCACTGCCTCCAGCCTTCTCCTCGTTGCAACATTCACCACCCGTGCTTCACACCCATACGAGAGTGTTGGTACAACTATACTCTCATACATTCCCCTCCTCGCTTCCATAGACAAAGTTCTCTGTCTCCATAGACTTTCATAGACCTATTTTCTGACGTGTCCACTCCTAAATATATATTTTTCGTTAGGTTCAGAATGATTATTGCGAATTATTGCCTTATTCAGGCCAAAATTGCAAGTTTTACCTATTCGGCACGTCAGTGAAAAGTTTACCTATTTTATCTATTCGGCACGAAGTGAAAAGATTTTACGAGGATAGTGAGGCTCAGATTAAAGTATGTAGGAGAGAGGGTGATTATTTCGCAGTAAAAGTAGGCCTAAGACAAGGATGTGTGATGTCACCGTGGTTGTTCAATATATTTATAGATGGGGTTGTGAGAGAAGTAAATGCTAGGGTCTTGGCAGGAGGTGTGGAGTTAAAAGATAAAGAATCAATCATAAAACGGGAGTCGTCACAGTTGCTCTTTGCAGATGACACTGTGCTTTTGGGAGATTCTGAAGAGAAGTTGCAGAGGTTGGTGGATGAATTAGGTAGGCATATATATTTATATATATATATATATTATATATTATATATATATATATATATATATATATATATACATATATATATATATATATTATATATATATATATATATATATATATTATATATATATATATATTATATATATATATATATATATATTATATTATATATAATATGGGGTCCACCTCTGGTGTAAATTGTGGGACCCATAGCCTCGGAGAAGTGGATAAAAAGGCTTCAGAAGAATATTTGGATTATATATATTATATATATATATAATATATATTATATATATATATATATATATATATATATTATATTATATATATATATATATATATATACTGTAGAGGGCAGTTTTCCCGTCCCCGGCTCCTCAAGCCCCCACCAAGCCACCAGGCAGGCCCCCTCCAACGCCCAAGATGTCAGCAATGTCACAAGATTTGCCGGGTTCCCAGGAATCTTCACGACAGAGCCAGCACCGTGGAACCCGTTCACGAGGCATCTGGCAGGTGTGCCAGGTGTGCCAGGTGTACCAGGTGTGCCAGGTGTGCCAGGTGTGCATTTATTTCCTCTAATGGCAGCATCAGTGCATATAATGGTTTGTTTGCAATCGTGTTTTTACGAATTCGTGAGTCCCGTGTGACATTGTTTACAGAGCGCCACGCTGGCAAGGACTCTCACTTGTCTTGTCCTAGATGCAGTATTTCAACGATGAAAGGTTGAAGCCGATCGAATAAGGCATTTTCAAGTAAGAAACGAAAATTTTGGAGAATGAAAATTGCTGTGAATGTTACGAGAATATGAAAGTCTCTCCTCGTTAAACATAAAACGAATGCTATAATAAACCGGGTTTTTTTTCTTTGTCTTATTCGCATTTTATTAAAAATTCCCTATAATTCTGAAAGGAAAAATATTTTAATATTTTACCTTAAAAATTTGGCAAACTGGCTCTCATACAACCCAATATCAATCCAAAAAATTTCCAAAATAAGATACACCAGCGATTAATGGTTTGAAGCCGACCAGAAGAGGAATTCCTTGGTTATTGCATGAGAAACAATTTATGTAATAAACCTGGAACTTGAAATTTATGAAGATCAGAGTGAATATTAATAATAACCATATAATTATATAACTTTACTTTTTAATAGGGAGGACTGGTAGGCCAGCGGTAGGCCTCAGTCAGATGACCAAGAGCTCAAGTGGCGAGTTATCATATGACTAAGACCCGTGTCAGGAGACACTTGTTCTTTTTCCTGCCAGATCTTACAGAAGCTTTTTTTCAACAAGGTTCACCAGCGCTTCAAGCTGAATAAAAACACTGATAGCAGAGCTTAATGCAATGTTTTGCCAAAGGCTAAATAGAATCATTTACAATTATCCTCAACCCACAGACCAGCATTAAGAGACAGCACATCAGTTCACCTGTAAGACCACTACATACAAGCCTCACTGAGTCTGATCTCTCTTAAATTATCAGGAATATCGTCATGGCGCACCATGTCCGAGGTCTCCCACTTCATGGTAACATCTCGCACGAAACGAGAAAAGACTCTGCTAACACTCCTGACGCCCATATTGCAGGTAAAACTGTCCATCCTCCTCATTACTAATGACTCTTTCACTGATGTCTGCTTTAACGATGACGAAGATGCGCTGAGGGCCAAGAAATCGATGTTCGTAAAGAAGCTTGATCGTGACGTCACCAGGCGATTTGGAACGGTTCATTGAGCATCAAAATGACTGGGCCACCGTCGACGTTCCATCGCATGGAGTATCATGGAGATTACATTCCCTGTAATCTCCATGACCTCTCAAGTACTCAGGGAAGGTCTATTCAACTCACATTACCACGTTAATCCCAGGAACATAGAACCAGAACGGTTCCAGCACATCACCCCATGTTGGAACTGGTATGCATATATTTACCCACCTCCCCAAGCACTGCTCTTTGACAATGCTTGGCTTGCACCTCCACCTCTCAATCAAAAAGTCTCAACTGTATGAATGATCATCACACTCTTGCAACCAAGTGCCCATTCCAAGAATGAAATCATCAATAAGAAAAAGCTTGGAGACCCCGACTTACCCTGCAGTCGCTAAACTTCAAGCCGACATTCAAAGAATTTTCCAAGTTTCCCAACAGCTTACATCTGCTGTCAGCTTTATTCCAACACTCCCAGACGACGCTTCAATCAAGATCAAGTACTGCATGATCATACCCATGCGATGAACGCCGCCTGCACTGCATGATCATACCCATGCGATGAACGCCGCCTGCACTGCATGATCATACCCATGCGGTGAACGCCGCCTGCACTGAAGCCTTCAACTCAACAATAAATGAACTTTTCTCCTTTAGCAACTTTCCCAGCTTCAATTTTCCTGACACTGCACCATCAGCAGACATACTGAAAATCTTCTCCAACGTAGAAGGCGCCCCCATCCCATCACATCCTTCAACTACAGCCGCCTATCTGCTCCTAAGCCATCAGCGGCCCAAGCCACTCCGCATGCCTATCCTGCCACCACTGCAACTTCACTAGAAGATAAAGTTTCACACCTCTGGAAAAAATCAAAATCCTCGACCATATCCCCGACCTCTGAAAAACCTACAATTCTTCACTATATCCACGAACAAGAACTCCACCATTGACTCTGCAATGGAACTGTCAAATACACTTCCATTGCCTCATTCAACTTCACACCAAGACGAGTCCAAGATTTTGTGAAACAGTTCATGGAAGACCTCAACAACTATGCACAACTCACGTATCATACAAAAGAAATGTTTAAAAGTTTTAAGAGTGGTGGTTCAAATATGGAACAGTAAACTGAACTGCTAGCTGTCCTCTGACTAAATACTGCTACCTCTGACGATTAACCACTCCGCTGCTGGGTTAAGACCTAGCTCTCTGTTTCTGCAGCTGAAGACACTTCTCTCCGGCGCTATTCTTCCCTTATTCCTATTTCTTCGTTCTTTCATAGCTAGTTAAATCTCGCTTCATGACTTCCAGGCTTTCATGACTCCGTGACTCAGGCTTTCGGGCTGTGGCTCGAGAGCCGGGATTGGGTCAAATGGAACAGTTTTTGAGAGCAGAGAGCCTCATACCAGCGAGAACATCAGCTCTTAGATACCAGAGATTTGACCTTCACTCCTGCACTCTGTGTCAGTGATGAAGGTGCCAGACGAGTCTGTTGAGCTGTAGGTGTCTCACACCATTATACACACCAGACTGAAGACACCATCTGACCAGAAAAAGTGCTGTGTCCCAGCTACAGGGTGTCTGGGAAGACTGTAGGTAACAGTTACTTCACCTGTCCTGAAGATTCATCGTACCCTTGTCATAGAACTGCCCCAGGTACAGAGCTGTAAACGGAACTCCACCTGACCTCAAGAAGGCACACTGTGCCCTTGTGATAAGGCTGCCCCTGTCACAGGGATGCAAATGGTACATCACTTGTGCAAACTCCGACACTCCATCGGCAGCCAGTGACGGGTCGCCACCTGGCAAAGACTTGTGCGAAGACTTTCTTCCTGCCGAATATATTATCAACAGAAGCACTTCTCGCTTTATTGTGACCTGGTGATAGTTCCAGAAGGCAGTCAACAAATTAACACATTAGAAATTTCCAAATAAACTACAGTCTCATTGCACAGATGATAAACTTCACAACCGAACAATGACTGGAAGCAGCGGAAGTTTGAAACAGCATAAATGCATGCAGTCAGAGGAGTGCCCTTGACCAACTCTTGTAGGCCACACATCCAAAAATCAAAACAAACTTCCGCACGAAATAAAAATGCTGCATTTATGACCGACTAAATGTGAACAAGTTGTCACAGTAGTCAGGAAAAGGTGAAATGTTACAAACTGCATAAGAGAAAATTTTAATAACTCAAATTTTCCTCACTCAAAAAACGAAAGGATACGAGGAAAACTCATACAAATCTTCAGGATACTAAACAAATTTTGCCAACTCATGCATGAAAATCTCTTTCAAAAACAAAGTTAAGCAAATGAAACACAACTCCATAACAAGTTATTTAACATAAATGTTGGAGATATTTCTTCTGCAGAGTTGAGGAGCTCTGAAAAATTTCCACCATCACTTCGCAAGCTCAGTGTTCTTAGTATAAAACCAAGAGACCATTAATCCACTTTAGGTACTTGCTATGACTGTCCTGGGAGGTCACCTGGCTGGTACCTGGCTGGTACCTGGCCACCTTGTGCCCACTATTTAATAACAGACTATTGGCCGACATAATAAACTAGCTGCTAGTTGACTAACGTGAATGTTGGTTGTAGAGATATTTGTATACCACACTTTATAAACATCCATGAAATGATTTGTGAATACAGTTGTTATTTTTCATCGTTTTTGCATGCAGTGAGTGGCAACAAGGAGGGAGGGGAAGGGAGGAGAGACTTCTGCTTCAACATCCTAACTTTAACCAGTGGAAAATAGTAGATAGTTCCCACTGATCGTAGTAGATATTGTCTCTGCAGAAATCCTCGGTATCCAGTGACGAGTCTTCTGTGGTCTGTCTTCATAGTGGGCATAAGCCTTTTCTCTTACCTTTCCACCCTTTCTCTCTCTCTGTCTCTCTCTCTCTGTCTGTCTCTCTCTCTCTCTCTCTCTCTCTCTCTCTCTCTCTCTGTCTCTCTCTTCTGTCTGTCTGTCTCGTCTTCCTCTCTCTCTCCTCTCTCTCTCTCTCTCTCTCTCTCTCTCTCTCTCTCTCTCTCTCTCTCTCTCTCTCTCTCTTTTATTTATTTTTTTACACAGGGTTTGAAAAGGTTAAGGATTCCTAACTTTATTGGCAAGCTGAGAGCTGTTACCTACATCAGCTCATTTGAAAGCATTTTTATTGTTATGAGACATACAAGTAGGGAACAGGATGAAGTTGGAGCCATCTGTGGGCCAGCATTTTCATTTGATCAACTGACTTTATCTCGTTGACATCATTATGCTGTACGAATGTGTTCCAGACTCGAGTCATCTTGGGGATAAATGATCTCAGATGAAGTGATGTTCTAGAGAAGGGTACAGCCAGAGTGAAGTTGCTGATTTCTGTCCGTCTTGTGGTATAGAAACTTGTTTCACGCTATCCTCGAAGTGGATCCAAGTGTGGCACTTTGACAATATTGGCCTTGTACATAACAGTAATGCCACCCACATCCCTCCTGCGTTGAAAGCTCTGCTGAAATGACAGATCTGTCCAGGATTGGTCCAGACGAGAGATGAGACGTCTTGCTCTGTTCTCTACTCTCAAGCAGTCGCAGATAAGAAGGGAGGCAGGCGAACCAAGAAGGTACTGCTAAACCTTCCTCCTGTAGCACCAGGTTAGTTTCCACATATACCACAGGAGTATGGATATCCTTCAATTTTCTGAGATTTTCAACCTGGCTGCAACAGAATTCTTCTTCTGGAATGCAATCTATGTGGCAGTAGTTGGAACAAGTAGGCTCCTTACATCTAAGAAGTATTTTGTCCCTTGTAGTATACCCACAAACACTGCAGTAACTACTGGGACAGTAGCCAGATAGCGAAGATATTCTTGCTATTTTGCGATGTGAAGTCATCACAGAGGAGGCGCTGTAGGTTTACAATGAAGTTCACAGGAGAGAGAGAGGGTGGGCTGTGGTGGTATCGTGGGGGTGTTTATAACGGGGTGGGTAGTGATGGAGGGTGAGGGCAAGCAGTGGGCCGGCTAACGCGACGGGCTGGAGTTTTGAGACTCTATGACCGCGGGTTCAATCCCGGCCGGGGGTATGGTAAGCTGAAGTGTTGCCTTTTCACTATCACTTAGTAAACACTGTTTATGTTATCCACGTTTTCACTATAGAAAGATGTTGCACAAATCACTCTGTTGCATTGTACAAGTCACGTTGTTATAAAGCACCCAGCTGTTAGTACATAGAGATATAATATTAGATGCAGTAACAAAAGAATAACACCAAGGATAACAAAAAGGCACAATACCGTGACTGGAACGATACACAAATAACCCGCACATAAGAGAGAGAAGCTTACTACGACGTTTCGGTCCGACTTGGATAAGATAAGATAAGATTTCGTTCGGATTTTTTAACCCCGGAGGGTTAGCCACCCAGGATAACCCAAGAAAGTCAGTGCGTCATCGAGGACTGTCTAACTTATTTCCATTGGGGTCCTTAATCTTGTCCCCCAGGATGCGACCCACACCAGTCGACTAACACCCAGGTACCTATTTGCTGCTAGGTGAACAGGACAATAGGTGTAAGGAAACGTGTCGGAATTTCCACCCGCCGGGAATCGAACCCGGGCCCTCCGTGTGTGAAGCGGGAGCTTTAGCCACCAGACCACCGGGCCACCGACCATTTACAAAGTCACAGTGTGACTTCGTAAATGGTCCAAGTCGGACCGAAACGTCGTCGTAAGCTTCTCTCTTTTATGTGCGGGTTATTTGTGTAACACCAAGGACTACAACTCAACATGTCTACCCAGCAGGACGCCGGTGTATCATCAACCCTCCTCACCACCGCCACCCAGGGAACAACAAACAAACATGGCTGACTCCCCCTCCAACTCCACTCCTTTCAAAGGATTCACTCATGATAACTCAGGTATGATTATTCCTGACAATATCAGGGACTACATCATCGCTCTAGAAAACGAAATCAAAGATATTAAAGCAACACTTGTGCGACGAGAATCCAAGATAACCAACCTCGAGAACGAGATCCAAAACCTTGAAGGGAAGTGCTGACACAGAAAATACTCTGAAAACAGCAATAGCCAGTCACACTGAGCAAATAACAACTCTAAATATGAAAGTTGAAGAAGCAATCAAGGACTGGAATCAGAACATGCACACTCGACTGAATGAATACCTTGATTTCCAAGACGACAAAACTGAACAAGATAAGTTATCCGATCGATGCAGTTATAATAAACAGTCCACACATTCCTAGTGACATAACCCAAGCACAGTGCAAAGAAACTGCTGTCAGGATAATACAGGACCACGTAAAAGTTATCCTGCAAAACAATGAAATCAAAGAAATTCGTTTGTTAGGAAAACCAGGTACTAAACACAGTATAATTATCAGACTTCATTCATACGATAAAAGAAAGGACCTAATTAAAGCAGCAATTACAATGAAAAATGGAGCGTACATCAACGAGTGTCTAACAAGAAAACATCAAAATCTTCTGTTCAGGCTGAGAAAACTTAAACAGGAAAACAAAATACATCAGTGTTTCACTCGAGATGGGAAAATACTAGTAAGGAAAACATCAACAGGACAACAATATACCATCTCAAATGAACACGATTTCTCTTCCTTCATTAGAAAAGTTGACATTTCTGTAACAGATTAGATAAGTGACCTTAATACATATATACGTGTGGTGCATATAATGTACCTTACTATTATATTATTGTGTATTATTGTCTTTTTTACTAGCTAATACCAGCTGCCTCAAATACTTTTTACTTCTTTTTAATTGCTATTAATTGCTCATAATTTCGTGTTGCAAGTCAAATCTTACTCCAAATTAATGTTATTCATGGTTGCTACCTGTCCATTTAATTTTGTATACCACTACTTATTTTAGTCTCAAAACTACCTTTTGCTAGTACCAACTACCTCATATTTTTTTTTTTACTTTTTATAGTGCAATTAATTGCTCAACTTATTATATATTACAAGTCAGACTTAACTCCCAAATCAATATTATATCATAGTGAGTGTCTGTCCATTTAACTTTGTTCACCACAAATTATTTTAGTCCCTTTTATACTGTCTTCTTTATTTTAGCTTTAAATAACTACCTTAGTTCATATATTTACATTTGTTAAAATAATTCAGGTGCTATTTTTTAGCTTTAGAATATTTACTTTGTCTTATACTTAAGTCTAGTTATAGATTCACTATAAATCTTATGATAACAAGCATTGATCCTGATACCAACCTCTTATTGAATGACTTAAATGAATCAAACAGTAACTGTAATTACTACACAGCAGAACAATCAAAGGCACTTCTCAGAGCCAACAACAACATAACTGTCTTTAACTACAATATCAGATCTTTAAGCAAACATTACGATGACCTCATAGCATTACTAAATTCCCTGCATGCCAGTATATCCATCATTACTCTCACCGAAACCTGGCTAAAGCCTGATACTACAGATGTCTATGCCATTCCTGGTTACACAGCCATACACAACTGTAGGCCAGACCAACAAGGGGGTGGCACAGCTATATACTACTCAGACCAACTAGAATGTATCACTAATACTTGCACAGGGGATGAACATGGGGAATATATAATAGCTAAATTCAAATCCAAATACCTACAAAAACCTCTCACAGTGATAAACACCTACAGAGTACCACAGTCAAACATTTTTTTTTTATATTTTATTGAAAAACGCAATACATAGTTATACATGTAGACAATGTAAGCAATGAAACGTATCCATTATATATAACAAAAGAAAACTCCACATTCCCTACCGTAGCACTAAACTTATACATAAGAACTAAACTAAAGACAGCCCACAGCTTCATATACAGGTGGGTTTATTACATCCAAAATTGCAACCATAAACACAATATGCAATATAACCCAAAGAATGTCACAGGTATTGACATTGTACATAAAACTGTATGTACGAAGACATTCTCAATTATCCAAAAATTCTTTACACACTTATTATTGTTGTATATTAAACTTCATATCAAATACATAATACGTAACACCTCAATAATTACGAAACAAATAAAGGTTAGAAAATAACAATCTCCACACCTCACCACAGAAAAACTAAACACAGTATAATATAACAAATGATTCATCCCACCTCACTTCCATACACTACATTCATCCCACCTCACTTCCATACACTACATTCATCCCACCTCACGTCCATACACTACATTCATCACCACAAGCGAACTTACACAATCACGTATATTTAGTAATATTTTTCAAATATAATTTCCAGTTTTAAGTAAAAAACTTCTTCTACTATATAATGAAATATACATAGTCATTACTATTAAACATTAACTTAAACTAGACTATATTCTTATTCTACAGACCGCAGCAGTTCTTGCCTCACCATCCTAACCCTACTTAACACATTGTACATGAACATGTCCTTATATACCCATCACTCGTCAATAATATTCATTGAACTTCACCAAATACCAATATACAACCCATAGTGAGTACATGAAATTCTCTCTTACATACTGCTATATACACTTAATGTATGATAAAAATCACACACATTACATTATCTCATTATTAGCAGTACATTTGGTACACAGACATATTTATCACGCCCGCATGTCCGTTGCTTAATACAACCACCAATCCTGTTAATACATTACAACATATTTCAAATTTAACTTATCCATAACATACATCAGTATACCATTCTGAGTATGACCGTATACTTTTCACATGCACACAAAATATTGCTCATTTCCATATCCATAAAAATCTTAACTTTTCCCTTACAAACCACCACAAACTTACTTAAAACACACTCCACAACTACGCTGCCTTTTTACACCATATCATGGAACTCCTCATACATTCCCAAATTCTGAGACGAGCCCGATGCAACCCCTGAAAATCCAAACACATCCCCCCCCTTTTTTTTTTTTTTTTTTTTTTTTTTTTTTTTTTTTTTTTTTTTCTTACTCCGCCAACAAACCTCTGACATTCATACTTCGATATCCTTCAGGAAAAAACCCTTTCCCATCTACTTCCATATATCCCCCTATTACGACTAAGTGTTTTGTACATTGTTGCAGCCAATACCTTCTTTCGCACCACCCAATCCCCATTACCCCTCATGGCCCATGATACGAAAACAAAATCAGTTATGATGTACACCAAAGCACGCTGCACAGACTCTTCCACACCTCCCACATCTAAACTCAATGCCCTTAATACCGATATCCCTCCCCCCCCCACCCTCCTCCAAACCCCACCCATCCACTCCCGTATACACTCCAAATTTTTAAAAAAAATATACTACATAAAAGCTGTCTCCCTATCCCCACACACCCTACATACGTCCTCCACCATCAACCCTCTCTCCCGAAGCACCACACCAGACGGCAATATTCCATGAAGGAAACGAAACATTACCTCTCTCACTCTTGGTCTGATGCGCACCAACCGCAACCTTACCCAAAAGTCTCCCCATGCATACATTGGGTATATGCCCTCAACATTTGCAATCACCCTCACCCCTACAGCACGCTCCAGAACACCTACCCGTATCCTAGACGGATCTCTAACATACAATAAAGCTCGCAGCACATCCTCACACTCTCTCATCTCTGATCCTACCCACCACCTTCGTGCCTCCTCATATAATGCTTGCACACCCTTCCCACACGACCTTCCCACTCGGAGAAACCCCTCTTCAAATATATACACTTAACCCTTAATCTTATATCTATTAAACCCAATCCACCTTTGTCGACCGGTAGCATAACAACACTTTACCCAACCCAAACACACCAGAAACCCCTATATATCGAAAAAAACCTTTTTTAGCATTCTAGTTATGTCCGGTCCTGCCAACGGATATACTGCTGCCACATGCCAGACCATACTATATAACATCACTTCACCACTATTACACGTTGATGTATCGTCAAATGCAAGGGTCTCAAACATTTAACCTACCCACCAACCTATCCACTGCCCTCCCAGAATTAAGCATCCGTGCCTCCCGGCGTTGCCCATATAAATTATCCCACACACCTTTAGTCTATCCACACACACCAACGCACAGCTGTTTCCCATCGCGCCCTCCCTACCCAATTCCCTAAGACCAACAATTTCGATTTCTCCACATTCACTTTTAAACCTGTAACACCTTCAAAAACCACCAATTACATCCTCCACCTCATGTAAACTTTCCTCCCTGCTCATTAGAATTGTTGTATCATCCACATACCCTATTATTCCCATCCCACCATTCTCCACACCACGTACCACCCCTAAACATCGCCCCACTGCCCTATAAAAAGGGTCCTGTATACAAGCAAACAACAGTTGAGACAGAGGACAACCCTGCCTTATGCCTCTACCCATTGAAACCCACTCACCCAATTTCCCATTCACCTGCACACGTACACCTACCCTATTATACAAAGTCTCAATCCAACGTACCATCTCTTCCCCAAAACCCTGCCTCCGTAACAGTCAAACATTAGCCGATTTAGTGAAAACCTAGGAAGTATGATAACTGATGCACGCATGATTAAAGATCACTTACTACTCTCAGGTGACTTCAGTATAAATCTCCTGCAAGACCAGGACCCACACGTTACTGAATTCACAAACACTATGAGTAACTACATGTTGCTACCAACAGTAACAAAACCTACAAGAATTACAGAGACTAGTGTTTCCCTACTAAACCACATCTGGACCAACACCATGTACCATTTAAGTGAGGCATAATCACAGATAACACCACAGACCACTACCCTACCTTCCTCATAACTAATCTAGGCAAATTACCCCAAGACACTACTAAAGTCACCTTCAGACTTCGCAATGAGGCAGCCATTAATAACTTCACAACAGCAATGACAAACATCGACTGGCACACTGAGCTAGAAAACTATACAGATATTGACGAATGTATTAATAAATTTCTGAAAAGACCCAATACCTCTATAACAAGCACTGCCCTAAAAAAGCTAAACAGATGACAGCTAAGAGACTGAACAGTCCCTGCCTAACACCCAGCATTCTCAAATCCATAAATACAAAGCACCTTTACGAAAAACAGTACATAATGGGTCACATAACCAGAGATCAAACAAAACGTTACTCGTCAACCCTAACCAGCCTGATAAGAAGGGCTAAAAAAAATTATTATTAGAACAGATCATCCAACTTAAAAGGTGATATAAAAAAGACCTGGAAAACCCTATCAGAAATTCTAGTAACAAAAAAGATATCAGGAAATAGCGCAATTGAACTAACTAAACCAGATGAACCCCAACTCCCACCAAGTGAAACAGCAAACAGACTCAATGATTTCTTCTCCACCATAGAAAAAAACCTTGCCAATAAAATTCCAAGCTCAAATACCTCACCCAATAACTGCCTCACTGGCAACTACCCGAACACACTGTTCCTAGATCCGACTAACTCAACAGAAGTCTCACTGATTATCAACACACTAAAAAACAAGATAGGAGATTTAAATACCTTACCACCCATTATATACAAAAAAGCTTCACAAGTGCTGTCACCAATCATTGCAACGCTCTTTAACAAATCCATTGAATCCTCTACCTTCCCTACAGTTCTCAAAATAGCGAGGGTCACACCGATACATAAAGGAGGAGACCAAACAGACTTGAATAACTATAGGCCAATATCCAACTTACACCCTCTCTCTAAAATCTTCGAAAAATTAATTCATAAGCAAATCTATTCCTATCCTCATCTCCCACAACATACTCAACCCCTGTCAGTTTGGGTTCAGGCCTAATAAGAATACGAATGCTGCTATTATACACATGCTAGAACAAATATACACTGCACTAGAGAAAAAAGAAGTCCTACTGGGGATCTTCATTGATTTACGTAAAGCTTTTGATACAGTTGACCATGGGGGCACTCCCTCAACTACCTAAAGTCATATCTCAGCAATAGAAGCCAATATGTGTACACAAATGGAGCAAATTCTTCCGCACAGCAAATTACAGTTGATGTCCTACAGGGAAGTGTCCTAGGCCCTCTTCTCTTTCTCATTTACATAAACGACCTACCAAATGCATCACAACTACTCAAACCCACACTATTTGCAGATGACACTACATACGTCTTCTCTCACCCAAGCCCAGTCATGCTAGCCAATACTGTAAATACCGTATTACAGAAAATATCTACCTGGATTATGATTAACAAACTTACTCTCAATATTGACAAAACCTACTTCATTCAGTTTGGAAACAGAGCTACAGATCTTTCTCTTAACATAATGATAACCGGATCACCTGCCACAAAGCTCGCAGAGGGAAAATTCTTAGGAATCCACCTTGATAGTAGACTCAAATTTCAAACACATGTACAACAAATTTCCAAGAAAATTTCCAAGACCGTGGGCATACTATTGAAGATACGGTACTATGTTCCACAGTCAGCCCTCCTGGCCCTATATCACTCACTTATTTACCCCTATCTCACCTATGGAATTTGTGCATGGGGCTAAACAACAATAAATCATCTCAGACCACTAATTACCCAACAAAAGGCTGCAGTCAGAATGATAACAAATTCCCACTACAGGCAGCACACTCCACCAATATTCAAAACTCTGAACCTACTCACTGTACAAAACATCCATACTTATTATTGTACCTACTACATACATAGAACACTTGACTCTGATATTAACCCTCCCCTCAGACGTCTCCTTACCAACCTCAACAGAACACATGACCATAACACAAGGCACAGATCACTCTTTGATGTTCCCCGTGTCCATCTCACACTATGTAAAAACTCAACGCACATAAAAGGCCCAAAAATCTGGAATTCATTACCTGTGAATATAAAAGAAACACTACCTGTTTATAAATTCAAGTCTCTTCTTAAAAATCACTTACCCACAACTAAATAAATATTGAATAATTGTATCTCATAAATGTTTAACCTGTGACCCTATCAAACTTTGTTTTTTTTAATTACATAACCTAACAGAATACTCCATTCACTGAATACACAGCAACACAGTAAATGACCATATGACCTGTCTTTGTAATACTCATTTGTGCTTAATTGTTATTTGTTCACTATAATTTTTACCACTGAATATATCATTGCTTAGTTAATCTTAAGTTAATTTTAAGCCTGCCCATAATGCTCTGCATACAAGGGTGTTTTGGCATGTTCCACTAAACCACTGTATTTCTTCGTACATCTATGTATCATGTCCAAATTAATAATAAATAAATAAATAAATACTCACTGTGAAGGCAATAGTGACGTCAATCCTAGGGCTGCCCTTCCCCTCACTATCACGAAAACACTGTCACTGATTTCGCTTATATTCACTTCTATGGAAGAGTTGACTTGTACTAATGTGTTGTAGGTAGTACTAGGTCACTGAACAGTTTTTGTCCTCACCAACCCTCATAGTTAAGTAATATTAAGAAAATTTATGGAGCACACTGTGACACGTCCTCTCTCTCTCTCTCTCTCTCTCTCTCTCTCTCTCTCTCTCTCTCTCTCTCTCTCTCTCTCTCTCTCTCTCTCTCTCTCTCTCTCTCTCTCTCATCTCTCTCTTTTCTCCCTCTCTCTCTCTCTCTCTCTCTCTCTCTCTCTCTCTCTCTCTCTCTCTCTCTCTCTCTCTCTCTCTGTCTCTCTCTGTCTCTCTGTCTCTCTGTCCTCTGTCTCTCTCTGTCTCTCTCTGTCTGTCTGTCTGTCTGTCTGTCTCTCTCTCTCTCTCTCTCTCTCTCTCTCTCTTCTCTCTCTCTCTCTCTCCTCTCTCTCTCTCTCTCTCTCTCTCCTCTCCTCTCTCTCTCCTCTCTCTCTCTCTGTTACACAGGGGTTGACAAGGTTAGGTTAAGGATCCCTAGCTTTATTGACAAGCTATTTACAGAATAAGGATTCTTAACTTTAACTTTATTGACAAGCTAAGAGCTGTTACCTACATCAGCTCATTTAAAAGCGTTTTTATTGTTATGATAGTGTATATACACTATATACTATATACATTATATACACTATATACATATCTCTCTCTCTCTCTTACACAAGGATTTTACAGGACTAGATTAAAGGTCCCAACTTTTATTAAAAAGCTAAGAGCAGTTACCCCTCACCATACCCTTCACTGTACACACTATCATCTCACCCTACCCCTCACCATACCCTTCACTGTACACACTATCATCTCACCATACCCCCTCACCATACCCATCACTGTACACACTATCATTTCATCCTACCCCCTCACCATACCCTTCACTGTACACACTATCATCTCACCCTACCCCTCACCATACCCTTCACTGTACATACTATCATCTCACCCTACCCCTCACCATACCCTTCACTGTACATACTATCATCTCACCCTACCCCTCACCATACCCTTCACTGTACACACTATCATCTCACCCTACCCCTCACCATACCCTTCAATGTACACACTATCATCTCACCATACCCCCTCACCATACCCATCACTGTACACACTATCATCTCACACTACCCCTCACCATACTCTTCACTGTACACACTATCATCTCACCATACCCCATCACCATACCCATCACTGTACACACTATCCATCTCACAATTACCCCCTCACCATTACCCTTCATGTACACCCTATCATCTCACCCTCTACCTCACATACCCTTCACTGTACATTACTATCATCTCACCCCTACCCTCACCATACCTTCCTGTACACACTATCATCTCACCCTCCCCCACACATACCTTCACTTTACACACTTCAAATTCACCCTAGCCTCACCATCCCTTCAATTGTACATACTATAATCTCACCATTACCCCCTCACCATACCATCCTTTTACATCACTTCATCTCACACTACCCCTCACCATACCTTCACTGTATCACACTATCATCTCACCCTACCCTCACCATACCCTTCACTGTACATACTATCCTTCACTACCTCACTACCCTTCACTGGACATATATCATCTCACCCTACCCTCCACCATTACCCTACGTACACACTACTCATCTCCACCCTACCCTCACCATACCCTTCCGCAACTGTATTACACTATCATCTCGCCCTACCCTCTCCCATAACCTTCACTGTACACACATCATCTCACCTACACCCTCACATACCCTTCACTTGTACACACTCTTATCTCACCCTACACCCTCACCATACCCTTCTCTGTACTCCACTATCATCTCACCCTATACCCTCACCATAACCCTCCACTGTTACTCACTATCATCTCACCCTACCCCTCCCATACCCTTCACAGTCACACTACCATCTCACTTATTCCACCACACCATACCCTTTACTGTTCCACACTATCATCTAACCCTAATCCTCACCTACCTTTCACTGTACACACTATCATCTCTACCTACCCCCTCACCTACCTTCTCGGTACCCCCCCCCCCCCAACACAATCATCTCCCTACCCCCCTCACGATACCTTCACTGTACACACTTATCATCTCACCCTATCCCCTCACTATACTTACTGTACAAATATATATCACTCTACCCTCTCCTTACCCTTCACTGTACACACTATCATCTACCCAAAACCCCCTCACCATACCCTTCACTGTACCGCTATCATTTCCCCTACCACTCACCATACCCTTCACTGATTCACACTATCATCTCACCTTAACCCCCTCACATACCCCTTCACTGTACACACTATCACCTCCACTACCCCCTCACCATATTTCACTGTACACGCTATATCATACTCACCTATACCCTCACCCATACCCTCACTGTACACACTATCATCTCACCCTACTTTCTCACCAAACCCTTTTTTTTTCACTGTACACACTATCATCTTACCCTACCCTCACCTACCCTTCTCTGTTACACCACTATCATTCACTCTACCCCTCACATACCTTCACTGTACCACTTCATCTTCCCACCCTATCCCTCCCATACCCTTCACTGACACACTATCATCTCACTCCGTCTCCATACCTTCACTGAACACACTTTCATCTCACCTACCCCCTCACCATACCCTTCTCTGTACACATATCATCTTCACCATACCCTTCACCATACCTTCCACTGTACACACTATCATCTACCCTAACTTCACCATACCCTTCACTGGTACACACTATCATTCACCTACCCCTCACATACCCTTCTCTGTACACACTATCATCTCACCATCCCCCTTCACCTACCCTTCATGTACACCACTATCATCTCACTTTACTCCACCTTACCTTCACTGTACACACTATCATCTCACCATACCCTCACCAAACCCCTTTCTCTGTACACACTATCATCTCACCCTACCCCCCACCATACCTTTCACTGTACACACTATCATCTCACCTATCCCTCACCCTACCCTTCACTGTACACACTATATCTCACCTACCCTCACCATACCTTCCACTTACACATATCATCTCACACCTACCCCTCCATATCTTCCACTGTAACACTATCATTTCCACCCTTCACCTCACCATTCTTCACTGATACACACTATCATTCTCACCTAACCCCCTCACCATACTCATGTTACACGCTATCACTCACCTCCCCTCACCATACCCTTCAATGTACACTATAATCTCACTCTACCCCCTCACATGCCCTTCACTGTACACACTATCATCTCACCCTACCCCTCACCATACCTTCACTGTACACACTATCATATCACCCTACCCTCACCATACCATTCACTGTACAACCACTATCATCTCAACCCTTACCCCCTCACCATACCCTTCACTGTACACACTATCATTTCACCCTACCCCTCACCATCCCTTCACTGTACACACTATCATCCTCACCTTACCCCTTCACAAACGCTTCACTGAACACACTATCATCTCACCCTACCCCCTCACCATACCATCATGTACACACTATCATTTACCCTACCCCCTCACCATACCCTTCAACTGTACACACTATCATTCACCCTACCCCTACCATACCCTTCACTTTACACACTATCATTTCATCCTCACCCCCTCACATACTCTTCACTGATAAACTATCCATTCCACCCTATCCCCCCACCTACCTTCATGTACAATATCTCTCACCTTACCCCCTTCACCATACCCTTCATGAACACACTATATCTCACCATACCCCTCACCATACCTTCACTGTACACACATCAATTTCACCTACCCCCTACCATACCCTTCACTGTACACACTATCACCTCACCTACCCCCTCACCATATCTTCACTGTACAACACTTTCATCTCACCCTACCCCCTCACCATTACTCTTTCACTGTACACACTATCATCTCACCTACCCTCACCATACCCTTCACTGTACACACTATCACCTCACCCTACCTCCCCTCACATACACTTCACTGTACACGCTATCACCTCACCCTTACCCCTCACATTACCTTCACTGTACATATAATACTCACCCTACCCTTCACCCATGCCTTCACTGTACACCACTATCAACTCACCCTACCCCCCTCACCATCCTATTCACTGTACACACTATCTTCTCACCCCGGCACCTACCATACTCTTCACTGTCACACTATCATCTCACCCTACACCTCACCTAATTTCACTGTACAAACTATCATCTCACCCTACCCCCTCACATTACTCTTCACTGTACACACGATCATCTACCTACACCCTACCTACTCTTTCACTGTACACATATCATCACCTTACCCTCACCATACTCTCCACTCATATAAATTTAACGTTTCATTCAATCATTAACTGTATTTACCGTACCTTCGTCCTCACTATTCATTCACCCATATTCCTCTATCTCCTCACCTACTCTTCCCCATATCATTCACCATGTCGTCTGTCTCCTCCTTACACCCTTGAGGGCGGAGGTGCAGCAGCTGAACGCATCGTTATAAGTGGGCTAGGTAGTACAGGTATTTGTAGGTATTGTGAATCTTGGATGTATTGACACCTGTCTGACGCAGCAACACCTGCAGAAAATATCTGGATATAATTAAACACATATGCAGTATAATGGGATCTTATTGACAACGTTTCGCCCACACAGTGGGCTTTTTCAAGTCACAAACAGATCTACCTGGGGTGGAAGGGACGCGAGTATTTATAGTCAGGTTCAGAATATTGAGGTGTTTATATTTCCATTGTGTCGGTATTTTATACCATTTATTTCCAGAAAATATCTACAATGTTCCTAAACGGGCCTCCTTTAGGCTGACCGCCTTTATTAGTGGCCCCGCCCACTTATCAGGGTGATTTGAACTGCTGCCCCCCCTTTGGCCCCCGTAATAAATCTTTATTTCCCTTTGTAGGAATATTTAATTTTTAAAAGTGTGAATTGGTCATCCAGCAGAAGGCGTCCGTCAGATAATCAAAAGCTCCAGTGGTGGGTCATGTGATTAAGACTCACGTCAGGAAACACTTGTCCTGTTTCCTGACCAATCTTACCTAAGACCCGTATAAGAACATAAGAACATAAGAATGGAGGAACACTGCGGAAGGCCTACTGGCCCATACGAGGCAGGTCCTTATCAAAACGACCTCTACCTAAAGCTACAGAAGAAATAACTCCCGTACCCAATGACACCAATCAAACCCAGCCCCTCCCACTCATATATTTGTCCAGTCTCTTCTTAAAGCTACCCAAGGTCCTAGCCTCTATCACCCCACTGGGAAGACTGTTCCACGCATCCACAACTCTGTTAGAAAACCATTACTAACCTATATCCTTTTTAAATCTAAATTTTTCCAACTTAAATTCATTATTCCTGGTTCTAACCTGGTTCGACACCCTCAGTACTTTATTAATGTCTCCCTTGTTTATGCCCGTCATCCACTTATACACTTCAATGATATCTCCCCTCATTCTACGCCTCTCCAGAGAGTGGAGATTTAAGGCTTTAAGTCTATCTTCATACGGAAGATTCTTTACACAGTAAATCATTTTAGTTATTCTTCTCAGTATGTTCTCTAATGAGTCTATGTCCATCCTGTAGTAAGGAGACCAAAAGTGAGCAGCATAATCTAAATGAGACCTCACTAGTGATGTATAGAGCTGTAAAATAACTTTTGGACTTCTGTTACTTGAGATTAATCCAAGTAATCTGTTGGCCTTGTTGCGCACACTGAGGCACTGCTGTCTTGGCTTTAGATTTCTGCTTACCATGACTCCCAAGTTTTTTTCACATTCTGTATGATCAAGCTCTACTTCACCTAGATTATAGCTTCGAGGGTTATTTTCTTTACCAAGGGCAAGTACCTTACACTTATCCACATTGAACTTCATCTGCCATTTATCAGATCAAGACATTAACATCACAAATTTGCTCATGTCACTCATAATCCTTTTATCAAGGTCATTAATGTAAATTATGAAAAAGAGATGACCTAAAACTGATCCTTGTGGAACACCACTAGTGACTATTATTATTATTATTATTATTATTATGATTAGTAGTAGTAGTAGTTGTAGTAGTGGCAGTAGTATGTTATTATTATTATTATTATTTTATTATTATTATTATTATTATTATTATTATTATTATTATTATTATTATTTTATTATTACAATTATTATCATTACTATTATTATTATTATTTTATTGTAATAATAATAATAATAATAATAATAATAATAATAATAATAAATAATAATAATAATAATAATTATTATTATTATTGTTATTATTATTATTATTATTATTATTTTTATTATTATTACAATTATTATTATTATTTTGTTACCACAATTATTATTATTATTATTATTATTATTATTATTATTATTATTATTATTATTATTATTATATTGTTATTATTATTATTATTTTAAAGAGAAAAGCTAAATTCGTAGGGTTTAAAATCTCCTGATAATAATGGAAGACACTCAGGTTCGAATCTCGAATATATCTGTAGGTAAGGACATTCCAGGATGCCGCCATTGATGCCAGTGAGGAGGAGGGAAGTTCTTGATCCAAAGAACTGGACCTTATCCACCCCTTCCATGGTTCGAACCTGATTGCCTCCCCTTCCTGCAGCCAGTACATGACACGTGCCGATTTAACACTCTCCCTGATATAAAAATATATTAATATGTTTCAGAGATGCTGGGAATATTTCTGTGTAACGCTCAATAAATTCAATTAACTTAAGGAAATAAATCTGGAAAAAAATCGTGAGTTTTATAGGTGAGTGTCTCGTCAGACTGCAAGATAAAGTCTTCTGTGACACAGACAGTGTGTACTGGAAGAGGGTATCTTACAGCGTCCAGGATAAAGTCTTGTGTGGCAAAGTGTGTACTGGAAGAGGATATCTTACAGCGTCCAGGATAAAGTCTTGTGTGGCAAAGTGTGTACTGGAAGAGGGTATCTTACAGCGTCCAGGATAAAGTCTTGTGCGGCAAAGTGTGTACTGGAAGAGGGTATCTTACAGCGTCCAGGATAAAGTCTTGTGTGGCACAGACAGTGTGTACTGGAAGACGATATCTTACAGCGTCCAGGGTAAAGTCTTGTATTGCACAGTGTGTACTGGAATAGGATATCTTACAGCGTTCAGGATAAAGTCTTGTGTGACAGAGTGTGTACTGGAAGAGGGTATCTTGCAGCGTCCAGGATAAAGTCTTGTGTGGCACAGACAGTGTGTACTGGAAGACGATATCTTACAGCGTCCAGGGTAAAGTCTTGTATGGCGCAGTGTGTACTGGAATAGGATATCTTACAGCGTTCAGGATAAAGTCTTGTGTGGCACAGACAGTGTGTACTGGAATAGGATATCTTACAGCGTTCAGGATAAAGTCTTGTGCGACACAGACAGTGTGTACTGGAAGAGGATATCTTACAGCGTTCAGGATAAAGTCTTGTGCGACACAGGCAGTGTGTACTGGAGAAGGATATCTTACAGCGTCCAGGATAAAGTCCTGTGTGACACAGACAGTGTGTACTGGAAGAGGATATCTTACAGCGTCCAGGATAAAGTCTTCTGTGACACAGACAGTGTGTACTGGAAAAGGATATCTTACAGCGTCCAGGATAAAGTCCTGTGTGACACAGACAGTGTGTACTGGAAGAGGATATCTTACAGCGTCCAGTATAAAGTCTTGTGTGGCACAGTGTGTACTGGAAGAGGATATCTTACAGCGTCCATGATAAAGTCTTGTGTGACACTGACAGTGTGTACTGGAAGAGGATATCTTACAGCGTCCAGGATAAAGTCTTGTGTGACACAGTGTGTACTGGAAGAGGGTATCTTTCAGCGTCCAGGATAAAGTCTTGTATGACACAGTGTGTACTGGAGAGGATATCTTACAGCGTCCAGGATAAAATCTTGTGTGACACAGAGAATGTGTACTGGAAGAGGATATCTTACAGCGTCCAGGATAAAGTCTTGTGTGGCACAGACAGTGTGTACTGGAAGAGGATATCTTACAGCGTCCAGGATAAAATCTTGTCTGACACAGTGTGTACTGGAAGAGGATATCTTACAGCGTCCAGGATAGTCTTGTGTGACACGTTGTGTACTCGGAAGAGGATATCCTACGGCGTCCAGGATAAAGTCTTGTGATACACAGACAGCGTGTACAGGAGAAAGATGTATTTCTGCATCCAGGATAAAAATTTATGTATCACAGATGTCCGGAATGGAGACTTTTGTGACACTGTGGGTACTGGACAAGGGTATGTGTTGTAATTAGCAAGAAAAGAAATTGTGCCACATTCAAGGTATGTACCAGGGAGGATACTGGAAAGACACCAGTCGTCCAGTTCTCGGTATAAACATCCCCAATAACAAGCATCTTCAACTCGGATGCAGAGACACAAACTAGTAATACTTCTGAAACAAAAATGGCGACCTTAGCAAGAATTTTAAAGATTAGAGAAGCAATGACCTATACTCTTAAGCCCTAGGCATAATTTTTATGATTAAAAATTTCAAAAGAAGCTGCATTTGGAATGGCAGGAGAGCCAGAATTCATGGGTCTTCGGGACGGCTTCAGCTGTGACAAAGGGATCGTTTCAGACCGCCTACGTCTGAATGGCCCTATAAAGGCCAGTTTCTGGCGAATCCTGCTGGAAACTTTGGAAAGTCTTACTCATAAGAAGAAGGATAATGTAAGGCATGGAAAGTGACTGGAGAGATGGGTGAGAGGGAGAGGGTAGAGAAGGAAGGGAGAGTGAAAGTGGAAGGATGAGAAAGGGAGGGAAGGAAGAAAAGAGGGTGAAGGTTATCAGGTGAGGGTGAGATAGGTACTAGTGAGTGAAAAGGATGGAAGAAGAGAAGGAAGGAGGGAGGAAGGTAGATAGAGAAAGATGTAGGCAAAGAGGGAACGAGGGAGGTTAAAAGGGTAGGAGTGAGGGACGTAGAGAGGAGGGGAGGGAGGGAGGGAGGGAGGGAGGGAGGGGGGAGGAGGAGGGAGGGAGGGAGGGAGGGAGGGAGGGGAGATAAAGGGGGAAGGAGCGATGGACAGTGCAGGAAGTAAAGAGGGAAGGAGGAATGGAGAGGAAAGGAATGAGGTAGAGAGGGAGGAAGAGAGGGAGGGAAGTAAGAGGCAGGGAGGAAGAGAAGAAGGAAGTAGAGAGGCAGGGAGGAAGAGAGGGAGGGAGGTAAAGAGGGAAGGAGGAAGGTAGAAAGGGAAAAGAGACTAAAGGAGAGCGAGAGGGCATGAGTGAGAAAGGGCATGAGTGAGAAAGGGCGAGTGTAGACAGTATAGCCACTGGTAGACATCATGATGCTGTGTTCACAGCTGATACACCTAACATGGTAATAATAACGGAGAACTGAAATACTGATGCACAATCTGAACACACAATCTTCTTCACTCTACTTGAACCTTCGAACCCTGAGAACCCAGATGAACTGCGTTTGAGGGCTCGGAAGAGAACTCTTACGCAGTTATTGATGCTTCTCTGGAGGTTCTGGAGATGTTATCAACACCTCCATAACCATCAAGGGACGTTCCTTAATGCTGGTGAGGGGCTCTTGATCTAGGGAATTGGATTTGTGCTCCAATTTCCTTCCATAACCACAGGAAGCTGCATAATCCATACGGGTTTAGCGCTTCCCATGATGACGATGATAATAATACCTCTAACTCACATCATGGACAAGCACTAGACCCTGTAGTGTAAAACTTGAAAGGTCCAGGAGCTCTAGATCAACAGGACCAGGAAGCGCAACAAACCCAGTGTAAGACAGAAAATATTCATGCAGTAAAAATTACATATGAGTACAGTACACAGTACACCTATCATTCCTTCACACAGTACAGTACACAGTACACCTATCATTCCTTCACACAGTACAGTACACAGTGCATCTTTCATTCCTTCACACAGTACAGTACACAGTACACAGTACACCTATCATTCTTTCTCACAGTACAGTACACAGTACACCTATCATTCCTTCACACAGTACAGTACACAGTGCACCTTCATTCCTTCACACAGTACAGTACACAGTACACCTTTCATTCCTTCACACAGTACAGTACACAGTACACCTATCATTCCTTCACACAGTACAGTACACAGTACACCTATCATTCCTTCACACAGTACAATACACAGTGCACCAATCATTCCTTCACACAGTACAGTACACAGTACACCTATCATTCCTTCTCACAGTACAGTACACAGTACACCTATCATTCCTTCTCACAGTACAGTACACAGTGCACCTATCATACCTTCACACAGTACAATACACAGTGCACCTATCATTCCTTTCTCACAGTACCTATACACAAGTGCACCTATCATTCCTTCTCACAGTACAGTACACAGTACACCTATCATTCCTTCTCACAGTACAGTACACAGTACACCTATCATTCCTTCACACAGTACAGTACACAGTACACCTATCATTCCTTCACACAGTACAGTACACAGTACACCTATCATTCCTTCACACAGTACAGTACACATTCACCTTCATTCCTTCACACAGTACACCAGTCATTCCTTCACACAGTACACCTATCATTCCTTCACACAGTACAGTACACAGTACACCTATCATTCCTTCACACAGTACAATACACAGTGCACCAATCATTCCTTCTCACAGTACAGTACACAGTACACCTATCATTCCTTCTCACAGTACAGTACACAGTGCACCTATCATTCCTTCTCACAGTACAGTACACAGTACACCTATCATTCCTTCTCACAGTACAGTACACAGTGCACCTATCACTCCTTCTCACAGTACAGTACACAGTACACCTATCATTCCTTCTCACAGTACAGTACACAGTGCACCTATCATACCTTCACACAGTAACGGTGTTTGAAACATTAAATTCCTTTAAACAGGTGTTAGAATTCATCAGTACAATGATAAGAAAAAATCCAATTATTCGCGAGACTGAGATGCGAGTACACAGTAAACTCAGCACTCTGGCGACGTAAACCAAGCACTCTTGAGACGTAAACTAGGAGTCTACACTAACAGAGTTAGTGACCGCTTTAGTGAGAAAGTTTATTTAGGTACAGGTACACAAAATTACAATGATCATCCATAGCTTAACATACGTTCAGTTTGGCCTAAGATAACCCAATAACCCAAAAAAGTCAAGGTGACTTATTACTACTGGGATCTTTGATTTTCACTGGGACCTTAATTTCCATTGGAACCTTGATTTCCACTGGGTACCTTGATTTCCATTGGGACCTGATTTCCACTGGGGTCCTTGATTTCCATTGGGGACCTTGATTTCCACTGGGGTCCTTGATTTACATTGGGGGTCCTTGATTTCCATTGGGAACCTTGATTTCCATTGGGGCCTTGATTTCCACTACGAACCTTGATTTCCATTGGGGCCCTTTGCAACCATCCAAAAGGAAAATAATGTCAGATGTCCGTTGAATTTCTGATATTAATTACGTTTGAGAACCACGGTGATTGGTTTTCATAGAACCACGGTGATTGGTTTTCATAGAACCACGGTGATTGGTTTTCATAGAACCAAGGAGATTGGTTTACAAAGAACCACGGCGACTGGTTTTCAAGGAACTACGGCGAATAGGTTTCCAAAGAAACCAGTCTCCGTGGTTTCTTTGAAAACCAGTCGCCGTTGCACATGTGTCATTAATTTGCCAATATTTTAGAAACTTGTTTCACTTTGCACGTGCGATTGAATGTGCATTCCTACCCATAATGCCTCTGTATGGCATTAAATGACATCTTTCACTAGCGCTCAGACATAAAGTCATTCAGGTATCCTCCAGTTATGGGATTAGTTATCCCTTCTTGAGGGATACTCAGTCAAGTGGTTATATGTAACGAATCGAAGTATATATTAGGTAACAGCGAAGTAAATACTGTACTCTTAAAGATTTTCCATATTAGGCCTATACTAGGCCTACTGGAGGGTATGGGCTAGTAGGCATTCTGCAGTGTTCCTCCTTCCTCATGTTCTTATACAACAAAACAGATTGAAGAAGTCTATTAGGAGGGGAAGAAGCAAACAGGTTGATTAACCTTGAGAGAGATCACGCTCTGATCCCACCTCGTTACACACACTACACTGCCAACAATATTTTCTTGCTTAAGGTCTCGATCCAGGGTTAAATGTTGCTGTTTCTCTTACCTCGGAGCAAACTTAATTGATTCCCATAACCCGTATGACCTTCACATTTTTAGTATCTCTTTATGTTACACACACACAAAAACACACACACACACACACACACACACACACACACACACACACACAACACACACACACACACACACAACAACACACACACACACACACACACACACACCACACACACACACCACCACACACAACACATACACACACACAACCACACAACACACACATACACATAGACCACACACAACACACACACACTCACCACCACCACACACTATCTCACACACACACACCACATACATACACATCATATATTATATATATATATATATATTATATATATATATATATATATATATATATATATATATATATATATATATATATATAATATTAATATATAATATATATATTATATGGTCTAGAAAGACACGTGAGCAAACACATATTTATTGAAAACGTTTCGGTCTGGGACCTTGATCACTTCTAACATACAGAGGTAGAAAGACATTATATATAGCGGAGAGTGAAGTGTGAGTGACGCATGGTGACCTGAAGAGTGAGGTGTGAGGACGCATGGTGACTGAGAGTGAGGTGTGAGTGACGCATGGTGCCCTGAAAAAACCCGAACTAAAAGAGGAGTCCTCTTTTCCCTTTTCTTGGGTTTCTTCCATCTCCGCCCTTGTTTTTTTAAAAAAAATTTTGTACTTACAAAACCCACAACCTTTACCGTCTTCATTTCCCCAATCTTTCTTCACCCGAGATTGCGGGACTAAAGGGGCACAAAGCTTTTTCCTAAAACAAACCGCCCGGGGAACAGCCCCCTAAGCAAGTTAAAAATTTCCCCCATGGGTGATTTTGGCCACGAATACCCCCGGGAGCATTTGGGCTATGAGTAACTCAACTTTTCCCCACCAAAAAACACATCATCTACCCAAAGACCTCACTACAAAAACGCAGCCCCACCCCTTAAAACTTCTAAAAGCAGGTGTCTACATTTCCCCCCTGGGGAAATTTGCCCCCAAAAATTGTGGGGCGAAAAAGGAAGGGATCTTGCAGCCCGCCTGAACGAGAATCAAAATGCCTTTTAAACGAGACGTTTGTAAGGAACGCCTGGTCCCCCACAGAGAACCCCAGGGGGATTTAAATGAACTGGAATGGGGCACAACTCGTTTCCCCCCAAAACCCAAAGACCCCCAGAAAAACCGACGGTGCAAAGAAGCCTCACAAATCCCTTTCACCGACACAATAAAAACGAAAACCCGGGAAAAACTACAAAATTTCAAAAACATTGGCATCCCATGAAAATTAAGCACCACCAACCCAACAACACGGGGGGGCCACATGATTTTTTCGTCAAACCCTCCTCATCCCCCCTAAATGACATTGTTCGGGTTAAACCATAGTCACTCACACCTCCTCTCCGCCTTTTTACCCAATCTTGTATTTTAAATTTTATATATTTTATATATATTATATATTATTTTAATATTTTAGGGTAATGGGTTGGAAAGGACACAACCCCCAGGGAGGGTACAAAAGTTCTGCCAAGTGATTTAAAAAACGGAAGCCTGAATTGTTTTCCCTTTTTGGGAGGTTTCCCCGGGGGTCCTTTTTCCTGCCCTCAAAACTTTGCAAGATTTCAGGTCGCCCGGGGCTACTTTACTTAAACTTGGGTTTAACCTATCATTACCGGGGCCAAAAAATTTTAAACAAATTTTTTGGGCCTTTTTTTTTCCCTTAAGGTTATTGGGGCTTTTTTTTTTTCCCTTTCCCTCCAGGGGGAAGGGGAAACAGAATTCTTCCTTCGTAACCCCATGCGTGTTGTAAGGGGGCGACAAAAAATCCAGGAACAAGGGGCTAGCCCCCTTTTTTCTTTTGTAAATTTTAACTAAAGGGAAAAGGAGAAATTTTCGTTTTTCCTTTTGGGCCACCCTGCCCTAGGGGGGATAGGGCCCGGGTGTGTTGAAAAAATATGTTTTTTAATATATATATTGGGTATATAATATATATATATATTTTTAAAAAAAATATATTATATATATTTTAAATATTTTATAAAATTAATATATATAATATATAAAAAATATAAAATATATTTTTTTTTTTTTTTTATAAGGATGGGGTCCCCCCTCTGGGGGAAAATTGTGGGACCCATAGCCTCGGAGAAGGGGTTTAAAAAAAAGGGCTTCAAGGAAAATTTTGGGAAGAAAAAATTTGGAATTTGGATTTTTTTTGCATATATATTTTCCCAAAACAACCCTCTGAAAGAATGGGAAAAAAATTCCCAAAAGGTTTTCCCGTGAAACTCACAAACAAACATCAAAAAATTTAAGAAAAAAAAGGGGGATTCAATTAAAAAACGGGTGACCAAGGAAAGTTTGGGGGTTAACCCCTACATCTCCCAAACTTAAAACCCCCCAAAATTGGGTGGTTTTTAAAAATCCCCCCTACCCCCGAAAAAAAAAATTTTTAATTTGCCGTTTTTTTTAAAATTTAAATTTTTTAATTTAAAAATGGATTTTTTATTTAACCGGATACTTTTTTGCAAATTTTTTTAAAAAGATTAAAAATTTTCCTTCACCATGGGGATTCTTATAAAATTTTTTTTTAAAATAAATTTTTTGGGGGTTTAAAAAATTTTAAAAGTTTAAAAGAGAGGCCCCACCAAGTTTTATGTTGGGAAACAACAATTTTTTTTAAGTTGCCCAAAAAATTTTATCCTTTTTTGGAAAATTTTATAAAAATAGGGGGGGGTTTTTTTAAAAAATTTTTTTAAAAGATTTTAATAAAATTTTTTTAAAAATTTAAAAAAACATTAACCTTTTTTCAAAAAAAAATTTTTTGGAAAAAATTTTCCTTTTTGGGTTTTAAAAAAAGGCTAGAATTTAAAAAATTTTCAAAAACTTTTTGGGTTTTTTAAACAACCATTTCAAAAAAGGGGTATTTCTATTTTAATCGGATAAAAACGAAAAGTTAAAAACGAGGAAAAACAGACAATTTGACTCTTTCTTTGGAGGAATAAAAAGGGACATAGGAACTTTATTTTATTTTCTGTAAATTTTAAAGAATTTTTTTATTATTAAAAATTAAAAACATCTAAAAAAGGCAAAAAAAAAATTATTTTTTTCAAACCAACATAAAGTTTATAGAATGGGCTAAGCTATTTAATTTTCCAAGGAAATGGTGTTATCACATTTTGGGCATAAGAACAAAAACATCAACATAAAAAAAAATTTTTGCTCTTTGGGGAGGATTGTGTTAAGCAACCTTGTTTAAAAAAATTCCATGTATAGGTCTAAAAAGGTAAAGGGATTTCCCTTTTCCATACCAAAATTTCTGAGTGAAAAACTATCTTAAAATACAAATTTTGCTCAACAATGAAAAGTTTAATAATTTAAATTGATAGGGGAAGGGCAATGGTAAATCATGTTAACGATTTCTTCAGAAAAGAAATTTAATAAATCATCACAGGAATTTTCGAAACAAAAAAAGTAACATAAAAACTAACCATTTTAAAATTTTTTTTTAAAGTCAGTCAAGGAGCTTAATTTTCAACCAATCTATTTTTTTTTTAATTTTTAAAGTTAAAATTTTCCCAACAATGGGGCTCAAAAAACAAAAAGCCTTTTTGGAAAAATTTTATAAAAAACGACCCTATGGACTAATAATTGGTCTGACTGGACCCCTGGTTTTGTGTTTTTATTGTCCTACTTTAAAGGGTAAAGAGGATTAGGGGAAAAAATTGTTTGACTAATTATCTTCCCTTTCGTAAATTTTTATTGTTTTTTTAAAATGCTGTTCCGGTTTCTGGGGGATTTTTCCAATTTTAGAATAGGTTTCTACACTAAGAGTTTTTCATTTTTTTTGTAACTTTTTTTCTTTCATAATTACATTTTTTTAGTTTGTCTGCTTTAGTAAGGCGCAAATTTTTTTTGTTATTAAGGTACATAAGACTTTAAAGAATTTTAGGGCAATTGGGATTTTTGGGTTTTTAAACATGATAACCCTTTTCCTTTAAATTAATTTACAGGGGATAAATCAAAAAATTTTTCAAGTTAAAAAGGTTTTGAAATTTTCAACATTATTAAGTTTTTTGAAGTTGCAAAACTTGGGAAAAACCTAAGCAATTTTATTTTGTCTAAAATTTCTTGATGTATTTAATGAAAAGTTTACACCAAAAAGTTTGGTATGGCAAGGGGAAATCCCTTTCCCCTTCTTTTTAACCAACAGGGAAAATTTTTTGAAACAAGGTTGCAAAACACAACCCCCAAAGAGCAAATGGTTAGAATGTTATGATTTTTGTTCTTATGCCAAAAATGTAGATAAAAACCCTTTTCCTTGAAAATTAAATATTTTACCCATTTTTAAAAACTTTACTGTTTTTGTTTGAAAAAAATAACTATTCCCTTTTTCTAGATTTTTTTTAATTTTTAAAGGGAAATAATAAATTAAAATTTTAAAATTTCAAAAAACCACAAAAACTTCCTATGTCCATTATTATTTCGCATCAAGATAGAGTCAAACTGCTGTTTTCTCATCAATGTTTTTGAGAGCTTTAAAATTTTTGAGTCCTGAGTTCATAAAAGGGGAAAAACCAAAAATTTATAAAATATAAGATTTAAAAACCCAGAAATGTAATTGATAAATTTTTTTTAAAGTTGCTAAACCTTTTTATAACCCAAAAAAAAGGGAAAAACCACCTTTTCAACTAAAAAATGTTGGTTTTCCCCTTACCATGAAAACTTGGTTGTAGCCTTCTCTTCTTAAGACTTTTAATTTTAAAAGTTGTTTTTCAAAAATCTTGATACAGTAAAAAAACTTTTGATAAAGAATTTCCCCCCAAAATGCTGATGGTGTTGTCTATAAGATTCCTTGAAAAATTTTTGCGAAAAAGTTTATTACGTAAAAACTGGAAAAAAAATCCTCGAACAAAGATTAAAACAACATAAATATAGCATTAAAAATGGACAAGTTTCCAATGCCTTTTTATTCAGAAAGAAAATTTTAACCATCCAATTGATTTTAAAAAAGTTGAAAAAATAGTATAAAGCAAGTCCCGGGTTCGACAGGAATAAAAATTGAATCTTGTTTTCAAAAAAAAGTTTTGAAATAATATAAATTTTTCCCTTTTGGGTTTATATAAATTAGATCCATTTATAATTAATAGAATTTGGGAAAATTTAATAATACACGGGACAAAAATAATTTTTAAATTTTCTTGGGTAGAAAGTTTTGGGGAGTTGGCGAAGAACCTACCCAATTTGGGGTCGCCGCGCGTCACGTGTTTAACCGTTGTGGGTCTGATAGTGAGGTCTGGCCAGACCCAAAAAACTTCCTTTGGATGCTTTATTTCAAGTTCCTTGATAATGTGAGTAGCACGAAAGCGTTGGGAAATTTTCTCTTTTCTTTCCGTTTTTGTTTTGAAAATTTAAAATCCCGTTTACTGTGATTTATTTCAAATTTATATATATATATAGAATAAGAATATAACACAAAATGTGTGTATTTTGCGCTTGTGTGGGGGTGTGGTGTACTCACCAATTGGTTCCGGGGGCGATACTCAGCTCCTGGCCCCGCCCTTACTGATCGCTAAATAGGGGCCTCTCTCTCTTCCTGAACTTTGCTCCCGTCTTAAAGATTTTTTTGGTTCCGCCTCCACTAACAATTTAAAAGAACATAAGAAAGAAGGAACACTGCAGAAGGCCTACTGGCCCATGCAGGCAGGGCCAACCCACCGCTTAAGCCAAAGCACCTAACTACAGGGAGGCACATTTCTTAAGGGGGGAACACGGAACCGACCTGGGAGCTCAAGGTATCAGGTCCCAAACCCCCAACCCCCCCCACATCCACCATGTATTATCCAACCTATTTTTAAAGCACCAACGTTCGGCCTCTAAACGGTACTTGGGAGTTTTGTTCCATCATCCACAATCTATTACCAAACCAGACTTTCCTATACCTTTCCCGAACTGAATTTTTCCAACTTAAAAAAATTGCGCGAGTCCCGTCAGGGTAAATTTTCAGCCACATTTACATCCCCTTTATTTATTTCCTGTTTCCATTTATACACCCAACAAACCCCCCCCAAATTTTAGTCTTTCAAGAGTGCAGATTAGGGGGTCTTAGTCTATCCTCAAAGGGAAGGTTTCTGTACATGGGTAAATTTGTCATCCTCCTTTGACATTTTCCAGGAAATTTTATCCATTCTGCAATACGGTACCCAAAAAAGTGAGCATAACTAAATGAGGCCCAACCAATAGTTAGAGTTAAGAACAACCTGAGGGCTCCTATATTTATCTTCTTGAATGAACCCAAGGGGTTTATTAGCTTTAATTGCGAACAATTTTCACTGTTGCTGGTTTTGTTACTGCTAACCAGAACCCCTAAAATTTTTTTGCAAACCGTAATATTAAGACTACATTATTTAGTTTATATTGGCATGGTTATGTCCTGTCCAACATTTTGAATTTGCATTTGCCCATATTAAACTGCATCTGCCACTTCCCACCCCTCACAGTCTAAATTTAAATCTTCCTGGGTGTCGAAAAATTCCCCCGTCAGAATGAATTCGCGGGGTATTTTTTGTCATCGGGAAACTTCCGATGTCGCTCTTTATGCCCTATCTATGCTTTATGTAGATTTTGAACAGCAGGGGGGCCCCAAAACTGACCCCCGTGGAACACCGCTCGTACGCTCCCCCCTCGATTTTCCCCTTTATGCAAAACCCCTGTGCCTTTTGCAACCATGCCCTACCAGGAAAAAATTTTTTCCCCTATTCCTTGCTTTTAATTTTCCCCCAAACCCCGATGGGGACCCTGTCAAAGCCTTACGAAGTCCAATACACAATATCATATTTATTACCATGATTACCTCCTCAAAAAACCTTAGTGAAAAAAGTTAATAAATTTGAAGGGAGGAAGCCCCTTTTTAAAACCATGCGAATTCGTTGTTATTTTTTGCTTTTTTAAGGTTTTGGGACGAAAAGCCTCGGGAATTATTGTTCCATAAATTTTCCCACTATGGGGTTAGGGTTTTTTGGTCTTGTTCGAAACTAAGGACCTGACCTTTTTTGAAAATAGGAAAACATTTCCATTTTTCCCCTTATCGGCACCATGCCTTTGTATGATTTTGAAAAGATTAGCCAAGGTGTTAACTCCTCTTTACATTCCTTTGAACCCTTCTACGTTTATCAGGGGCCCGGGGATTTGTTAGGTTTTAATTTATCATTTGCCTAAGGGCCAGTCACTTTGACCCTATCGTCACAGTTTATTACGTCCCGTTCTACTAATTTACATTTCTGGAATATCGCTGGTACCCCCCTGTGTAAAAACTGAGAGGAAGTATGTGTTAAAAATTCTACACATTTTTCCCTTTTCCTGTCAGTGAGCTGACCCAGAACTTTTGAGTGGGCCATCTTTTCCCTGATCTTATTCTGTAAAACCGAAAGAATCCTTTTTGGGGGTTTGTCTTCGATTCTCTTGCAACTTTACCCTCATAATCTCTTTTGCTTTTCTAATTCCCTTTTTTATTTCTCCTTTAACTGAATATATCGATTTCTTATTGCCCCCTTTCCCTTTTTTATTGCCTTATATCCTCTCTTTTGACCATCAGATATTTTAATTATTGTTCATCCATTAGGATAATTTTTGTTTGATTGATTTCCCTATTTGGAACATAAAATTTGCAGCATTAGAACATGCCCTGGAAAGCATCATTCGCAACCCCTCACCACCTACCTGACCCTTAGTCGTCTTTTATCACCCACCTAAGTAATTTTTCATCCTTAAAAACGCAAGCGAAAGTCAGGGACGGGGATTTATTGCCATTATTTGGGGAATTCATATATAATTTTAAATGAGTGATTTGTGACACTTTCCCCAAGCTCATCATTAACCTCAAGATTTAATTTGGTTTCCCTACTGGAAGAACCAAGTCAAGGGGGTTATTTCCCCTAGTTTTGGGTCGTCCAAAAAGTTTAAAAAAAACAATCCTGGGTGTATCAAGAAAAAACCTGACTCTAAATTTTCCTGTCAAATTGCTCCAGTCAACTGTCTATAGTTGAAATTCCCATTAGCACAAAAATTTTCGATGTAATGCCTTCGAATTTCGTCCCATAGAATTTACTGCAAATCCCTATAAGATTTTTGGGGCCCCGTAAATCACACCCCAAAAATTTGTTTTTCTCGGCCCCCGAGAAGCTGTAACCAAACAATTCTGGCTGACCCTTCTAATTTAATATCTTGTCTACCACAACAATTTAAAATTTTCTTTGACATACATCGCCACTCCACCAACCTTTTCCCTTTTTACCCGTCCGTTGGGAAATTTAAGCCTTGTATGTGACATTCAGAGGGCATCTCTCTATCTTTCAGACAGCCAGGGGCTCTGTTATAGCATAATATTTGTTTTCCCGCACTTGCAATTAAACTTAGCTCATCTTTTATTTCTTACACTCCCCGCTATTTATAGTAAACCTTAAGGGAGCTAGTCCCTTCTGCCCTTGCTTCCCCCTTTGTTTGCTGACCTGATGTATTGTCTTAAATTTTTAAAATTCAGTGAATGCCTTTTAACTTTACTGTTTCCAACCCCAGTGTTGCAATCTGCTTGTTTCCCACACAAAACCCCTACCTCTATCTTTTCCCTCAGTTTAAAATCATAGGCTTTCAAACCCAAAGGGCCCTTCTCAAACGAGTTTTGCAAGTGCTCCACCCCTGCCCCAGAGAGATGTACCCCACCCCTTTCATCAAACATGTTTGCCATAAAAGTTTTCCCGTTTCAATGAATGGGATTGCAATTCCTTGCATATCTGTTAGCCAGCAATTTTACCCAATTGCCCGAAAACCCTTTATTTCCACTCCCCTTTAGGAAAAATCTAATTGATTTTGGGTCCCCCCCTTAGAATTAATGAAATCTATAGGCTAAATGTACTTATCTACAGCTTTCTTCCCACCCTTCCCTTTTCATTTCCACCAGCACTGAGACGATAATGGGCTTGTTCCCTTACCTGACTTATATTATCCAGCCTGTTGCAATGTCCCCCAAAACCACTCCAGGGGGAAACACACCTGTCCTCATCTTCTTTTTTATTACAAAAAGCACGGTCAATATATCTTACCTGAGAGTCACCAACCACAAGAATGTGCTTACCTCCATTAGCAGGGGCAGTAGTACCCTTACCTTCACTGGCCACTGAAGTACATTCATCCTGAAGAACAGAGAAGCGATTTCCTAACTTCAGATCTTCACTCTTAACTTTCCTTACTCTGATGCGCCTCCCATTACTGTGAACCACTCGCCACTTGTAGCAGGTGCTGGGCTGCACCTCACTGCTGGTAGCCGTTGCTACCTCCCCAACTACAGCCTCCTCACAGCGAGAGACAGACTGCACCTCACTGCTAGAAGCCTCATTCCCCACAACTCCAGCCACCTCACACTCTCTCCCAGACCCATTGAGGTGGACCTTCAGCCTCCTAATCTCCTTCTGGAGAAGCAAGACCTCCTCCTTCAACTCTCCAACCTCAATTTTTAAAACACTGCAGAAGCAAGCCATGCTTTGTAACCGTCCACGCTAATCCCCAAAGCAGCTCAGGGTCTGTGACCTCACGTGACGACTGACCACTGACCACTTGCTAGGCTATTCCACTTCCTGACGACTCTGTGACTGAAGAAGTACTTCCTAACATCCCTGTGACTCGCCTGAGTCTTTAGCTTCCAATTGTGACCCTTTGTTTCTGTGTCCCATCTCTGGAACATCTTGTCTCTGTCCACCTTGTCTATTCCACGCGTTATTTTGTATGTTGTTATCATGTCTTCCCTGACCCTCCAGTCCTCCACTGTCGTCAGTCCGATTTCTCTCAACCTTTCTTCGTAGGACATTCCCCTGAGCTCTGGAACTAGCCTTGTTGCAAACCTTTGTACTTTCTCTAATTTCTTGACGTGCTTGGCCAGGTGTGGGTTCCAAACTGGTGTGCATACTCCAGTATGCGCCTGACGTACACGGTGTACAGTGTCTTGAACGATTCCTTATTAAGGTATCGGAACGCTATTCTCAGGTTTGCCAGGCGCCCATATGCTGCAGCAGTTGTCTGGTTGATGTGTGCCTTCGGAGACGTGCTCGGTGTTATATTCACCCCAAGATCTTTCTCCTTGAGTGGGGTTTGCAGCCTTTGTCCACCTACCCTATACTCTGTCTGCGGTCTTCTTTGCCCTTCCCCAATCTTCATGTCTGTGCATTTGGCAGAGTTGAATTCGAGAAGCCAGTTGCTGGACCAGGTGTCCAGCCTGTCCAGGTCTCTTTGCAGTCCTGCCTGATCCTCATCCGATTTAATCCTCATTAGCTTCACATCATCTGCGAACAGGAACACTTCAGAGTCTATCCCTTCCATCATGTCATTCACATATATCAAAAATAGCACTTCTCCTAGGACTGACCCCTGTGGGACCCCGCTCGTCACAGGCGCCCATTGTGATACCTCATCACGTACCATGACTCGTTGTTGCCTCCCTGTCAGGTATTCTCTGATCCATTGCAGTGCCCTTCTTGTTATAAGCGCCTGATCCTCCAGCTTCTGCACTAATCTCCTTTGAGGAACTGTGTCGAAGGCCTTCTTGCAGTCCAGGAAAATGCAATCAACCCACCCCTCTCTCTCTTATGTTGCCTTGTCATAAAACTCCAGAAGGTTTGTGACACAGGATTTGCCTTCCATGAATCCACACTGGTTGTTGTTCATAATCTTGTTTCGCTCCAGGTGCTCCACCACTCTCCTCCTGATAATCTTCTGTATGACTTTGCATACTATGCACGTCAGAGACACAGGTCTGTAGTTTAGTGCCTCGTTCTGTCTCCCTTCTTAAAAATGGGGACTACATTTGCCGTCTTCCATACCTCAGGAAGTTTCCGAGTTTCAAGGGATGTATTGAAGATTGTGGTTAGTGGCAAGTACAGCGTCTCTGCTCCTTCTCTAAGGACCCACGGGGAGATGTCCGGACCCCTCGTCTTTGACGTATCGAGGTCACTTAACAGCTTCTGCACCTCCTCCTCCGTTGTTTGTATGTCATCCAGCCCCTGTTGGTATATTCCCTTTTGGTGTTCCCCTCTGTGCTGTCTTCTCAGAGCCATTCCTGTCTCTACTGTAAATACTTCCTTAAATCTCATGTTGAGCTCCTTGCATACCTCGTGATCGTTTCTTGTGAGTTCCCCACCTTCTTTCCTCAGCCTGGTCACCTGGTCTTTGACTGTTGTCTTCCTCCTGATGTGGCTGTACAGCAGTTTCGGGTCAGACTTGACTTTCGATGCTACGTTATTTTCATACTGTCGCTGGGCCTCCCTCCCTACCTGTGCTTACTCGTTCCTGGTTCTTCGACTAATCTCCTTATTTTCCTGTGTTCTTCGCCTTCTGTACTTTTTCCATTCTCTATTGCACTTGGTTTTTTCCTCTTTACCCCGTCGGGTAAACCAAGGGCTTGTTCTGGCCTTTCCATTATTTCTGTTGCCCTTGGGAACAAACCTTTCCTCTTCCTCCTTGCATTTTTGTTATGTATTCCATTATTCATTTACCGACTTTCCTACCAGTTCTCTGTCCCACTGAACTTCTTGCAGGAAGTTCTTCAAAACTATGTAGTCCCCCCGTTTATAGTCTGGCTTTTCCCATTCAACTCCTGTTACTCTCTCCACTTGTAGCTCTACCATGTATTCAAAGCACAGAACCACGTGGTCACTAGCTCCTAGGGAACTCTCATATGTGATGTCCTCAATGACTGAACTGCTCAGGGTGAACACAAGGATCAGTCTTGCTGGTTCATCCTCCCCTCTCTCTCTCTCTCTGGTAGTATCCTTAACATGTTGATGCATGAGGTGTGTGTGTGTGTGTGTGTGTGTGTGTGTGGGTGTCCGTTTTCCGTCAATAACTCAGCCACCATGAAAATCAGTGGAAGGTAACTTTGTCACAGGCTTCCTTGTGGGTGCTGGTGGCTCGTTCGATAGCGTCCTCATCTCACACACCTACTGACCGGGATCGTTCCCCAGCACGGGTGAAGCGTAGGGCATGTTTACTTACACCTACTGCCCCTGTTCACCTAACAGTAAGTACATACCTGTATGTTAATCGACTATTGTGGGTCGCATCCTGTGATAGACTGGATTACCATGGGTGGTCGACCAAGACCTATAGTATAAATCAAAACAAATCCTTACCATACCTAGGACCTGGTTTTGCACTATTCGGCTTCAAAAATTATAAATGAGGGGGCGGCGCCCCTTCAGAGAACCATTTATTAAATGAACAACGTTATGTGGCGCCTCATTTTGCAAGACTTTTTTTTGTTGCACGTTTATGAATATCAAATCACATTAAACCACCGTTTATAGTGATTTAAAAAAATATGTCGTTGCAAATAAAATAGCCAGGGTGACCGTCTTTTTGGGAAGATGTAATTCAAAATCTCAGAGATATCGAAATTTTTCTTTAAATTACCAATTATGACACTTCATCTGCTGATAATTTGGTTATGGGGCATGTAGCCCCCACACCTGCCTCCTTGATGGTGGGGCATGTAGCCCCCACACCTGCCTCCTTGATGGTGGGGCATGTAGCCCCCACACCTGCCTCCTTGATGGTGGGGCATGTAGCCCCACACCTGCCTCCTTGATGGTGGGCATGTAGCCCCCACACCTGCCTCCTTGATGGTGGGGCATGTAGCCCTCACACCTGCCTCCTTGATGGTGGGGCATGAAGCCCGCCACACCTGCCTCCTTGATGGTGGGGCATATAGCTCCGACACCTGCCTCCTTGATGGTGGGGCATGTAGCCCCCACACCTGCCTCCTTGATGGTGGGGCATGTAGCCCCCACACCTGCCTCCTTGATGGTGGGGCATGTAGCCCCCACACCTGCCTCCTTGATGGTGGAGACATGTAGCCCCGACACCTGCCTCCTTGATGGTAGAGACACGTAGCCCCCACACCTGCCTCCTTGATGGTAGAGACATGTAGCCACCACACCTGCCTCCTTGATGGTGGGGCATGTAGCCCCCACACCTGCCTCCTTGATGGTGGAGACATGTAGCCCCGACACCTGCCTCCTTGATGGTAGAGACACGTAGCCCCCACACCTGCCTCCTTGATGGTAGAGACATGTAGCCCCCACACCTGCCTCCTTGATGGTAGAGACATGAAGTCCCCACACCTGTCTCCTTGATGGTAGGGACATGTAGCCCCCACACCTGCCTCCTTGATGGTGGGGACATGTAACCCCCACACCTGCCTCCTTGATTGTAGGGACATGTAGCCCCCACACCTGCCTCCTTGGTGGTGGGAGCATGTAGCCCGCCACACCTGCCTCCTAGATGGTGGGGCATGTAGCCCCGACACCTGCCTCCTTGACGATACGGACATGTAGCCCCCACACCTGCCTCCTTGATGCTGGGGACATGTAACCCCCACACCTGCCTCAATGAATGTGGGGACATGTAGCCCACCACACCTGCCTCCTTGATGGAGGGGACATGTAGCCCCCACACACCTGCCTCCTTGATGGTGGGGATGTAGCCCCCACACCTGCCTCCTTGATAGTGGGGACATGTAGCCCCCACACCTGCCTCCTGGATAGAAGGGACATGTAGCCCCCGCACCTGCCTTCTTGATGATGGGGACATGAGGCCACAACACCTGCCTCCTTGATGGTGGGGATATGCAGCCCCCAAACCTGCCCCTTGATGGAAGGACATGTAACCCCCAAACATGCCTATATGATGGTGGGGACATGTAGCTCCTACACATGCCTCCTTAATGATGGGGACATGTTGCCCCCAAACCTGCCTCCTTGATGGGACGTACATGCAGCCCTACACACATGCCCCTTTGATGGTGGGGACATGTAGCCCCCACACCTGTCTCCTTGATGGTGGGGACATGTAGCCCCCACCCCTTCCTCCTTGATGGTGGGGATATGTAGCCCCCAAACTTGTCCCCTTGATGGAGGGACATGTAGCCCCAACACCTGCCTCAATGATGGTGGGGGCATGTAGCACCCACACCTGCCTTCTTGATGGTGGGGACATGTAACTCCCACACCTGCCTCCTTGATGGTAGGACATGTAGCCCCAACACCTGCCTCAATGATGGTGGGGGCATGTAGCACCCACACCTGCCTTCTTGATGGTGGGGACATGTAACTCCCACACCTGCCTCCTTGATGGTAGGACATGTAGCCCCAACACCTGCCTCAATGATGGTGGGGGCATGTAGCCCCCACACCTGCCTCCTTGATGGTGGGGACATGTAGTCCCCACACCTGCCTCCTTGATGGTGGGGACATGTATCCCCCCACACCTGCCTTCTTGATGGTGGGAGTATGCAGCCCCCACATCTGCCTCCTTGATGTTGGGGACATGTAGCCCCCACACCTGCCTCCTTGATAGTTGGGACATGTAGCCCCTACACCTCCCTCCTTGATGGTGGGAGCATGTAGCCCCCATACCTGCCTCCTTGATGGAGGGACATGTAGCCCCCACACCTGCCTCCTTGATCGTATAAGCATGTAGCCCCAACACCTGCCTCCTTGATAGTTGGGACATGTAGCCCCTACACCTCCCTCCTTCATGGTGGTAGCATGTAGCCCCCACACCTGCCTCCTTGATGGTGTTAGCATGCAGCCCCCACACCTGCCTCCTTGATGTTGGGGACATGTAGCCCCCACACCTGCCTCCTTGATAGTTGGGACATGTAGCCCCTACACCTCCCTCCTTGATGGTGGGAGCATGTAACCCCCACACCTGCCTCCTTGATGGTGGGAGCATGTAGCCCCTACACCTGCCTTTTTGATTGTGGGAGCATGTAGCCCCTACACCTGCCTCCTTGATGGTGGGGACATGTAGCCCCCACTCATGCCTCCTTGATGGTGGGAGCATGTAGCCCCCACACCTGTCTCCTTAATGGTGGGGACATGTAGCTCCCACACCTGCGTCCTTGATGGTGGAGACATGTAGCTCCCACACCTGACTCTTTGATGGTGGGGGCATGTAGCCCATGCACCTGACTTCTTGATGGAGGGGCATGTAGCCCCCACACCTGACACCTTGATGGTGGGGCATGTAGCCTCCACACCTGACTCCTTGATGGTGGGGCATTTAGCCCCCACACCCGACTCCTTGATGGTGGGGGCATATAGCCCCCACACCTGACTCCTTGATGGTGGGGCATGTAGCCTCCACACCTGACTCCTTGATGGTAAGGCATGTAGCCTCCACATCTTCCTCCTTCAAGGTGAGCGCAAGGACATAAGTGGCCACACCTCCCTTACAGGTGTGGGGGGTGACACTCCCTCAATCACCTGCAGGGCACTACCACACTCATCTGCAGGACAGGTGTGGGGAAGTGACATTACTACATTTATCTGCAGGAAAGGTGTGGGGAAGTGTCACTCCCACACACACCTGCAAGACAGGTGTGTGGGAGTGTCACCCCCACACTCACCTGCAGAACAAGTGTGGTGGAGTGTCACCCCCACACTCACCTGCAGGAGAAGTGTGGTGGAGTGTCACCCCCACAGTCACCTGCATCACAGGTGTGGGGAAGTGACGCTCTCCCACACATGTACGATGTCCAAGAGCTGGACTTCACACTATGTTTCGCTCCCTCTTGGATCAAAACATTGCTCATGTTTCACCTTGATCATCATCTGACTCCTAACCTCCCTGGCTCCTAACCTCTCTGGCTCCTAACCTCCCTGGCTTCTAACCTCTCTGGCTCCTAACCTCCCTGGCTCCTAACCTCTCTGGCTCCAACCCTCCTTGATCCTACCTCTATGCTTCTAACCTACCCTGGATTCTACGTGTATGCCTCCTAACCTCCTGGCTCCTGAACTCTCTGGCCTCCTAACCTCCCTGGCTTCTAACCTACTGGCCAACATACCTGGCTCTAACCTCTCGTGGACTCCTAACTCCCTGGCTTCTAACCTCTCTGCCGGAACCTCCCTGGATACCTTACTTCTGCTCTAACCTCCATGGATTCTAACCTCTCTGGCTCCTAAGTTCCATGGCTCTAAGCCTCTCTGGCGTTCCAACCCCCCTGGCTCTACCTCTGGCACTAACCTTCTGGATCCTAACCTCTCTGGCTCCTAACCTCTCAGGCTCCTAACTTCTGGTGCTACCTCCCAGGCTGCTAACCTCTTGCTCCTACCTCTCTGGAGTGCAAACCTCTCGGCATGTTAATCTCCAGGCTGCTAACCCTTGGCTCTAACCTCTCTGGATCTAAACCTCCTGGCTGCAATCTCCAGGCTGATAACCTCATCTGCTGTTAACCTCCTGGCTGCTAACCTCTGTGGCTGCCTATCTCCAGCTTGCTAACCTCCCTGGCTGCTAACCTCCCTGGCTGCTAACCTCCCTGGCTGCTAACTTCTCTGGCTCCTAATCTGTCTGGCTGCTAATCTCCCTGGCTGCTAACTTCTCTGGCTCCTAACCTGTCTGGCTGCTAACCTTCCTGGCTGCTAACCTCCGTGCCTGCTATCCTCCCTGGCTGCTAACCTCAATGGCTGCTAACCTACCTGGCTCCTAACCTCCCTGGCTCCTAGCCTCTCTGGCTGCTAGCCTCCCTGGCTGCTAACCTCGCTGGCTCCTAAACTCTCTGGCTGCGAGCCTCCTTGGCTGCTAACCTCCCTGGCTGCTAAGCTCCCTGGTCGCGAACCTTCCTGGCTGCTAACCTCCCAGGCTCCTAACCTCCCTGACTTCTAACCTTTCTAGCTCCTAACCGCCCTGTTCTTAACTTTCCGTGCTGCTAACCTCCCTGGATCCGAACCTCTCTGGCTTCTAACCTCCCTGGCTGCTAACCTCCCTTGCTTTTAACCTCCCTGGCTCCGAACCTCTCTGGCTTCTAACCTCTCTGGCTGCTAACCTCCCAGGATGCTAACCTCCCTGGTTGCTAACCTCTCTGGCTCCTAACCTCCCTGGCTCCTAACCTCTCTGTCTTCTAACCTCCCTGGCTCCTAACTTCCGTGGCTGCTCAACTCCCTGGCTTCTAACCTCTCTGGCTGCTAACCTCTAGGCTGGCCAACCTCTCTGGCTGCTAACCTCCTCTGGCTCCTACCTCTCCTGGTTCCTAACCTAACTGCTTCTAACCTCTCTGCTTCTAAGTCCAGGCTGCTAACCTCTCTGGCTCCTAACCTCCCAGGCTGCTAGCCTCCCGGTGCTAACCTCTCTGGCTCCTAACCTCCTGGTTCCTAACTTCTCTGGCTCTACCTCTCTAGCTGCTAATCGGTACCTGGCTCCTAACCTCTATTCCTAACCTCCAGGCTGCTAACTCCCAGGCTGCTAACCTCCTGCTCCTAACTTTTCTGGCTCCTAACCTGTCTGGCTGCTAACTCCCTGGCTGCTACCTCTTCTGGCTCTAACACTTCTGGCTGTTAACCTCTGGTGCTAACTCCCTGGCTGCTAACCTCCCTGGCTGCTAACCTCCATGGCTGCTAACCTCCCTGGTTTGCTAACTCTCCCCTACTTCTGGCTCTAACCTCCCTGGCTCCTAACCTCTCTGGCTCCTAACCTCCTGGCTGCTAACCTCCTGGCTGCTAACCTCCAGGCTGCTACCTCCCTGGCTGCTAACCTCCTGGCTGCTAACCTCCCTGGCTCCTAACCCCCTGGCTTCTAACCTCTCTGGCTACTAACCTGCTTGGTTTCCTAACCTCTGGCTCGACCCTTGGCTGCTAACCTTCCTGGTTGCTAACCTCCCTGGCAACCTGCTCTAACCTCCCTGACTTCTAACCTTCTAACCTCCGGCTCTCCTGCTCTAACCTCCCTGGCTCCGAACCTCTCTGGCTTCTAACCTCCCTGGCTGCTAACCTCCCTTGCTTTTAACCTCCCTGGCTCCGAACCTCTCTGGCTTCTAACCTCTCTGGCTGCTAACCTCCCAGGATGCTAACCTCCCTGGTTGCTAACCTCTCTGGCTCCTAACCTCCCTGGCTCCTAACCTCTCTGGCTTCTAACCTCCCTGGCTCCTAACTTCCGTGGCTGCTCAACTCCCTGGCTTCTAACCTCTCTGGCTGCTAACCTCTATGGCTGCCAATCTCTTCTGGCTGCTAACCTCTCTGGCTCCTACCCTCCCTGGTTCCTAACCTAACTGACTTCTAACCTCTCTGGCTTCTAACCTCCCAGGCTGCTAACCTCTCTGGCTGCTAACCTCCCAGGCTGCTAACCTCCCGGGTGCTAACCTCTCTGGCTCCTAACCTCCTTGGTTCCTAACTTCTCTGGCTGCTAGCCTCTCTGGCTGCTAACGTCCCTGGCTCCTAACCTCTATTTCTGCTAACCTCCCAGGCTGCTAACCTCCCTGGCTGCTAACCTCCCTGGCTGCTAACTTATCTGGCTCCTAGCCTGTCTGGCTGCTAACCTCCCTGGCTGCTAACTTGTCTGGCTCCTAACCTGTCTGGCTGTTAACCTCCCTGGCTGCTAACCTCCCTGGCTGCTATCCTCCATGGCTGCTAACCTCAATGGCTGCTAACCTCCCTGGCTGCTAACCTCCCTGGCTCCTAACCTCCCTGGCTCCTAACCTCTCTGGCTGTTAACCTCCTTGGCTGCTAACCTCCCTGGTTGCTAACCTCCCAGGCTGCTAGCCTCCCTGGCTGCGAACCTTCCTGGCTGCTAACCTCCCTGGCTCCTAACCCCCCTGGCTTCTAACCTCTCTGGCTACTAACCGAATTGGTTCTTAACTTCTCGTGCTGCTAACCTTCCTGGTTGCTAACCTCCCTGACTGCTAACTTCCCTGACTCTTAACCTCCGTGGCTTTTAACCTCCCTGGCTCCGAACCTCTCTGGCTTCTAACCTCCATGGCTGCTAACCTCCCTGGCTTTTAACCTCCCTGGCTCCGAACCTCTCTGGCTTCTAACCTCTCTGGCTGCTAACCTCCCAGGATGCTAACCTCCCTGGTTGCTAACCTCTCTGGCTCCTAACCTCCCTGGCTCCTAACCTCTCTGGCTTCTAACCTCCCTGGCTCCTAACTTCCGTGGCTGCTCAACTCCCTGGCTTCTAACCTCTCTGGCTGCTAACCTCTATGGCTGCCAATCTCACTGGCTGCTAACCTCTCTGGCTCCTACCCTCCCTGGTTCCTAACCTAACTGACTTCTAACCTCTCTGGCTTTTAACCTCCCAGGCTGCTAACCTCTCTGACTGCTAACCTCTCAGGCTGCTAACCTCCCTGGTGCTAACCTCTCTGGCTCCTAACCTCCTTGGTTCCTAACTTCTCCGGCTGCTAGCCTCTCTGGCTGCTAACGTCCCTGGCTCCTAACCTCTATTTCTGCTAACCTCCCTGGCTGCTAACCTCCCTGTCTGCTAACCTCCCTGGCTGCTAACCTCCCTGGCTGCTAGCTTATCTGGCTCCTAATCTGTCTGGTTGCTAACCTCCCTGGCTGCTAACTTGTCTGGCTCCTAACCTGTCTGGCTGTTAACCTCCCTGGCTGCTAACCTCCCTGGCTGCTATCCTCCATGGCTGCTAACCTCAATGGCTGCTAACCTCCCTGGCTGCTAACCTCCCTGGCTCCTAACCTCCCTGGCTCCTAACCTCTCTGGCTTCTAACCTTTCTGGCTGCTAACCTCCCAGGCTGCTAACGTCCCTGGCTGCTAACCTCTCTGGCTCCTAACCTCCATGGTTCCTAACCTCTCTGGCTGCTAACCTCCCTGACTGCTAACCTCCCTGGCTGTTAACCTCCCTAGCTGCTAACTTCTCTGGCTACTAACTTCCCTGGCTGCTAACCTCCCTGGCTGTTAGCCTCCCTTGCTCCTAACCTTCCTCTTTCCTAACCTTTCTGGCTGCTAACCTCCCTGGCTGCTAAGCTCTCTGGCTCCTAACCTCACTGTCTGCTAACCTCCCTGGTTCCTGAACTCTCTGACTGCGAACCTCCCTGGTTGCTAACCTCTCTGGCTGCTAACCTCCCTGGCTCCTAAGCTCTCTGGCTGCTAACCTCCCTGGCTCCTAACTTCTCTGGCTGCTAACCTCCCTGGCTGCTAACCTCCCTGGCTCCTAACCTCTATGGCTGCTAACCTCCCTGGCTCCTAACTTCCCTGGTTGCTAGCCTCCCTGGCTGCTAACCTCCCTGGCTCCGAACCTCTCTGGCTGCTAACCTCCCTGGCTTCTAAGTTCCCTGGCTGCTAACCTACCTGGCTGCTAACCTCCCTGGCTCCTAACCTCTCTGGTTGCTAACCTCCCTGGCTGCTAACCTCCCTGGCACATAGCCTCCCTGGCTCCTAGCCTTCCTGGTTCCTAAGCTCTCTGGCTGCTAACCTTCCTGGCTTCTAACCTCCCTGGCTCCTAAACTCTCTGGCTGCGAACCTCTCTGGATGCTAACCTCCCTCTCTGCTAACCTCCCTGGCTCCTTACCTCTCTTGCTGCTAACCTCCCTGGCTGCTAACCTCCCTGGCTGCTAGCCTCACTGTCTGCTAACCTCCATGGCTGCTAACCTCCCTGGTTCCTGAACTCTCTGGCTGCGAACCTCCCTGGTTGCTAACGTCACTGGCTGCTAACCTCCCTGGCTCCTAAGCTCTCTGGCTGCTAACCTCCATGGCTCCTAACTTCCCTGGCTGCTAACCTCCCTGGCTGCTATTCTCCCTGGCTCCTAACTTCTCTGGCTGCTAGCCTCTCTGGCTTCTAACCTCCCTGGCTCCTACCCTCTCTGGCTGCTAACCTCCCTGGCTGCTAACCTCCCTGGCTCCTAACCTCTCTGGCTGCTAACCTCTCTGGTTTCTAAGCTTCCTGGCTGCTAACCTCCCTGGCTGCTAACCTCTCTGGCTGCGAACCTCTCTGGCTGCTAACCTCCCTCTCTGCTAACCTCCCTGGCTCCTTACCTCTCTGGCTGCTAACCTCCCTGGCTTCTAAGCTCCCTGGCTGCTAACCTCCCTGGCTGCTAACCTCCCTGGCTTCTAACCTCTCTGGCTGCTAACTTCTATGGCTGCCAATCTCACAGGCTGCTAACCTCTCTGGCTCCTACCCTCCCTGGTTCCTAACCTCTCTGGCTTCTAACCTCTCTGGCTTCTAACCTCCAACTCTGCTAACCTCTCTGGCTGCTAACCTCCCAGGCTGCTAACCTCCCTTGCTCCTAACGTCTCTGGCTCCTAACCTCCTTGGTTCCTAACCTCTCTGGCTGCTAGCCTCTCTGGCTGCTAACTTCCCTGGCTCCTAACCTCTCTTTCTGCTAACCTCCCTGGCTGCTAACCTCCCTGGCTGCTAACCTCCCTGGCTGCTAACTTCTGTGGCTCCTAACCTGCCTGGCTGCTAACCTCCCAGGCTGCTAACTTGTCTGGCTCCTAACCTGTCTGGCTTCTAACCTCCCTGGCTGCTAACCTCCCTGGCTGCTAACCTCCCTGGCTGCTAACCTCCCTGTCTGCAAGCCTTCCTGGCTGCTAACCTCCCTTGCTCCTAACGTCTCTGGCTCCTAACCTCCTTGGTTCCTAACCTCACTGGCTGCTAACCTCCCTGGCTGCTATCCTCCATGGCTGCTAACCTCAATGGCTGCTAACTTCCCTGGCTGCTAACCTCCTTGGCTGCTAACCTCCATGGCTGCTAACGTCCCTGGCTCCTAACCTCCCTGGCTCCTAACCTTTCTGGCTGCTAACCTTCCTGGCTGCTAACCTAGCTGGGTCCTAATCCTAAACTCTCTGGCTGCGAACCTCCTTGGCTGCTAACCTCCCTGGCTGCTAACCTCCCTGGCTGCTAACCTCCCTGGCTGCATGCCTTCCTGGCTGCTAACCTCCCTTGCTCCTAACCCCTCTGGCTTCTAACCTCTCTGCCTCCTAACCGCCTGGTTCTTAACTTCCCGTGCTGCTAACCTTCCTGGTTTGTAACCTCTCTGACTGCTAACTTACCTGACTCTAAAGCTCCTTGGCTTTTAACCTCCCTGGCTCCGAACCTCTCTGGCTTCTAACCTCCCTGGCTGCTAACCTCCCTGACTTTTAACCTCCCTGGCTCCGAACCTCTCTGGCTTCTAACCTCTCTGGCTGCTAACCTCCCAGGCTGCTAACCTCCCTGGTTGCTAACCTCTCTGGCTCCTAATCTCCCTGGCTTCTAACCTCTCTTGCTGCTAACCTCTCTACCTGCTAATCTCCCAGGCTGCTAACCTCGCTGGCTGCTAACCTATCTGGCTGTTAACCTCCCTGGCTGCTAACCTCTCTGGCTGCTAACCACCCAGGCTGCTAACCTCGCTGGCTGCTAACCTCCCTGGCATTTAACCTCCCTAGCTCCAAACCTCTCTGGCTCCTAACCTCCCTGGTTCCTAACCTCCCTGGCTTCTAACCTCTCCGGCTTCTAACCTCTCTGGCTGCTAACCTCCCAGGCTGCTAACCTCTCTGGCTGCTAAACTTCCAGGCTGCTAACCTCCCTGGCTGCTAACCTCTCTTGCTCCTAAGCTCTCTGGTTCCTAGCCTCTCTGGCTGCTAACCTCCCAGCCTGCTAACCTCTCTGGCTGCTAACCTCCCTGGATGCTAACCTCCTTGGCTTTTAACCTCACTGACTCTGAACCTCTCTGGCTTGTAACCTCACTGGCTGCTAACCTCCCAGGCTGCTAACCTCCCTGGCTGCTAACCTCCCTGGCAGTTAACCTCCCTGGCTGCTAACTTCCCTGACTCTTAACCTCTGTGGCTGCTAAACTCCCTGGCTTCTAACCTCTCTAGCTGCTAACCTCCCTGGCTTCTAACCTCTCTAGCTGCTAAGCTCCCAGGCTGCTAACCTCCTTGGTTGCTAACGTTTCTGGCTCCTAACATCCCTGGCTCATAAACTCTCTGGCTTCTAACCTCCCAAGCTGCTAACCTAGCTGGCTGTTAACCTCCCTTGCTGTTAACCACCCTTGTTGCTGCTAACCTCCCTGGGTTCTAACCTCCCTGCTTCCTAACCTCTCTGGCTTCTAACCTCTCTGGCTGCTAACCTCGCAGGCTGCTAACGTCCCTGGCTGCTAACCTCTCTGGCTCCTAACCTCCATGGTTTCTAACCTCTCTGGCTACTAACCTCCCTGACTGCTAACCTCCCTGACTGTTAACCTCCCTGGCTGCTAACTTCTCTGGCTACTAACTTCCCTGGCTGCTAACCTCCCTGGCTGTTAGCTTCCCTTGCTCCTAACTTTCCTCTTTCCTAACCTTTCTGGCTGCTAACCTCCCTGGCTGCTAAGCTCTCTGGCTCCTAACCTCATTTTCTGCTAACCTCCCTGGCTGCTAACCTCCCTGGTTCATGAACTCTCTGGCTGCGAACCTCCCTGGTTGCTAACCTCCCTGGCTGCTAACCTCCCTGGCTCCTAAGCTCTCTGGCTGCTAACTTCCCTGGCTCCTAACTTCTCTGGCTGCTAACCTCCCTGGCTGCTAACCTCCCTGGCTCCTAACCTCTCTGGCTGCTAACCTCCCTGGCTCCTAACTTCCCTGACTGCTAGCCTCCCTGGCTGCTAACCTCCCTGGCTCCTAACCTCTCTGGCTGCTAACCTCCCTGGCTTCTAAGTTCCCTGGCTGCTAACCTATCTGGCTGCTAACCTCCCTGGCTCCTAACCTCTCTGGTTGCTAACCTCCCTGGTTGCTAACCTCCCTGGCTCATAGCCTCCCTGGCTCCTAGCCTCCTGGTTCCTAAGCTCTCTGCTGCTAACTCTGGCTTCTAACCTCCCTGGCTCCTAAACTCTCTGGCAGCGAACCTCTCTGGCTGCTAACCTCCCTCTCTGCTAACCTCCCTGGCTCCGTTCCTCTCTTGCTGCTAACCTCCCTGGCTGCTAACCTTCCTGGCTGCTAACCTCACTGTCTGCTAACCTCCCAGGCTGCTAACCTCGCTGGGTGCTAACCTCCCTGACAGTTAACCTCCCTTGCTGCTAACTTCCCTGACTCTCAACCTCTCTGGCTGCTTAACTCCCTGGCTGTTAACCTCCCTGGCTGCTAACTTCTCTGGCTACTAACTTCCCTGGCTGCTAACCTCCCTGGCTGTTAGCCTCTCTTGCTCCTAACCTTCCTGTTTCCTAACCTTCCTGGCTGCTAACCTCAATGGCTGCTAAGCTCTCTGGCTCCTATCCTCACTGTCTGCTAACCTCCCTGGCTGCTAACCTCCCTGGTTCCTGAACTCTCTGGCTGCGAACCTCTCTGGTTGCTAACCTCCCTGGCTGCTAACCTCCCTGGCTCCTAAGCTCTCTGGCTGCTAACCTCCCTGGCTCCTAACTTCTCTGGCTGCTAACCTTCCTGGCTGCTAACATCCCTGGCTACTAACCTCTCTGGCTGCTAACCTCCGTGGCTTCTAAGTTCCCTGGCTGCTAACCTCCCTGGCTGCTATCCTCCCTGGGTCCTAACCTCTCTGGTTGCTAACCTCCCTGGCTGCTAACCTCCCTGGCTCATAGCCTCCGTGGCTCCTAGCCTTCCTGGTTTCTAAGCTCTCTGGCTGCTAATCTCCCTGGCTTCTAACCTCCCTGGCTCCTAACTTCTCTGGCTGCTAACCTTCCTGGCTGCTAACCTCCCTGGCTCCTAACCTCTCTGGCTGCTAACCTCCGTGGCTTCTAAGTTCCCTGGCTGCTAACCTCCCTGGCTGCTATCCTCCCTGGCTCCTAACTTCTCTGGCTGCTAACCTCCCTGGCTGCTAACCTCCCTGGCTCCTAACCTCTCTGGCTGCTAACCTCCCTGGCTCCTAACCTCTCTGGCTGCTAACCTCCCTGGCTTCTAAGTTCCTTGGCTGCTAACCTATCTGGCTGCTAACCTCCCTGGCTCCTAACCTCTCTGGTTGCTGACCTCCCTGGTTGCTAACCTCCCTGGCTCATAGCCTCCCTGGCTCCTATCCTTCCTGGTTCCTAAGCTCTCTGGCTGCTAAACTTCCTGGCTTCTAACCTCCCTGGCTCCGAAACTCTCTGGCTGCGAACCTCTCTGGCTGCTAACCTCCCTCTCTGCTAACCTCCCTGGCTCCGTACCTCTCTTGCTGCTAACCTCCCTGGCTGCTAACCTCCCTGGCTGCTAACCTCACTGTCTGCTAACCTCCCAGGCTGCTAACCTCCCTGGCTGCTAACCTCCCTGACAGTTAACCTCCCTTGCTGCTAACTTCTCTGACTCTTAACCTCTCTGGCTGCTTAACTCCCTGGCTGCTAACCTCCCTGGCTGCTAACTTCCCTGACTCTTAACCTCTGTGGCTGCTAACCTCCCTGGCTCCTAACCTCCCTGGCTCTTAACCTCCCTGGCTTCTAACCTCTCTGGTTCCGAACCTCTCTGGCTTCTAATCTCACTGGCTGCTAACCTCCCTGGCTTCTAACCTCTCTAGCTGCTAATCTCCCAGGCTGCTAACCTCCCTGGTTGCTAACCTCCCTTGCTGTTAACTACCCTTGCTGCTGCTAACCTCCCTGGGTTTTAACCTCCCTGCCTCCTAACCTCTCCGGCTTCTAACCTCTCTGGCTTCTAAAATCCCAAGCTGCTAACCTCGCTGGCTGCTAACCTCCCTTGCTGTTAGCTACCCGTGCTGCTGCTAACCTCCCTGGGTTTTAACCTCCCTGCCTCCTATCCTCTCCGGCTTCTAACCTCTCTGGCTGCTAACCTCCCAGGCTGCTAACGTCCCTGGCTGCTAACCTCTCTGGCTCCTAACCTCCATGGTTCCTAACATCTCTGGCTGCTAACCTCCATGACTGTTAACCTCCCTGGCTGTTAACCTCCCTGGCTGCTAACTTCTCTGGCTACTAACTTCCCTGGCTGCTAACCTCCCTGGCTGTTAGCCTCCCTTGCTCCTAACCTTCCTGTTTCCTAACCTTCCTGGCTGCTAACCTCAATGGCTGCTAAGCTCTCTGGCTCCTAACCTCACTGTCTGCTAACCTCCCTGGCTGCTAACCTCCCTGGTTCCTGAACTCTCTGGCTGCGAACCTCCCTGGTTGCTAACCTCCCTGGCTGCTAACCTCCCTGGCTCCTAAGCTCTCTGGCTGCTAACCTCCCTGGCTCCTAACTTCTCTGGCTGCTAACCTTCCTGGCTGCTAACCTCCCTGGCTCCTAACCTCTCTGGCTGCTAACCTCCGTGGCTTCTAAGTTCCCTGGCTGCTAACCTCCCTGGCTGCTATCCTCCCTGGGTCCTAACCTCTCTGGTTGCTAACCTCCCTGGCTGCTAACCTCCCTGGCTCATAGCCTCCGTGGCTCCTAGCCTTCCTGGTTCCTAAGCTCTCTGGCTGCTAATCTCCCTGGCTTCTAACCTCCCTGGCTCCTAACCTCTCTGTCTGCTAACCTCCTTGGCTGCTAACCTCCCTGGCTCCTAAACTTTCTGGCTGCGAACCTCTCTGGCTGCTAACCTCCCTCTCTGCTAACCTCCCTCGCTCCTTACCTCTCTTGCTGCTAACCTTCCTGGTTGCTAACCTCTCTGGCTGCTGACCTCCCTGGTTCCTGAACTCTCTGGCTGCGAACATCCCGGGTTGCTAACCTCCCTGGCTGCTAACCTCCCTGGCTCCTAAGCTCTCTGGCTGCTAACCTCCCTGGCTCCTAACTTCCCTGGCTTCTAACCTGCCTGGCTGCTAACCTCCCTGGCTCCTAACTTCTCTGGCTGCTAACCTCCCTGGCTGCTAACCTCCCTGGCTCCTAAACTCTCTGGCTGCTAACCTCCCTGGCTTCTAACTTTACTGGCTGCTAACCTCCCTGGCTGCTAACCTCCCTGGCTCCTAACCTCTCTGGTTCCTAACCTCCCTGGCTGCTAACCTCCCTGGCTCATAGCCTCCCTGGCTCCTAGCCTTCCTGGTTCCTAAGCTCTCTGGCTGCTAACCTCCCTGGCTTCTAACCTCCCTGGCTCATAACCTCTCTGGTTGCTAACCTCCCTGGCTGCAAACCTCCCTGGCTCATAGCCTCCCTGGCTCCTAGCCTTCCTGGTTCCTAAGCTCTCTGGCTGCTAACCTCCCTGGCTTCTAACCTCCCTGGCTCCTAACCTCTCTGTCTGCTATCCTCCCTGGCTGCTAACCTCCCTGGCTCCAAAACTCTATGGCTGCGAACCTCCCTCTCTGCTAACCTCCCTGGCTCCTTACCTCTCTTGCTGCTAACCTCTCTGGCTGCTAACCTCCTTGGCTGCTAACCTTTCTGACTGCTAACCTCCCTGGCTGCTAACCTCCCTGGCTGCTAACCTCCCTGGCTCCTAACATCCTTGGCTTCTAACCTCTCTGGCATCTAACCTCGCTGGCTCCTAACCTTCCTAGCTCCTAACCGCCATTGTTCCTAACCTCTCTGGCTCCTAACCTTCCTGGCTCCTAACCTTCCCAGCTCCTAACCTCCTTGGCTCCTAACCTTCCTGGTTCCTAACCTTCCTTGCTCCTAACCTTCCTAGCTCCTAACTTCCCTGGCTGCTAACCTCCCTGGCTGCTAACCTCCCTGGCTGCTAACCTCCCTGGCTGCAAACCTCCCTGGCTGCTAACTTTCCTGGCTGCTAACCTCCCTGGCTGCTAACCTCCCTGGCTGCTAACCTCCCTGGCTGCTAACCTCCCTGGCTGCTAACCTCCCTGGCTGCTAACCTCCTTGGCTGCTAACCTCCCTGGCTGCTAACCTCCCTGGCTGCTAACCTCCCTGGCTGCTAACCTTCCTGGCTGCTAACCTCCTTGGCTGCTAACCTCCCTGGCTGCTAACCTCTCATTTAACTTGAAAAATTTTTTGTACATGTGAGACACGTTGTACAGAGGGAACGTGTAGTACAGTCAAAACAGGTGAAACATTGTTGCACAGGAGAAACTTTGTTGTATGTGTTTCTCCTACACACATACACACACACACTCACACGCCTGTGACGAGCGGGATTCCACAGGGGTCAGTCCTAGGACCGGTGCCGTTTCTTGTATTTGTGAATGGCATGACGGAAGGAATAAACTCAGCAGTGTCCCTGTTTGCAGATGATGAGAAGTTGTTGAGAATTTAATCAAAGGAGGACCTGGCAGATCTACAAAGGGATCTAGACAGGCTGCAAGCCTAGTCCAACAACTGGCACCTGAAGTTCAACCCCCCACCAAGTGCAGAGTAATGAAGATTTGATAATGGTATAGAAGACTTCAGACGGAGAACATTCTAGGGGGGACCAAAGACTACAAACCTCACTCAAGCAAAAAGACCTAGGGGTGAGTATAAACCGAACACATCTCCTGAGGAGTACATTAACCAAATAACTGCTGCAGCTTACGGGGGCCTAGCAAACCTAAGAACTCATTCAGACATCTTCATAAGGAATCGTTCAGGATCCTGTACACCCTGTACGTTAGGCCTATATTGGAGTATGCAGCACCAATTTGGAACCCACACATAGACAAGCACGTAAGGAAACTAGAGAAAGTGCAAAGGTTTGCAACAAGACTAGTCCTGGAGCTAAGGGGTATGTCCTACGAGGAGAGGTTAAGGGAAATCAACCTGATGACACTGGAGGACAGGAGAGATAGGGAGGATATTGTAACGACATATATAATACTGATAGGAATCGACAAGGTGGACGGAGACGGGATGTTCCAGAGATGGGACACAGAAACAAGAGGTCACAATTGGAAGTTCAAGACTCACATGAATCACAGGGATGTTAGGAAGTATTTCTTCAGTCACAGAGTTGTCGGGAAGTGGAAAAGTCTGGGAAGTGATGTAGTGGAGTGTTATGCAGGGTTCTGCATGACATCGTAATGTACATATAGTGGAGAAGTGTGCCATAATAGTATGAATATTATAGTTGTAAAGAATAATTTTATAATTGATAATGTGCATTTGGGGGTACTGTAAAGTACTCTAACTGTAATTATAAAGAAATTCTGTTAATGATTTATTTTCCAAGGATGTTTGGGTACGCGGAGTAAGTGTGGTTTGGGGGGGTCACGTGACGTTAGCATGGTGTGTAGAGGCTGGCGTCGGAGATGCTGTGTATTTAAGATAAGTTTGTAGTTGTGCACTCATTTTGTTTATCCAACTCAAGCCATAGGCTCTCATATGGCTTACCTGTATGTTCACCCAGGCTCTGACATGGTCAGGGTGCTGTGGGAGGAGTGAGGAAATAAGAAATGAGGATGGGAGTGGAGTAGAGTGGGCCTGGCGCTGACGAGGCATAGTGGTAATGGTGGCTGGACCTCAAGCCAGCTGTTACTTGTGTACCCTCATTTGGGCGTTTAGGATTAAGGTGTTTCTGTTATGTTATGTTATGGTGACTAAATAGATATATTTTCCTAATTGGGATTTTTGCCTAACCCTCTGTTACCCAACCTCTTTAAGTACACATACTAGTTTAGCGCTTTCTGTTTTGAGTGGGATAGCCCTGGGTGGCCGGTTTGGGCTTGAGATGTGAGTAACTTTTACCTTTGCTCAAGCCCCCAGCTATCCCACATTTTTGCATAACATGGAGGCAGGATCCATACATAGCTTTAAGTTGAGGTATGATAACGCTCATGGAGCGGGAAGAATAACCTAGTAGCGTTTAGCGAAGACGCGGAGCCAGGACCTGTGAATCGACCCCTGCAACCACAACTAGGTGAGTACATACGCAGATTTCCAGTGAGCCTCCTGAGTCTGGCACTGTAGCCGCGACCTGAGTGTTTTTGAGAGTTGAGAGCTTCATACCAGCGAAAACACCAGCTCTCAGATACCAGAGATGCAACTCTGACTCCTGTTGCACCAGCACCTCTGCTGCTCCCTACGAGCTGTGAGTGGAGGAAGGTGGCAGACGAGTCTGTTGAATTGCAGATGTCTTACATCATCATAGACTCCAGACAGAAGACACTACTTGAACCCAAGAAGTGCTGTGCCTCAGCTATAGGGCGTCTACGACGATTGTATCTAACTGCTACATCACTTACTGCTGAAGACTTACCGTGTTCTTGTTATAGGGCAGCCCACGCTATAAGGGTGTAAACGGTACTCAATCTGACCTTGTGATAGAGCTGCCCCTGTCATTGTACACGACACTCCTTCGGGGGTGTCACCCAGGATGACTCGAGTATGGAACACATTCGTACAGCATAATATAAACGAGATAAAGTCAGTTGATCAAATGAAAATGCTGGCCCACAGATGGCTCCAATTCATCCTGTTCCCTACTTGTATGTCTCATAACAATAAAAATGCTTTCAAATGAGCTGATGTAGGTAACAGCTCTTAGCTTGCCAATAAAGTTAGGAATCCTTAACCTGTAAATAGCTGTCAATAAAGCTAGGGATCCTTAACCTTGTCAAAGCCTGTGTAAAAAAAAAATAAATAAAAGAGAGAGAGAGAGAGAGAGAGAGAGAGAGAGACAGACAGACAGACAGACAGACAGATAAACAGACAAGCAGACAGACAGGAAGACAGAGTCAAAAAACAGACAGATAAAGACAGAACAAGGGGTAGTGAGGTGTGAGTGAGGGGTAGTGAGGTGTGAGTGAGAGGGAAGTCAGGTGTGAGGGAAGGGGAGTGAGGGTGTGAGGGAGGGGAGTGAGGTGGAGGGAGGGGGAATGAGGTATGAGGGAGGAGAGAGTGAAGTGTAGTGAGGTGTGGGGTAGAGGAGGAGAGTGAGGTATAAGTGAGGGGAGAGATTAAGGTATCAATGAGGGGAGAGAGTAAGGTATCATTGAGGGGAGAAAGTGAGGTATCAGTGAGGGGAGAGAGTGAGATATCAGTAAAAGGACAGAGGAATCAGTGAGGGGGGAGAGTGAGGTGTCAGTGAGGAGAGAGACTTATAAGTGAGGGGAGAGAGTGAATTATCAGTGAAGGGAGAGAGTAAGAAATAAGGGAAGGGAGAGAGTGAGGTATCAGGGATACCTCAGTCACTAGTGAAATGGTTGTGAAGCAGATAGACAGACTGAAGCAAAATAAGTCGCCGGGTCCTGATGAGGTTTTTTCAAGGGTTCTTAAGGAATGCAAAATGGAACTCTGTGAACCATTAACTAATATTTTTAATTTATCTCTTCAAACAGGTGTAGTGTCTGATATGTGGAAGATGGCTAATGTAATTCCTATTTTTAAAACAGGGGACAAGTCGTTACCGTCAAATTACCGCCCAATAAGCCTGACCTCAATTGTAGGCAAATTACTAGAGTCAATTATAGCTGAGATTATAAGAAGCCATCTCGTGTTTAAAGATACTCAGCATGGATTTCACAAGAGGCCGGTCTTGCTAAAATAATTTATTAACTTTCTTCAGTAAAGCTTTTGAGGCTGTTGAACACGATAAAAATTTGATATTATTTACTTAGATTTTAGTAAGGCTTTTGATAGAGTTCCGCGCCATAGTCTGTTAAAGAAAGTGGCAGCTCATGGCATGGGGGAAAAGTGCTCTCGTGGATCGAGTCATGGCTCACTGACAGGAAGCAGAGAGTGTCCAATAAATGGGTTAAATCCGAGTGGGGATCTGTAACAAGTGGCGTTTCCACAGGGATCAGTCTTGGGCCCGTTGTTGTTTATAATATATATCAATGATCTTGATGAGGGAATTACTAGTGATATGAGCAAATTCGCCGATGACACAAAGATAGGTAGGATAATTGATTCAAACGTAGATGTTATGGAACTTCAGGAGGATTTAAACAAACTCTATTCTTGGTCAGAAAAGTGGCAGATGCAGTTCAATGTAGATAAATGCAAGGTTCTGAAGCTTGGGAGTGCCCATAACCCTAGTACTTATAAGTTAAATGATGTAGAACTTAGCCATACAGATTGCGGAAAAGGGGACTTGGAAGGTTATGGTAAGCAGCAACCTTAAACCAAGACAGCAATGCCTAAACGTACGTAATAAGGCAAATAGATACTGGAATTATATCAAGAAGTGTAAGCAACAGAAGTCAGAGGTCATAATGCAGCTTTATACATCATTAGTAAGGCCTCACCTAGATTTAAAGCAGCTCAGTTCTGGTCTCCATATTACAGAATGGACATAAATTCGTTAGAAAACATTCAGCGTAGGATGATAAATTAATACATAGCATTAGAAATCTTCCTTATGAAGAAAGATTGAAGACTCTTAAGTTACATTCACTTGTTAGACGAAGAATGAGGGAGACCTGATCGAAGTGTATAAGTGGAAGATAGGTATTAATAAAGGGGATATTAATAAGGTCTTGAGGATGTCTCTCCAAGAGAGAACCCGCAGTAATGGATTTAAATTAGATAAGTTTAGATTTAGAAAGGACATAGGAAAGTATTGGTTTGGAAATAGGGTAGTTGATGAGTGGAACAGTCTACCTAGTTGGGTTATTGAGGCTGTGACTTTGGGTAGTTTCAAATTTAGGTTGGATAAGTACATGAGTGGGAGGGGTTGGATTTGAGTGGGACTTTCACATCAGAGCTTATTTCTTGGGTAGCATTGAAAATTGGGTTGGGCAAATGTTTTGTTAGTGGGATGAATTGTAAAGGACCTGCCTAGTATGGGCCAACAGGCCTCCTGCAGTGTTCCTCCTTTCTTATGTTTTTATGTTCTTATGGGAGAGAGTGAGGTATCAGTGAGGGGAAAGAGTGAGATATCAGTGAGAGGAATGAGTAATAAGTGAGGGAAGGGAGAGAGTGAGGTATCAATGAGGGGAGACAGTGAGGTATCAGTGAGGGGGAGAGAGTGCGGTATCAGTGAGGGGAGAGAGTAAGGATTTAGGAAGGGGAGGGAGTGAGGCTTCATTGAGGGTAGAGAGTGAGGTATCAGTGAGAGGAATGAGGAATAAGTGAGGGAGGGAGAGAGTGAGGTATCAATGAGGGGAGACAGTGAGGTATCAGTGAGGGGGAGAGAGTGCGGTATCAGTGAGGGTGAGAGAGTAAGGATTTAGGAAGGGGAGGGAGTGAGGTTTCAGTGAGGGTAGAGAGTGAGGTATCAGTGAGAGGAATGAGTAATAAGTGAGGGAAGGGAGAGATGTGAGGTATCAATGAGGGGAGACAGTGAGGTATCAGTGAGGGGAGAGAGTGCGGTATCAGTAAGTGGAGAGAGTGAGATATCGCGGAGGGGAGAGAGTGAGGTGTCAATGAGAGGAGAGAGAGCGAGGTAATAGTGAGGGGAGAGAGTGAGATGTCAGTGAGAAGAAAGAGTGTAGTATCAGTGAGAGAAGAGAATGTGTATCAGTGATGGGAGAAAGTGTGGTATGAGTGAGGGGACAGAGTGTAGTATCAGTGATTGGACAGAGTGTGATACCAGTGAGGGGAGAGAGTGTGGTATCAGTGATGGCAGAAAGTGTTGTGTCAGTGAGGGAGATAGCGTGCTATCAGTGAGGGGAAAGAGTGCTGTATCAATGAGAGGAGAGTGTGTGGTATCAGTGACGGAAGAAAGTGTGGCATCAGTGAAGGGAGACTGTGTGGTATGAGTGAAGGGAGAGTGTGTGGTGTCAGTGTGGGAAGAGTGTGTGGTATGAGTGAGGGGAGAGTGTGTAGTGTCAGTGTGGGGAGAATGTATGGTATGGGTGAGGGGAGAGTGTGTAGTGTCAGTGTGAGGAGAATGTGTGGTATGGGTGAGGGGAGAGTGTGTAGTCAGTGTGGGAAAACGTGTGGCATGGGTGAGGGAGAGTGGTGGTATAAGTGTGGGAGAGTGTGTGGTATGAGTGAGGGGAGAGTGTGTGGTATCAGTGAGCGGAGAGAATGTGGTATAAGTGTGGGGAGAGTGTGTGGTATAAGTGAGAGGGAGAGTGTTTGGTATCAGTGAGGGGAGATGTGTGTATATGAGTGAGGAGAGAGAATGTGGTGTCATGTGGGGAGAGAATGTGGTGTTATTGTGGGGAGAGAATGTGGTGTCAGTGTGGGGAGGAGAATGTGGTGTCAGTGTGGGGAGGAATGTGGTGTTATTGTGGGGAAGAATGTGGTGTCAGTGTGGGGAGAGAATGTGGTGTCAGTGTGGGGAGAGAATGTGGTGTCAGTGTGGGGAGAGAATGTGGTGTCAGTGTGGGGAGAGAATGTGGTGTCAGTGTGGGAGAGAATGTGGTGTCAGTGTGGGGAGAGAATGTGGTGTCAGTGTGGGGAGAGAATGTGGTGTTAGTGTGGGAGAGAATGTGGTGTCAGTGTGGGGAGAGAATGTGGTGTTAGTGTGGGGAGAGAATGTGGTGTCATGTGGGGGAGAGAAATGTGGTGTCAGTGGGGAGAGAATGTGGTGTCAGTGTGGGGAGAGAATGTGTGTCAGTGTGGGGAGAGAATGTGGTGTCAGTGTGGGAGAGAATGTGGTGTCAGTGTGGGGAGAGAATGTGGTGTTAGTGTGGGGAGAGAATGTGGTGTCAGCGTGGGGAGAGAATATGGTGTCATGAAGGGAGAGAATATGGTGTCAGTGTGGGGAGAGAATGTGGGTCAGTGTGGGGGAGAGAAATGTGGTGTCAGTGTGGGGAGAGAATGTGGTGTCAGTGTGGGAGAGAATGTGGTGTCAGTGTGGGGAGAGAATGTGGTGTCAGTGTGGGAGAGAATGTGGTGTTATTGTGGGGAGAGAATGTGGTGTTAGTGTGGGGAGAGAATGTGGTGTCAGTGTGGGGAGAGAATGTGGTGTCAGTGTGGGAGAGAATGTGGTGTCAGTGTGGGGAGAGAATGTGGTTTAGTGTGGGAGAGAATGTGGTGTTAGTGTGGGAGAGAATGTGGTGTTAGTGTGGGAGAGAATGTGGTGTCAGTGTGGGGAGAGAATGTGGTGTCAGTGTGGGGAGAGAATGTGGTGTCAGTGTGGGGAGAGAATGTGGTGTCAGTGTGGGGGAGAGAATGTGGTGTCAGTGTGGGGAGAGAATGTGGTGTTAGTGTGGGGAGAGAATGTGGTGTTAGTGTGGGGAGAGAAAGTGTGTCAGTGTGGGGAGAGAATGTGGTGTCAGTGTGGGGAGAGAATGTGGTGTCAGTGTGGGGAGAGAATGTGGTGTCAGTGAGGGAAGAGAATGTGGTGTCAGTGTGGGGAGAGAATGTGTGTCAGTGTGGGGAGAGAATGTGGTGTCAGTGTGGGGAGAGAATGTGGTGTTAGTGTGGGGAGAGAATGTGGTGTTAGTGTGGGAGAGAATGTGGTGTCAGTGTGGGGGAAGATATGTGGTGTAGTGTGGGGAGAGAATGTGGTGTTAGTGTGGGGAGAGAATGTGGTGTTAGTGTGGGGAGAGAAGTGGTGTCAGTGTGGGGAGAGAATGTGGTGTCAGTGTGGGGAGAGAATGTGGTGTCAGTGAGGGGAGAGAATGTGGGTCAGTGTGGGGAGAGAATGGGGTGTCAGTGTGGGGAGAGAATGTGGTGTTAGTGTGGGGAGAGAATGTGGTGTCAGTGAAGAGAGAGAATGTGGTGTCATGTGGGAGAGAATGTGGTGTCAGTGTGGGAGAGAATGTTGGTGTCAGTGAGGGGAGAGAATGTGGTGTCAGTGTGGGGAGAGAATGTGGTGTCAGTGTGGGAGAGAATGTGGTGTCAGTGTGGGGAGAGAATGTGGTGTCAGTGTGGGGGAGAGAATGTAGGTGTCAGTGTGGGGAGAGAATGTGGTGTTAGTGTGGGGAGAGAATGTGGTGTTAGTGTGGGAGAGATTGAGTGTTAGTGTGGGGAGAGAATGTGGTGTCAGTGTGGGGAGAGAATGTGGTGTCAGTGGGGAGAGAATGTGGTGTCAGTGAGGGGAGAGAATGTGGTGTCAGTGAGGGGAGAGAATGTGGTGTCAGAGTATGGAGAGAATATGGTGTCAGTGAGGGGAGAGAATATGGTGTCAGTGAGGGGAGAGAATGTGGTGTCAGTGAAGGGAGAGAATATGGTGTCATGAGGGGAGAGAATATGGTGTCAGTGAGGGGAGAGAATGTGGTGTCAGTGAGGGGAGAGAATATGGTGTCAGTGAGGGGAGAGAATATGGTGTCAGTGAGGGGAGAGAATATGGTGTCAGTGAGGGAAGAGAATATGGTGTCAGTGAGGGGAGAGAATATGGTGTCAGTGAGGGGAGAGAATATGGTGTCAGTGAGGGAAGAGAATATGGTGTCAGTGAGGGGAGAGAGGGTAGTGTTCAACTCTCAGGTGTTCACATCAACATCAGGCCATCTTAGTCTTCTCTCAACTTGATCAGAAACAACATCTATTTCCTACGTGTCGAGTCTCCATGCAAAACCAATTTCCATATGATTCTCTTCCTGCAAACCCTGAACGATGGTGAATTTTTGAGGGGAGGCAACAATGTGTGTGTGTGTGTGTGTGTGTGTGTGTGTGTGTGTGTGTGTGTGTGCGTGTGTGTGTGCACTCACCTATTTGTGGTTGCAGGTGTCGAGTCATAGCTCCTGGCCCCGCCTCTTCACTGATTGCTACTAGGTCCTTTCCCTGCTCCACGAGCTTTATCAAACCTCGTCTTAAAACTATGTAGCACAAGAGTGAAATTCATTAAGCAGACGTAATCTAATAACGAAATAGTCACCAGGTTACTTAGTTCATGTTAGTTAAAAGGACATAAGTGCAACTAATGTGACATTTTATTGTGGCAACGTTTCGCTCTCCAGGAGCTTTGTCAAGCCGTTACAAACAGTACATGGACACAGAGGGTATATATAGGCTTAGAGTGAGATGTAATACTAGTGGTAGTAGTAGTAATATTAGTTGTAGTAGTAGTAGTAGTAGTAGTAATACAATATGGTAGAACAATCAACTTGCACACGAGTAAAAGATTATAAAAGCTATTACGTGGGTAGCATAAAAATATGTTAGACAAACATTTCTGTTAGTGGTTGAGAAGGTGTGTTTCAGTGTTCCTTTTCTGTTAAGTTATTGTGTAGTATTAGCTGGAGAGACTGTGATGACGGGGTTTACTGATTTGAAGAGGATGTTTGCTGATACTTCTGAGAGGATGACGCTGCCCTTTTTTTTGCTTGATTGTGTTAGAAAGAGCGATTAATGATGATTCAAGGCATTTACGTCTACGGAAATTAGGTTCTCTTTTCACTGTCACATTAGTTACACTTGTGTCCTTTTACCTAACATATTGTTGGTAATTCTTAGTTCATTTTTGTTATCACTGTGTAGATCTGAGTTAGACATCCGCCCAAGAACTGTGTTGGTCACTTGTTGTTGGTGCAAAACTCTGAATTTGGAATTTGTGATGTTTCAGTAACTGTATTATGGGTTAACGATCATACACAACACTTTTTTTTTTTTTTTTTGGTTTTTCATAGTCTTCGTTACCGCTATTTCATCAACACTGGTCTACAAATTTTGAAAAAAAAAACATTGTGCTTCGGAGAGAAAAGGTATTTCACTTTATGGTATTTGTGATGTTGACAATGAATGTCCACAATAATACTCGACTCGCTAAAGGAAATGTATGTATTTTTTTTTTAATTTTACATTATAGTTATAGAAAACTGTGAATGTTTTAAACAATCACGTATTGTGGGTTTGAATCAAGAGTTTTTTCCTTGTATAGTATATTTTCCCTTCTAACTTCCCAGGTCAAAAATGACAGAAACCAGAGTCTATATCTTTATAAATAGATCCAATTTATAATTTGGTGCTGACCAGGTATCCAGCCAAGAAATACAAGTGATGGTGTTACAGGCCTAGATGGTGTTCTGTAAATCTGCAACACAGTTTTCTCCGCGTGGATCAACGCCTCCACGTGATTCTAGAAATAAAAACCCAACTCAACAGGGATCGGAGATCCTCGCCGGCAGCTCCACGGGATTTCGACTTCCCATCTATTGACCTGGCAACTGTCGGTGCTGTCACTCTGTGTCCTGGATGCTGTAATGGGCAGGAGCAACATCCTGCTATAATCATGCTGCGAAATTTCCATCAGTGCTCAATACTTCGACGAATACTTTCTCGCCAAGCATACGCAAGAATTCGATTTCAGAATTTGCAATTATGTTAATTACAAGGTACTTTAGTAAATACGTATTTATAAAGACCTTTTGATAAAACAGGAGTAGAGTTTATGTTCATGGTGTTCCGATTACTTGCAAAATTATATCCTAGATTTTTTTTATAAATTCCTGGTTTGCCTGGAGAGGATTTCAGGGGTCAACGCCCCCGCGGCCCGGTCTGAGACCAGGCCTCATGGTAGGTGATGGCACAAAATTCTTCATTTATTTCATTCCAGTAACCAACCTTCTTCTTCAAGATTTTTTGTTGGAAAGTATTGTATACAGTTTCTTGCATAACTAAAGGTGATGGACTCTTGTTTTTCCTCTTGATGGCATCAAGGTCTATCCTTGTGTACTCTTCACATCATATTATAAATACGGAAGAAATCACAATAAAACGAGTGATTACAAACATATAACAATACGACTCACGAAATCGTAATGACACGATTGCAAAGAAACCATACCCCGGCCGGGATTGAACCCGCGGTCAGAGAGTCTCAAAACTCCAGACCGTCGCGTAAAAACTTGCATTTGTGGTCACAGTGGTGGCTGTGCTAACCTTCCTATGGTGTAGAAATATACCTAGTTGGATGAATCTTATTGTGGCTAGCTGGTCCAGTGGCTAACGCGACGGTCTGGAGTTTTGAGACTCTGTGACCGCGGGTTCAAACCCGGCCGGGGTATGGTTTATATAACAATACCACAGTGAAAGTGTAAAAACAGAGCACTTTCATGTGTTTACACATCTTCAGAGGAATTTATGTGTAAGTACATGAAAGTGCTTAGTGTTTTCCTATTTTCACTGTGGTATTTATATATAAATTTATATAAATATATATGATGTTATCACCGCTCCTCACATCATTCTGTAATGTATTTTATTATACATCTCTGAGGAGATGTCTCACCTTGAAGAAGAATCTCTTACTGAGTCAACGCTAGTGGGATTTAACAATTATTACTAGCTAGTTATACATCCAGTTTAACAATTATTGTTAGCTAGTTATACATCCTGTTTAACAATTATTGTTAGCTAGTTATACATCCTGTTTAACAATTATTGTTAGCTAGTTATACATCCTGTTTAACAATTATTGTTAGCTAGTTATACATCCTGTTTAACAATTATTGTTAGCTAGTTATACATCCAGTTTAACAATTATTGTTACTAGTTATACATCCTGTTTAAAATTTATTGTTAGCTAGTTATACATCCTGTTTAAAAATTTATTGTTAGCTAGTTATACATCCGTTTAAACAATTATTGTTAGCTAGTTATACATCCAGTTTAACAATTATTGTTAGCTAGTTATACATCCAGTTTAACAATTATTGTTAGCTAGTTATACATCCAGTTTAACAATTATTGTTAGCTAGTTATACATCCAGTTTAACAATTATTTTTTAGCTAGTTATACATCCTGTTTAACAATTATTGTTAGCTAGTTATACATCCAGTTTAACAATTATTGTTAGCTAGTTATACATCCTGTTTAACAATTATTGTTAGCTAGTTATACATCCAGTTTAACAATTATTGTTAGCTAGTTATACATCCAGTTTAAAAATTTATTTTTTAGCTAGTTATACATCCAGTTTAACAAATTATTGTTAGCTATTATACATCCAGTTTAACAATTATTGTTAGCTAGTTATACATCCTGTTTAACAATTATTGTTAGCTAGTTATACATCCAGTTTAACAATTATTGTTAGCTAGTTATACATCCAGTTTAACAATTAATGTTAGCTATTTATACATCCATTTTAAAACAATTATTGTTAGCTAGTTTATACATCCTGTTTAACAATTATTGTTAGCTAGTTATACATCCTGTTTAACAATTTTTGTTAGCTAGTTAACATCCTGTTTAACAATTATTGTTAGCTATTATACATCCTGTTTAACAATTATGTAGCTAGTTATACATCCAGTTTAACAATTATTGTTAGCTAGTTATACATCCATTTTAAAACAATTATTGTTAGCTAGTTATACATCCTGTTTAACAATTATGGTTAGCTAGTTATACATCCAGTTTTACAATTATTGTTTAGCTAGTTATACATCCAGTTTAACAATTATTGTTAGCTAGTTATACATCCAGTTTAACAATTATTGTTAGCTAGTTATACATCCAGTTTAACAATTATTGTTAGCTAGTTATACATCCAGTTTAACAATTATTGTTAGCTAGTTATACATCCTGTTTAACAATTATTGTTAGCTATTAAATACATCCTGTTTAACAATTATTGTTAGCTATTT
>NC_069444.1:33349953-33357453 GCF_026875155.1 Cherax quadricarinatus
CAAGGCGCAAGCACCCGCCCCCCTTCTCTCTCTCAATAACTGTGTTCCCCAAGGCGCAGCACCCGCCCCACTTCTCTCTCTCAATAACTGTGTTCCCCATGGCGCAGCACCCGCCCCACTTCTCTCTCTCAATAACTGTGTTCCCCATGGCGCAGCACCCGCCCCACTTCTCTCTCAATAACTGTGTTCCCCAAGGCGCGCACCCGCCCCACTTCTCTCTCTCAATAACTGTGCTCCCCAAGGCGCACACCCCGCCCCACTTCTCTCTCTCAATAACTGTGTTCCCCAAGGCGCAGCACCCGCCCCACTTCTCTCTCTCAATAACTGTGTTCCCCATGGCGCAACACCCGCCCCACTTCTCTCTCTCAATAACTGTGTTCCCCATGGCGCAGCACCCGCCCCACTTCTCTCTCTCAATAACTGTGTTCCCCAAGGCGCAGCACCCGCCCCACTTCTCTCTCTCAATAACTGTGTTCCCCATGGCGCAGCACCCGCCCCACTTCTCTCTCTCAATCTCGTTTCTGACATAGTTGGTGATTTAAACCATAACCTTGTATCAGTTTTTTAGAAACAATACCAGATCCTATCTAAGAATAACATCCGCTGGAGACAGCGAGCCTCCAAGCTGATGTCAACCAGTGAGGACAAATCATTGAGGGCAATTGTCAGTTACTTCGTTAAGGAAAAACTGAGGAAAAATTACAAGATCAGAGTACAAGATAAACTCTTGCCAGTGAATAAAGCGCAAGTCCAGTTTGAGAGACCTGTGAGTGATAATGCAAGAAGCTCTCACGTTCAAAGAAGACAACAATGTTGTTATCACAACTGCCAGAAAAATGATAGGTCAGATGAGTAGAACTTTCAGAACAAGAGATAATGATAATACTCTTCAGGTCACTCGTTCTATCTTACAATGACATCCATTGTGTACAAATAGAAAGCGTGATAAATGGTTTAAAAAACCGACAAGTTGAAGATTGAGACACTTATGCAACATATGGGAATCTTCATTCAGGAAACGTTTCGCCACACAGTGGTTTCATCTGTCCAATACAAATTAGAAGGGTGTAAGGAGAGGAGTTTGAGGTAATCAGTCCCTCAGCCTGGAGTCGATGTGTTCAGTCCGTCAATCTTGTAGAAAGTACAGCATAGGACCGTAGACGTGTGTTATATACTGTAGTCAGGTGAGGCGAAGCAGGAGGAGGCGGTTGCATAAGTGTCTCAATCTTCACTGTCGGTTTTTTTTAACCAAATTCATCCCCAAATGTCGGAAAACTGCAGCATCATGGGATCTTGTTACAAAGAATTCTTCAACACTTGTTCAACCTTTGGACGAAGACCTACTTCGACTAGTGGATGGTACCACTATGACCCCGCCTCCGCCTGCTTCACCTCACCTCACTACAGTATATAAACCACGTCTACGGCCCTATGCTGTGCTTTCTACAAGACTGATGGACTGAACACATCGACTCCAGGCTGAGGGACTGATTACCTCAAACTCCTCTCCTCACACCCTTCTAATTTGTATTGGACTGATGAAACCACTGTGTGGCGAAACGTTTCCTCAGTAAAGATTCCCATATGTTGGGTAAGTGTCTCAATCTTCAAATAGAAAGCGCGTCTGTCTCCCGCTCAGCAGACTGAGGATCAAGCCTCTACTACGCCTTGCGCTGAACAGCCCTTATGGATTTAGAGCTTAACGCGAATTCAAATGCTAGGTTAAAATATTGTTGTATACTAACGACCTCCATGAAGACAGGGGAAATTACTGAGCAGAAAAATTACCAGGATTTTTACAGCTCGTATAAACTCAAACACCTGAAATATTGGGAGCTCCTGAAGTTCCTGGAACCTGCTCCCTGGAACACTGGCGAGGAAGATACTTGATAATCTGCACCTGGAAGATTCTGGAAAAATTAGTCCCAAATCAGAAAAAGAAGAAACACTTTTACCCTAATTCATTCAATCACTTATGGACTGATGGACCAAATCTCAGATAGCCTGCAACACTGCAACATTCCCATGTCACCTGCCTGCAGCATTGCAACATTCCCATGCCACCTGCCTGCAACACTGCAACATTCCCATGCCACCTGCCTGCAGCATTGCAACATTCCCATGCCACCTGCCTGCAACACTGCAACATTCCCATGCCACCTGCCTGCAGCATTGCAACATTCCCATGCCACCTGCCTGCAGCATTGCAACATTCCCATGCCACCTGCCTGCAGCATTGCAACATTCCCATGCCACCTGCCTGCAAGCACATGCAGAGATTTGCCCCCTGTCCTCAGCAATTGCAACATTACCATATGCCACCCTGCCTGCAGCATTGCAACATTCCCATGCCACCTGCCTGCAGCATTGCAACATTCCCATGCCACCTGCCTGCAACACTGCAACATTCCCATGCCACCTGCCTGCAACACTGCAACTTTCCCCAGCACCCTCAAAACAGCCACCTGCCCAAACCAAGCGATGCAACATTCCCAGCCACCTGCCTGCAGCATTGCAACACTTCCATGCACTGCGGGCAGCATTGCAACATTCCCATGCCACCTGCCTGCAGCATTGCAACATTCCCATGCCACCTGCCTGCAGCATTGCAACATTCCCATGCCACCTGCCTACAGCATTGCAACATTCCCATCCCACCTTCCGAGAGGAGGCACTGTACTTCCCACATCCAGGACTCAAGTTCGGCTAACCGGTTTCCCTGAATCCTTTCATAAATGTTACATTGATCACACTTCACCAACACGTCGAATCTTAAAACCACTTGCCATTCATTCCAGTCTAACACGATCACTCAAGCCTGTTAGATGTTCAAGCCCCTAATATTTAAAACTTACCTCACCCCTTCCCTCCAGCTCTTCCAAGGACGGCCCCTTTCTTCTCCTTCCCTTTATCTAAGATATACACGTCCTCCTAGTCATTCTATTTTGCTTCATCATTTCTATACGTCAAAACAATCTCAACAATTAAATCCTCAAGCTGCAACCTCTCTGCATAATATTCTCTCCACACATCGCCCTTGAACATGACATCACCAATGCCTCCCACCTCCTCCATGATGGTGACTCGTATGTATTGTTTCATTTTGTTTGTATATATCATTCATCGATTTTTACTGCAAACTTTTTAAAAATAATTTTGGGTAACTTACAGTTTGTTGGTAAAAATAGTGATCAACATCCCGTGTTTTTAGGTCAGTCACTTAGCTTCTCCCTCGAGCGCTGCCTCACCTCTAATACTTTTTTGGTTAAGATTCAGTGAGATTTAGTTTAAAATATAAAAGTCTATTATCACTGCTATAATGGGAGATGCTAGGCAGATCTTAATCGTTTAGAGGTAGAAATAACAGCTTAAAACAGGACACCTCACCTCACTTAACCTACCATGCATCCATACCTAATCTAATGGAACCTAACTAAACCTAACCATCAACATTAATTTTGGATATAATCGTATACTAAAACGGGAAAAAAACTAATTAGGAGTTTTTTCCTACTTAATGTTTGTTCAATTTTTATCGTGAAGTTCTCAGGTTGCTATTTTCTTCCTGTGATATTTGTTTCCTGCGCCATTTTTGCCTGTGCTCTCTCCCACACATCTACGTCCACTCGTGTATATTGTTTAATACCGAGTCTTTTCTCTAATATTGTCTTCGTTGTTGCTGTTTTAAATTATCACAAATGTTTGTTAACAAAACGTATATTTGTGTATTTGTTATTTTCCCAGATAGTTTCGACTACCTGCTAGGTACATATTTACTACTAAGTAGTCAGACGCAGCAGGTGCGTCTGACTACTTAGTAGTAAATATATACCTAGTAATATATACCCGGTATACATTTACTACTATGCCCGGTATATATTTATACCTAGTGAATATATACCCGGTACATATTTACTACTTAGTAGTAAATATATACAGGGTTTAACACCCAGGCATGGGTGTTAAACCCGGGTCCATTCTGTTGCAAACGAAAAAAGTAATACCAATGAGCAACAGAATAAATAGAAAATAAAAAAAAAAAACTTGAAATAAGCAAGAAAAAAATCACGATATATTATTAAGGTATCCACGCTCCTTGGAATACCTACATGAGACTCCGATATATTTCCTTCGTCTTTGTGTTGCAAGACGAGGTGTCTGTGTGTGCAGTCCTGACACTGCTTCCTTACCTCCAGTCCTTGATTTTTTTTACTAAATAAAGGCTGGGATTCTTTTGTTAGTGTGGCTCCCCATTTTCCAATTTTACAGCCAATTTTAGGGTATTACATTTTCAGTTTTCTAGAGGAACTGGGAAATTTTCTCGATTTTCAATAACACGAGTCAACTCTATGACACAGCTTGTTAAATACTGACAAAATGCAATTGTATATTATTAGTCTCACAATATTTCACAAAAGTGCCACATAGTGACGAATGTGTAAAGTGTGTAAGTATCATACTGTGTAAAACAACCACAGGGGGAGTTAAATGGTAGTCTCTAGGCCTTTCGTGTTTCAATCAACACTTCATCAGGAGAATAAACCTGCATGGATTTTCTACTCATTTCTGCAACATTGTGAGCTCCTGATGAAGTGTTGATTGCAACACGAAAGACCTAGAGCCATCGTTCAACTCCCCCTGTGGTTTCTTTGCATCTTTTATCGCTCGTTTTCGATTTTTGCATAACACACTGTATATAGGGTTTTGTAATGTCTGCAGGTAATGAACCACAGTAGATGTGGTGTGCACTTCTGCTACTGCTACTGCTACTGCTACTGCTACTGCTACTGCTACTACTGCTACTGCTACTGCTACTACTGCTACTGCTACTGCTACTGCTACTGCTACTGCTACTGCTACTGCTACTGCTACTGCTACTACTGCTACTGCTACTGCTACTGCTACTACTGCTACTGCTACTGCTACTACTACTGCTACTGCTACTGCTACTACTGCTACTGCTACTGCTACTGCTACTGCTACTGCTACTGCTACTGCTACTGCTACTACTGCTACTGCTACTGCTACTACTGCTACTGCTACTGCTACTACTGCTACTGCTACTACTGCTACTGCTACTGCTACTACTGCTACTGCTACAACTGCTACTGCTACTAGTGCTACTGCTACTGCTACTACTGCTACTGCTACAACTGCTACTGCTACTAGTGCTACTGCTACTGCTATTACTGCTACTGCTACTACTGCTACTGCTATTGCTACTACTGCTACTGCTACTACTGCTACTGCTACTACTGCTACTGCTACTACTGCTACTGCTACTGCTACTGCTACTACTACTACTGCTACTGCTACTACTACTACTGCTACTGCTACTACTGCTACTGCTACTGCTACTACTGCTACTGCTACTGCTACTACTGCTACTGCTACTGCTACTGCTGCTACTGCTACTGCTACTACTGCTACTGCTACTGCTACTACTGCTACTGCTACTACTACTACTGCTACTGCTACTACTGCTACTACTGCTACTGCTACTGCTACTACTGCTACTGCTACTGCTACTACTACTACTGCTACTGCTACTACTGCTACTGCTACTGCTACTACTTGCCTACTGCTACTGCTACTACTGCTACTGCTACTCTACGCTACTACTGCTACTGCTACCTGTACTACTGCTACTGCTACTAATGTTCTACTACTGCTACTGCTGCTACTGCTACTGCTACAACTGCTACTGCTACTACTGCTACTGCTACAACTGCTTACTGCTACATATTTCCTACTACTGCTACTGCTACTGCTACTACTGCTACTGCTACTGCTACTACTGCTACTGCTACAACTGCTACTGCTACTATTTCTACTACTGCTACTGCTACTGCTACTACTGCTACTGCTACTGCTACTGCTACTTCTGCTACTGCTACTACTGCTACTACTGCTACTGCTACTACTGCTACTGCTACTTCTGCTACTGCTACTACTGCTACTGCTACTTCTGCTATTTCTGCTACTGCTACTACTGCTACTGCTACTACTGCTACTGCTACTTCTGCTACTGCTTCTACTGCTACTGCTACTACTGCTACTGCTACTACTGCTACTTCTGCTACTGCTACTACTGCTACTGCTACTACGTACTGCTACTTTTACTGCTACTACTGCTACTGCTACTACTGCTGCTGCTACTACTGCTACTGCTACTACTGCTACTGCTACTTCTGCTACTGCTACTACTGCTACTGCTACTTCTGCTAATGCTACTACTGCTACTGCTACTACTGCTACTGCTACTTCTGCTACTGCTACTACTGCTACTGCTACTACTGATACTGCTACTACTGCTACTGCTACTTCTGCTACTGCTACTACTGCTGCTGCTACTACTGCTACTGCTACTTCTGCTACTGCTACTACTGCTACTGCTACTACTGCTACTGCTACTACTGCTACTGCTACTTCTGCTACTGCTACTACTGCTACTGCTACTACTGCTACTGCTACTACTGTTACTGCTACTTCTACTACTGCTACTACTGCTGCTGCTACTACTGATACTGCTACTACTGTTACTGCTACTTCTGCTACTGCTACTTCTGCTACTGCTACTACAACTAACACTGCTAATACTGCTACTGCTGTTACTACCACTGCTATGACTACTACTACTTCTACAATTACCACCACTTTACTACTGGTACTACTATTACTACTAACTACTACTATTACTACTAATACCACTGCTACTACCACTACTACTGCTATTGCCACTACTACTGCTACTACCACTACTACTGCTACTACTAATACCACTGCTTTTACCACTACTACTGCTACTAATACCACTGCTATTACTAATACTACTCGAACTACTACAACTACCACCGCTATGCTACTACCAATACTGCTATTACCACTGCCACCACCGCTACTGCTACTACTATTACTATTGCTACAACCACCAACTCTATTACTACTGTTGTTCTTACTGCTACTACTACTACTATTGGTGATGCTGCTGCTACTACTACTACTATTGCTACTACAACAACCACCACCACCACTACTACTGCTACTACCACCGCCAACTACTACTACTGCTACTACCACCAACTATACTGCTACTGTTGCTGTTACTTCTACTACTACCACCACCACTACTGCTGCTACTACTACTATAACAACAACACTGCCACCAACAACAACAACAACAGAGTTTAGGTAAGACCCCATGTGGGGTGAGCTGGGACGACGGGACAGGCAAAGAACAGCGTTGGAGAGGAGTGTCCTCAGTCATAGAGAAAGTGCCAGAACTTAATCCAGCAGCTAGGCCCTCGTGGGGCAGAACGGAGAATAAGGAGGAGCAGGCTCAGTTGCAGTGGCCTTGTACTGGTTGAAGGTCTTGTGAAGCTGGCAGAAGGCTAGGTCGCAGGACAGGATAGGTTGGTAGGAACATCAGAGGGCATCACGCTTGTGGATGTTATAGGAGTGATTATTGAAGCATGTTTGAAGTGGTCCCCTGTTCAAACT
>NC_069444.1:33362453-33381249 GCF_026875155.1 Cherax quadricarinatus
GCCAGCTCTGTAAAAATTTATTTTGTCTCTATTATAGCTACTGTCTTTTCTTCTTTTCAGTCTGTTAGGTACAGTCAGGATAACCTGCCCCATGAGGAATATGTAGATCTACCTGGCTACACGTGGAGTCGTAAATTTTTTTTTACTGGTCGTCTATTAGTTGACTAAACTCAGGTTGTAAGTCAACCTTCTCTTAACCTCTGCGAGTCACTTCGTTACTGGAGGGAGAGCCGAGCCTGTCTCAGTCATAATAAAATCTTGTCTGTTCCCACTCTTAAGCGACCTGTGTACTGTGGTCCGGTGGTCTGGTGGCTAAAACTCCCGCTTCACACACGGAGGGCCCGGGTTCGATTCCCGGCGGGTGGAAATTCTGACACGTTTCCTTACACCTATTGTCCTGTTCACCTAGCAGCAAATAGGTACCTGGGTGTTAGTCGACTGGTGTGGGTCGCATCCTGGGGGACAAGATTAAGGACCCCAATGGAAATAAGTTAGACAGTCCTCGATGACGCACTGACTTTCTTGGGTTATCCTGGGTGGCTAACCCTCCGGGGTTAAAAATCCGAACGAAATCTTATCTTATCTTATCTTATCTTCTCTGTTTCTGCATCTTGTCAACATTCCTTGCTCTCTCACAGTAAAGATTAAGGTTTATAAGAGACGGCATGTGAAGTTATCTGTCATAGTGTTCTCAAATGATGATTTATCCTCTGCTTCGATCCTCTGCGCTACTTTAGCCAGAGTTCCACCAATATTACTCAGCTAGAGTCTTCTGTCAACGCTAAGTACTGTTCCTCAGCTTCAAGACCATCAGTTGATCACCACCTGCTGCTGGGAAACATCACCTGCTGCTTGGGATCAGCATCTACTGCTGGGGATAATCACCTGCTGCTGGTGATCAGTACGTGCTGCTGGGGATCAGTACCTACTGTTGGAGATCAACACCTGCTGATGAGGGGAGGGGGATCAGTCCTTACCATATATTTTAAAGGTTATTATATGAGTGACTCCTTGTTCCGGTTTATAATTTATTTTGTTTTTGTTTTTTATCCTTGTTGATGGCACTGGGTCAGTGGACACTGGCGAGACGAGGTGGGCAGCGTGATGTATGCATTAGGTTAGAATACGTAACCTCATCTTTAAGGAAACACAGGAGTGTGTCGCTTCACCCTTGTTAATTGATCATTCGTTGTCTTCAAATCCCCGCAGGAAACCTCCATCGAGTATACAAAGGCAGCATCTTCCATCGGTGAAGCTATTGGTGTCTGTACTCTCTTCTTCTTGTAGGTTGGCCGGTCTTGTCTCGGCCTGGGTCTTTTCCAGACGGTGACCTGGAGTCTGTACTCTCAGTCTAGGGCTGAAGTTTGTACCAGAATCATGTCCACCTACAGCTACCTTTTTTCGTACAGGTTTCTCGATCACACACGGTGACTCCTGAGAGCTACTTACCACGTCCATCGGCACTTCGGAAGACCATCTGTCCGTTGTATATATTACCTTCGCTTCACGAAATTGATTTATGTAGTTTATTTTTCATTATTTGCTTCAGTTAGGAAAATTTCATGTTTGATTTTTTGCATTTATATAATTGTATTTTTGCATATTTTCAATAAATCTGATTATTTTTCTTGTTATAATTTATTTTTTTCTAACTTTTTTTTCATAAAGAGGAATGGTCCTCCTTATGAAAAAATGGTCCTTTCAGGGGTCTGAAAGTGCCGTTATACCATCACAATCAAATTTCAGATTATTGCTTTGATTTTGCATTGTTTGTTTCTATCTTCTGCGTTTGAGTATATTTCTTGATATATTGTAAATAAGTTTAGTACTGCATTCGCCTTCTTTTACTTTGCTTGATTTGATTGTTTTTTCAGAATTGTTATTGTCTTGTATTAATCTGCTGGTAAAAACATACATATACCTGAAGCTTCCCCGAAGATTCACGACCTGATTCCTCAGGCTACCAGTCCTGAAAATCCCTGACTCTCAGACTGCTCACTATCGCTCGCCTCTAATTCACTTCTACATTCCTACATCTACAACACACCTTCAGAACACACCGCGCTTTATTTCTACTCACCCCACACCTACATTCTTCAAACTCAATTCTGTGCCCTGCCGTCTCCCTTACCTCTCTACATCACTAACTCAATTCTACACTCTGGTAAATCCCTCTCCACACTCACCCAGCTCACTTCTCTCCTCATCCCTATCATTTCCACACTTTTGATTTTTTTTTCACACCCATTCGTTCTTTTGTATTTCTTAAACTATTCTTCTGGCCATACAGTTGAACACTTTGTAACATATCTAAGGCTTCATAACACACACACACACACAGCACACACACACACCACCACATACACACACACACACACACACACACACACACACACACACACACATACACACACACACCACACAACACCCCACACACACACACCCACACACAAAATAACACACACACCACACAACACCACACACACACACACACACACACTCGACACACACACACACACACACCCCAAAAAACACACACACCACCACATACACACCAACACCACCATACACACACACACACCACAAAACCCACACACAAAACCACACACACAACCACACACACACACACACACCACGCACCCACACACACACACACACCACACACACACACCACACATACCCACACACACCACACACACACACACAAACCCACACACCCACACATACCCACACCCACACACACACACACACAAAACACCACACCCACCACATACCCACACACACACACACACACACACCACGCCACACCACACACACACACAAACACACCAACACAAAACCCCCACACACACACACACCAACACACACACACACCCCACACACACACACACATACACCACACCACACACACACACATACACACACCCCACCACACACACACATCACACACACAACCGCAACAATACACACATTTTCTCACCTTCAAAACACTGAAAGAAGAAGAGGAATGAAAAAAAAAAATTAATCAGAGACAACCCAAAACACGTCTGCCAACATGTTTTGGGGTGGTAGAGGAGGTTTTACTTGGTCGCCTGGTCGCTCAAAAAATAATTTAATTAAAAAAAATTTGCATGGATTCGAAAAAAAAATTAATTTTTTTTTGGGGGGGAGAAGTAAGAATTTAATTTTTTTTATCTTAAATTCTTGCGTGTCGGGTATTCCTGTTTTAAGAAAAATTTTTTTCTTTAAACATTAGCAGAAATCAAAATTTAACTAAAAATTACAATTTTAGATTGGTAAATTTTGGGAAAGATTCGTCGGGAAAAAGAATGTTTCCTGACGCCATTTTATCATATGATATCCCCACGGAGCTTCAGGCAGTTTCTCATAATACCCCACGCTGGAGTTTCGGGTTTCAGTCTTACTCATTGATACCCACATGGAGCTTAGGCAGTCTTACTCAAAATACCCACGCGGGAGCTTCGGGCAGCTTACTCATATGAATCCCACAGCTGGGTTTTCGGGTCAGTCTTACTCAATGAATCCCCACCCGGGCTTCAGGTCAGTTTATCATATGATACCCACAGCTGGAGCTTCAGGTCAGTTTTTGAACCCCACAGGGACTTCAGGTCATCTTATCATATATATCCCACGCCGGAGTTCGGGCGTCTTACCATATATACCCACGCCGACTTCAGGTATCTTACCATATTTTCCCCACAGCCGGGTTCGGGTCAGTCTTACTCATATGATATCCCAAGCTGGAGCTTCAGGTCTCTTACTCAATATACCCCACACCCCGGAGTTTCGGTCATTTTCTCAAGAATCCCACAGGGGAGCTTCAGGTCACTTCCCTCATATGATATCCCAGAGCTAAACTTCGGGGTCATCACTCATATATATCCCAAGCTGGGCTTAAAGGTCAGTTTTACTCAATGAAAACCCACAGCTTTGAGCTTCAGGCATCTTACCAAGATACCCCCACCCCGGGAGTTTCAGGTCACCCTTACTCATATATACCCCACGCCGACTTCAGGTATTTACTCATAAAATTCCACAGCCGGACTTCAGGTCAGTCTTACTCTATGAAACCCCCACAGCCGACTTCAGGTCGTCTTACCATATATATCCCACAGCTGGAGTTTCGGTCAGTTTATTCATGTTCCCACACCCGGGAAGCTTCAGGTCATTTTTACTCATATGATTCCCACAGTAGCTTCAGGTCAGTCTTACCTATGATACCCCAAGTGGAGCTTCAGGTCAGTCTTACTCATAATTCCCAGAGCGGAGCTTCGGGCAGTCTTACTCAATGATTCCCACACTTGAGTTTCAGGTCAGTCTATCATATGATACCCACAGGGAGCTTCAGTCAGTCTTACTCATATGATATCCCACACCCAGCTTCAGTCATCTACCATAGATACCCCACAGGGAGCTTCAGGTCATTTACTATAATATCCCACAGCGGATTTCAGGTCATTTTACTCAATGATATCCCCAGCCGGAGCTCGGGTCCCCTTACTCATATATACCCCCAGAGCTGGAGCTTCGGGCATTTTCCATATTCCCCCCAACACGGGAGCTTTCGGGTCATCTTACTCATATGATTCCCACAGCGGGACTTTAGGTCAGTTTTACTCATTGATACCCACAGCTGGAGCTTGGGGCAGTTTCTCATAGTATCCACAGCCGGAGCTTCGGGTCATCTTACTCATATGAATCCCCCAGCCGGAGCTTCAGGTGTCTTACTCATATGAATCCCACAGCCGAGCTTCAGGTCGTTTTACTCTAGAATCCCGGCGGGAGCTTCAGGTCTTTTACTCATATATATCCCAGAGCTGGAGCTTCGGGTCATCTTATCATATATATCCCAAGCGGAGCTTCAGGTCAGTCTTACCATATGAAAACCAACGGGAGCTTCAGGTCAGTCTTACTCTATGATATCCCACCGGGAGCTTCAGGTCAGTTTACTCATAATTTCCCACACCGGAGCTTAGGTCAGTTTTACTCTTTTGTTTCCCCCACAGCTGACTTCGGGTCAGTTTACCAAATTATCCCAAGCTGGGCTTAGGTCGTCTTACTCATATGATACCCCCACACCCGGAGTTTCAGGTCAGTCTTACTCAATATATCCCACCTGGAGCTTCGGGTCAGTCTTACTCATAGATACCCACAGTGGAGCTTCAGGTCAGTCTTATCATTGATTCCCACAGCGGAGCTTCAGTCAGTCTACTCTAGTTTTCCAGCGGGAGCTTCAGGTCAGTCTTACTCATTGAATCCCACGCCGGAGTTGGGTCAGTCTTACTCAAAAAACCCCACAGGGAGCTTCGGGTCGTTTATCATATGAATCCCACACCGGCTTAGGTCTTTTAGTCATATGAAATGCCCGGAGCGTCAGGTCATCTTACTCATATGATACCCACCGGGAGCTTCAGGTCATCTTACTCATTATATCCCACACCGGGAGCTTCAGGCACTTACTCATATATATCCCACAGGGGGAGCTTCAGGCAGTCTTACTCATATGATTCCACAGCCGGGCTTCAGGTCATCTTACTCATAAAAAACCCAGCCGGGTTTCGGGTCAGTCTTACCATATGATACCCACGCTGGCTTCGGGTCATTTACTCAATGATACCCCCACAGGGGGAGTTTTCGGAGTCTTACTCATATGATATCCCACAGCCGGAGTTCGGGTCGTCTTACTCATATTTTTCCCACAGCCGAGCTTCGGGTCAGTCTTCTCATTAATCCCACACCCGGGAGCTTCAGGTCAGTCTTACTCATTGTACCCCACACCGGGAGCTTCAGGTCAGTCTATCAAAATATTCCCACAGCCGGAGCTTCGGGTCAGTTTACTCAAGATTCCCACAGCCGGGCTTGGGTCAGTTTACCATAATATCCCACACTGGGCTCGGGTCAGCTTACCATATGATACCCCACAGCTGGGCTTCAGGTCAGTTTTACTATTGATATCCCACAGGGGGACTTCGGTCAGCTTCTCTATGAATCCCACCCCCGGAGTTTCAGGTCATCTTACTCATAAAACCCCACACCGGGGCTTCAGGTCTCTTTCAATGATATCCCACCCCGGGGAGCTTAGGTCATCTTCCCCATAGATACCCACCCCGAGTTTCAGGTCTTTACTCATATGTATCCCACACCCGGAGCTTCAGGTCATCTTACTCATAAATCCCAAGCTTTCGGGTCTCACCATATGATACCCACACCCGGGACGTAAAGGTCAGTCTTACTCATATGAATCCCAGGGGAGCTTCGGTCACTTACTCATTATATCCCACAGCCATTTTGGGGCATCTTCCCAATTGATACCCACAGCCATTCGGGCCCATTACTCATATGATATCAACAGCCGGAGCGTCGGGTCAGTCTTACTCATATGATATCCCACCCCGGAGTTTTCAGGTCATCTTACTCAGATTCCCACAGCCGGGCTTGGGGTCATCTTACTCATAGATATCCCACAGCCGGAGCTTCAGGTCTCTTCTCATATATACCCCACCCCGGGAGCTTCAGGCATTTTACTCATAGATACCCCACAGGGGGCGTCAGGTCAGTCTACTCAAGATCCCCACACCCGGAGCTTCAGGTCAGTCTTACTCATATGATACCCCACAGCCGGATTTCGGTCATCTTATCATATGAATCCCCAGCCGGAGCTTCGGGTCAGCTTCCCAAAATTGAATCCCACACCCCGGGTTTAGGTCAGCTTACTCATATAATACCCACAGGGGAGCTTCGGGGTCATCTTACTCAATATATCCCCACGCGGGAGCTTTAGTCGCTTAAACTCAATAACCCACAGCTGGATTTTCGGGTCAGCTTACTCATTAATCCCACACTGAGCTTCAGTCCTTACTCTATGATATCCACCCGAGCTTCAGGTCGTCTTACTCTATATTCCCATACCCGGGATTTTTAGGTCATCTACTATTGTTTCCCACAGCGGAGCTTCAGTCAGCCTTACTCATATAACCCACAGCGGAGCTTCGGGTCAGTCTTACTCATTGATATCCCACACCCGGGACTTGTCAGTCTTACTCAATAAATATCCCACAGCCGAGCTTTAGGTAGTTTACTCATTATACCCCACCCCGGAGCTTTGGTCAGTCTTACTCAATATATCCCCAGCCGGATTTTTAGGTCTCTTACCAAATTGTACCCCACCCGGGGTTTTGGGTCGTCTTACTCATATATATCCCACACCCGGGAGCTTTAGGTCTCTACTCATAACCCCAGCCGGGAGTTCGGGTCTCTGACCGACGATTTCCCCAATGACTTATCGGTCCACCTCTTTTAAAAATAGATTTTTAAATTTGGGGGATAACTTCTAGCACTACACTCACCCAGGGCGCTGGGTCAAACACCAGTATTTCTTAAAAAAAAAAAGAACATATTTCCGAATTCTTTAAATTTTATTTCAGTATAACTTGCAAGGCGAAGTCAAATGATAACAACCCCCACACGGTAAAAAACCAGTGCTACTGCAAAAATGATAACAAACCCACCCCCGGGTTTTTAATAGTGCTGACTGCAAACTATAACAAACCCACACACGGTAATCACCAGTGCTGACTCAAACTGAAACATCCCACACACGTAATCACCAGTGCTGCTGAAACTGAAACAATCCCCCACTCGGGGAATCACCCTGCGACTCAAACTGATAACAATCCCCAACGGTAAACACCCTGCTGACTGCAAAAGAAACAATCCCACACGGGAAACCCAGGGACTGCAAAAATGATAACAATCCCACTCGGAATCACCCTGGACTGCAAACGATAACAATCCCCCACACGGTAACACCATACTGACTGCAAATGTAGAATCCCCCACCGGGAAACACCTGCTGACTGCAAACGAAAACAAACCACACACGGTAATCACCTGCTGACTGCAAAACGAAAACAATCCACACACGGAAAACACCAGGGGTGACTGCAAAATGATAACAATCCCACCTCGGAAAAAACAAGTGCTGAGCAAAAGATAACAATCCCACACACGGGAAAAACCATACTGACTGCAAACTGTAGCAATCCCACACACGGGAATCCCCATGCACTGCAAACGATAACAATCCCACCCCCGGAATCACCAGTGCTGACTGCAAACTGATAACAATCCCCCCAAAACGGTAAAAAACCAGTTGACTGCAAACTGATAACAATCCCCCACACGTAATCACCAGTGCTGACTGCAAATATAACAACCCACACACGGAAACACCAGTGGGACTGAAACTGATAACAATCCCCCACACGGTAATCACCAGGGTGACTGCAAAAATATGCAATCCCACCACGGTAATCACCATGCTACGCAAAAGATAACAATCCCACACACGTAATCACCGGGTGATGCAAAATGAAAAAAATCCCCCACTCGTAACACCAGGCTGCTGCAAAATGAAACAAACCCACACACGGAATCACCAGTGCTGACTGAAACTGATAACAAACCCCACACGGTAATCACCAGTGGCGCAAAAGATAACAAACCCACACTCGGTAATCACCATGCTGACTGAAACTGATAACAATCCACACACGTAATCACCAGTACTGACGCAAAAAATGATACAAAAAAAACCCCACACGGGAATCACCAGTGGACTGAAACTGATAACAATCCCACACCGGGAAACACCAGGCTGACTGAAACGATAACAATCCCACACACTAATACCCTGCTGCAAAATGAAACAATCCCCCCACTCGTAACACAAGTGTGATGCAAACTGATAACAACCCACCACGGTAATCACCCGTACTGATGCAACTGTAGCATCCCCCACACGTAAACACCAGTGTGACTTCAAAGAAAAATCCCCACACGGGAATCACCCGTGAACTGCAAACTGATAACAATCCCCCACTCGGTAATCACAAATCTGAGCAAAATGATAAAAATCCCCCACACGGATCACCAGTACTGACTGCAAAGATAGCAATCCCACACTCGGTAATCCCCCATGCTGTGCAAATGTAACAATCCCACACAAGTAATCACCTTTCTGACTGCAAATGATAAAATCCCCCACAAATCACCAACTGACGCAAACTGATACAATCCCCACACGGTAATCACCCGTGCTGACTGGAAACAGATAACAATCCCACACACGGAATCCAAGTGCTGACTGCAAAAAAACAATCCCACACACGGTAAACACCAGTACTGACGCAAACAGATAACAATCCCACACACGGAATCACAAGTGCTGACTGCAAACAGATAAAAATCCCCACACGGTAATCACCAGTACGACTGCAAAAAAATAACAATCCCCACACGGTAAACACCATGCTGACTGCAAACAGATAAACCCCACACGGTAATCACCCAAATGACTGCAAACAGATAACAATCCCCCCACCCGGAATCACCCGTGCTGACTGCAAACAAAAACAATCCCACACACGGGAAACACAAGTCTGACTCAAACAGATAACAATCCCCCACACGGTAACACCAGTGTGACTCAAACAATAAGAATCCCACACCGGTAATCACCAGGTGACCAAAAAGAAACAACCCACCACGGTAATCACAATGCTGACTCAAACAGATAAAATCCCCCCACACTAATCACCAGTGCTGACTGCAAACAGATAACAACCCCCAAAACGGGAATCACCCTGTGACTGCAAAAAAATAAAAAATCCCCCCAACGGTAATCACCCGGGACTGCAAAAGAAACAATCCACCCGGTAATACCTGCTGATGCAAAAGAAACAATCCCAAACACGGTAATCACCCGTGCGACTGCAAAAATAAAATCCCACACACGGTAACACCAGTGCTGACTGCGAACTGAAACAATCCCAGCACGGTAACACCCGAGCTAACTCGAACAATAAAATCCCCCAAAACGGTAATCACCAGTGTGATGCAAACAAAAAACAATCCCATACACGGTAATCACCATGCGACTGCGAACATAAAATCCCACACACGGAAAACCCTTTCTGACTGCAACAGATAACATCCCCCACAGGGAATCACCCCTGTACTGCGAAAAGATAAAAATCCCCCCCACGTAAACACCAGTACGACTGCGAACAATAAAAAATCCCCCACACGGTAATCACCAGTGCGACTGCGAAAAGATAACAACCCCCACCGGAATCACCCTGCGACTGCAAACAGATAACAAACCCACACACGGAACACCAGTGCTGACTGCAAAAAAGATAACAATCCCCCCACGGGAATCACCATGCTGACTGGAAACAGATAACAATCCCACACCGGGAACACCATGCTGACGCGAACAGAAAACAATCCCCCACACGGTAAACCCCCGTGCTGACTGCGAACGTTAACAATCCACAACCTAAAACCCATGCTACTCGAACAGATAACAAACCACACCGGAAAACACCGGGGACTGAAATGAAACAATCCCAACACGGGATCACCAGTGTGACTGCAAAAAGATAACAAACCCCCAAAAGGTAATCAACAGTGCGACTCAAAAAGAAACAATCCCACACTCGTAATCCCAGTGCTCGCAAAATGAAACAACCACACACGTATCACCATGCTGACTGCAAACTGAAAACAACCCCCAAAACGGTAATACCAGTGCTGACTGCAAAAAGATAACATCCCACACACGTAATCACCCTGCTGACGCAAAAAAAACAATCCCACACCGGGAATCACCAGTGCGACGCAAATTAACAATCCCACACACGGGAATCACCCGTGCTGACTGGCAAACAGATAACAACCCACACACGGGGAATCCCCTGTGACTGCAAAACAAAACTCCACACTCGGTAATCACCAGTGCTGACGCAAACTGATAACATCCCAACACGTTAATCACCCTGCGACTGCGAAAAGATAACAATCCCACACACGTAATCACCAGTGCTGACTGCAAACAGATAAAAATCCCACCACGAATCACCAGGCGACTGCGAACAATAACAACCCACACACGGTAAAACCAGTCTTCTGCGAACAGATAACAATCCCACACACGGTAACCCCATGCGACTGCAACAGATAACAATCCCACCACGGTAATCACCATACTGACGCAAACAGAAAAAAATCCCCACCGTAATCACCGTGCTTACTGCAAACAGATAACAAAACCCACACTCGTAATCAGCAATGCTGACTGCAAAATGTAACAATCCCACACACGTAAACACCAGTGCTGACGCAAAAAAAACAACCCACACCGGTAACACCAGGCGACTGCGAACGAAAAAAATCCCACAACGGTAATCCCCCTGCTGACTGCGAACAGATAAAAATCCCCACACGAATCCCGTTACGCAAACAGATAAAAATCCCACACACGAAACACCAGTACTACTGCAAAGATAACAACCCACAACGGGAAACAGCAGTGCTGACTGCAAACTGATAACAATCCCCCACCGAATCACCGTGTGACTGCAAACTGATAACAATCCCCACCGGTAACCCCGGCTGACTGCAACAGATAACAATCCCACACACGGTAAACACCAGTCTGACGCAAACTGATAAAAAATCCCATTCACGGTAATCACCAGTGCGATGCAAACTGTAACAATCCACACACGGTAATCCCATGCGACTGCAAAATGATAAAAATCCCACAACGTAATCACCAGTGCTACTGCAAACTGATAACAATCCCACCACTCTAATCACCAGGCGACTGCAAGTAAACAAACCCCACACCGTAAACACCATGCTGACTGCAAACAGATAACAACCCACACCGGAATCACCAGTGTGACTGAAACTGATAAAAAATCCCACACACGGGAATCACCCGTGCGACTGCAAACTGATAACAATCCCACACACGGTAATCACCAGTGCTGACTGCAAACTGATAACAATCCCACACACGGTAATCACCAGTGCTGACTGCAAACTATAACAACCCCAAACGGGAACCCATCTGCCCGAAAAGGGTAAAAAAATCCCACCGGTAATCACCAGTGCTGACTGCAAAAAGATAAAATCCCACACACGTAATCCCAGTGCTGACGCAAACTGATAACAATCCCACACACGGAATCACCGTGCGACTGCAAACTGATAACAAAACCCACACACGGAACACCGTGTGATGCAAACTGATAACAATCCCCCAAAACGGTAAACACCATGCTGCTGCAAAAATGATAACAATCCCACACCGGTAATCACCGGCGACTGCGAACTGATAACAATCCCACACACGGTAATCACCAGTGCTGACTGCAAACTGATAACAATCCCACACACGGTAATCACCAGTGCTGACTGCAAACAGATAACAATCCCACACACGGTAATCACCAGTGCTGACTGCAAACTGATAACAATCCCACACACGGTAATCACCAGTGCTGACTGCAAACAGATAACAATCCCCAATTAATGTTTACTATACCTCCAGGTGTTTTCGTAATGCAAATTCTCCAGTATTAAGTGCGTTGTGTAGTGTAGTTATATAAATTTAGTGTCTATGGGTAAAAAAACTTTGGTTTATATAACGTAATATAATGTTATCCAGACTAATATAACAGGTAACATAACAGGTAACATAACAGGTAACATGGCAGGTAACATAACAGGTAACATAACAGGTAACATGGCAGGTAACATAACAGGTAACATAACAGGTAACATAACAGGTAACATGACAGGTAACATAACAGGTAGCATAACAGGTAACATAACAGGTAACATAACAGGTAACATAACAGGTAACATAACAGGTAACATGGCAGGTAACTTAACAGGTAACATAACAGGTAACATGACAGGTAACATAACAGGTAACATAACAGGTAACATAACAGGTAACATAACAGGTAACATAACAGGAAACATAACAGGTAACATAACAGGTAACATAACAGGTAACATAACAGGTAACATAACAGGTAACATAACAGGTAACATAACAGGTAACATGACAGGTAACATAACAGGTAACATAACAGGTAACATAACAGGTAACATAACAGGTAACATAACAGGTAACATAACAGGTAACATAACAGGTAACATGACAGGTAACATAACAGGTAACATAACAGGTAACATAACAGGTAACATAACAGGTAACATAACGGGAACATAAAAAACAGGTAACAACGGGTAACATAACGGGTAACATAACAGGTAACATAACAGGTGACATAACAGGTAACATAACAGGTAACAAACAGGTAACATAACAGTAACATAACAGGTAACATAACAGGTAACATAACAGGTAACATAACAGGTAACATAACGGGTAACATAACAGGTAACATAACAGGTAACATAACGGGTTTACTCCTTTGACTAGGTAACTTTTAAATAACAAAATCAATTAAACATTGTAAAAAAAACAAACCATAACGGTAACTTAACAAAAATAAGGTAAATAACGTGATACCATAAGGTAAATAATCACCTACATAACATAATACCCACAACAAACTGCTACATATCGGTAACAAACAGTAAATGACAGATTGATAGTCATAACAAAAGATTATGTACACCGTGAATCAGGTATTCATAAAAGGGAACTCACCGCATAAGGAGGTCTTAGAGGTCCTCGGTAACCTTCGTACGTAAGAGCGTCCCATACAGGTCATCGGTACGCCTACCCAGGTAATGGACGTCACTTGAGAGGTTGGGTGTTTATTCTGTAAAAACAAAATCAATTTTTCACCATTTCCAATATAATTGTAATCCAACCACTTACCACTACTTATTTTCCTTGATGAATATCATCATCAAGACGCCTGCATTAATAATTTAAAGCAACTGATTGTTTTGGTGGAATAATGAGTTATGTAGAGTATACTTAGTGGTGGGAATCAAAAGTTAACTGTATAGGTATCCCCCTGGGTGGGAATCGTCTTGAGAGTATGGGTACACTGGTCGTGTGAATAAAGCGTCCTTAGAGGTATCTGGGGTGTTGAATGAAGGAGGTTCCTTTGAGGGTATACTGGGGTGGTGGAATCAAAGTTTTAACTTATAATGAGGTATACTTGAGTTTTTGGTGAAAATTCAAGGAGTTAGCTGTATGAGTATACTGGGGTGGTGAATCAAGGAGTTACTATATGAGTATACTGGGGTGGTGAATCAAGGAGTTACTGTATGAGGTATACTGGGTGGGTGAATTCAAGGAGTTATTGTATGAGGTATACTGGGGTGGTGAATCAAGGAGTTACTGTATGAGGTATACTGGGGTGGTGAATCAAGGAGTTACTGTATGAGGTATACTGGGGTGGTGAATCAAGGAGTTACTGTATGAGGTATACTGGGGTGGTGATCAAGGAGTTACTGCATGAGGGTATACTGGGGTGGTGAATCAAGGAGTTACTGTATGAGGTATACTGGAGTGGTGAATCAAGGAGTTACTATATGAGGTATACTGGGGTGGTGAATCAAGGAGTTACTATATGAGGTATACTGGGGTGGTGAATCAAGGAGTTACTATATGAGGTATACTGGAGTGGCGAATCAAGGAGTTACTGTGTGAGTTATAATGGGGTGGTGAATCAAGGAGTTACTATATGAGGTATACTGGAGTGGTGAATCAAGGAGTTACTGTATGATTTATAATGGGGTGGTGAATCAAGGAGTTACTATATGAGGTATACTGGGGTGGTGAATCAAGGAGTTACTATATGAGTTATAATGGGGTGGTGAATCAAGGAGTTACTATATGAGGTATACTGGAGTGGTGAATCAAGGAGTTACTATATGAGGAATACTGGAGTGGTGAATCAAGGAGTTACTATATGAGGTATACTGGAGTGGTGAATCAAGGAGTTACTATATGAGTTATAATGGGGTGGTGAATCAAGGAGTTACTATATGAGGTATACTGGGGTGGTGAATCAAGGAGTTACTGTATGAGGTATACTGGGGTAGTGAATCAAGGAGTTACTGTATGAGGTATACTGGGGTGGTGAATCAAGGAGTTACTGTATGAGGTTTACTGGGGTGGTGAATCAAGGAGTTACTGTATGAGGTATGCTGGGGTGGTTGAAACAAGGAGTTTACAGATGAGGTTATACTGGGGTGGTGAACAAGGTTTACTATATGAGGTAAAACGGGGGTGGTGAATAAAGGGAGTTACTGTATGAGGTACACTGGGGTGTGGAATCAAGGAGTTTACTGTTTTAAGGGTATACTGGGGTGGTGAATCAAAGAGTTACTGTATGGGTATGCTGGGGGGGTGAATCAAGGAGTTACTGAAATGAGGTAACTGGGGGGGGTGAATCAAGGAGTTACTGTAATGAGGAAATACTGGGGGTGTTGAATCAAGGAGTTACTGTATGAGGTATACTGCGGTGGTGAATCAAGGAGTTACTGTATAGGTATACTGGGGTGGTAAAACAAGGAAGTTACTATATGAGGTATACTGGTGTGGTGAATCAAGGAGTTACAGTATGAGGTATGCTGGGTGGTGAATCAAGGAGTTACTGTATGAGGTAATACTGGGGTGGTGAATCAAGGAGTTACTAAAAATGAGGTATACGGGTGTGGTGAATCAAGGATTTTACTGTATGAGGTGGGATTTGGGGTGGTAATCAAGGAGTTACTGTATGGGGTATACTGGGGTTGTTTGAATCAAGGATTTTACTGTATGAGGTATGCTGGGGTGTGAATCAAGGAGTTACTGTATGAGGTATACTGGTGGGTGAATCAAGGAGTTACTATATGAGGTATATTTGGTGTGGTGAATCAAGGAGTTACTGTTGAGGTAAACTGGGGTGGTGAATCAAGGAGTTACTTTATAAGGTATACTGGGGTGGTGAATCAAGGAGTTACTATATGAGGTATACTGGTGCGTGAATCAAGGAGATACTGTATGAGGTAAAACTGGGGTGTGAATAAAGGGAGTTACTGTATGAGGAAATCCCTATGGTGGTGAATCAAGGAGTTAATTGTATGAGGTATACTGTGGTGGTGATCAAGGAGTTACTGTATGAGGTATACTGGGGTGGTAAATCAAGAAGTTACTATATGAGGTATACTGGTGTGGTGAATCAAGGAGTTACTATATGAGGTATACTGGGGTGGTGAATCAAGGAGTTACTGTATGAGTTAGACTGGGGTGGTGAACAAGGAGTTATTTGTATGGTTATACTGAGGTGGTGAATCAGAAGTTACTGTAGAGGTATGCTGGGGGTGGTGAATCAAGGAGTTACTGTATGAGGTATACTGGGGTGGTGAATCAAGGAGTTTACTATATGAGTATACTGGGGTGGTGAATCAAGGAGTTACTGTATGAGGTATACTGGGGTGGTGAATCAAGGAGTTTACTGTATGAGTATACTGCGGTGGTGAATCAAGGAGTTACAGTATGAGAGTATAGCTGGAGTGGTGAATCAGGAGTTACTGTATGAGGTATGCTGGTGTGGTGAATCAAGGACTTACTAGTATGAGGTATACTGGGGTGGTGAATCAAGGAGTTACTGTATGAGGTATACTGGGGTGATGAATCAAGGAGCTACTATATGAGGTATACTGGTGTGGTGAATCAAGGAGTTACTGTTTGATGTATACTGGGGTGATGAATCAAGGAGTTACTATATGAGGTATACTGGGGTGGTGAATCAAGGAGTTACTGCATGAGGTATACTGGGGTGGTGAATCAAGGAGTTACTGTATGAGGTATACTAGGGTAGTGAATCACGGAGTTACTGTATGAGGTAGACTGGGGTGGTGAATCAAGGAGTTACTGTATGAGGTATACTGGGGTGGTGAATCAAGGAGTTACTGTATGAGGTATACTGGGGTGGTGAATTAAGGAGTTACTGTATGAGGTATACTGGGGTGGTGAATCAAGGAGTTACTGTATGAGGTATACTGGGGTGGTGAATCAAGGAGTTACTGTATGAGGTATACTGGGGTGGTGAATCAAGGAGTTACTGTATGAGGTATACTGGGGTGGTGAATCAAGGAGTTACTATATGAGGTATACTGGGGTGGTGAATCAAGGAGTTACTGTATGAGGTATACTGGTGTGGTGAATTAAGGAGTTATTGTATGAGGTATACTGGGGTGGTGAAATCAAGGAGTTACTGTATGATGGTATACTGGGGTAGTGAATCAAGGAGTTACTATATGAGGTATACTGGGTGGTGATCAAGGAGTTTACTATATGAGGTATACTGGGGTGGTGAATCAAGGAGTTACTGCATGAAGGTATACTGGGTGGTGAATCAAGGAGTTACTATATGAGGTATACTGGGGTGGTGAATCAAGGAGTTCTGTATGAGGTATTCTGGGTAGTGAATCAAGGAGTTACTGTAGAGGTATACTGGGGTGGTGAATCAATGAGTTTTACTATATGAGGTATACGGAGTGGTGAATCAAGGAGTTACTATATGAGTTATAAGGGGTGGTGAATCAAGGAGTTACTGAAAGGGAGGTATACAGGGTGGTGAATCAAGGAGTTACTATATGAGGTATACTGGGGTGGTGAATCAAGGAGTTACTGTATGAGGTATACTGGGGTGATGAATCAAGGAGTTACTGTATGAGGAATACTGGGGTGGTGAATCAAGGAGTTACTGTATGAGGTATACTAGGGTAGTGATCAAGGAGTTACTGTATGAGTTAGACTGGGGTGGTGAATCTAGAAGTTACTGTATGAGGTATGCTGGGGTGGTGAATCAAGGAGTTACTGTATGAGGTATACGGGTGGGTAATCAAGGAGTTACTATATGGGGTATACTGGGGGGTGAATCAAGGAGTTACTGTATGAGGTAAAACTGGGGTGGTGAATCAAGGGTTACTGTATGAGGTATACTCCCGGTGTAAAATCAAGGAGTTAACTGTAGAGGTATACTGGAGTGGTGAATCAAGGAGTTACTGTATGAGGTATGCTGGTGTGGTAAATCAAGGACTTACTGTATGAGGTATACGGGGTGGTGAATCAAGGGTTACTGTATGAGGTATACTGGGGTGATGAATCAAGGCTACTATATGAGGAAATACTGGTGTGGGGGAATCAAGGAGTTACTGTATGAGGTATACTGGGGTGGTGAATCAAGGAGTTACTGTATGAGGTATACTGCGGGGTGAATCAAGGAGTTACTGAAAGAGGTAAACTGGGGTGGTGAATAAAGGGAGTTACTATATGAGGTAATCTGGTGTGGTGAATCAAGGAGTTACAGTATGAGGTTTTGCTGGGGGTGGTGAATCAAGATTACTGTATGAGGTATACTGGGGTTGGTGAATCAAGGAGTTACTATATGAGGTATACTGGTGTGGTGAATAAAGGAGTTACTGTATGAGGAAAGACTTGGGTGTGAATCAAGGAGTTACTGTAATGAGGTATACTTGGGGTGTTGAATCAAGGAGTTACTGTATGAGGGTAGCTGGGGTTGGTGAATCAAGGAGTTACTGTATGAGGTTACGGGTGTGGTGAATCAAGGATTTACTATATGAGGTAATACTGGTGTGGTAATCAAGGAGTTACTGTATGAGGTAACTGGGGTGGTGAATCAAGGAGTTACTTTATAAGGTATACTGGGTGGTGAATAAAGGAGTTACAATAATGAGGTATACTGTCGGTGAATCAAGAGATACTGTATGAGGTAACGGGGTGGTGACAAGGATTACTTTTATGAGGTATACTAGGTGGTGAATCAAGAGTATTGTATGAGATATGTGGTGTGAATCAAGGATTTACTGTATGAGGATACTGGGGTGGTAAATCAAAAGTTACTATATGAGGTATACTGGTGTTTTGAAAAAGGAGTTACTAATGGGTATACGGGGGGTGGGAACAAGGGGGAAATTT
>NC_069444.1:33381749-33411700 GCF_026875155.1 Cherax quadricarinatus
GCTTGTACTGTTCTTCAAGTGAATTTTAACTTGAGAGAGTTTTCCTTTCACTATGTTCCTTGAAACATTGAGGTTTTGAAATTTTGGTAACGTGTTCCTGCATGTTTTTTTGAAGTAATTACCTATTATGTAATCATGTGTAAATAAGGAGTAGTAACCTAAATCAATATTCATTGTATATTTATTTGCATGTAATACTAGTTAGGCAAGTGCTAGAAGGCACAGAGAATGTCTAGTCTGGTGGAATGTGTGCTAAGTTTTGGTATGTTTGTATGTGGTGTGTTAGATGTAAGAAGTTTGTTAGGGTGTTGTTATCTTACTAAAATCAAGATGAAACATTTAGATAATCTTATTCATGTCCTAGTCTTGGATTGATAAATTAGACACATGTGCAACTCTTGGGTATCTTTATTGAGGAAACGTTTCGCCACACAGTGGCTTCATCAGTCCATACAAAGGAGAATCTTGAAGAACAGGAGGAGAATGAGGTAATCAGTCCCTCAACCTTGAGTCGATGTGGTCAGTCCATCAGTCTTGAATAGAATACGGTATATGAGCGGAGAAGCAGCTTATAAACCGTTGGCAGGAGAGGTGCAGCAGTCATAGGTCGTGTAACATTTGTTCAATGTTGAAGTAGGTCGTGCCCAAGAATTAGGAATTCTTCGCTTGCCTAATTCTTGGGCACGACCTACTTCAACATTGAACAAATGTTACACGACCTATGACTGCTGCACCTCTCCTGCCAACGGTTTATGAGCTCCTTCTCAGCACGTATGCCGTATTCTATTCAAGATTGATGGACTGACCACATCGACTCAAGGTTGAGGGACTGATTACCTCATTCTCCTCCTGTTCTTCAAGATTCTCCTTTGTATGGACTGATGAAGCCACTGTGTGGCGAAACGTTTCCTCAATAAAGATACCCAAGAGTTGCACATGTGTCTAATTTATCAACATGTCGGTTCTCTGAACCATTCATCTACAAACTAGTCTTGGATTGTTTTAAAATATTTACATATCCTAGTGTTTTACTGATAATGTATCATGTGGTGTATTTTCTTACATTTTAAAGCGTGAACTTCACGTTATGCAATGTTGTTATAAAAGCTTGAATTTCATGGTTGTTACATTAATATTGATATTATATATTGTGGGTGTATATTCTTCTACTTATAAAGGTGTATGGTTGTATAGGCATGTAATGTATAATTATATCTGTTTTAGTCTGTAATTTTATGTGTTTGTGTTATAGATGTTCCTGCACCACCAACTACTGGTAAATACTCATTAAGTTTTTGATGAGGTCAGGGTATGATCCTAAATTAGGATAATTAATGGTATGTTTCTTAGAACGGTGAACGTAAATATTTAAGGGGGGGGGAGGAGAAGTGTCAGCTGTGGCGACACTGGCAATAATGGTATAAACCTTGGTAATAAATACCGACAAGTTGGTTTAGAAAGACACGTAAGCAAACACTATAACATATTTATTAGAAAACGTTTCGGTCCTGGGACCTTGAAGTGATCAAGGTCTCAGGACCGAAACGTTTTCTAATAAATATGTTATAGTGTTTGCTTACGTGTCTTTCTAAACCAACTGGCAATAATAATTACTGTTAAAGGAGGGGTTTGTAGTATATGTTGTGGGTTGTGTATCTGGTTGTAATTTGACCATTATCTATAGTGTTTATTTACTGTACTGGGATTGTGTAATAGAGGTTATTGTTAATATCCAGTATAGTTTTTAATTTTATTATACTCTTATACATCCTTGTATTTGCTCTGTTTTAAATAAAAATATAAAAAAAAAAACTCTATCAAAACCACCAACACCACGAACACCACCAACACCACCAACACCACCAACACCACCAACACCACCAACACCAACACCACCAACAACACCAACACCACCAACACCACCAACACCACTATGCGAGGTGTTTGTGCTCTTGAAGTGAATGCGACAAATGAATATACGACGACTTTCACTAGGTTTTCAATGCAGGCTTTCTGGGTGAGTTCTCACCACTCTGGTAGGTCCCCAACCTCTATGGTGAGTCCTATTACTCTACTGTGCCCCCGCTACTCTTGTGAGTTCCCCACAACACAGGTGAGTCGCCACCACACAGGTGGGTGGGCGTGCATCACACAGGTGGGTCTCCAAAACTCTGACACTGTGGTCACCACACAGACATGTGTAAGTTATTATGTGAGGTCAGAGTTTGAAGCTTCACCATCTTGTGTCTGTGTATCAGACAAGGATTGGAGATTTTATACACTCTTGGATTATTGAAAAATGATCGTGACTACTCGGATGTGTTGAGGATGTTTTGTGTGTGTGTGTGTGTGTGTGTGTGTGTGTGTGTGTGTGTGTGTGTGTGTGTGTGTGTGTGTGTGTGTGTGTGTGTGTGTGTGTGTATGCGTGTGTGTGTGTGTGTGTGTGTGTGTGTGTGTGTGTGTGTTGTGTGTGTACTCACCTAGTTGTACTCACCTAGTTGAGGTTGCAGGGGTCGAGTCCAAGCTCCTGACCCCGCCTTTTCACTGGTCGCAGTTATCTGGTTACTGTGTGCTTCTGGCGATGTACTCGGTATTATACTCACTCCTAGGTCTTTCTCGTTGAGTATAGGCTAGTGAGGCCTTTAGCCTCCTAGCCTATACTCTGTCTGCGGTCTTCTTTGCCCTTCTTCGATCTTAATGACTTTGTCTGGTCTGCATCTGATTTAATTTTCCTCATTAACTTCACATCATCTGCAAGCAGGGACACTTCTGAGTCTATCCCATCCGTCATGTCGTTCACATATACCAAGAATAGCACTGGTCCCAGGACTGACCCCTGTGGACCCCGCTCGTCACCGGCGCCCACTGTGATACCTCATCACGGACCATGACTCGTTGTTGCCTCCCTGTTAGATATTCTCTGATCCATCGCAGTGCCCTTCCTGTTTTATGTGCCTGTTCCTCTAGCTTCTGTACTAATCTCTTGTGAGGAACAATCAACCCAACACTCCCTCTCATTTCTTACTTCAGTTACCTTGTCATAGTAGGTTTGTGACACGGGATTTGCCTTCCATGAATCCGTGCTGGCTGTCGTTTATAATCTTGTCCCGCTCCAGGTGCTCCACCACTCACCTCCTGATAATCTACTCCATCACTTTGCATACTATACACGTCAGTGACACTGATCTATAATTTAGTGCTTCATTTCTGTCTCCTTTCTTAAAGATGGGGACTACATTTGCCTTCTTCCATACTTCAGGTGTGTGTGCGTACTCACCTAATTGTACTCACCTAATTGTGGTTGCAGGGGTCGAGACTCAGCTCCTGGCCCCGCCTCTTCATCGACCGCTACTAGGTCCTCTCTCCCCCTGCTCCATGAGCTTTATCATACCTCGTCTTAAAACTATGTATAGTTCCTGCCTCCACTACATCGCTTGCCAGACTATTCCACTTCCTAACTACTCTATGACTAAAGAAATACTTCCTAACATCCCTTTGATTCAACTGAGTCTTCAGCTTCCAATTGTGACCCCTTGTTTCTGTGTCCCATCTCTAGAACATCCTGTCTCTGTCCACCTTGTCTATTTCACGCAGTATTTTGTATGTCGTTATCATGTCTCCCCTGACCCTCCTGTCCTCCAGTGTTGTCAGACCGATTTCCCTTAACCTTTCTTCATAGGACATTCCCCTGAGGTCTGGAACTAGCCTTGTTGCAAACCTCTGCACTTTCTCTAATTTCTTGACGTGTTTGACCAGGTGTGGGTTCCAAACTGGTGCTGCGTACTCCAGTATGGGTCTGACGTACAGTGTATAAAGTCTTGAACGATTCCTTACTGAGGTACCGGAACGCTATTCTCAGGTTTGCCAAGCGCCCATGTGCCGCAGCAGTTATCTGGTTATCAATGTGTGCTTCTGGCGATGTACTCGGTATTTTACTCACTCCTAGGCTTTCTCCTTGAGTGAGGTTTGCAGCTTTTGGCCTCCTAGACTATACTCTGTCTGCGGTCTTCTTTGCCCTCCTCCGCTCTCGATGACTTTGCATTTGGCGGGGTTAAATTCTAGGAGCCAGTTTCATGACAACACATCCAGCCTGTCCAGGTCTCTTTGTAGACCTCTCTGGTCCACGTCTGATTTAATTCTCCTCATTAACTTCACGTCATCTGCAAACAGGGACAATTCTGAGTCTATCCCTTCCGTCATGTCGTTCACACATAACAAGAATAGCACTGGTTGCATGACTGACCCCTGTGGGACAGCGCTCGTCACTGGCGCCCACTGTGATACCTCATTACGTACCATGTGTGTGTGTAGGTGTGTATATGTATGTGAGTGTGCGTCTGTGTGTGCGTCTGTGTGTGTGTGTGTGTGTGGTGTGTGTGTGTGTGTGTGTGTGTGTGTGTGTGTGTGTGCGTGTACTCACCTAGTTGTACTCACCTAGTTGAGGTTGCAGGGGTCGAGTCCAAGCTCCTGGCCCCGCCTCTTCACTGGTCACTACTAGGTCACTCTCCCTGAACCATGAGCTTTATCGTACCTCTGCTTAAAGCTATGTATGGATCCTGCCTCCACTACATCGCTTCCCAAACTATTCCACTTCCTGACTACTCTGTGGCTGAAGAAATACTTCCTAACATCCCTTTGATTCATCTGTGTCGTCAGCTTCCAACTGTGTCCCCGTGTTGCTGTGTCCAGTCTTTGGAACATCCTGTCTTTGTCCACCTTGTCAATTCCTCTCAGTATTTTGTAAGTCGTTATCATGTCCCCCCTATCTCTCCTGTCCTCCAGTGTCGTCAGGTTGATTTCCCTTAACCTCTCCTCATAGGACATACCTCTTAACTCTGGGACTAGTCTTGTTGCAAACCTTTGCACTTTCTCTAGTTTCTTTACATGCTTGGCTAGGTGTGGGTTCCAAACTGGTGCCGCATACTCTAATATGGGCCTAACGTACACGGTGTACAGGGTCCTGAACGACTCCTTATTAAGATTTCGGAATGCTGTTCTGAGGTTTGCCAGGCGCCCATATGCTGCGGCAGTTATTTGGTTGATGTGCACTTCAGGAGATGTGCCTGGTGTTATACTCACCCAAGATCTTTTTTCCTTGAGTGAGGTTTGTAGTCTCTGGCCCCCTAGACTGTACTCCGTCTGCGGTTTTTCTTTGGCCTTCCCCAATCCTCATGACTTTGCACTTGGTGGGATTGAACTCCAGGAGCCAGTTGCTGGACCAGGTCTGCAGCCTGTCCAGATCCCTTTGTAGTTCTGCCTCGTCTTCGATCGAATGAACTCTTCTCATCAACTTCACGTCATCTGCAAACAGGGACACCTCGGAGTTTATTCTTCCGTCATGTCGTTCACAAATACCAGAAACAGCACTGGTCCTAGGACTGACCCCTGTGGGACCCCGCTGGTCACAGGTGCCCACTCTGACACCTCGCCACGTACCATTACTCGCTGCTGTCTTCCTGACAAGTATTCCCTGATCCATTGCAGTGCCTTCCCTGTTATCCCTGCTTGGTCCTCCAGTTTTTGCACTAATCTCTTGTGCGGTACTGTGTCAAAAGCCTTCTTGCAGTCCAAGAAAATGCAATCCACCCACCCCTCTCTCTCTTGTCTTACTGCTGTCACCATGGGCTCTGGTGGCCTGGTGGTTAACGCTCTCGCTTCACACGGTGAGGGCCTGGGTTCGATTCCCAGCCAGAGTAGAAACATTGGACGTGTTTCTTTCCACCTGTTGTCTATGTTCCCCATCAGTAAAATGGGTACCTGGGTGTTAGTCGACTGGTGTGGGTCGCATCCTGGGACACTGACCTAAGGAGGCCTGGTCACAGACCGGGCCGCGGGGGCGTTGACCCCCGGAACTCTCTCCAGATAAACTCTCCAGATGTCATAGAACTCCAGTAGGTTTGTGACACAGGATTTCCCATCTCTGAAACCATGTTGGCTGCTGGTGATGAGATTATTCCTTTCTAGATGTTCCACCATTCTTCTCCTGACAATCTTTTCCATGATTTTGCATGCTATACATGTCAGTGACACTGGTCTGTAGTTTAGTGCTTCATGTCTGTCTCCTTTTTTAAAGATTGGGACCACATTTGCTGTCTTCCATGCCTCAGGCAATCTCCCTGTTTCGATAGATGTATTGAATATTGTTGTTAGGGGTACACATAGCGCCTCTGCTCCCTCTCTCAGGACCCATGGAGAGATGTTATCTGGTCCCATTGCCTTTGAGGTATCTAGCTCACTCAGAAGCCTCTTCACTTCTTCCTCGGTTGTGTGTACTGTGTCCAGCACATGGTGGTGTACCCCACCTCTCCGTCTTTCTGGAGCCCCTTCTGTCTCCTCTGTGAACACTTCTTTGAATCTCTTGTTGATTTTCCTCACATACTTCACGGTCATTTCTTGTTGTCTCTCCTCCTTCCTTCCTTAGCCTGATTACCTGGTCCTTAACGGTTGTTTTCTTCCTGATGTGACTATTACAGCTTCGGGTCAGATTTGGCTTTTCCTGCTATGTCGTTTTCATATTGACGTTGGGCCTCCCTTCTTATCTGTGCATATTCGTTTCTGGCTCTACGACTGCTCTCCTTATTCTCCTGGGTCCTTTGCCTTCTATATTTCTTCCATTCCCTAGCACACTTGGTTTTTGCCTCCTTGCATCTTTGGGTGAACCATGGGCTCATCCTGGCTTTTTCATTATTCCTGTTACCCTTGGGTACAAACCTCTCCTCAGCCTCCTTGCACATTGTTGCTACATATTCCATCATCTCTTTAACTGGCTTCCCTGCCAGTTCTCTGTCCCACTGAACCTCATTCAGGAAGTTCCTCATTCCTGTGTAGTCCCCTTTCCTGTAGTTTGGTTTCATTTGTCCTTGCCTTCCTGCTTCCCCCTCCACTTGTAGCTCTACTGTGTATTCGAAGCTCAAAACCACATGATCGCTGGCCCCAAGGGGTCTTTCATATGTGATGTCCTCAATATCTGCACTACTCAAGGTGAATACTAAGTCCAATCTTGCTGGTTCATCCTCTCCTCTCTCTCTTGTAGTGTCCCTTACGTGTTGGTACATGAAGTTTTCCAGTACCACCTCCATCATCTTAGCCCTCCATGTATCTTGGCCCCCATGTGGCTCCAAGTTCTCCCATTCGATCTCCTTGTGGTTAAAGTCGCCCATGATCAGGAGCTTTGCCCTGCATGCATGAGCTCTTCTCGCCACTGCAGCCAGTGTGTCAACCATTACTCTATTGCTCTCGTCATACTCTTGCCTTGGCCTCCTGCTGTTCTGTGGTGGGTTATACATCACTGCAATTATCACCTTGGGACCACCATAGTGAAGCGTTCCTGTAATGTAATCACTTTCTTCTCCGCTGTCTCCTCTCTCCAGCTCATCAAAATTCCATCGGTGTTTGATCAGCAATGCCACTCCTCCACCCCCCCTGTTCCTTCTGTCTTTTCTCAGGATCTGGTATCCCGCTGGAAAGATGGCATGTGTTATCATACCTGTAAGCTTGGTTTCTGTGATCGCTATGATGTCTGGTGATGCCTCTTTGACTCTTTCGTGCCACTCCTCCCACTTGTTTGTTATTCCATCAGCGTTTGTGTACCATACCTTCAGTTTCCTTTCTAACACTGTGGATTGGGGGGCCTGTGGGGGTGGGAGACCTGGTAGCTTACTGTGGGATTCTATATTTGGGGGTTGGGTGGAAGCTGTGGGTATGGATTGTATTGTGTGTTGGGATGGTATGATAGGTTGTGGGGTTCTGAGGATAGTTGTGTGTGTGCTTGCCCTTGCTGCTCTGTTCTGCTCTGACTGACCTCTGCTGGTTCCATCCTTGTCTCCTTTCCTAGCTCCTTTCGCTTTTTTGTCCTCTCCCTCAGCTGCTTTCTCTCTGTTTGTGTTCTGTCTCTGTCTAGGAACACCTTCTTGTACTCTTCCGAACTTTTCAACTGTGGTTTCTCTTGGAGGATCCTGTTCCGCACTGTTACTGTCCTGAGAATCAGCTTGATCGGTCGGTTTCTTCCCTTCAAGTACCCCCCTATTCTCTGAAAATTTACAATCTCATCCATGTCTTCTTCCCCTATTTCTGTGATGATTTTCTCAATCTCCTTTCTTTCTTCCTGCCGTCTTTCAGTGTGTGTCCTTTCCTCTCTCTCCCGAAGCCCATGGATAATCACTGATTTTGCCCTTTCCCTCCCCCATTGCCTCTTCCTCTGTGACTCTGGTTCCTGTCTGTATGTGGTCATTTTCTCCCTTGATTTTTCCAGTGGCTCTTGGTAGCATGGTTGTGCCTCAGCATTCGACCTATCTCCTTCTCCATCTGCACCCATCTGCTCTTCCCTTCCACTCCCTGGCCCTTCTTTGCAGGATGATATGACCTTAGCATAATTCATATCTCCTTCCTTCCTGTTCAACCTCTCATCATCGTATGGTGTGTCTTCTCTCGTCACTACCCCTGAGACTTGCTTCAGCCTGTTTACCTCAAATTCTAGGACCTTTACCCTGGCTACTGCAGTTTCGACTTGTGCCTCCCAATTCTTCGTCTCCTTCTCCAACCTCTTTTCCCATTTCCCAGAGAGCTCTTTCTCCATTTTTTCAGAAAGCTCTCCTAATTTTCTCTTCCATTCTTGCTCTATCCTTTTTGACTGTTCCTCCATCCATTCCTCCCTACCAGTACCATTGTCATCTGACCCCTGATTCCTGCGAGTCCCAACCATTTTCTTTTTTAATGAAAGAGAGAAAGAGAAAAAGAAAAAGGGGGAGAGAGTGAGAGATAGGGAGAGAGAGAAGGGGAGCCTAGAAGGAGGGGAAAAGAAGGGAAAAAGGGGGAGAAAGTGAGAGAGGGAAAAGGTAAGAGAGAGGGGGGAGTGAAAAGGGAAGAGAGAGAGAGAGAAAAGAAGAGGAAAAGAGAGAGTAAGAGAGGAAGAGAGAGAGGGAGAGGGAGAGAGAGAGGAAGAGAGAGAGAAAGAGTGAAAGGAAGAGAGAGAGGAAGAGAGAGAGGATGAGAGAGAGGATGAGAGAGAGGATGAGAGAAAGGGGGAGAAAGAGAGAGAGAGAGAGAGAGAGAGGAGAGAGAGAGAGAGAGAGAGAGAGAGAGAGAGAGAGAGAGAGAGAGAGGAAGAGAGAGGAGAGGAGAGGGAGAGAGATGGGGGGGAAAGGAAGGGTTATAGGGTCACTTCACAGGAAGGTGTAAAATCCTGTATATGTGTGTGTGTGTGTGTCTATATATGTGTGTGTGTGTGTGTTTTGTATGTGTGTGTGTGTGTGTGTGTGTGTGTGTGTGTGTTGTTTATGTGTGTGTGTGTGTGTGTGTGTGTGTGTGTGTGTGTGTGTGCTACAGCTATTCAAGTGCCTAACAACAGTTCCGTTCTCCCCAAGTGTGCGTGCATATGTTTATGTAAACAGTCCTTATTTCCCACATATGTACTACATATGTATTGTATATGTATGTATTGTATATGTACCCGATCACTTGGTTCCCACTGTACTCTTATGAGTTTAAAATTACGTTAAAAAATTAATACACTAGGCTTCGCCTATATGCCGCTACCTCTAAATTCTATTAAATGCCAGTAAATGCTGCTTATTCTAATTCTGATAGCTCGAGGAGAGTGACCCCCCAATTCCAGCTAGAGACAGGTACTATTGACCCCATGCAACTCAAACTAGGTAAATATTACTTGCGGCTGGCAGTGGAGTAACGTTGCCGGTCTGTCCTGTCCCGGAAGTTGAAGATGTTTGATGCTTCTCGGTAATTTTTCCACTAACTTCCTGTATGCACTATATTCTCTAGCTCTTCTAATTTTTTCACTCACTCACTGTATTTACTGACACATCTATACATATCTCTTATCTTCCTGGTCTTGAGTCGCACTTATTCTTCAAAATACCCCACTGCGTTATTATGGCAACACTATTTAGGCCTGACACAACCGTTCACCCTTCCAACGGCCCCTACAATATTCAGCAACTATTTCCTTTGTTTTCTTTTCTGTGATCACTTATATTTCCTTTTTTCGGGGCTTAAGTGATTATATGCACTCTCATGCATGCACACGCCTATATCCCACACTCTATTACTTATGGCACAGTCAGAAATTATCACCAAAACATGAGCTCAAACTGCGTGACTCCTCCACGTGTGTGTGTGTGTGTGTGTGTGTGTGTGTGTGTGTGTGTGTGTGTGTGTACTCACCTAGTTGTAATCACCTAGTTGAGGTTGCAGGGGTCGAGTCCAAGCTCCTGGCCCCGCCTCTTCACTGGTCGCTACTAGGTCACTCTCCCTGAACCGTGAGCTTTATCATACCTCTGCTTAAAGCTATGTATGGATCCTGCCTCCACTACATAGCTTCCCAAACTATTCCACTTCCTGACTACTCTGCGGCTGAAGAAATACTTCCTAACATCCCTGTGATTCATCTGTGTCTTCAACTTTCAATTGTGTCCCCACCTCTCTGCCTTTCTAGAGCCCCTTCTGTCTCCTCTGTGAACACTTCTTTGAATCTCTTGTTGAGTTCCTCACATACTTCACGGTCATTTCTTGTTGTCTCTCCTCCTTCCTTCCTTAGCCTGATTACCTGGTCCTGACTGTTGTTTTCCTCCTGATGTGGCTGTATAACAGCTTCGGGTCAGATTTTGCTTTCACTGCTATGTCGTTTTCATATTGTCGTTGGGCCTCCCTTCTTATCTGTGCATATTCATTTCTGGCTCTACGACTGCTCTCCTTATTCTCCTGGGTCTTTTGCCTTCTATATTTCTTCCATTCACTAGCACACTTGATTTTTGCCTCCCTGCACCTTTGGGTGAACCATGGGCTCATCCTGGCTTTTTCATTAATCCTGTTACCCTTGGGTACAAACCTCTCCTCAGCCTCCTTGCACATTGTTGCTACATATTCCATCATCCTCATTCCCGTGTAGTCCCCTTTCTTGTAGTTTGGCTTCATTCATCCTGGCCTTCCTGCTTCCCCCTGCACATGTAGCTCTACGGTGTATTCGAAGCTTAAAACCACATGATCGTTGGCCCCAAGGGGTCTTTCATATGTGATGTCCTCAATATCTGCACTACTCAAGGTGAATACTAGGTCCAGTCTTGCTGGTTCATCCTCTCCTCTCTCTCTTGTAGTGTCCCTTACGTGTTGATACATGAAGTTTTCCAGTACCACCTCCATCATCTTAGCCCTCCATGTGTCTTGGCTCCCATGTGGCTCCAAGTTCTCACAATCGATCTCCTTGTGGTTAAAGTCACCCATGATCAGGAGCTTTGCCCTGCATGCATGAGATCTTCTGGCCACTGCAGCCAGTGTGTCAACCATCGCTCTATGGCTCTTGTCATACTCTTACCTTGGCCTCCTGCTGTTCTGTGGTAGGTTATATATCACTGCAGTTACCACCTTTGGACGTCCAGAGTGATGTGTTCCCACTTCACTCTGGACGTCTACTCCGCTGTCTACTCTCTCGAGCTCATCAAAATTCCATCCGTTTTTGATCAACAGTGCCACTCCTCTACCCCCCCTGTTACCCGTGTCTTTCCTCAGGATCTGGTATCCCATTGAGAAGATGGCATCTGTTATCATACCTTTTAGCTTGGTTTCTGTGAGAGCTATGATGTCCGGGTGATGCCTCTTTGACTCTTTCGTGCCACTCCTCCCACTTATTTGTTATTCCATCAGCGTTTGTGTACCATACCTTCAGTTTCCTTTCCAACACTGTGGTTTGGGGGGCCTGTGAGGGTGGGAGACCTGGAAGCATACTGTGGGATTCTATAGCTGGGTGTTGGGTGGAAGCTGTGAGTGTGGATTGTAGTTTGTGTTGGGATGGTGTTCTGAGGATAGTTCTGTGTGTGCTTGCCCTTGCTGCTCTGTTCTGCTCTGACTGACCTCTGCTGGTTCCATCCTTGTCTCCTTTCCTAGCTCCTTTCGCTTTTTTGTCCTCTCCCTCAGCTGCTGTTGTTCTGTTTGTGTTCTGTCTCTGTCTAGGAACACCCTCTTGTACTTTTCCGAGTATTTCAACCATGGCTTCTCTTGGAGGATCCTGTTCTGCACTGTTTCTGTCCTGAGAATCTGCTTGATCGGTCATTTTCTTCCCTTCAAGTACCCTCCTATTCTTTGAAAATTTGCAAATTCCGTCCATGTCTTCTTCACCTATTTCCGTGATGATGTTCTCAATCTTCTTTCTTTCTGCCTGCCGTCTTTCAGTATGTGTTCTTTCCTCTCTCTCCTGAACCCCGTGGATAAACACTGATTTTGCCCTTTCGTCCTCCCATTGCCTCTCCCTCTGTGACTCTGGTTCCTGTCTGTACATAGTCATTTTCTCCCTTGCTTTTTCCAGTGGCTCTTGGTAGCATTGTTGCCTCTGCATTTGACCTGTCACCCTCTCCACCTGCACCAAGCTGCTCTCCCCTTTCACTCCTTGGCTCTTCTTGGCAGGTTGATATGGCCTTATCATAATTCATATCTCCTTTCCTATTCGGCCTCTTAGCTTCATATGCTGTGTCTTCTCTGGTCAATGCCCCTGTAACTTGCTTCAGCCTGTTTACCTCATCTTCTAGGACCCTTATCCTGGTTACTGCAGTTTCGACTTGTGCCTCCCAATTCTTCTCCTTCTCCATCCTCTTTTCTGATTTCACAGAAAGCTCTGTCTCCATTTTTTCAGAAAAATAATGAGAGGGAGAGATGTTAGTGGGGGAGAGACGTTAGAGGGGGGAGGTGGTGGAGGGAAGAGATGTTAGGGGGAAGAGATAGGAGAGGGGAGAGATGGGAGAGGGGAGAGAGAGAGAGATAGGCAAAGAGAGAGATAGGTAGAGAGAGATAGGTAGGGAGACAGATAGGTAGTGAGGGAGATAGGTAGAGAGAGAGATAGGTAAAGAGAGAGATAGGTAGAGAGAGAGATAGGTAGAGAGAGGTAGTGAGAGAGAGAGATATGTAGAGAGGGAGAGAGATAGGTAGAGAGATAGGTATTGAGAGAGAAAGATAGAGAGAGAAAGAGAGGGGGGCATATTGGAATGTTAAAAGGAGGGATTTCAGGTCAGTTAACAGGAAGGTGTGAAATCCTGTGTATGCGTGTGTGTGTGCGTGTGTACTACAGCTTTTACAAGTGCCTGATCACTTGTTCCTGTGTGTGTGTGTGTGTGTGTGTGTGTGTGTGTGTGTGTGTGTGTGTGTGTGTGTGTGTGTGTGTGTGTGTGTGTGCCCCCACTTCTAAGTATTCATACTGCTAATAAATACCAGTAGTAATACCAGTAATTCTAAAACTACCGATAGTATTTCTAACACTTATCAGTTCTCCTTATAGAACACAGAAAGTTACTAGGCTGTAAAATTTAACCTGTCTCAGCTTCTAGGAGTGTCTGGCGTTACCCCTTGCTAGACTGCTCTCCTCCTCAAACTCTCGTCACCCCTATCTTCACCTTAACTATGCTATTTCTACTCTAATTCTGGTAATAGCTTGCAGGAGTGAGTGACCAGTACCTAACAGTGATGCAAGACCAGAAACCACAATAGGTGAGCAATACTTGCGCTGGCAGCGGTGCGTGACAAGTTGCCAGATGCTGATGACGTAGTCGTCGTACATAGGCCTTCTATCGCTATTTTGAAATTCCTTCACCTGTGATGTGTGTGTGTGTGTGTGTGTGTGTGTGTGTGTGTGTGTGTGTGTGTGTGTGTGTGTGTGTATGTGTGTGTGTGTGTGTGTGTGTGTATTCGTGTGTGTGTACTCATCTATTTGTGGTTGTAGCAGTCGATTCATAGCTCCTGGCCCTGCCCCTTCACTGGTCGCTACTGTGTGCTCTCTCTCCCTGCTCCATGAGCTTTATCAAACCTCGTTTAAAAGCTATGTATGGTTCCTGCCTCCACTACGCCACCACTTGCCAGACTATTCCATTTTCTGACAGCTGTATGACTAAAGAAATAATTCCTAACATCTTTTTGACACATCTGAGTCTTCAACTTCCAATTGGAACATCCTGTCTCTGTCCACATTATCAATTCCTTGCGGTATTTTGTATGTCGTTATCAAGTCTCCCCTAACCCTCCTGTCCTCCAGTGTCGCCAGGCTGTTTACCCTTACCGTTTCTTCATTTGATCTTAGCACTGGAACTAATCTTGTTGCAAACCTTTACACTTTCTCCAATTTCTTGACATGCTTGACCAGGTGTGGGTTCCAAACTGGTGCTGCATACTCCAATATGGGCCTGACGTACACGGTGTACAGAGACTTGAATGATTCCTTACTGAGGTATCAGAACACTATTCTCAGGTTTGAGAGGCGCCCATATGCTGCAGAAGTTATCTGGTTGATCTGCGCCTCAGGAGATGTGCTCGGTATTATACTCACACCAAAATCCTTTTCCTTGAGTGAGGTTTGCAGTTTTTGGCCACCTAGTTTATACTCTGTCTACAGTCTTCTTTGCCCTTCCCCGATCTTCATGACTTTGCATTTGGCGGGGTTAAATTCCAGGAGCCAATTGCTGGATCAGGCTTGCAGCCTGTCCAGGTCAATTTGTAGTCCTGCCTGATTCTTATTTGATTTAATTCTCCTCATTAACTTCACATCAACTGCAAACAGGGACACTTTTGAGTCTATCAATTCCGTCAAGTCATTCACATATACCAGAAATAGCACTGATCCAAGGACTGACCCCTATGGAACCCCGTTCGTCACAGGCGCACACACTGACACCCCGTCATGTACCATGACTCGTTGTTGTCTCCCTGTCAGGTATTCTCTGATCCATTGCAGTGTCCTTCCTGTTATGTGTGCCTGATCCTCTAGCTCTTGCACTAATCTCTTGTGAGGAACTATGTCGAAGGCCTTCTTGCTGTCCAAGAAAATGCAATCTACCTACCCCTCTCTCTCGTGTCTTCCGTTGCCTTGTCATAAAACCCTAATAGGTTTGTGACACCGGATTTTCCTTCTCTGAACCCGTGCTGATTGTCATTTATAAGCTTGTTTCGTTCTAGGTGCTCCACTACTCTCCTAATAAACTTCTTTATAACTTTGCATATTATACACGTCATTGACACTGATCTGCAGTTTAGTGCCTCATGTCTGTCTCCTTTCTTAAAAATTGGGACTACATTTGCCGTCTTCCATACCTCAGATAGTCAACCAGTTTCAATGGATGTGTTGAAAATTTCTATTAGTGGCACACACAGCATCTCTGCTCCCTCTCTAAGGACCCAGGGAGAGATGTTATCCGGTCCCACCGCCTTTGAGGCATCAAGTTCACTTAGCAGCTTGTTCTCCTCCTCCTCGGTTGTGTGTATTTCATCCAGCACTTGTTGATATATCTCTTGTTGGTGTACTTCCCTATTCTGACTTCCTGAAGTCCTTTCTGTCTCCACTTTAAATACTTCCTTCAATCTCATGTTGAGCTCGTCACAAACTTTTTAGTTGTTTCATGTTAGCTCCCCACCTTCTTTCCTCATCCTGATTACCTGGTCCTTGACTGTTTGTTGTCTTCCTCCTGATTTGGCTGTACAACAGCTTCGGATCAGACTTAACTTTCGATGCTATGTCGTTTTCATACTGTTGTTGGGCCTTCCTCCTTATCTGTGGATACTTGTTTCTTGCTCTTTAATTACTTTCTATAGTTTCCTAGGTCCTTTGTCTTCTGTACTTTTTCCATTCTCTAGCTTAGTTTTTGCCTCCCTACACCTTTGGGTGAACCAAGGACTCGTTCTGGTCTTCCAATTAATTCTGTTGCCCTTGGGAACAAACCTCTTCTCTGCCTCCTTACATTTTGTTGTCATGTCCATCATCTCGTTTACTGATTTTCCTACCAATTCTCTATCCCACTGAACCTCTTGCAGGAAGTTCCCCATGCTTTTGAAGTTTGGCTTTTCCCATCCTACTACTGTTTCTCTTTCCACTTGTAACTTTATCATGTATTCTAAGCTCAGGACCACGTGATCACTTGCTCCGAGGGGCCTTTCATATGTGATGTCCTCGATGTCCGAACTTCTCAGAGTGAATACGAGGTACAGTCTTGCTGGTTCATCCATCTCTCTCTCTCTGGTAGTGTCCCTAACATGTTGATGCATGAGGTTTTCCAGTACCACATCCATCATCTTGGCTCTCCATGTTTCGGGACCCCAATGTAGCTCCAGGTTTTTGCAGTGAATCTCCTTGTGATTGAAATCACCCATAACTAGTAACTTTGCTCTACCCGTATGAACTCTTCTCGCCACCTCAACTAGTATGTCCACCATTGCTCTGTTGCTCTATTCATATTCTTCTCTTGGCATCCTGCAGTCCAAATATATGTAAGGTCCTCGGTGCATGCAACAAGGGCTAAAAAAGATTATTCTAACTCGATGTATTAATCTAAGTAGGTATATTAAGCTAAGTATTAATCTAAGTAGGTATATTAAGCTAACTATGTATATTTCGTGTTATCACAATTTTGTGTATTCATGGTGCGTTTATGCAAAGAGTCTTTTCTTACGGTACCATAATATTTTCCTCATTATCTTTCAAAAGATTTGGCAGTACACATGTTATATATACCGGCATGTAGTTCAGTGCCTCTTGTCTTTCCCCATTTTTATATACTGTACCCGGATTAAATTTGTCTTTTACAATTTCCAGGGACTTGTTCTGAATATTTTTCTTGTCACCCATTGTTTCTGCTCCTTCTCTCAGCTTTTATGGAGATAAATTAACCTGGTTCCATTGCTTTTGTTACATGAAGCTCACCAGTAGTCTCATCATTCCATTTCTATTATGCTGATACTTTCTAGTACCTGGTGATCTGCTCTGACTATGGTGTCTTCTGGTAATTTTCCAGTTTATTCTATAAAACCTCTATTATTCTCCATCAGCATCCCATCCTCTTTCTTCCACAGTTGTCATTTTTCTTAACTTTGGCTCTTTTTAGACCCTCAGTACAACATCATTTTCAAATATATATATATATATATATATATATATATATATATATATATATATATATATATATATGTATATATATATATATATATATATATATATATATATATATATATATATATATATATATATATATATATATATATATATATATATATATATATAGATGGGAGAGGCACTGTCAAGAAATTTTAATGAAAATAAGAAAAAATTTTGGAGTGAGTTAAACAAGTTAAGAAAGCCTAGGGAACGAATGGATATGTCGGTTAAAAAAAGAGTAGGGGAGTTAGTAGATGGGGAGATGGAGGTTTTGGGTAGATGATGGGAATATTTTGAGGAACTTTCAAATGCCGACGAAGAAAGGGAGGCGGTAATTTCATGCACTGGCCAGGGAGGTATTCCATCTTGTAGGAGTGAAAAAGAGCAGAATGTAAGTGCGTGAGGCATTACGTAGAATGAAAGGGGGTAAAGCAACTGGAACTGATGGGGTCATGACAGAAATGTTAAAAGCAGGGGGGGATATAGTGTTGGAGTGGTTGGTACTTTTGTTTAATAAATGTATGAAAGAGGGGAAGGCACCTAGGGATTGGTAGAGAACATGTATAGTCCCTTTATATAAAGGGAATGGAGACAAAAGAATTTGTAAAAATTATAGAGGAATAAGTTTACTGAGTATACCAGGAAAAGTGTATGTTAGGGTTATTATTGAAAGAATTAGAGGTAAGACAGAATGTAGGATTGCGGATGAGCAAGGAGGTTTTAGAGTGGGTAGGGGATGTGTAGATCAGGTGTTTACATTGAAGCATATATGTGAACAGTATTTAGATAAAGGTAGGGAAGTTTTTATTGCATTTATGGATTTAGAAAAGGCATATGATAGAGTGGATAGGGAAGCAATGTGGTAGATGTTGCAAATATATAGAATAGGTGGTAAGTTACTAAATGCTGTAAAGAGTTTTTATGAGGATAGTGAGGCTCAGGTTAGGGCGTGTAGAAGAGAGGGAGAATACTTCCCGGTAAAAGTAGGTCTTAGACAGAGATGTGTAATGTCACCATGGTTGTTTAATATATTTATAGATGGGGTTGTAAAAGAAGTAAATGCTAGGGTGTTCGGGAGAGGGGTGGGACTAAATCATGGGAAAACAAATACAAAATGGGAATTGACACAGTTACTTTTTGCTGATGATAATGTGCTTATGGGAGATTCTAAAGGAAAATTGCAAAGGTTAGTAGACGAGTTTGGGAGTGTGTATAAAGGTAGAAAGTTGAAAGTGAACATAGAAAAGAGTAAGGTGATGAGGGTATCAAATGATTTAGATAAAGAAAAATTGGATATCAAATTGGGGAGGAAGAGTATGGAAGAAGTGAATGTTTTCAGATACTTGGGAGTTGACGTGTCAGCGGTTGGATTTATGAAGGATGAGGTTAATCATAGAATTGATGATGGAAAACGGGTGAGTGGTGCACTGAGATATATGTGGAGACAAAAAATGTTATCTATGGAGGCAAAGAAGGGAATGTATGAAAGTATAGTAGTATCAACACTCTTATATGGGTGTGAAGCTTGGGTTGTAAATGTTACAGCAAGGAGGCGGTTGGAGGCAGTGGAGATGTCCTGTTTAAGGGCAATGTGTGGTGTGAATATTATGCAGAAAATTCGGAGTGTGGAAATTAGGAGAAGGTGTGGAGTTAAAGGTTACAACGACATTAAAAAAACACAAAGAAATTAATTACTGAAGACTGGCTTTATTATCTCACAAACAAATCTACCTGGAAAGAAATTTATTTGTGACTTGTTAATGTCCACTGTATGGGCGATAATTTGTCAATGAAGGCCGACATTATTCTTAATTTGTGTCTATTTTACCATCGTGTCGGTATTTTAAACCATTTATCTCCCTGAAGACAGGAGATGAGGCGCTTCTTGCTTTACCAAATGGATCGTACCTTCACCTCCTGTTATGAGGTCACCAGTAATGACTTCACCCGGGGGCGGAAGACCTGTTTTCACTTCCTCATTTCCTTGTTTCTCTCGCTGTTTCATTTGAAGAATTCAAAAGAAAGATCTATTCACTATTCCTACATTAATTTTATAAGCAAAAACCAATTATCTGGTATCTATTTAGACAATTAGGTTTAAAAATTATTTAATATGAAGATTCATATATATAGGGGAACTGGACGAAGACGAAGCCAGCTATAGGTAAGAGACCTTATTTGGTCCACTGAAATTATAAGTCATGTAAAGACTGGAGAAACATAAACAGAAGGCAGTGAAAGACGAGATAATCAGTCCCTCCGTCCAAGAGCAGGTGATTAGTACCGTAATCTTGAAGATTTGGAAGCACAGTCATATACAGGCACAGGTAGATTCTCCAGGACATCCTGACCCAGGTCTTCTCCATTTGGTGACCTGCAGAGCGCAGGCAGGAAGATTGGTGCTTATATACTGAAGTCAGGTGAGGTGCAGCAGACAATGCCATTAGTACAGTGGCATTGTCACTGTCACTGTAATAGTGGGCCTCGCTTCTTCTGTCGCCAAGATCTTCTCAGCCTTATACTGACCGTATATAAGTCTCCATTCTGTTTCGCCAGCTTCACATTGTTCCAGACTTGGAGCAAAACTCTTCTCAATGCGGAGGGACTGACCACCTCAAAACTACTTCTTCGACGCCGATGGACTGATTACACCCGCTTTACATGCCTACTGTTTCTTCTGCCTCCTCTGCATTAGACTGTGTAGGCGAAACGTTTTGGAATAAAGATACCTGGGTTATGTGATATGGAAGACACCTCACTCACATGATTCAGGTACAGAGGAATATAGATTATGGAGTATCGGAGATATTTCTCTTGGATTACTGAAGTACAGGTAACTGATACAACTCTTGGATTACTGAAGTACAGGTAACTGATACAACTCTTGGATTACTGAAGTACAAGTGACTGATACTTCTCTTGGATTACTGACGTACAAGTGACTGATACTTCTCTTGGATTACTGAAGTACAGGTAACTGATACTACTCTTGGATTACTGAAGTACAGGTAACTGATACTTCTCTTGGATTACTGAAGTACAAGTGACTGATACTTCTCTTGGATTACTGACGTACAAGTGACTGATACTTCTCTTGGATTACTGAAGTACAGGTAACATACAACTCTTGGATTACTGAAGTACAAGTACCTGATACTTCTCTTGGATTACTGAAGTACAAGTGACTGATACTTCTCTTGGATTACTGACGTACAAGTGACTGATACTTCTCTTGGATTACTGACGTACAAGTGACTGATACTTCTCTTGGATTACTGAAGTACAGGTAACTGATACTTCTCTTGGATTACTGAAGTACAAGTGACTGACACTTCTCTTGGATTACTGACGTACATAAGACTGAGATTATAGGATGCAGTGATAGCTATCTAGAGTCATCATTAAGTTAGAAGAGACTGGGGCGCTGCCATGCAAGGAATCTTCTCATATCGTACATCGACCAAATTAAATTATTTTCTCTGCATCTGCAAAAATGAGTCGATATCTTACGATTTTTTTGTCTATGACACTAAACTTTACTAGTTAAAGATAGGTCTAGATAAATTGGATGATTAAAACTATATCACTCAAAATTTAATAAGGTTAGGCCAAGTTCTTAAGTGACTGTAGCATTGGAGTAAAATTTAAAATTAGCTTATGTTAATGAAAAATACATAAGAAGATATGTTGATCAACAGAAAAAAAAATCACGACATATACATTATTTTCCTGGGAATATGTTGTAAACAAACCACTGACGAGGCCACAACATACTGCCATCTGTTGACTGCTAATTAAGACGTGATAACTATTGTTATTTTACACTTGTATATGAACGAAAATTATTCTCTTAAGTTCACTAGCTCGCTGCAATATTTTCGAAAAATGCAAATTATTTTGAGCATCTCTATATTTCTCTTATATTTCTTAGATACAACACCCAGTAGTAAATATTAAAATTTCAAATAAAGCGTCAGAATGGCATTAAGAACCATCACCTCTGTTAGGCACTGCTTATATCAAAGAATTTGTACTTAATTAATTAAGAATCGTAAGGTGAAAATAATTTCTGAACGTCAGTTTTTGAAATAGAGTCAGTCATGTATAAGAGAATTTCTTTGAACTCTTAAGAGCCAGGTCAGAGTAAGATTTTACAACATACGTCACTTGTGGATCATGTGTTTCGAGTGTGTGTATGAACGGGTTCGTTCCGCCTCTGCTTCACAATTATGGAAGTGTGACTATTACTGTTGTGGGCGAGGTAGTGATGGGAGGTGTATAGTGCAGTGATGACTGTTACTTGTGTAGTGTTCTTGATACAAGGATAAACAGAACTATTACTTGTGTAGTGTTCTTGATACAAGGATAAACAAGACTATTACTTGTGTAGTGTTCTTGATACAAGGATAAACAAGACTATTACTTGTGTAGTGTTCTTGATACAAGGATAAACAAGACTATTATTTGTGTAATGTTCTTGATACAAGGATAAACAAGACTATTATTTGTGTAATGTTCTTGATACTAGGATAAACAAGACTATTACTTGTGTAGTGTTCTTGATACAAGGATAAACAAGACTATTACTTGTGTAGTGTTCTTGATACAAGGATAAACAAGACTATTATTTGTGTAATGTTCTTGATACAAGGATAAACAAGACTATTACTTGTGTAGTGTTCTTGATACAAGGATAAACAAGACTATTATTTGTGTAATGTTCTTGATACTAGGATAAACAAGACTATTACTTGTGTAGTGTCCTTGATACAAGGATAAACAAGACTATTACTTGTGTAGTGTTCTTGATACAAGGATAAACAAGACTATTACTTGTGTAGTGTTCTTGATACAAGGATAAACAGAACTATTACTTGTGAAGTGTTCTTGATACAAGGATAAACAGGACTATTACTTGTGTAGTGTTCTTGATACAAGGATAAACAGAACTATTACTTGTGAAGTGTTCTTGATACAAGGATAAACAGAACTATTACTTGTGAAGTGTTCTTGATACAAGGATAAACAGAACTATTACTTGTGAAGTGTTCTTGTTACAAGGATAAACAGAACTATTACTTGTGAAGTGTTCTTGATACAAGGATAAACAGAACTATTACTTGTGAAGTGTTCTTGATACAAGGATAAACAGGAAGGGGTAAACACAAGTCTTCAGGCAGGAAGACGTAACAAGGTAACTTAAAAGATTTGTCATAATTGTATTTCATATTAATGATCAGATGTTGTACAAACATACACTCAACTTTGACCAAGCAAATTGACACACACACACACACACACACACACACACACACACACACACACACACACACACACACACACACACACACACACACACACACACACACACACACATACACACACACATACACACACACATACACACACACACACATACACACACACACATACACACACACACACATACACACACACACACATACACACACACACACGTACACACACACACATACACACACACACACGTACACACACACACATACACATACACACACACACACACACACATACAGAACAACTACTGTGAAAAAATGGTGAAATTCCAATCGCTTTCGTGATTTCTCACATTTGATAATGTGAGAAATCGACTCAGCCTGGAATCGATTATATCGACTCCAGACTAAGGGACTGATAACCTCAAACTACTTCTGATCTTCACCATTCTTCTTTGTGTAGAACTGATGAAGCCACATGTCTAATTTATCAACTTGTCGGTTCTGTGAACCATTTATGCAGGCACAAGCTTGTCCATGGAACTTAATGATCATCTTATAATTTCATGATGGTGACCTTTGTTTATACTATTTCCTTTACGTTTTTCATTTTTTAGTATTTTTCACTTTTTATCTTTTAGACTTTTTTTCATTTCAATTTATTCTGACCATTGTCCTTTTCACTTTTATTATGAACATAGCGTTTAATACATCAATATTGTAACATCGTAGATGTGCTTTCTAACATGTCAGTGTGACTCACTATTTTCCAATTGCGTCTGTTCATTCTTGTTCCACTTGTGCCTAAGAATTTCTCGTTGTACCTTGTTTGTTCCCCCCACAATATTTTCTAAGTTGTAATCGCAACTTTTCCTTCACCAGCTTGTCTCTCTCTCACCCTGCGCTTCCATTCCTTGATTTTTTTTTTCATATGTTTTTTCTTCAGCTGCCGTGCGAGTATAATGGCAAGTCATGTATTGTAACATTGGTCAGATATATCAGACATATGTAGATAAATGGTTCAGATAACCGACAAGTCGATAAATTAGACACGTGTCTAACATATCAGACATATACCTTCATGAATCGTCCAGTAAATAATGGAATGCTATTTTTGTTTACTAGCTCAGTATTAGTGTTATTCATTTAATAATCCTCTATAATTGTACTGTGTATAATTGTGACATGTATTTGTTTGATAAATGAAAATTTTTAATACTTTTGAAAGTATTTTCAATAGTGCTAAAGGTTTAATTATGTTACTGGGTTTCTTCTCAACCCAATAATCAAATACACCAGTTTATGAAAGCCAGTTTAATATATATTTTTTTTACATTTTTATTTAAAACATAGAACAAATACAATAATGTATAAGAGTATAAAATTAAAAACCATACTAGATATTACAAAACCTCTAGTACACAATCCCGGTACAGAAAATAAACACCATAGATAATGGCCATATTAACAACCATATACATAACCCACAACACATCCTACAAACCCTCCTTTTACAATAATCATTATTGCCAGTGCAGAAACACAGCTGACACTTCTCTCCCCCCTTAACATATGTACAGTCACCGTTCTAAATAACATACATTAATTATCCTAATTAATGGTCATACCCTGACCTCATCAAAACCTTAATGAGTATTTACCAAGAGTTGGTAGTGTATGAACAACAAGACACAAAAACTTAAATTTTCAACTAAAACTGATATGAAACATTACATTCCTATACACATACACTGTAATAAGTAAAAGTAATATACACCACCAATAAAATATCAATTATTAATGTTAACCATGAAATACAAACTTTCAAAACAACATTACATATCGTGAAGTTCACACTCAAAATGCAAGATAATACACCACATGCCACATTAGCGGTACAATACTAGGCTATGTACATATTTTAAAGAATCCAAGACTAGAACATGAATAAGTATTATCCAAAAGGTTCATCATGATTTTAGTAACTTAACAACACCAAACTCCTTATAACACCTAACACGCCACATACAAACTTGCCAATAACGTAACATACATTCCACAAGACTATACTTTCGCTGTGCCTTCTAGCACGTGCCTAACTAGTATTACTTACAAATATAGATACAAAAATTTTAATCTAGAGAACTAATCCTTATCCACACATGTTTACATAATAGGTAATACTTCAAAACTGATGCAGGAACACGTCACAAAAATTGCAAAAAATAACTCAGTTCTTCAAGGAACATAGTGAAAGGAATATCCTCTCAAGAAAAGTTAAAATTCCATTGCAAGACCAGTACAAGCGAAACATAATACGCTACCAAAGAAAATATACATGTTATATAATTTATAGGTTATATATTAATAAATGTTATATATTTAAACTGCTATTTACACCTTCCCCATCAAGGGAACTAAGGAAAACTAATCTTTCACAACCTCTCATCTAGTCTCACACTAGTACCTCCAATCACACTCAATCACTCATCACTGCACACCCAAGGAGGTGAGCCCGTTGAATACCCCGGAACCCCCCCCCCCCTTTTTACCAACCTACTCACCCCGGCAGTTAAAGCCCCTTATAACGCCAATAATTTCCCTATTGTTAGTCCTCTATAACCCTCAGAAAAAAACTCATCCCACCTCTTCCCAAAAATGTGTCTATTACGACACAAAGTTCGATAAAACGTCGCCGCCAAAGTCCTTCCACGCACATCCCCACCCTCCTTCCCCCTCATACCCCACAAAACATATATGTAGTCCACGATTATGTATGCTAAATCCCTTACCACACCCTCATCCACACCACTCATACCAAGACTCAACGCTCGCAATACCGACACACCTTGACCCCCCACCCTCACCACAGCCTTATTCATCCATACCCTGATGCACTCCAAACCTTCACAAAAATAGACAACATGATACGCAGTCTCTTCCCCACTGCATCTGCCACACCCCACACCCTCGATAACCCTCCTATCTCGGAGCATCGCTCCCGATGGCAAAATCCCATGCAGGAAACGATACATAACCTCACGCGGCCTAGGTCGTATCCTTAATTTACTAAATCTTCGCCATATTACATCCCATGCATACATGGGGTAGATCCCTTCAACCGGCGCCACTACATGTCCCTCTAACAATTTACACAAGGTTCCCACCTTTACTTTTCCCGGTTTCCTGGCTAACACTAAGGCACGTAACACTTTCACATTCCTTCATTTCCGCTCCCCCATACCATTTCCTCAGGTGAGCATGTACCTTATCTAGCTGCCCCCCCCCTCCATCCACCTGCCCTCCCCCCGTCCATCCACCTGCCCTCCCCCCGTCCATCCACCTGCACTCATCACTTCCCTCTTAATAAACACACATTTCACGCGCTTTCTCAAGTCCAACAAACCCAACCCTCCCCTACATACCGGCAATGTCACTACCTCCCTTCGCAACCAGTTGCACCCTGAACCCCACAAAAATTTGAACACCATTCTAAGAATACTCGTGATCGCCGTTCCTGTTAACGGCAACACTGCCAATACAAACCAGACTTTACTATATAGTAACACATTGATGACAATTGCACGTTGCCTAAGAGTTAAATGGTGAGGTCTCAGCATTCCCAAACGTCGCTGTACCTGTTCCACCATCCTATTCGAATTGTTAACCCTTGCAGCACTCAGGTCAGCTTCATACATGACACAGCAGATTTTCAGATTCCCGGTCCGCCGCTGCACAACATCACATCCCTATTCAAATCTCCCTGCCCACTCTCCCAGCCCCATTATCATTGACTTTTCCAGATTTACCTTCATCCCAGTAGCTCTCCCAAAATTGTGTACAACTTCCCCCAAAAGCCCTAACTGTGTCTCCTCACTCACCAAAATAGTTGTATCATCAACATAGCCCACCAAACCAGGCCAAGGCTTCTGCTCACCATCCCCCCTCCTGTCCTTAGACGATCCTCCACCATCCTATAAAAGGGATCCTGAAAACATGCAAACAATAGTTGTGATAATGGACATCCCTGCCGAAGACCCCGCTCCATGTTGACTCCCTCCCCCACACCCATTGATTTGCACCCTTACCTTCGCGTTTGAGTACAACGTATCCACCCACCCCACTATTTCTTCGCCAAACCCCTGTCATAGGAGAATATCCCTCAAAGCCTTTCTTTCCACCCTGTCATAAGCCCCTTGCCAATCCAACGCCACCAACGCCCCTCTTTCCCTTTCCATGCCCTCTAGGAACCCCTTTATGGTCCCGTGGCCCTCGCCCATTGACCTACCAGGTAACCCAAACTGATACTCAAACACGACCCTCCCCACAACACATTTAAGCCGATTCCCAAGAATTTTCGCAAACAATTGATAATCAGCACAAAGAAATGAAATGGCTCGGTAATCCCGAATGGTACTCTGCTGTTTACCCTTCGGGACCAACACCACCACTGCCGTTGCCTGCGATTCTCCCAATTTACCTCCTTCTTTCATGGCATTCATTAACCCTACTAGGAAACCCCTGAGCAGAACCCAGTGCTGTACATAAAATTCGCTTGGTAAACCATCGATCCCGGGTGCCTTTCCCTTCCTCATGTCCATAAGGGTTCTCCATATTTCCTCCTCCTCAATGACCCCACCCAGTGCCTCCTGATCACTCCTCCCCAGTTTGCACGGCACATACATACCTGCCCAAGAACCTCGCCATCCACCCCACTACTTTTCCAGTATTTCTCAAACCATCTATTTGCAAATGCACTCATCCCCGTGGTTTCACGTAATACCTGAACCTCTCTAAAACCCCCCACCGAAGAAATGACTTGCAATCCCGGTATTGTAGTCGTTCGCTGTCGTACCTTCTGTCCTGGCAGCACCAGAGTACTTCGTCTAACCCTGCCTGTACCCGTATCACTGCAAAATGTTGTTCTTGCAAGTCCCTTATCCTGTCCTTCAACATGTGTATATCTTCCACTGGGTACACCCCGGCCACCCCCCCCCTCGTAACAATCCCATAATCTAGATTCTAAATAATTTGACAAGCCATACAACAATTGATTAATGCATATTCCCTCCCTCACATAAAATTGACGTATTCTTACCTTAGCCACACTATCCAACCATCCTACCACATTCTCCTCAGTCCTTCTGTCTGCACAGAGCTGTTCCCAAAATACTGCAAAACGTTCCACTCCCTCCCTATCCCCCAAAACCATCGTATTCAGCTTCCAATAACTTCCCTGCCTACGAGCCAAAGCATCCCACCCCACCTCCACTTATACCGCCCTATGATCGGAAGACACCATCTCAATAGTTTTAAAAGACTCTACCAAAACCCTCTGAGATAAATATAACCTGTCCAAACGAGCCGCATATCCCAGTTTTATAAACGTATGTTCCACCTCCAACAGACCTCCCCCGAAAGCATCACATAACTGAAGATCTCTAAGCAGGCCCCTCAAGACTGAGGAAAAATATCCCGCTCCTCTGGGTTCCACGTCTGCCCTCATAACTACACAATTCCAATCCCCCCCCACAATCGCCACAGACGGTAACGTGCGTAGGTAGTACACAAGCTCCTCCCGCACAAAATCCATCTTTACTTTCACGTCACTTTCAGCTGGGGCATACACACACACAAACGCCACTCTCTCTCCCATCCACCATCCTTCCACACGTAATACTCTCCCCCCTCCCCCCCTCTTTCCTGTGCAATACAAACGGGCTCGCCTCCCTGATCAACACACCCACTCCTTTTAAACGCTCAGACGGTAACACATAAGCCTGATACCCAGGCACCACTAATTCACGACCAAGCTTAAAATTGTGCTCCTGCACAAAAGCTACGTCAACCTTGTACCTATTCAAAAACATCCTGACTCACGTTTAACACCATCACACAGACCATTAATATTTATTGCTACACACCTAATCCGGTTTAAGGTTTCCCTCCCCACCTCATGTCAAGACTCTTCCCTTTCAGACCATTCCCCTGGGCTTTGCCTTTGCCACATACTCCACCCTCCTTCCCAACCATCCCCCCCCCCTTCTGTTGTGGCCCTCTCGTAGAGTCACTCTGGGTACCATAACCCCATGTCTTTTTCCCCGGCCTTTGCGCCGGCGTCAGAACATCGTCCGAATCTGACGCTGCTGCCCTTTTCCTTGTAGCTCCCTCAGTTTCCGTATCTGAGTTCTGGGAGCCAGCACAATGGACTTCCACTTCAACCACCCTTAATCCGCCTCCATGTCCTTCCATGGCACTCGCACTGTCCATCACAGGTGCCACCTGATCCTCTTCCCCCCCGCACACACCTGCCCTGAACCCAGGTTCCTGCTCTCTGTGACTCTCCACCTCCGTAGACTGTAACATAGCCTGTATCACCGTCTCCAACTCCTCAATAGCTTGCACTGCTGCACCCACCTGCACCTCCTCACTTGACAACTGTACTGTTGATGGGCCAGGTGATTCATGGATCACCACTTCTCCTTCCGATTCCACAGGAGAACATAACATAAAGGAGGAACACTGCAGGAGGCCTGTTGGCCCATACTAGGCAGGTCCTTTACAATTCATCCCACTAACAAAACATTTGCCCAACCCAATTTTCAATGCCACCCAAGAAATAAGCTCTGATGTGAAAGTCCCACTCAAATCCAACCCCTCCCACTCATGTACTTATCCAACCTAAATTTGAAACTACCCAAAGTCCCAGCCTCAATAACCCAACTAGGTAGACTGTTCCACTCATCAACTACCCTATTTCCAAACCAATACTTTCCTATGTCCTTTCTAAATCTAAACTTATCTAATTAAATCCATTACTGCGGGTTCTCTCTTGGAGAGACATCCTCAAGACCTTATTAATATCCCCTTTATTAATACCTATCTTCCACTTATACACTTCGATCAGGTCTCCCCTCATTCTTCGTCTAACAAGTGAATGTAACTTAAGAGTCTTTAGTCTTTCTTCATAAGCAAGATTTCTAATGCTATGTATTAATTTAGTCATCCTACACTGAATGTTTTCTAACGAATTTATGTCCATTCTGTAATATGGAGACCAGAACTGAGCTGCATTATCTAGGTGAGGCCTTACTAATGATGTATAAAGCTGCAGTATGACCTCTGGACTTCTGTTGCTTACACTTCTTGATATAAATTCCAGTAATCTATTTGCCTTATTACGTACGCTTAGGCATTGCTGTTTTGGTTTAAGGTTGCTGCTCACCATAACCCCAAAGTCCTTTTCGCAATCTGTATGGCTAAGTTCTACATCAGTTAACTTATAAGTGCTAGGGTTATGGACACTCCCAAGCTTCAGAACCTTGCATTTATCTACATTGAACTGCATCTGCCACTTTTCTGACCAAGAATAGAGTTTGTTTAAATCCTGCTGAAGTTCCCTAACATCTACGTTTGAATCAATTATCCTACCTATCTTTGTGTCATCAGCGAATTTGCTCATATCACTAGTAATTCCCTCATCAAGATCATTGATATATATTATAAACAACAACGGGCCCAAGACTGATCCCTGTGGAACGCCACTTGTTTACAAATCCCCACTCGGATTTAACCCCATTTATGGACACCTCTCTGCTTCCTGTCAGTGAGCCATGACTCGATCCACGAGAGCACTTTTTCCCCAATGCCTTGACTGCCACTTTCTTTAACATCAAAGGTGCAGAACTCTATCAAAAAGCCTTACTAAATTTAATAAATAATATCAAATTCCCTTTTTTCTGGTCAACACCCCAAAAGCTTACGAAGAAATTAATAAAATTTGT
>NC_069444.1:33412200-33419700 GCF_026875155.1 Cherax quadricarinatus
GAATAAGGGGGTTTTTTTGGGAAAAATTTAAGGGGGGTTTTGTTGGCCAAAGTGTTTTGTTGAAACTTTAATCTATTTGGAAAGGGTAAAGCAGTAAAAAACTTTTACGAAGATAGAATCCTCGGGTTAAGGCTGTAGGGGGAAAGAAATTTTTTCCACAGTAAAATGGCCCTTTAGACGGGGAGGGATGTCCCCGGGGTTTGTTCACTTATTTTATGGATGGGGTTGAAGAGAAGTGAATACTCGGGTGTTGGCAAGAGGTGGGGGGTTTAAAGGAAAAAATTAACAAACAGGGGGATTTGTCACAGTTCTTTAGTAATGACACGGTTTTTTTGGGGAAATTTGAAGAGAATCAGGGTTGGGGGAGATTTGGTGGGTATTAAAAAAGAAAATTAAAAACTGAAAATGAAAGGTAAGATGAGGAAAAACAAAAAAAAATGGGTAACGAATGATTGGTTTTCAGATTGGAGGGGAGAGTTGGGGGAGGTGAATGTATTAAATTTTTTTGGGAGTGGACTGACAGCAGATGGGTCTATAAAGTGGGTGAATCAAGAATTGACGGGGGGGAAAAAAGTGAGTGGTGCCTGGGAGTCTGTTGAGTAAAGAATTTGTCCATGGAAGAAAAGGGGGAAATTATGAGTGTATATTTATACTTCCTTTTACATGAGTGTGAAGATAGTTGGTGAATTTTTGAAACCCGGAAAAGGGTGGAGGCAGTAGAAGTCTTTTTTGGGGGCTATGTGTGGTGTAAATATAATGCAGAAAATTTCGTAATTTGGAAAATTAGGAGGAGGTGTGGGACACCAAAACTATTATATCGGGGGTTTGGGAGGGATTGTTGAGGGGGTTTTTCGGCATGTAGCGGGGTTTGGGAGAAAATAGTTACTTCCAGGTGTAAAAATCGTAGTGGGGGGAAAGGGGGGTAGGGGTCGGCCAGGAACGGTTGGAGAAGGTTGCTCCAGGTTTTTAGTTGCCTCTTACTAAAAACGCAAGCTTATGGAGGAAAATTCTTTCCCCACTTTCCCACTTTATGGAAAAAGTAGAAAGGGGCACGATGCTGCAGTTAAAAACTACTACATTCTCCCCCTCCTTCAAGGCAGGCACTTACACCCCCACCCCCCAGATCAACCAGCAAATTTGGGTTTTTCCCTGAACCCCTTTTAAAATGTTACTTTGCCGCTTTCCCAAAACAGCCGTAAAGTGGCATTAAAAAGGGTAAAAAATACCGATAGGTTGTTAGGTAAGAACAATAACACTTAGGTATCTTTATTTCGAAACGTTTCGCCTACCAGTAGGCTTTTTCTCGAGTACGAAATTTGATAGAACAGAAGAGACTTAAAGGGACGATGTAATCAGTCCATTCCCCTTGAATTTTTAGAGGTGGTCAGTCCCTCACCCTCGTCCGACGAGGGATGACCACCTCCAAACTAAAGGGGAAATGGACTGATTACATCTTTCAAGTTCCTACTTCTATCAAATTTTTTGTACTCGACTGAAGAAAACCTACTGTGTACGAAACGTTTCGAAATTAAAAAAACCTAATGTTGCATTGTGTTTACCTAACGCACGTCAGTCAGAAACCCTTTGTCTCTACTCTCTTCCCTCTAATAGCTTATGAGCATGCTTTTAAAGTCCAAGCCCCTTTCCCCCAAAACCTACTTCCCTCCCCCTTCCCAGGACGACCCTTAACCCGCCTTTATTCCATACAGATTTATACGCCCTCCCAAATCATTTAATTTTTTTTCCATGCTTCTAAATGTTCAAACCCCTCAATAAAGCCCCTCAACCCTCTGGATAAAAATTTTAGAAACCCCCAATCTCACTGAAGCTACAACTAGAAATTTTTATATATCTCTTCTCCCTATATAAATATGCACGACCTCAACTTTATCCATCAGTCTTTTTACAGCTAATACACAACCCAACAAACTGCTGTCATTGCGCCCTATATAATATCTTGTATACTTATTTATCCAGTTTTTTCTTAAAATATGCATTACCTATTGCCAAACTTCTTTTAAAGAAAGTTCAATCAAAAGCCCTCATTATGATGTGCACCTGACACCCCAAACTCACATACCACACCATCTATAACCGTTACTCGCACTGTAACATTCAGGTCCCCTAGTATTATTGCTCTCTTACTTGGTTCAAAACTTCCTAAACGTTCGTTTAACATCTCTCTTCTCTCTATCTCTCTCTCTCTCTCTCTCTCTCTCTCTCTCTTCTCTCTCTCTCTCTCTCTCCCTATACCCTCTTCTCTCTTCAAGTGCATCAAACACTTATTATAACCACGTTTATGTATGTATGTCTAGCACCCTGGTAATATATTAAATATATCTATATTATATACTATATTATTATATATATATATATATTATATATATATATATTTATTTATATATATATATATATATAAATATATATATATATATAGATTTATATATATATATATATATATATATATATATATATATATATATATATATATATATATATTTATATATATATTTTTTCTTTCAACACACCGGCCATATCCCACCAAGGCAGGGTGCCCAAAAAGAAAACGAAAGTTTCACTTTTAAATTTAGTAATTTATACGGGAGGAAGTGGTACTAGCCCCTTGCTCCCGGCATTTTAGTGCCTCTTCAACCACGCTTTGGCTTACTGTGGAAGAATTCTGTTCCACTTCCCCATGGAGATAAGAGGAAAGAACAAGAACAAGGACTAGAAAGAAAATAGAAGAATACCCAGAGGGGTGTGTATATATATGCTTGTACATGTATGTGTAGTGTGACCTAAGTGTAAGTAGAAGTAGCAAGACGTACCTGAAATCTTGCATGTTTATGAGACAGACAAAAGACACCAGCAATCCTACCATCATGTAAAACAATTACAGGCTTTCATTGTACACTCACTTGGCAGGATTCAAAATGGGAAGTGACACAGTTACTTTTTGCTGATGATACTGTGCTTTTGGGAGATTCTAAAGAAAAATTGCAAAGGTTAGTGGAAGAATTTGGGAATTTGTGTGAAGGTAGAAAGTTGAAAGTGAACATAGAAAAGAGTAAAGTGATGAGAGTAGCAAATGATTTAGATTAAAGAAAAAATATGGATTTCAAATTGGGGAGGAGTGTATGGAAGAAGTGAATGTTTTCAGATATTTGGAGTTGACGTTCAGCGGATTGGATTTATGAAGGATGAGGGTAATCATAGAATTGATGAAGGAAAAAAAGGTGAGTGTGCATTGAGGTGGTTCTGTGGAGGGCGATGCCAAAAAATGTTATCTGTGGAGGCAAAGAAGAGATTGTATGAAAGTATAGTAGTACCTAACCATCTTTTATGGGGTGTGAGCTTGGATTGTAAAATGTTGGCAGGAAAGGGGCGGTTGGAGGCTGTGGAGATGTCCTGTCTAAGGGCAATGTGTGGTTGTAAAATATTATGCAGAAAATTTGAGTGTGGAATTAGGAGAAGTGTGTGGATATAGAAAAAAGTATTAGTCAGAGGGCCTGAAGAGGTTTGCTGAGGTGGTTTTTGTCATTTTAGGAGAGAATGGATCAAAGTAGAATGACTTGTGAGAGCGTATAAATATTATGGAAGGAAGGCGGGGTAGGGTCGTCCTCGAAAGGTTGGAGGGAGGGGGGGTATAGGAGGTGTTGTGGGCGAAGGGGTTTGGACTTCCAGCAAGCGTGCGGTGAGCGTGTTAAATAGGAGTGAATGAGACGAATGGTAGTTGGGACCTGACGATCTGTTGGAGTGTGAGCAGGGTTTTATTTAGTGAAGGGATTCAGGGAAACCGGTTGTTTTATTATAACCCGGACTTGAGTCCTGAAAATGGGAAAGTACAATCGTCTGCACTCTAAAGGAGGGGGTTTTGGGATATTTGCAGTTTGGAGGGATTATATTGTGTATTTTTATAGGTATTTACTTCAAACTGTTTGTATTCTGGGCACCTATGCAATAAACAGTGTTAATGTGTGAGTGAGGTGAAAAGTGTTGAATGATGATTAAAGTTTTTTGGGGGGGGATTTTATTTCTTTTTGGGTCAACCCTGCCTCTATTGAGAGACGCCCCGACTTGTTAAAATATATACTATATTATATATTTTATATATATTATATATATATATATATATATATATTATATATATTTATATATATCTATATATATATATATTTATATTGTGTGGTGATATGCAAAACTAACCACTCTTGAAAAGAATAGAGAAATTCCAAGACTTGGTTGATAAATTAAGCTCCTTGACTGACTTAAATGATTTTAACATGGTTAGTTTTGATGTTACTTCCTTGTTTTACGAAAGTTCCTGTGATGATTTATTAAGTTTTCTTATCTGAAAGAATCGTTAACTATGATTTACCATTGCCAGTTCCTTTATCATTAACCTTATTAAACTTTGACATTGTTGATGCAAATTTTTGTATTTAATGATTAGTTTTACACTCAGAAGTTTGGTATGGCTTGGGGTAATCCTCTTTCACCTGTTCTTTGTAACCTATACATGGAATTTTTTGAAACAAGGTTGCTTAAAACAATCCTCCCTTTTTTTATTTTTTTTTTTTTAAAGAGCTATATTGGTTTCACAGATATGTTGATGATATTATGTGTCTTATGCCCAAAATGTAGATTTACACCATTTCCTTGATAATTAATTAGCTTAGGCCCATTCTAGTTGTAAAACTTTACTGTTGGTTTGAGAAAATAACTCATTGCCTTTCTAGATGTTTTAAGTATTAAGGGTAATAATGAATTCAAATTTAAAAATTTTCAGAAAAACTACAATAACTGTTCATAATGTCCACTATTATTCCTCGCATCAGATAGAGTCAAAATGTCTTTTTTCTCATCATGTTTTTGAGAGCTTTACGTATTTGTAGTCCTGAGTTCATAGATGAGGAAATATCCAAAATTATGAAATAGGTAAAGATTTAAAATACCCAAGAAATGTATTGTTAAATCTTTTTTAAAGTTGCTAGAAACAATTTTTATAATCCATAATGGGGTCATACCAGGCCTTATTCAAACTAATATATGTTGGTTCTCCCTTACCATGAAAAATTGGTTGATATGCCTTCTATTCTTAAGTCGTTTATTATTAAAGTTGTATTCAAAAATCTTGATACAGTGAAAAAACTTTTGATAAAGATTCCCCCCAAAATGCTGATGGATGTGTCTATAAGATTCCTTGTAAAATTTGCGATAAAGTTTATTACGGTCAAACTGGTAAAAATCTCGAACTAAGATTAAAAAAACAACATAAATATTAGCATTAGAACTTTTCTGGACAAGATTCCAATGCTCATATTTATTCCATGTAAGAGATTTTAACTCATCCAATTTGATTTTTCACAAAAGTTGTGGATATGTAGTATCAAGCTCATGTCCATGGTCCGAAGGATATAATTGGAATTTCTTTTCTTAAAAGCAGTTTTGACATATATGAAATATTCCTTTGGTTTATTATAAATTAGATCCATATTATAATTAATAAATTTAGGAAGAATTTAATAATACACTGTAAAATAATAATATTTTTAAATTTTCTTGGTAGAATAGCTTGGGGTGAGTTTGCAAGGGGAACCTATCCAAGTGGTGGTCGCCGCGTCACTGTGTTTTACCGTTGTGGATCTGATATGTGGTGCTGCCGGAACCCCGATATTAGTTCTTGGATGCTTCTACTTCATAGTTCCTTGATAATGTGAAGTAGTCACGAACGCTCTGGATTTCTTCTATTCTTTCAGAGTGTTGTTTTGCATTTATTCTGAAATCACCTGTTTCTGTGAGTCTTATTGCATAGATATATAAATATATATATATAATATATATATATATATATATATTATAATATATATATATATATTAGTATTTTATATTTATTATATATATATAATATATGTATATGTCGTGCCAAATATGTAAAACTGGTCAATTAGCAAGAACTCATTTAAAATTAAGTCCTTTCTAAAAATTTCTCTTATACGTTTAAAGATATATTTTTTTTCATTAATGTTGATGTAATTTTTTTTAATTTTGCACCAAAAGAATCTTACAAAACTTACCTAACCTTATTATAACAAGAACAATTTATTTTAGCCTAACCCATCTATATATATTTTAGATTTGTTTACAATAATTTAATACTAAACAAACACAGTGAAATATGTTTTTTTCGTTAGGTTCAGAATGATTTTGGCGAAATTATTGCATACATAAATTTTCACTTGTCCTATATGGCAAGATGAACGTTGCTATTTAAGCCAAGATCGCAAGTTCTGAGTACTCGGCCGACATATATATTTTTAATTTTTATATTTATAAATATATATATATTTTTATATAATATATAATATATAAAATTTATAATAATTTTTTAATTTTTTTTTTTTTCACACTGGCCGTTCCACCAGGCAGGGGGGCCCGAAAAAGAAAAACTTCCACCATCTTCACCCCATAAACTGTCTTCCCAGAAGGGGCTTTACACTACAGTTTTTAAACTGCAACATAAAAACCCCCCCTTCAATTCAGGACTGTATTCCCCATCTCCAGGCTCAAGCCCGGGCCTCCCGGTTTCCCTAAACCCCCTTCAAAAATGTTACTTTGCCACACTCCAACAGCACGTCAAGTATTAAAAACCATTGTCCCCATTCCTCCTATCAAAACGCTCACGCGCCTGCTGGAAGCCAAGCCCCTCCCCCACAAAACCTCCTTTCCCCCTCCCCCCAACCTTTCCTAGGCCGACCCCACCCCCCCTTCCTTCACTAAGACTGTACCTTTTAAAGTTATTCTTTTTCGCTCCATTCTCTCCCCATGTCCAAACCCACCCAGCAACCCTTCCTCAGCCCTCTGGACAAATTTTTGGTAATCCCCACCTCCTCCTAACTTCCAAACTACAATTCTCTGCTTATATTCACACCCCTTGCTCTCAACATGACTTTCCCCCACTCCTCCACCTTCTCCTCGCTGCAACTTTCACCCCCATCTTCACACCCATAAAGAGCGTTGGTAAAACTATACTCCTTTACATTCCCCCCTTTGCCTCCAAAGGGCAAAGTTTTTTGTCTCCAGAGACTCCTAAGTCACACCACCCTTTTCCCCCCCATCAATTTGATTCACCCTCATCTTTCAAGACCCATCCGCTACAGTCCACTCCCAAATACTAAAACTTCACCCCCTCTACTCTTCCCCCCCAAACTATATCCAATCTTTCATCACCAATTTTTTGTTATCCCCCATAACCTTTTTTTTTCCTGTATTCACTTTCAATTTTCTTCTTTTGCACCCCTACCCCAAATTCATCCCCCAATCTCGCAATTCTCTTCATAACTCCCAAGAGCACGTGTCCAGCAAAGAGCAACTGTGACAACTCCCACTTTATGTTGATTCTTATCTTTTAACTCCACGCCTCTTGTCAAGCCCTCGCATTTACTTCTCTTGCAACCCCATCCAAATGTATTAAAAAAACCACGGTACACACACATCCTT
>NC_069444.1:33424700-33477200 GCF_026875155.1 Cherax quadricarinatus
TCTTATAGACACATCCATCAGCATTTTGGGGGGAATTCTTTATCAAAAGTTTTTTTACCGTATCAAGATTTTTGAATACAACTTTAATATTAAAAGTCTTAAGAAGAGAAGGCATATCAACCAATATATGCATTAGAACTGGACAAGATTCCAATGCTCTATTTATTCATGTAAGAGATTTTAAACATCCAATTGATTTTCAAAAAGTTGAGAAAGTAGTATCAAGCAAGTCCATGGCCGACAGGAATATAATTGAATCTTGTTTCATAAAAAGCAGTTTTGACAATAATATGAATATTTCCTTTGGTTTATGTAAATTAGATCTATTTATAATTAATAGAATTTGGGAAGAATTTTATAATACACTGGACAAATAATAATTTTAAAAAATTTCTTGGGTAGAATAGTTTGTTGGCGGGTTGTGCAAAGGACCTGTCCAGTTGGGCCGGCACGCGTCAGGTGTTTAACCGTTGTGGGATCTGATAGTGAGGTGTTGGCCAGACCCATTATATGCCTTCCTTGGATGTTTTACTTTCATAGTTCCTTGATAATGTGAGTAGTCACGAAAGCGCTTGGAATTTCTCTATTCTTTCAGAGTGGTTGTTTTGCATATATGTATATATATATATATATATATATATATATATATATATATATATATATATATATATATATATATATATTATATATATATATATATACATATATTATATATATATAAATATATATATATATATATGTATATATATATATATATATATATAATATATATATATATATATACACATACATATATATATATATATATATATATACATACATATATATATATATATATATATATATATATTATATATATATATTACATACATATATATAAAATATATATATATATATATATATATATATTATATATATATATATATATATATATATATATTATATATATATATATATGTTATTATATATATATATATATATATATATATATATATATATTATATATATATAATATACATATATATATATATATATATATAATATATATATATATATATATATATATATATATATATATATATATATAATATATATATATTATTTGATTTTACAATAATTTTATAATTAAAAACACAATGAAATATATTTTTACTTTAGATTCAGAATGATTTTTGAAATAATTTCTATTTTCTGATAAACTTGGTATCCCATTGAAAAACATTTAAGATGTGAAAAAAACTAAACATACTGATAAGGAGGAGCTAACTTGCAAATCGCATTGAAATTATTTTTTAAGTCATGCAAAACTCAAATCATGTTACATGTACTTGTACTTCATTCTGTATCATTAGAGATTAATATAGTGAGATAATTCAGCTACAACCGATTACTGGATATGAAAACATTGTACGATATCCTTATATGTTAGTCATCCACAGAATTCTATTGATTGCTCCAACAATATTCTGATATCATGTGTGTGTCCCATGTGCCCTGATACCTTTCCTCCATCACCTTTTTAACTTGCTGGACCCTCTTCCCTTGTTCCTCACTGACCTCACCAAGATTATGTGGATATCTTTCTTGGTGGCTAAGGAGAAAGTGATCCTTTATGCTCATATTAATACCTAAATTCTTAAAGCTTGTCAGCATGTTCTTCATAACTGTCTGCTTGGTGATTACCCAGGAAGTTCTTGACAGCTGACCCATAACTACACCATGCAGAAACTTCAGCACCATTCATACATTTTGTGAAATTGGAATCCTTGATAAACTTTCGAATTTGAAGAATATCAAAGATTTGAGTTTTCCTATATTTTGTCCAAATGCATCTGAAGCAATTGTCATCTTTGTCCAATACCTTAACGAACTGCTTCATTAGCCCTAACTTAATGTGGAGTGGTGGCAGAATAATGTTATGCCTGTCAACTAATGGCTTGTTAATGATATTTGTTGCACCTACAGTCATGTTTTCTCTTGAAGGTCATGTCACTTTTCTCCAATGATCTGCCTTCGCCCTACTGTCCCATAAACAGATGAAAAAAGGGTTCTTAGTATATCCACTCTGTTGCCCGAGCAAGAAGTTTACCATCTTCAGGTCAACAGAAAGAGACATCTTGTGCTCATGGTAGCAAAGCTTCTGCAATACAATTTTGATATTTTCGTATCCTTCTTTTTGCTTTGTCAAGTAAGCAATTGGAAAAGATACATATTGATTACCACTGTGCAATAAGAAACATTTCAAGCTTCTAATGGAGCTGTCAACAAAGAGCCGCCAATCTCCTGGACGATATTCAAGTCCCTGTCGATGAAGTCCAGGGATGTTATTACAGTATACAAGTTCTTTATCTTGGCTAAAGTAAGGAGTTCAGCCTCTCTTGTCCGTTAAGCTGTTATTTTTGCTTCTTGGTGTAGATAGTTCTTTATAGTCTGAATGCTAAAATTTCAGATGCTTTATCATTTCGGTCTTCATGGGAGAACTACTGGGGTACTGAAATGCTTACTTCATATTTATTTACTCTTCTAGCACCTGTGTTACATGCTAAACCCTGAATTTCTTCAGCATCTAATAACAGAAGGTCACGTAGTGTTGTAAACGCTGGTATGGAAACGTTTTCAGTGTGTGACACAGTATCCTTCCTGATATTCCCACTTGACTTTCTTGCATCGATTGAGACCTTTCACATTCACAATTCAGAAATAACAACCGTCGTGGTGGTTTTCCTGCGCTCTCCACGCCATAGGTACACCCAAACTTAAACTTTTCCTTTACCTATTTTTCCACTGTTGCAAGTATTCTACACAGGTTTTAGAAACCATATGGGGAGCCCAGGACTTGTTCTCTACGCGACACTCCTAAATAAGCAAGATTAGCTTGTTTTACAAAATTTGTGATGTTTATCCTTTGTTTTTGCAAAGAGTATTCTCCACAAATGTAGCAAAATGCATTGGGATTGTTTAAGCAGACTCTTCGTGAAGAACTCATGTATTGTCACGTGATCGTTGTTGATACAACTCGTTTCATTAAATATTAAATCATTTAAAAATAAAATTCTAATCTTTATTAAAAGTATATATATATATACATACATATATATATATATATATATATATATATATATATATATATATATATATATATATATATATATATATATATATATATATATATATGTATATATATATATATATATGCAATAAGATCACAGTAAACAGGTGATTTCAAAATATGCAAAACAACCACTCTGAAAGAATAGAGAAATTCCAAGCGCTTTCGTGACTACTCACATTGATAATGTGAGTAGTCACGAAAGCGCTTGGAATTTCTCTATTCTTTCAGAGTCGTTGTTTTGCATATATTTATAATATATATATATATATATATATATATATATATATATATATATATATATATATATATATTTATAATATATATATATATATATATATATATATATATATTATATTTTGTATATGAACATTTATTAATAAACAGAATACATTTACAGAATACATTTACAGAAAAAACATAAACATGAATACAATGGCACAATGTATCAAAGATCATGAATTTCCTCCAGCTCCTCCGAGGCTGGACGCGAGCCAAGTATGCAGCAAGCATTTCCCCTCTGGATGGCCATGCTGAGGCACTGGAACATGAAAGTGGCTGCCCTTGGGCCCCTGGTGGTGTCGATGAGTCTGGAACCCAATTCTTTAAGGAAACGTGAGGCATTTTTTCCCCATGATCCCAAGGTCTCTGATCCCACTGGGACAAATTGATACTGTTGGCTAATGTCCCTGTACTTGCTGATCTTGTACTCCTCCCTGTGGTCAGCAGCTCCTCCCTGTGGTCAGCAGCTCCTCTCTGTGGTCAGCAGCTCCTCCCTGTCGCCCCACACTGTGATGGATATAGGTGTCAGCCAGTGTGGACACACAGGTATAGTCCCATGCTAAGAGCTTGCCATTCTTCCAAGGATAGATGGTGATCCCGTCGGGGCGGTTTTCTGGGTTGTGGGTATTGTTGGCTGCTAGTGATCGGGGCTCCCACTCGGCAGGGCATCCAGCTGTAGCAAGGGTTCTCTTAATGATGTCGTTGACCTCATTGTGTCTTGCATGCCAGCCCTTGGTTTTGGAACAATTAAGACCATGTAGACCGTATTGGTCTGCTTGCACTTCGCCGCAAATACACGTATATTCTGTGCGAATTGGGGCAGCAAGGCGTAGAGCCGCTGCAATACGGAGGGTCTTAGGGTCGAGTCGCGTTCCCATTGCCGATATGGGAACTGTTTTGAGGAAGTCCCCGGAGTGAGGTGCGCTCACAGCCTGGAGACAGGCAGTCTCCCTGTCTGATGTTGCAGCCCTGAGCATGTTGGCAAGCACCTTTTCAGCAATCGGGCCATCCCAGCTTGACTGTTTGTGAGCCAGTGCTGCACTAGGGTTTGATGCTGGAGCCGCAAGAGTCTCCCATTCAGTGATGGCACTGGCATAGCTAGGGTCTTCTATATATATATATATATATATATATATATATATATATATATATATATATATATATATATATATATATATACATATATATATATATAATGTGTGGGGAGGTACGTGAGGCTGTTGGAAGAATAAAAGAGGAGCTTTTATTCCATAAAAGTATGAAAGAGAGAAAGGTACCTAGGGACTGGAAGTGAGCATGCATAGAGAACAAAAGAGAGTGTAAGGGGTTACAGGGTAAAAAGCCTGTTGAGTATACCTGGAAAGGTTTATGGTAGAGTTGTTACTGAGGCTGTAGGAAGGGTAAATGACGTGTAGAACATGTTTTTACAGTGAATCAGATAAGTGAACAGTATTTAGATAAGCGTATGGTCTTTTACATGGCATTTATAGATTTGCAAATGCCAAATGATACTGCGTATAGGGAAGCAATATGGCAGATGTTGCAAGTGTATGGAATGCATGGTAGATTACTGAAAGCAATTAAGAGCTTTTATGAGGATAATAAAACTTAGGTTACAGTATAAAGGAGAGAAGGAGATTATTTCCCAGAAAAAGTAGTCCTTTGACAGGGATGCGTGATGTCACCATAGTTGTTTAACATATTTATGAATGGGGTTGTAAGAGAAGTTAATGCTCGGGTGTTGGGAAGAGGTGTGGGGAAGAGGTGTGGGGAAGAGGTGTGGGGAAGAGGTATGGGGAAGAGGTGTGGGGAAGAGGTGTGGAATGACATGATAAAGAATTTAATACAAAGTGGGAGTTGTCGGTTGCTTATTTCAACGACATGGTGCTTTTGGGAGATTCTGAAGAAAAGTTGCCAAGGTTGATGGAGGAATTTGGGAGGGTATGTAAAAGGAAATTGAAAGTGAACATAGGAAAGAGCAAAGTGATGAGGGGTATCAAAAAAGTTAGATAACTGGTGACTAAATATGGAGACAGTAGTTATGATCAGTCTATCAGTCTTGAAGCAGTAGTTTTGAGGTGGTCAGTCCCTCAGCCAGGTCACTGTTTTATTCCATTTTAAAAAGCCATGAGAACTGTTCAGCTACATGACCTTGAACAATATTCAAGACTATAGCTGAACATATCTCCTGGCTAGGGACTGACTACCTCAAAATTACTACTTCACTGCTGTTGAACTGATGACATCACCTGTACCTCCCCAGTGCTCTTGCTGTCTCTATATTTAGTCACCTTATCATTCAACTAAAGAAGACAACTGCGTGGACAAAACGCTGCAGAAATAAAGATACTTATCTGGTAAACATGTGTTACTCTTCTAGGTGTCAGTATTGTGTACCATTATTACAGTGACACAATAAAGAGTCTGGTGAAGAAAGCGAAGATAATGTCACAGAGATTAAGAAACTGGAGTTTGATTTCTATAAATATTATGAAGAAATTGTAACCAGCATTCCCAGCAAGCTTGAAGATATAAATAGACGAATATATGCCAATGGTGATATTACCTGAAGTAAAAAGTTCACTAGAGTGATGGTCAGAAAATATGATAATTCTTCCTTCTTGGGCAAAGCTAGTCAGTAAATACCTGAGTTCAGTCACTGTTCAATAGTGTGATTGTTCAACATTACCATGAACATTTATCTCATAGAAAGAGAGTAAGCTGCCAAAATAGAGAGATGTTGATGTTCCTCAACATCTGTTAGAGAATTTTTAATTAGAGCTGTTACAGTAATGTATGCGTATTGTTTATTAGTAATTTCAGGTACTGGACTGGCATTTTTTTTCTCAACGTTTTCCTTCAAAGTTTTAAAACAAATTAATTTTCCTAATGGAAAAGTGTGGGTAATTCACTTTAATAATGATAAAAAGTTTTTAAAATTCTCAAATATAATTTTAGATTTTCATTTTCCAGATATTTTTTATTTTTCAAAAAGACTTTTTATAACTTCAAATAAAAAGTATTATGAGTGTGTTGGCTATTTTAGTTACGTGTTTAGCTAAAGTGGAAATAAAAGAAATAACGCGCACATAGGAGAGAGAAGCTCACGACGACGTTTCGGTCCTATTTGGACCATATACAAAGTCACACTAACAAAAGGGAGCAGACATTGACGGGAACAAGAGAGGTAGAAGGAAAGGAGGAAGAGAGGTGATAGTGGAGTCAGATAAATACTAGGAAAGAGGAGCACAGTAAGGGAGATATGAGTCGACAGAGAGTAGGAAGAAGAACCCACAGGGGGGAGGGAATAATAATAATAGACCAAATACCCAAGGCAGAAGAAAGAAAACCCAAAGGAGAGAGAGGAAAGAGAAACACCCGTCACTAAACCTGATTCTTTTTTTTCTCTTTCTCCCCTTTTCCTTTTCCTCTTTCCTCTCTCTCTCTCTCCTGTGGGTTTTCTTTCTTGTACCTTGGGTATCTGGTCCATTATTATCTCCCCCCCTCTGTGTTCTTGTTCCTACCCTCTGTGTTCTTGTTTCTACTCTCTGTTCTTGTTCCTACCCTCTGTTTTCTTGTTCTTACCCTCTGTGTTCTTCTTCCTACCCTCTGTGTTCTTCTTCCTACCCTCTGTGTTCTTCTTCCTACGCTCTGTGTTCTTCTTCCTACCCTCTGTGTTCTTCTTCCTACCCTCTGTGTTCTTATTCTTGCCCTCTGTGTTCTTCTTCCTACCCTCTGTGTTCTTCTTCCTGCCCTCTGTGTTCTTCTTCCTACCCTCTGTGCTCTTCTTCCTACCCTCTGTGTTCTTCTTCCTACCCTTTGTGTTCTTGTTCCTACCCTCTATGTTCTTGTTCCTACTCTCTGTGTTCTTCTTCCTACCCTCTGTGTTCTTGTTCCTACCCTCTGTGTTCTTGTTCCTACCCTCTGTGTACTTGTTCCTACCCTCTGTGTTCTTGTTCCTACCCTCTGTGTTCTAGTTCCTACCCTCTGTTTCTTGTTCCTACCTTCTGTGTTCTTGTTCCTACTCTCTGTGTTCTTGTTCCTACCCTCTGTGTTCTTGTTCCTACCCTCTGCATTCTTGTTCCTACCCTCTATGTTCTTGTTCCTACCCTCTGTGTTCTTATTCTTACCCTCTGTGTTCTTCTTCCTACCCTCTGTGTTCTTCTTCCTGCCCTCTGTGTTCTTCTTCCTACCCTCTGCGTTCTTCTTCCTACCCTCTGTGTTCTTCTTTCTACCCTTTGTGTTCTTGTTCCTACCCTCTATGTTCTTGTCCCTACCCTCTGTGTTCTTCTTCCTACCCTCTGTGTTCTTGTTCCTACCCTCTGTGTTCTTGTTCCTACCCTCTGTGTTCTTGTTCCTACCCTCTGTGTTCTTGTTCCTACCCTCTGTGTTCTTGTTCCTACCCTCTGTGTTCTTGTTCCTACCCTCTGTGTTGAACATTAAAATGGTATAAAATACCGACAGGTTGTTAGGTAAGACACATATGCAACAGTTAGGTATCTTTATTTCGAAACGTTTCGCCTACACAGTAGGCTTCTTCAGTCGAGTACATAAAAGTTGATAGAAGCAGAAGATACTTGAAGACGATGTAATCAGTCCATCACCCTTAAAGTTTTGAGGTGGTCAGTCCCTCAGTCTTCAGAAGAGCATTGTTCCATAGTATGAAAGAATATGGAGATGAAGTGACAGGATGGAGCCTTATATAGCGCCAAGAGGTGAGACGTAGGTCACTAGAAGAGGTAAGAACTCAGATGTTGGGAGGACAGGTCCCTCTCAAATCCAGCCGTTCTCACTAGTGGAGGTTGTCGAAGTAGATTGCAGGTCTGTACCAAGATACCCTTGTGTTGCTCTTCTCCAGACTGAGGGACTGACCTCCTCAAAACTTTAAGGGTGATGGACTGATTACATCGTCTTCAAGTATCTTCTGCTTCTATCAACTTTTCTGTACTCGACTGAAGAAGCCTACTGTGTAGGCGAAACGTTTCGAAATAAAGATACCTAACTGTTGCATATGTGTCTTACCTAATACCCTGTGTGTTCTTGTTCCTACCCTCTGTGTTCTTGATCCTACCCTCTGTTTCTTGTTCCTACCCTCTGTGTTCTTGTTCCTACTCTCTGTGTTCTTGTTCCTACCCTCTGTGTTCTTGTTCCTACCCTATGCATTCTTGTTCCTACCCTCTATGTTCTTGTTCCTACCCTCTGTGTTCTTGTTCCTACCCTCTGTGTTCTTGTTCTTACCCTCTGTGCTCTTGTTCCTACCCCTGTGTTCTTGTTCCTATCATCTATGTTCTTGTTCCTACCCTCTGTGTTCTTGTTCCTACCCTCTATGTTCTTGTTCCTACCCTCTTTGTTCTTGTTCCTACCCTCTGTGTTCTTGTTCTTACCCTCTATGCTCTTGTTCCTACCCCTGTGTTCTTGTTTCTACCCTCTGTGCTCTTGTTCCTACCCTCTGTGTTCTTGTTCCTACCCTCTGTGTTCTTGTTCCTACCCTCTGTGTTCTTGTTCCTACCCTCTATGTTCTTGTTCCTACCCTCTGTGTTCTTGTTCCTAACCTCTATGTTCTTGTTCCTACCCTCTGTGTTCTTGTTCCTACCCTCTATGTTCTTGTTCCTACCCTCTTTGTTCTTGTTCCTACCCTCTGTGTTCTTGTTCTTACCCTCTATGCTCTTGTTCCTACCCCTGTGTTCTTGTTTCTACCCTCTGTGTTCTTGTTCCTACCCTCTGTGTTCTTGTTCCTACCCTCTGTGTTCTTGTTCCTACCCTCTGTGTTCTTGTTCCTACCCTCTGTGTTCTTGTTCCTACCCTCTGTATTCTTGTTCCTACCCTCTGTGTTCTTGTTCCTACCCTCTATGTTCTTGTTCCTACCCTCTATGTTCTTGCTCCTACCTTCTGTGTTCTTGTTCCTACCCTCTATGTTCTTGTTCCTACCCTCTGTGTTCTTGTTCCTACCCTCTGTGTTCTTGTTCCTACCCTCTGTGTTCTTGTTCCTACCCTCTGTGTTCTTGTTCCTACCCTCTGTGTTCTTGTTCCTACCCTCTGTGTTCTTGTTCCTAACCTCTGTGTTCTTGTTCCTACCCTCTGTGTTATTGTTCCTACCCTCTGTGTTTTGTTCCTACCCTCTGTGTTATTGTTCCTACCCTCTGTGTTCTTGTTCCTACCCTCTATGTTCTTGTTCCTACCCTCTGTGTTCTTGTTCCTACCCTCTGTGTTATTGTTCCTACCTTCTGTGTTATTGTTCCTACCCTCTGTGTTATTGTTCCTACCCTCTGTGTTCTTGTTCCTACCCTCTATGTTCTTGTTCCTACCCTCCGTGTTCTTGTTCCTACCCTCTGTGTTCTTGTTCCTACCCTCCGTGCTCTTGTTCCTACCCTCTGTGTTCTTGTTCCTACCCTCTGTGTTTTGTTCCTACCCTCTGTGTTATTGTTCCTACCCTCTTGTTATTGTTCCTACCCTCTGTGTTCTTGTTCCTACCCTCTGTGTTTTGTTCCTACCCTCTGTGTTATTGTTCCTACCCTCTGTGTTATTGTTCCTACCCTCTGTGTTCTTGTTCCTACCCTCTATGTTCTTGTTCCTACCCTCTGTGTTCTTGTTCCTACCTCTGTGTTTTGTTCCTACCCTCGTGTTATTGTTCCTACCCTCTGTGTTTTGTTCCTACCCTCTGTGTTCTTGTTCCTACCCTCTATGTTCTTGTTCCTACCCTCCCTTGTTCTTGTTCCTACCTCTGTGTTCTTGTTCCTACTCCGTGCTCTTGTTCCTACCCTCTGTGTTCTTGTTCCTACCCTCTGTGTTCTTGTCGTACCCTCGTGTATTTTCCTACCCTCTATGTTCTTGTTCCTACCCTCCTGTGTTCTTGTTCCTACCCTCTATGTTCTTGTTCCTACCCTCTGTGTTCTTGTTCCTACCCTCTGTGTTTCTTGTTCCTACCCTCTGTGTTATTGTTCCTACCTCTATGTTCTTGTTCCTACCCTCTGTGTTCTTGTTCCTACCCTCTGTGTTCTTGTTCCTACCCTCTGTGTTCTTGTTCCTACCTCTGTGTTCTTGTTCCTACCTCTGTGTTCTTGTTCCTCGCTCTGTGTTCTTGTTCCTACCCTCCGTGTTCTTGTTCCTACCCTCTGTGTTCTTGTTCCTACCCTCCGTGTTCTTGTTCCTACCCTCTGTGTTCTTGTTCCTACCCTCTATGTTCTTGTTCCTACCCTCTATGTTCTTGTTCCTACCCTCTGTGTTCTTGTTCCTACCCTCTATGTTCTTGTTCCTACCCTCTGTGTTCTTGTTCCTACCTTCTGTGTTATAGTTCCTACCTCTGTGTTCTTGTTCCTACCCTCCGTGTTCTTGTTCCTACCCTCTGTGTTCTTGTTCCTACCCTCCGTGTTCTTGTTCCTACCTCTGTGTTCTTGTTCCTACCCTCTATGTTCTTGTTCCTACCCTCATGTTCTTGTTCCTACCCTCTGTGTTCTTGTTCCTACCCTCTATGTTCTTGTTCCTACCTCTCTTGTTTCTTGTTCCTACCCTCTATGTTCTTGTTCCTACCCTCTGTGTTATCTTGTTCCTACCCTCTGTGTTCTTGTTCCTACCCTCTGTGTTCTTGTTTACCTTACCCTCTGTGTTCTTGTTCCTACCCTCTGTGTTCTTGTTCCTACCCTCTGTGTTATTGTTCCTACCCTCTGTGTTCTTGTTCCTACCCTCTGTGTTCTTGTTCCTACCCTCTGTGTTCTTGTTCCTACCCTCTGTGTTCTTGTTCCTACCCTCTGTGTTCTTGTTCCTACCCTCTGTGTTCTTGTTCCTACCCTCTGTGTTCTTGTTCCTACCCTCTGTGTTCTTGTTCCTACCCTCTGTGTTCTTGTTCCTACCCTCTGTGTTCTTGTTCCTACCCTCTGTGTTCTTGTTCCTACCCTCTGTGTTCTTGTTCCTACCCTCTGTGTTCTTGTTCCTACCCTCTGTGTTCTTGTTCCTACCCTCTGTGTTCTTGTTCCTACCCTCTGTGTTCTTGTTCCTACCCTCTGTGTTCTTGTTCCTACCCTCTAGTTCTTGTTCCTACCCTCTGTGTTCTTGTTCCTACCCTCTGTGTTCTTGTTCCTACCCTCTGTGTTTCTTTGTTCCTACCCTCTGTGTTCTTGTTCCTACCCTCTGTGTTCTTGTTCCTACCCTCTATGTTCTTGTTCCTACCCTCTGTGTTCTTGTTCCTACCCTCTGTGTTCTTGTTCCTACCCTCTGTGTTCTTGTTCCTACCCTCTGTGTTCTTGTTCCTACCCTCTGTGTTCTTGTTCCTACCCTCTGTGTTATTGTTCCTACCCTCTGTGTTCTTGTTCCTACCCTCTGTGTTCTTGTTCCTACCCTCTGTGTTCTTGTTCCTACCCCTCTGTGTTCTTGTTCCTACCCTCTGTGTTCTTGTTCCTACCCTCTTGTTCTTGTTCCTACCCTCTGTGTTCTTGTTCCTACCCTCTGTGTTCTTGTTCCTACCCTCTGTGTTCTTGTTCCTACCCTCTGTGTTCTTGTTCCTACCCTCTGTGTTCTTGTTCCTACCCTCTGTGTTCTTGTTCCTACCCTCTGTGTTCTTGTTCCTACCCTCTGTGTTCTTGTTCCTACCCTCTGTGGTTTCTTGTTCCTACCCTCTTGTTCTTGTTCCTACCCTCTGTGTTTCTTGTTCCTACCCTCCTGTGTTCTTGTTCCTACCCTCTGTGTTCTTGTTCCTACCCTCTGTGTTCTTGTTCCTACCCTCTGTGTTCTTGTTCCTACCCTCTGTGTTCTTGTTCCTACCCTCTATGTTCTTGTTCCTACCCTCTGTGTTCTTGTTCCTACCCTCTGTTCTTGTTCCTACCCTCTGTGTTCTTGTTCCTACCCTCTGTGTTCTTGTTCCTACCCTCTGTGTTCTTGTTCCTACCCTCTGTGTTCTTGTTCCTACCCTCTATGTTCTTGTTCCTACCCTCTGTGTTATTGTTCCTACCCTCTGTGTTCTTGTTCCTACCCTCTGTGTTCTTGTTCCTACCCTCTGTGTTCTTGTTCCTACCCTCTGTGTTCTTGTTCCTACCCTCTGTGTTCTTGTTCCTACCCTCTGTGTTCTTGTTCCTACCCTCTGTGTTTTGTTCCTACCCTCTGTGTTCTTGTTCCTACCCTCTGTGTTCTTGTTCCTACCCTCTGTGTTCTTGTTCCTACCCTCTGTGTTCTTGTTCCTACCCTCTGTGTTCTTGTTCCTACCTCTTGTGTTCTACTTGTTCCTACCCTCTGTGTTATTGTTCCTACCCTCTGTGTTCTTGTTCCTACCCTCTGTGTTCTTGTTCCTACCCTCTGTGTTCTTGTTCCTACCCTCTGTGTTCTTGTTCCTACCCTCTGTGTTCTTGTTCCTACCCTCTGTGTTCTTGTTCCTACCCTCTGTGTTTTGTTCCTACCCTCTGTGTTCTTGTTCCTACCCTCTGTGTTCTTGTTCCTACCCTCTGTGTTCTTGTTCCTACCCTCTGTGTTCTTGTTCCTACCCTCTGTGTTCTTGTTCCTACCCTCTGTGTTCTTGTTCCTACCCTCTGTGTTCTTGTTCCTCCTCACCCTCTGTGTTCTTGTTCCTACCCTCTATGTTCTTGTTCCTACCCTCTGTGTTCTTGTTCCTACCCTCTGTGTTCTTGTTCCTACCCTCTGTGTTCTTGTTCCTACCCTCTGTGTTCTTGTTCCTACCCTCTGTGTTCTTGTTCCTACCCTCTGTGTTCTTGTTCCTACCCTCTGTTCTTGTTCCTACCCTGTGGTTCTTGTTCCTACTCTGTGTTCTTGTTCCTACCCTCTGTGTTCTTGTTCCTACCCTCTGTGTTCTTGTTCCTACCCTCTGTGTTCTTGTTCACTACCCTCTGTGTTCTTGTTCCTACCCCTGTGTTCTTGTTCCTACCTGTGTTCTTGTTCCTACCTCGTGTCTATGTAATTTACCTGTCTTCATCAGATTACTAAAACTGAGATCGTTCCATAATCTGTTTATTGTTCCACAATCAGTTCTTGTTTACCAACTTGTCTGAATAACATGTACTTGTTCAACTAACGCTACTTCCTATTAATATTTTAATCATACGTATCAATTATTAAACTAAAAAATATCTGAAATTAATAATTATAAATCTCGAATTTGACAGTTAATAAGAATGTATGCAAGATAATCTCTGCCCATATTTTGGTACGCAATACAATTTTTATCTAATAAACACAAGATATAATATACATGTACTTTGTAAAAAGTAACAACAATCTGTTGAATGATCTAGTAAAGTATTGAGTAAAAATCTGTAACATTACTTAGAAAATGACAGCATTGTCGGTGACTCAGGCATAAACATTGGTGCAGGTGCGCTCCTGACTCACAATTCTTGCCTACTGCAGTGACAATTTGATCTGAAATACAACAAGATAGTAACTAACTGACGTGTGAACAAATCTAGAGTTGACAACTAGGGATGAACTCATTGTGAAACAGTCGAAGTATGTAGTAAAACTTGCATTTCACACATTAGATGCAAGTTACTACAACATTTGAACTTGTGAATCGTGGATCAGTGAGCGTACAACACAGTATGACCCCCTGATGCTATTCGTGTTGGCTCACGTCTAAAAACTTCTGAGAAGATCAATACCATGTTTGTTGGACATGTCTACAGTGTGCGCAATATGCCCAGCTGACCAACAGTGATGGGATAGTGATTTTCTCCTATTGTGATGGGGAAACGCTGAGTTCGTGGAGGTTATAGAGTGAGACTATACATTCTCACGAAAATTGAGAACGAGTGCAGTTAGTGGGACCGTGAACTCACACTAGCATCACGACACCTTGGTGCAGTTCGTGGGATCGTGAGCTCACACCAGTATAGCGACACCTTGGTGTAGTTCGTGGGATCGTGAGCTCACACCAGCATCAAGACACCTTCCTTGAGGAAGGATTCAATATCCAGCGTGTTTTTCTGCTTGGACAATTGCGTCACAGCGGCCGAATGATAGTCCCACACAAGACAGTGACAAGCGTCCCCGTGGACACTTAATGCGATTTCTCTCCATTGGTGGAAAATGTTGAGCAGTGGAGCGTAAATCAATCGTATTATTTTCCCCCTCAAGCTCTCGTGCTTCCTCACCTCTGCCCTCTCTGAGAACATCTCTCCTTGTTTTTCCTCTTACCCTCTCTTCCTATTTTTAGGTGTGTATGGGACTCTGTCTCTTACAAAATTTGTCACACTGTCTCTAGATGTGTGTGTGTGTGTGTGTGTGTGTGTGTACTCACCTATTTTTACTTAACTATTTATGGTTGCAGGGGTCGATTCATAACTCTTAGACCCAGCTCTTCACTGATCGCTACTAGGTCCTCTCTCCCCCTGCTCCATAAGCTCTATTATACCTCGTCTTAAAACTATGTATGGTTCTTGCCTCCGCTACGTCGCTTGCCAGACTATTCCACTTCCTAACTACTCTATGACTGAAGAAATACTTCCTAACATCCCTATGACTCTTCTGAGTCTTCAACTTCCAATTGTGACCCTTTGTTTCTGTGTCCCATCTATGGAACATCCTGTCTCTGTCCACCTTGTCAACTTCTCGCAGTATTTTATATGTCGTTATCATGTCTTCCCTGACCCTCCTGTCCTCCAGTGTTGTCAGGCCGATTTCCCTTAACCTTTCTTCGTAGGACAATCCTCTTAGCTCTGGGACTGTCTTGTTGCAAACTTTTGCACTTTCTCTAATTTCTTGACTTGCTTGACCAGGTGTGGATTCCAAACTGGTGCTGCATCCTCCAATATGGGCCTGACGTACATGTTGTACAGAGTCTTGAACGATTCCTTGCTGAGGTATTGGAATGCTATTCTTAGGTTTGCCAGGCGCCTATATGCTGCAGCAGTTACCTGGTTGATGTGCTCCTCAGGAGATGTGCTCGGTATTATACTCACCCCAGCATCTCTTTCCTTGAGTAAGGTTTGCAGCCTTAGGCCATCTAGACTATACTCTATCTGTGATCTTCTTTGCCCTTTTCCGATCTTCATGACTTTGCATTTAGAGGGGTTAAATTCAAGGAGCCAGTTGTTGGACCAGGTTTGCAGCCTGTCCAGGTCTCTTTGTAGTCCTGCCTGATCCTCATCCGATTTAATTTTCCGAATTAACTTCACATCATCTGCAAACATGGACACTTCTGAGTCTATCCTTTCAGTCATGTCATTCACATATACTATTAACAGCACAGGTACTAGGAGTAACCCCTGTGGAACCCCTCTCGTCATAGGCGCCCGCTCTGACACCTCATTATGTACCATGACTTGCTGTTGCCTCCCTGTCAGATATTCTCTGATCCATTGCAGTGCCTTTGCTGTTATGCTAGCCTGATCCTCTAGCTTCTGCATTAACCTCTTGTGAGGAACTGTGTCGATGGCCTTCTTGCAATCCAAAACAATGCAATCTATCCACCCCCCCCCTCTCTCTCTTGTGTCTTACTTCCACTACCTTGTCATAAATCTCCAGTAGATTTGTGACACAGGATTGTCCTTCCCTGAAACCGTACTGGTTGTCGTTTATAAGCTTATTTCTTTCTAGATACTCCACCACTTTCCCCTGATAATCTTCTCCATGACTTTGCATACTATGCTCATCAGTGACACAGGTCTGTAGTTTAATGCCTCGTGTCTATCTCCTTTCATAAAAATTGGAACTACGTTTGCCATCTTCCATACCTCAGATAGTTGCCCATTTTCAATGGATGGTTTGAAGATTTTTGTTAGTGGCACAGACAGCATCTCTGCTCCCTCTCTAAGGACCCACAGAGAGATGTCCAGTCCCACCACCTATGACGTATCAGGTTCACATAGCAGCTTCTTCACCTCCTCCACTGTTATGTGTATTTCATCCAGCACTTGTTGGTGTATCCTTTGTTGGTGCACCTCCTTATTCTAACTTCCTGGAGGTCTTCCTGTCTCCACTGTAAATACATCTTTAAATCTCATACTGAGCTCCTCATATACTTCTTGGTCGTTTCTTGTGAACTCCCCACCTTCCTTCCTCAACCTGATTACCTGGTCCTTAACTGTTGTTTTTCGCGTGATGTGGCTATACAACAGCTTCGGGTCTGACTTGACTTTCGAAAACGTCATTTTTATATTGTTGCCCATCCTTCCTTCATATCTGTGCATATTCATTTCTGGCTCTTCGGCTAATCTCTTTATTTTTCTGGATCTTTTGTCTTCTGCACCTTTTCCATTCTCTAGTGAACTTAGTTTTTTGCCTTCCTACAATTTTTGGTGAACCAAGGACTCGTTCTGGTCATCCAATCATTTCTGTTGCCCTTGGAAGCAAACCTCTCCTCTGCCTCCTTGCATTTTGTTGTCATGTAGTCCATCATTTCTTTAACTGGTTTTCCTGCCAATTCTCTTTCCCACTGAACGACTTACAGAAAGTTTCTCTTGCTTGTGTAGTGCCCGTCTTTTGTAATTTGGCCTCTCCCGTCCTATTCCTGCTACCCTCTCCACTTGTAGCTCAATTATGTATTCAAAGCTCAGAACCACGTGATCACTAGCTCCACGGGGTCTTTCGTATGTGATATCCTCGATGTCCGAACTACTCAAGGTGAATACGAGGTCCAGTCTTACTGGATCATCCTCACCTCTCTCTCTGGTCATGTCCCTAACATGTTGATGCATGAGATTCTCCAGTACCACATCCATCGCCTTGGTTAGGGAACTCCATGGGACTCCAGGTTTTCCCAGTCAATCTCCTTGTGATTGAAATAACCCATAACCAGTAACTTTGCTCTACCCATGTGAGCTCTTCTGGCCACATCGGCTAGTGCGTCCACCATTGCTCTGTTGCTCTCTTCGTGTTCTTCTCTTGGCTTCCTACAGTTCTGTGGCGGGTTGTACATCACTGCAATTACCACCTTATGGCCCTTAGACTGGATTGTTCCTACTATGTAGTCCCTCTCGCCCATTCCATCCATTTATTCCATTTCTTCAAATCCTCACCGGTTTTTAATGAGCAATGCAACTCCTCCTCCCCCTCTGCTCCCTCTATCTTTCCTCAGAATCTGATATCCGGGTGTTATCACCCTGGTGAATTGCATTTCTGTAAGTACTATTATGTCTGGGGATGTCTCCTTGATTCTTTCATGTCACGCCTCACATTTGTCATTCCGTCTGCATTTGTATACCACACCATCAACTTCTTTTCTAAAACTGTGGTCTGGTGGGTACACTGGGGTTGGAAAGCAAGATACCTGACAAAGAAAAATGGGCAGCTGCTGTAAAGGTGGAGATTGTAATGAGGTGAGAGGGGGCAGTGGGTATGGCATGTAAGTTTTGGGTTAGAATGTTGTTGGGGTTGGGGGGCTTCTGTAGGTGGTTGTGAGGGAGGCTGTATTTGATCTTCCTCCTGGGTCTGGGTTCTTCTGTCCATCTCCATCTTTGCCTCTCTTTCCTCCTTTCGTCTTTGTACCCTGTCTTTCAGTTGCTGCCTTTCTTCTCATGTTCTGTCACTGTCGAGATACACCCTCTGGTATGCTAACATGTCTCTTAGTCGTGCTTTCTCCTGCAGATTCCTGTTTTGAGATGATTCTGCCTTGAAAATCACTTTGACTGGCCGGTTTCTTTCATTTACAATCTTCCCTATTCTCAGAAAATTTACCAACTGAGTCATGTCATCTTCTCCTATTGCTTTCATGATGCTTTCAGCCATTTTTTCTCCCCTAGTCTTCTTACTTCGTAAGTTTCTCCTTCAACTTCCTGGAGCCCATAAACAATGACTGATCTCTCCCTTTCATTTTCCCACTGAATGTCCCTATATATCCCCTGATTCGATTTAGTTGCCTCCATTGCAACTTTTCTTTCTTCAATTTCTTCACTCTCTGTTGTCCCTGGACTCAATGGTCTATCATTTTCCCTTCTCAATTTTCATTGGGCACTGCTGTGGTTTGTTAGGGCCTATACATGTAGCTTTTCTCTTTCATTTTCTATGGCCCCCTTGACTGTTCCTAATATGCTTCTCTTTTTTTCTCGGGCTGCACAATGGTCTGATAGGGCCCCTGCATACAGTTTCACTTGTTCGTTCTCTACAGTCCCCTCGCTTGTGACCGAGGTAGTAATTTCATATGTAATTCCCACATTGCAATTTAGTTCTTTAGGCTCTTTCATATTTTTCAGTTCCTCTTCTAATCTCCGTATCTTGTATCTCCGTGACTTGTATCTCCCTTTTCCTGCTCTCTGCAGCTATCCTCTCATCCATTTTCATGCTAAGCTTTTCTAGCTTCCCCACTCATGTTCTCTTTTCATGAGCTCTGCTACCCAATCTTCCTTCTCAGAATCGTCCTCACGTCCACTGGTTTTCCGTCCTGCTTTCCGGCAACCCATTTTTTTTGTTACCACAGGGTGAAAAATTTATATATTTTTGTGTGGTTGTTTGTGATGCATATTTGTCCGAGTGAGTGTGTGTGTGTGTGTGTGTTTATGTGTGTGTGTGTGTGTGTGTGTGTGTGTTGTGTGTGTGTGTGTGTGTGTGTGTGTGTGTGTGTGTGTGTGTGTGTGTGTGTGTGTGAGTGTGTGTGTGTGTGTGTGTGTGTATGTGTGTATGTGTGTGTGTATGTGTGTGTGTATGTGTGTGGGGTCGGGCAGAGGAAGGGAGAGGGGGAAGCGGGAGACAGTGGCAAAATGGGAGGGAGGTGGGGAGGGAGAAAGAGGGGGAATATGGGGAGAGAGAGAGGGGGAGAGAGAAGCGAAGGGGAAGAGAGAATGGGTAAGGGAGAGAGGGAAAGAGGAAGAGGAAGGGGGAGAAAAAGGAGGGTGAGAGGGAGAGAGAGAGAGAGGGGGGGGTATCCGGGCTGGGAGAGGGAGAGAGGTGGGGGAGGGAGCGTGGTATAGAGTATGTGTAGGTCAGTATGTGTGTGGGAATGTGCGTGTGGGTCTATGTGTGGATGTGAACGTGTGTGGAACTATATGAGTGTGGGTTTATTAAGGGTGTGAAAAGTAGTGGGTGGGATTGTGTGTTATGGTGTATGAGTGTGTGTGTGGAGTTTGTGTATGACACGTGGTCTTCCGTGCTCCTCTGACTTGACCTGACCTGACCTGACCCACAACCACCTACTAGTCTTCTATGCTTTTCCTTCTTCCTATTTAATAGACACCCGTCTGTTCGCCCTGTTATATAAATTACCAATTGCTATTCGTTATTGAGTATTTGCTAGCCTATTTTTTTTATCGTACTAGGAGAGCTTGGCGGTTAATTTGAACTCACACCCGACTCCCTCAAAACCAGGCCTAGGTGAGATACTTGTGAAGCAGCCTGGAAAAGCTGGTTGTGATGTTCTGGCGTACATCCACTTCCGTTTCTTCTCGATACATAATGTAAACCTGGTCACCGTACTTTCACTTGTCACTTGCGTGACATACGTGGCAAGGTCGCCTTCACCACACTAGGCCTGACACATGTGGCAAGGTCGCCTTCACCACACTAGGCCTGACACATGTGGCAAGGTCGCCTTCACCACACTAGGCCTGACACATGTGGCAAGGTCGCCTTCACCACACTAGGCCTGACACATGTGGCAAGGTCGCCTTCACCACACTAGGCCTGACACATGTGGCAAGGTCGCCTTCACCACACTAGGCCTGACACATGTGGCAAGGTCGCCTTCACCACACTAGGCCTGACACATGTGGCAAGGTCGCCTTCACCACACTAGGCCTGACACATGTGGCAAGGTCGCCTTCACCACACTAGGCCTGACACATGTGGCAAGGTCGCCTTCACACACTAGGCCTGACACATGTGGCAAGGTCGCCTTCACCACACTAGGCCTGACACATGTGGCAAGGTGGCCTTCACCACACTAGGCCTGACACATGTGGCAAGGTGGCCTTCACCACACTAGGCCTGACACATGTGGCAAGGTAGCCTTCACCACACTAGGCCTGACACATGTGGCAAGGTGGCCTTCACCACACTAGGCCTGACACATGTGGCAAGGTGGCCTTCACCACACTAGGCCTGACACATGTGGCAAGGTCGCCTTCACCACACTATGCCTGACCATGTGGCAAGTCGCCTCGCCACATGCCTGACACATGTGGCAAGGTCGCCTTCGCCACACTAGGCCTGACACATGTGGCAAGGTGGCCTTCACCACACTAGGCCTGACACATGTGGCAACGTCGCCTTCACCACACTAGGCCTGACACATGTGGCAAGGTGGCCTTCACCACACTAGGCCTGACACATGTGGCAAGGTCGCCTTCACCACACTAGGCCTGACACATGTGGCAAGGTCGCCTTCACCACACTAGGCCTGACACATGTGGCAAGGTGGCCTTCACCACAACTAGGCCTGACACATGTGGCAAGGTCGCCTTCACCACACTAGGCCTGACACATGTGGCAAGGTCGCCTTCACCACACTAGGCCTGACACATGTGGCAAGGTCGCCTTCGCCACACTAGGCCTGACACATGTGGCAAGGTCGCCTTCACCACACTAGGCCTGACACATGTGGCAAGGTCGCCTTCGCCACACTAGGCCTGACACATGTGGCAAGGTCGCCTTCATCACACTAAGCCTGACACATGTGGCAAGGTGGCCCTCACCACACTAGGCCTGACACATGCGGCAAGGTGTCCTTCACCACACTAGGCCTGACACATGCGGCAAGGTGTCCTTCACCACACTAGGCCTGACACATGTGGCAAGGTGGCCTTCGCCACACTAGGCCTGACATATGTGGCAAGGTCGCCTTCGCCACACTAGGCCTGACACATATGGCAAGGTGGCCTTCGCCACACTAGGCCTGACACATGTGTCAAGGTCGCCTTCGCCACACTAGGCCTGACACATGTGGAAAGGTCGCCTTCACCACACTAGGCCTGACACATGTGGCAAGGTCGCCTTCGCCACACTAGGCCTGACACATGTGGCAAGGTGGCCTTCGCCACACTAGGTCTGACACATGTGGTAAGGTGGCCTTCGCCACACTAGGCCTGACACATGTGGCAAGGTCGCCTTCGCCACACTAGGCCTGACACATGTGGCAAGGTCGCCTTCGCCACAATAGGCCTGACACATGTGGCAAGGTGGCCTTCGCCACACTAGGCCTGACACATGTGGCAAGGTCGCCTTCGCCACACTAGGCCTGACACATGTGGCAAGGTGGCCTTCGCCACACTAGGCCTGACACATGTGGCAAGGTCGCCGTCGCCACACTAGGCCTGACACATGTGGCAAGGTCGCCATCGCCACACTAGGCCTGACACATGTGGCAAGGTGGCCTTCGCCACACTAGGCCTGACACATGTGGCAAGGTCGCCTTCACCACACTAGGCCTGACACATGTGGCAAGGTCGCCTTCACCACACTAGGCCTGACACATGTGGCAAGGAGGCCTTCACCACACTAGGCCTGACACATGTGGCAAGGTGGCCTTCACCACACTAGGCCTGACACATGTGGCAAGGTCGCCTTCACCACACTAGGCCTGACACATGTGGCAAGGTCGCCTTCATCACACTAAGCCTGACACATGTGGCAAGGTGGCCTTCGCCACACTAAGCCTGACACATGTGGCAAGGTGGCCTTCACCACACTAGGCCTGACACATGTGGCAACGTGGCCTTCACCACACTAGGCCTGACACATGTGGCAAGGTCGCCTTCGCCACACTAAGCCTGACACATGTGGCAAGGTGGCCTTCACCACACTAGGCCTGACACATGTGGCAAGGTGGCCTTCACCACACTAGGCCTGACACATGTGGCAAGGTGGCCTTCGCCACACTAGGCCTGACACATGTGGCAAGGTCGCCTTCACCACACTAGGCCTGACACATGTGGCAAGGTCGCCTTCACCACACTAGGCCTGACACATGTGGCAAGGTGGCCTTCACCACACTAGGCCTGACACATGTGGCAAGGTGGCCTTCACACACTAGGCCTGACACATGTGGCAAGGTCGCCTTCACCACACTAGGCCTGACACATGTGGCAAGGTCGCCTTCATCACACTAAGCCTGACACATGTGGCAAGGTGGCCTTCGCCACACTAAGCCTGACACATGTGGCAAGGTGGCCTTCACCACACTAGGCCTGACACATGTGGCAACGTGGCCTTCACCACACTAAGCCTGACACATGTGGCAAGGTCGCCTTCGCCACACTAAGCCTGACACATGGGGCAAGGTGGCCTTCACCACACTAGGCCTGACACATGTGGCAAGGTGGCCTTCGCCACACTAGGCCTGACACATGTGGCAAGGTGGCCTTCGCCACACTAGGCCTGACACATGTGGCAAGGTGGCCTTCGCCACACTGGGCCTGACATATGCGGCAAGGTGTCCTTCACCACACTAGGCCTGACACATGTGGCAAGGTGGCCTTCACCACACTAGGCCTGACACATGTGGCAAGGTCGCCTTCACCACACTACGCCTGACACATGTGGCAAGGTCGCCTTCACCACACTAGGCCTGACACATGTGGCAAGGTCGCCTTCACCACACTAGGCCTGACACATGTGGCAAGGTCGCCTTCACCACACTAGGCCTGACACATGTGGCAAGGTCGCCTTCACCACACTAGGCCTGACACCTGTGGCAAGGTCGCCTTCACCACACTAGGCCTGACACATACGGCAAGGTCGCCTTCACCACACTAGGCCTGACACATGTGGCAAGGTCGCCTTCACCACACTAGGCCTGACACATGTGGCAAGGTCGCCTTCATCACACTAGGCCTGACGCATGTGGCAAGGTTGCCTTCACCACACAAGGCCTGACACATGTGGCAAGGTTGCCTTCACCACACTAGGCCTGACACCTGTGGCAAGGTCGCCTTCACCACACTAGGACTGACACATGTGGCAAGGTCGCCTTCATCACACTAGGCCTGACACATGTGGCAAGGTCGCCTTCATCACACTAGGCCTGACGCATGTGGCAAGGTTGCCTTCACCACACTAGGCCTGACACATGTGGCAAGGTGGCCCTCACCACACTAGGCCTGACACATGTGGCAAGGTGGCCTTCACCACACTAGGCCTGACACATGTGGCAAGGTTGCCTTCACCACACTAGGCCTGACACATGTGGCAAGGTCGCCTTCACCACCCTAGGCCTGACACATGTGGCAAGGTCGCCTTCACCACACTAGGCCTGACACATGTGGCAAGGTTGCCTTCACCACACTAGGCCTGACACCTGTGGCAAGGTCGCCTTCACCACACTAGGCCTGACACATGTGGCAAGGTCGCCTTCATCACACTAGGCCTGACGCATGTGGCAAGGTTGCCTTCACCACACTAGGCCTGACACATGTGGCAAGGTTGCCTTCACCACACTAGGCCTGACACATGTGGCAAGGGGGCCTTCACCACACTAGGCCTGACACATGTGGCAAGGTTGCCTTCACCACACTAGGCCTGACACATGTGGCAAGGTTGCCTTCACCACACTAGGCCTGACACATGTGGCAAGGTCGCCTTCACCACACTAGGCCTGACACATGTGGCAAGGTGGCCTTCACCACACTAGGCCTGACACCTGTGGCAAGGTCGCCTTCACCACACTAGGCCTGACACATATGGCAAGGTCGCCTTCATCACACTAGGCCTGACGCATGTGGCAAGGTCGCCTTCACCACACTAGGCCTGACGCATGTGGCAAGGTTGCCTTCACCACACTAGGCCTGACGCATGTGGCAAGGTTGCCTTCACCACACTAGGCCTGATGCATGTGGCAAGGTCGCAAGGTCGCATTTTAATGAAAAGTTCGACATTCAGTACAAGTCAAAACCATATTTGTGACCATTAGATACGTCCAGTTGTTCTAATGGTGAATTATATGTTCACTTACACGAATGTAACACTGAATGTTCACGTACACGAGGGTAGCACTGTATGTTCACTTACACGAGGGTAGCACTGTATGTTCACGTACACGAGGGTAGCACTGTATGTTCACGTACACGAGGGTAGCACTGTATGTTCACGTACACGAGGGTAGCACTGTATGTTCACTTACACGAGTGTAGCATTGCATGTTCACTTACAGGAGGGTAGCACTGTATGTTCACGTACACGAGGGTAGCACTGTATGTTCACGTGCACGAGGGTAGCACTGTATGTTCACGTACACGAGGGTAGCACTGTATGTTCACTTACACGAGTGTAGCATTGCATGTTCACTTACAGGAGGGTAGCACTGTATGTTCACGTACACGAGGGTAGCACTGTATGTTCACGTACACGAGGGTAGCACTGTATGTTCACGTACACGAGGGTAGCACTGTATGTTCACGTACACGAGGGTAGCACTGTATGTTCCCGTACACGAGGGTAGCACTGTATGTTCACGTACACGAGGGTAGCACTGTATGTTCACGTACACGAGGGTAGCACTGTATGTTCACTTACACGAGTGTAGCATTGCATGTTCACTTACAGGAGGGTAGCACTGTATGTTCACTTACAGGAGTGTAACACTCTATGTTCACTTACAGGAGTTTAGCACTGTATGTTCCCTTACAGGAGTGTAGCACTGTATGTTCACTTACAGGAGTGTAGCACTGTATGTTCACTCACAGGAGTTTAGCACTGTATGTTCACTTACAGGAGTGTAGCACTGTATGTTCACTTACAGGAGTGTAGCACTGTATGTTCACTCACAGGAGTTTAGCACTGTATGTTCACTTACAGGAGTTTAGCACTGTATGTTCACTTACAGGAGTTTAGCACTGTATGTTCACTTACAGGAGTGTAGCACTGTATGTTCACTCACAGGAGTGTAGCACTGTATGTTCACTTACAGGAGTTTAGCACTGTATGTTCACTTACAGGAGTTTAGCACTGTATGTTCACTTACAGGAGTGTAGCACTGTATCTTCACTCACAGGAGTTTAGCACTGTATGTTCACTTACAGGAGTGTAGCACTGTATGTTCACTTACAGGAGTTTAGCACTGTATGTTCACTAACAGGAGTGTAGCACTGTATGTTCACTTACAGGAGTTTAGCACTGTATGTTCACTAACAGGAGTGTAGCACTGTATGTTCACTTACAGGAGTGTAGCACTGTATGTTCACTTACAGGAGTGTAGCACTGTATGTTCACTCACAGGAGTTGTAGCACTGTATGTTCACTCACAGGAGTGTAGCACTGTATGTTCACTCACAGGAGTGTAGCACTGTATGTTCACTTACAGGAGTGTAGCACTGTATGTTCACTTACAGGAGTGTAGCACTGTATGTTTACTTACAGGAGTGTAGCACTGTATGTTCACTCACAGGAGTGTAGCACTGTATGTTCAGTCACAGGAGTGTAGCACTGTATGTTTACTTACAGGAGTGTAGCACTGTATGTTCACTTACAGGAGTGTAGCACTCTATGTTCACTTACAAGAGTGTAGCACTGTATGTTCACTTACAGAAGGGTAGAACTGTATGTTCACTCACAGGAGTGTAGCACTGTATGTTCAGTCACAGGAGTGTAGCACTGTATGTTTACTTACAATAGTGTAGCACTGTATGTTCACTCACAGGAGTGTAGCACTGTATGTTCACTCACAGGAGTGTAGCACTGTATGTTCACTCACTGGAGTGTAGCACTGTATGTTCACTCACAGGAGTGTAGCACTGTATGTTCACTCACAGGAGTTTAGCACTGTATGTTCACTTACAGGAGTTTAGCACTGTATGTTCACTTACAGGAGTTTAGCACTGTATGTTCACTTACAGGAGTGTAGCACTGTATGTTCACTCACAGGAGTGTAGCACTGTATGTTCACTTACAGGAGTTTAGCACTGTATGTTCACTTACAGGAGTTTAGCACTGTATGTTCACTTACAGGAGTGTAGCACTGTATGTTCACTCACAGGAGTTTAGCACTGTATGTTCACTTACAGGAGTGTAGCACTGTATGTTCACTTACAGGAGTTTAGCACTGTATGTTCACTAACAGGAGTGTAGCACTGTATGTTCACTTACAGGAGTTTAGCACTGTATGTTCACTAACAGGAGTGTAGCACTGTATGTTCACTTACAGGAGTGTAGCACTGTATGTTCACTTACAGGAGTGTAGCACTGTATGTTCACTCACAGGAGTGTAGCACTGTATGTTCACTCACAGGAGTGTAGCACTGTATGTTCACTCACAGGAGTGTAGCACTGTATGTTCACTTACAGGAGTGTAGCACTGTATGTTCACTTACAGGAGTGTAGCACTGTATGTTTACTTACAGGAGTGTAGCACTGTATGTTCACTCACAGGAGTGTAGCACTGTATGTTCAGTCACAGGAGTGTAGCACTGTATGTTTACTTACAGGAGTGTAGCACTGTATGTTCACTTACAGGAGTGTAGCACTCTATGTTCACTTACACGAGTGTAGCACTGTATGTTCACTTACAGAAGGGTAGAACTGTATGTTCACTCACAGGAGTGTAGCACTGTATGTTCAGTCACAGGAGTGTAGCACTGTATGTTTACTTACAGGAGTGTAGCACTGTATGTTCACTCACAGGAGTGTAGCACTGTATGTTCACTCACAGGAGTGTAGCACTGTATGTTCACTCACTGGAGTGTAGCACTGTATGTTCACTCACAGGAGTGTAGCACTGTATGTTCACTCACAGGAGTTTAGCACTGTATGTTCACTTACAGGAGTGTAGCACTGTATGTTCACTCACAGGAGTGTAGCACTGTATGTTCACTCACAGGAGTGTAGCACTGTATGTTCACTTACAGGAGTTTAGCACTGTATGTTCACTTACAGGAGTGTAGCACTGTATGTTCACTCACAGGAGTGTAGCACTGTATGTTCAGTCACAGGAGTGTAGCACTGTATGTTCACTTTCAGAAGGGTAGAACTGTATGGTCACTTATGTATACGTACTACTAAGTGTTCTCTTAAACTTTATATATGGCACAATGTGGTTACGAACATAGACGAAGGTAACACTTTGTGTTCACTTTGTGCTCACTTAAAAACACACTGGTAACTCTGTGTCCACTTACATTTGCACCGGTGGTACTATGTGTTCACAAAAAACACACTATATTAGTAGTGTGTGTTCACTTTCAAACATATGAGTAGCAGTATGTGTTCACTTGCATACATGCGGGTAGCAGCATGTGTTAACTTATATGTGGGTAGCAGTATGTGTTCACTTACATACAAGTGGGTAGTAGTTTGTTTTCACTTGCATACATGCGGGTAGCAGCATGTGTTAACTTATATGTGGGTAGCAGTATGTGTTCACTTACATACAAGTGGGTAGTAGTTTGTGTTCACTTACAAGTGGGTAGTAGTGTGTGCTCACTTACATACAAGTGGGTAGTAGTGTGTGTTCACTTACATACAAGTGGGTAGCAGTATGTGTTCACTTGCATACATGCGGGTAGCAGCATGTGTTAACTTATATGTGGGTAGCAGTATGTGTTCACTTACATACAAGTGGGTAGTAGTTTGTGTTCACTTGCATACAAGTGGGTAGCAGTATGTGTTCACTTGCATACATGCGGGTAGCAGCATGTGTTAACTTATATGTGGGTAGCAGTATGTGTTCACTTACATACAAGTGGGTAGTAGTTTGTGTTCACTTGCATACAAGTGGGTAGTAGTTTGTGTTCACTTACAAGTGGGTAGTAGTGTGTGCTCACTTACATACAAGTGGGTAGTAGTGTGTGTTCACTTACATACAAGTGGGTAGTAGTGTGTGTTCACTTACATACAAGTGGGTAGTAGTGTGTGTTCACTTAGATGTGTGGGTAGCAGAATTGGCATTTGAATGGGTAATTTTATTAGTAGGTGCATTGGAATCAGGACTGGTATTCGTGTTGGTATCATGACTGGTATTTGTATTCATATCAAGATTTGCATTTGTACTGGAAACAGGATTGGTATTTGTACTGGTACCAGGACTGGTATTTGCAGTGGTAGCAAGATTGGTATATGTATTTTTAGCAGACTGTGTATTTGTACTGATATTAGGATTTGTATTTGTATTTGTATTGGTGTCAGGATTGACATTTGTGCTGATAGTTAAATGTGTAATATCAACTCCCCCCCCCTCTCTCCCCCTCCCCCTCAAGGGTATCAAGGGTATGTGAGTGGGTGAGTGGACCCTTGATCAAAGAAAATAAGGGTGTCGTCTCTCTCCATGAGTCGAACCTGATAGCCTTTACCCCCCTTCCCCACACTCTGCATGATCCTTACACGTTCAGCGCCCCTGGTTATTATAATAATAGTACTGAACGACTCTGAGCTGTTTTGTAAGGAGGAATATTATCATGCGTGCGTGTGTCTTGAATGGAAGTGATGTTTTGCGCCTCGACCCCAGCACCAGATCGATGCTGTGTAGTATCTGGGGCTTGATCTTCGATACAGCCAGAACGGTCTTCATGTCAGACGGTGGGAGGCTTCCTGGGAGATGTTACCATGACAACACTCTCCCTTTAAGAGTTACGTTACTGTGACTTTCATGTTACTTGGCTAATGTGGCTTTCAACTACTGGTTATTACCTCTGTATTATTTTTAATGGCTCTGCTGCCGAGACATTGCATTTGTGCAATGAACGCTCGGCTCACAATAGAAAGGGTTCGGATTAGATTCCTGGGGAAGATGACACGGCCAAGTCTCCAGCAACTTAATGACCACTTTAAGTGAGCTGTAAAATGGTGCCTAGGAGTCAATTGGGTGTTGTGGGTTGTGTTCTACGAAAGAGGACCTAAGTAACACCACCAACGTAAGTAAGCCACACTGATTGGTATGTTGGGTTATCTTGAGTTATTAACCTAACATGTAAGTCAGTTAACGTTCTAGAACGGAGCTTAACCAATAAATAAGCCGAGGTGAGATAAAAGAGCTTATCCTGGAAAGAGTCAAGGTGGGATAATAGTTTCTTACCTTGTAAATGATCTGATGTGGGAGACCAGTTCCCAGTCCATACTTGAGCTGAGTAAATACATTTACTCCAGACCTGTGAATGAGTTGAGGCAGGATACCAGTGCGTCGCTTGTAAATTCAACTTAGCAAAACCAAAATCAATATGCTTGCTGACCTGTTCCTACCTTCACGAATTACACAGACACAAATTTGTTGTTTTCATATTAAACATCAAGGTCGTGTCGCCCTCATCCTCCTCTGTGAAGGTATCAAGGGACGTATTTTTGTGTATGTCAGGTTAATAGATATATTGGGGTACCGGTGCCACTTTCAAATAGTCGTCTTCTTCAGACTGACAGCCAATAATTTTCCCCATTATATATTAGTTCGTAACTCTGTTACTCCTCATCCGTTTCAATGTTTTTTTTTTTTAAATGACTTCTTTTCTCTACGCTTTTTATTTTCAGTTATTACCATTTATTATATATACCTACTGGTTTTCCGTGAGAAACAAAAAGAAAAAAATATAGTGATTTTTTGGAAATATAAACACAAATGCAGTATAATGTGATCCTTTATTGACAACGTTTCACCCACACAGTGGGCTTTTTCAAGTCACACACGGATCTACCTGGGGTTGGAAGGTACGAGAGTATTTATAGTCATGTTCAGAATGTTGAGGTCAGGTGGAGAATGCTGCATCTGATGATCTACCGGGTGGGGTTATAGTCTTGGGTAGCTTGGCAGGGGTATTGGACAAGTTGTAGACCTTCTGCAGTGTTCTATGTTCTTATGTGGGATAGCGATGAAGAAGTTTCTTGGCGAGTGGTTCAGCTATGTTATAGAAGCCATTGTTCTGGTTGAAATTGTTAGTTATAGAGATAAGCGATGATTCCAGGATTCTTCTGTATTGAGTGTTGTGTACGAATGGTATATAATACCGACAAGATGAGATTAAGACACTTGTGCAACATTGGTATGGCTTTATGTAGACGTGCAATTCGAGACATACCTTGAGACAGTTATGCCTACGACATTGGTATGATATAGCCACTGAGGCGAACGTTACAATGAAGATTACCCAGAATGTTTGCACATGTGTCTTATCTCATTGTAGTGTTGTTTGTAGATTTGCGCTAGAAAATGACGATTCACTTGACTTCCCATTCCAGCCAGCGATTTCATCGACACTTGTTGAAACTTTCTGTTGGCTTGTACGTGTTTCTCCTCAAAGTAACACACTCTTTCAGCAGACTTTGGAAACCCATGGGTCGCCACCACAGTCTTCTGCGACTTTATTCACATGAACATCTAAGAACCGAACGGTGTGATTACCTCCACTCATATTCCTTCGTCTGTCCTGGCTCGTTATGTTGACGACATTCTCCTCATAACTCCTAAACGCTTCGACGTTCAAGCTCTCCAAGACAAGCTCAACCAGGTCGAGCCTTCAATCCAGTTCACACTTGAAGAAGAAGTCGACAACACTCTTCCTTTCCTTGATGTTCTGCTCTGCAAAGCTGACCACGAACTTCGTTTTAAAGTCTATCGAAAACCCACCAACCAAAACGATCTTCTCCACTTCTACTCTCACCACGACACCAAAACTAAACGTGGTGTAATTATAGGCTTCTTCCTTGTGCACTCAGAATCTGCAGCAATGAGTTCTTGAGGAAGAATGCACTATAATTGAACAAGTATTTTCTAAACTCCACTATCCTCGTCACTTCATCAGAGACTGCAGACGGCGGGCATTAAACATCTTCAACACACCCAGAGAAGACACTGCCGAGAAGAGATACATAGTCTTCCCCAACAACTCCATTGCCAAACATGTTTCCAACATCTTTGCCAAAACATCATTCCAAGTATCTACCTCCACAACCACGACCATCAAGGACATCACCAGTAGTAGACAGGACAAGCCTCCATCCTCTGCAGGGGTATACATAATCCCTTGTAATAACTGCAACAAATTATATGTGGGCGAAACATCAAGAGACCTCCAAACACGCATTTCAGAAAACCAATATGCAAGCAGGACTGACGATACAAGGAATGCCTGTGTACAACATCGCAATTCACACAACCATTTAATTAACTACAGAAACTCAAGACTTATAGCCAACGAAGACAACACTCAATACAGAAGAATCCTGGAGTCATCGCTTATCTCTATAACCAACAATTTCAACCAGAACAATGGCTTCTATAACATAGCTGAACCACTCGCCAAGAAACTTCTTCATCGCTATCCCACATAAGAACATAGAACACTGCAGAAGGTCTACAACTTGTCCAATACCCCTGCCAAGCTACCGAAGACTCTATAACCCCACCCGGTAGATCATCAGATGCAGCATTTTCCACCTGACCTCAACATTCTGAACATGACTATAAATACTCTCGTACCTTCCAACCCCAGGTAGATCCGTGTGTGACTTGAAAAAGCCCACTGTGTGGGTGAAACGTTGTCAATAAAGGATCACATTATACTGCATTTGTGTTTATATTTCCATTGTGTCGGTATTTTATACCATTTATTTCCACAGTGATTTTTTGATAGTTGTTTTATTAGTGAAACCCACGAGCAAGTTTTTATTCTTCAATGCTTTTATTCTGGGATTTTGTAATGCCTATGAATATTTAATTTCCTGGAATATTTAATGCCCTGGAATATTGCCAAACATTTTGCTTCCAATTTTTAAAGTATCATACATTATTTTGTACATGTAAGATTGTTGAATATGTATGAAAAATATGTATGAAAAATAGCCATCTATATCTAATTGGCACTATTAAGGAAATAGAACTTAATAGAATGACCTTTTTATTAGATTATCTAAAGCAAACAAGACAAATATAATTATTTCATTTAAACACATTAGACGTCAGAGTGACGCAAGGGAAGCATTTTGATCAATCAGATTGTCTTTACTTTCATCGTCTCTGCTGAAAAGGATTTACAAGTTTCTGTAATATTTTCAGGTAAGTCTGCATTACCAACGTGACTCCACATGTGTGAACATGTAAGTGGTTTGCACACACACCAGAGCAAACACTAGCACATACTTATTAAAAAACGTTTCGGTCCTGAAACCTTGATCACTTCTAGCATAGAGGTCTCAGGACAGAAACATTTTCTGATAAATGTGTGCTAGTGTTCTCTCACGTGTATCTCTAAACCAATTTGTGGGTATTTATTACCAAGGTTCAAAGCATGGAAGTGAACTGGCGGGACATTTGCAATGAGTAGGCCTACCTTTTGTTTTAGTACAGTAACACTTAATGAGCTGAAGTACAGGCTAAGGAGCTGGAGGACAACAACAAGCAACACGCACTAAACGGTTATTTTCACGCTGCTGCCCAATATCAGTTGGGGATAAATTTCGTTACATTGATGCCATCCATGGTGTGAGGGAGAACTCTTTGTATGACTGGTGTTACCGACGACTTTGTGGGAGGGAAATTTACGCCTGTCACCTACTTTTCTTGAATAACCACTAACTAACTTCTCCAGCAGTGGTTATATTTGTGTGTGTGATGTATACCTTGCAAATGCTTCGACAGCAAACACTATGTCCTCCGATATTTGATTTGTTGAGCCAAGGTTGGCTTAACAATGGGAAGCAAATGAGATGCCAGGATTGTTTTGTATATGTTACTTTTCATCGTTCCCTCAACAATAGCAAGCCGTCCAGGGTCTTTAGCAGTAAAACTAACCCGAAACGTCTTTTTAGATGGGGATTTAGGGGCTTGTTGAATATATCTATTCTAAAGAGGTTCGCCTCTGTGACACATCTGAAAATACAGCTTTTCTCAGTTCATCTGTAGTCCATCCCTTATGATCGAGTGACCACTACAGCCGTTTTTTCTTAATAGCAGCAGTTAATAATTGTTTCTTTATCAGCTTTCTGGCAGTTCTGCCAGAAAGTTTCCTAGGTGTAACGTTCATCGGGAATTTCAGCAGTAATCATGAATTAAAGGGGAGAATTTGGCAAAATCACACTCACGGAGCATGCTTACAGAAATAACCTTACAGAACAACAACTGCTGTAGCACTGACGAGAGTCGCAAAGTAACACCACAGCTGGATGGTCGGTAGCAAACACTTCTAAAAAGAACCCAAACTACTTTAATTAAGCTGGGGACAAAAACATATAATGAGATAATTACAAAATTTACTCTTGTCCAAAATAATCTGCATATTATGTATCTTGTTTATCACCCGAAAGGATACATTTACCCCAAAAATTGAGATCAAACTCTCAGCATATATACATAGAAATACACATCTCGGTGTATATATCCTTGTTCTGAAAGAAGAACTGACCCCGACACAATTGTTACTTTGGAGAGAAATGATGTGAAGTATTGACACGATGGGAAAGACATAAATGAGCAGTATAATACGATACTTTATTGACAATGTTCCGCCCACACAGTTGGCTTCATCAAGTCACAAACAGATCTGCCTGTGAAGAATGAGACACTTATGCAACAAGTGTCTCTCATTCTTCAACTTATCAGTGTTCTAGACCATTACATCGAATCAGTTTGTGTCTGATGTAGGTCACAGGGGAAGCGAAACGTTGTCAATAGAGGATCGCATTATAATACGCTTGTGTTTTCTTTTGCACATATTTTTTACCCTCGAGAACTTTGCAAAATCGACGGGAAAAACACGAATAGTGAATTACGGAAACAAGTTTGTGAAATTTGGTTTTCACATAACTGGCTTTTATCTTTAATCTCAAACTTTTATAAGTTAAATTGTAATGAGCATTACAAATTAATATAACATAATATTTCATACATTGTTACATCAAGTAACTGTGAATAATACTTACGTACTTAATTCACAGACTGTGTCTGTCAGCCAGTGTTTTCTTATTCTAAATTTAAGTACTTAAGTAACAGAACACGAATACTTTAGTAACAACACAGGACAACTAAAGTAACAACACACAAATATTTAACAACATCAAAAGTATTTAGGCAATGATACCAAACATTCCAGTTGATTCCATATCTATATATTTTTTTTTTCAATTATATTCTGAAAACTGAACGTATTGTCCTGTAGGGAAAGTCAATACCAACCACTTGGGAAAACAAGCATCTCTAAACAGTAATGTACACAGTTCACCTGGAACCCGTAAACTCAATACTTCCTTGAGATCCACAACACAGCATAACACAGTCTGGCAGACGTCATCACCAAACACACGTCGAAATTACTACACGTCATTAGCAACGCACGACACTCAAGTGACCTACTAAAAAAAATGGTCAAAGGTATCAAGGTAATGAATAAGAAATTAAATAACCACGACGTCATATCACTATTTATCAAAGTCCCTACAAAGAACGTTATTGATCTGGGACAGAAAATTAAGAACAAATATGGAAATTCCTCATCCTGGCCTAGCTTTTGCAGGTCTAAAGCTGCCAGAAACTCCCGCCAACTGCTCTTGGCGTATGTTATCATAGTTTTCTGAAAAATCAGTTTGAGTTGTTTCATATTCCATATATATATGTCGTGCTGAATAGGAAAAGCTGGTCAATTAGCAAAAACTTATTTAAAATTAAAACCTTTCTAAAATTTTCTCTTACACGTTTAAAGTAAAAATCAATAATTTTGTACCAAAAGAACATTAGAAAACTTACCTAACCTTATTATAACAAGCTCAATTTAATTTAGCCTAATCCAACTATAAATATTTTAGATAACTTTACAGTAATTTAATAATAAACAAACACAATGAAATATATCTTTTTCGTTAGGTTCAGAATGATTTTTGCGAAATTATTGCATACACAAATTTTCGCTTCCCTTATTCGCAAAGAAGAGCGTTCCTTGCCGAATAGGGCAAAAAATGATAATGAGCCTAACGATAAAAAATATATTTCATTGTGTTTGTTTATTATTAATAAATTATTGTAAACTTATCTATAATATATTAAGTTGGATTAGGCTAAATTAAATTACGCTTATTATAATAAAGTTAAATAAGTTTTCTAAGGTTCTTTTGGTCAAAAAAAAAAAAATCTTTAAACGCATAAGAGAAAATTTTAGAAAGGACTTATTTTTAAATGAGTTCTTGCTAATTGGCCAATTTAACCTCTTCTGCACAGTGTGTGTGCACCATCCAGGCACGATATTGTTAACTAGTTGCTGGGGCTGTCTGACCTTTCAAAGTGAGGGTGGACGGTCCGGGTGAGATTTCTTGGCTTTTAAGAACAGCCCAGACTGTCCAAACCTCTCCTGCCTCGGACTGTCTAGCGTCATACCTATCAGTGTTTCTGTGTGGGTGTAGCGATAGAAGTGAGCGTGTACTCATGTTCTCTTTACACTCTTTTAACTATTCGGTTTAACTGGTTTATCATCATTTTGCATTAGTGTATGTAACGTTAGTTCTGACGGTGAGAATATGTTAAACCAGAAACGTATTCTTTTGTTTAAACTTTATTCCTTATCTCCATCATCTGAGGGTGCCTCCAGCTATCTCATAACTCAGCTGGTTACTGCAGGCCAACTCAAAGTACTTATGATCATGATAACTCTCTCTTTCAACCTTCGTAAACGCAGTGTTGTTGAATCGAGTTATGTACACAACATTAGTGAGTCATAATTACGCTTTTGTTTCTGTTTACATATTCTTCCCAGTATATTATCAATAGCTCTGATATTCTGAAAACAGGTGACATGGTCTGACATGGCTCTGTCCTCTCTTGCTGTAGCTCTTTACACCTTACCTGTCGTAGCTCTCCACACCTGACATGACACAGCTCTCCACACCACACCTGCTATAGCTCTCCACACCTGACATGACATAGCTCTCCACACCTCACCTGCTATAGCTCTCCACACCTGACTGACATAGCTTTCTACACCTCACCTGCCATAACTGTCACTCTTAATCTAATAATGGTCCAGGGAGGCTCAAAACGTCAGATAATGGACCATGATGAATCAAAATGTCAGATAATGGACCATGATGAATCAAAACGTCAGATAATGGATGTGAGGGAAAACTTCAACAGAGAGGAGTAGCGAGCGAGTATATGGTGACGATAGTGTGATTGTCGTCTGCTTGTTAAGGTAGGGTCAGTGTCTAGCTCCCGCTGTCCCCCCCTTTTTTCTCCATCCTGAAAGGTGACGTGTGGGGCTCCGGCCAAATGGTAATCCCTTGACTCACAGCTCCCAACACAACTGTAAGTAAAAGCCTCTGCTCCTGTTTTTAATGGATATATTGGTTAAAAGCTTCAAACTAATTTTAAGACGTAGTTCATTCTGTCTTGATTTCCCATGTGCTTTTAGATAATCATCATGTTTTTTTTAAATACTTTACCTATCATAGTGATTTATTAGGCAGTGCGTAACCTTTGTCTCTTTCCAGCTTGGAATGTCAGCTCGGGTCATCTGGCAACCAAAGAAACAGAGTACAGTACATTCTGTTAACAGCTTCCGGAGTGCAGTACATTCTGCTAACAGCTTCCAGAGGACAGTACATTCTGTTAACATCTTCCAGAGTACAGTACATTCTGTTAACAGCTTCCAGAGTACAGTACATTCTATTAACAGCTTCCAGAGTACAGTACATTCTGTTAACATCTTCCAGAGTACAGTACATTCTGTTAACATCTTCCAGAGTACAGTACATTCTGTTAACAGATTCCAGAGTACAGTACATTCTGTTAACAGCTTCCAGAGTACAGTACATTCTGTTAACAGATTCGAGAGTGCAGTACATTCTGCTAACAGCTTCCAGAGTACAGTACATTCTGTTAACAGCTTCCAGAGTACATTACATTCTGTTAACAGCTTCTAGAGTACATTACATTCTGTTAACAGCTTCCAGAGTACAGTACATTCTGCTAACAGCTTCCAGAGTACAGTACATTCTGTTAACATCTTCCAGAGTACAGTACATTCTGTTAACAGCTTCCAGAGTACAGTACATTCTATTAACAGCTTCCAGAGTACAGTACATTCTGTTAACATCTTCCAGAGTACAGTACATTCTGTTAACAGCTTCCAGAGTACAGTACATTCTGTTAACAGATTCCAGAGTGCAGTACATTCTGCTAACTGCTTCCAGAGTACAGTACATTCTGTTAACAGCTTCCAGAGTACATTACAATCTGTTAACAGCTTCTAGAGTACATTACATTCTGTTAACAGCTTCCATAGTACAGTACATTCTGCTAACAGCTTCCAGAGTACATTACATCCTGTTAACAGCTTCCAGAGTACAGTATTCTGTTAACAGCTTCCAGAGTACATTACATTCTGTAACAGCTTCCAGAGCACAGTACATTCTGTTAACAGCTTCCAGAGTACATTACATTATGTTAACAGCTTCCAGAGTACATTGCATTCTGCTAACAGCTTCCAGAGTACAGTACATTCTGTTGACAGCTCCCAGAGTATATTACATTCTGTTAACAGCTTCCAGAGTACATTACATTCTGTTAACAGCTTCCAGAGTACAGTACGTTCTGTTAACAGCTTCCAGAGTGCAGTACATTCTGTTAGCAGCTTCCAGAGTACAGTACATTCTGTTAACAGCTTCCAGAGTACAGTACATTCTGTTAACAGCTTCCAGAGTACAGTACATCCTGTTAACAGCTTCCAGAGTACAGTACATTCTGTTGACAGCTTCCAGAGTATATTACATTCTGTTAACAGCTTCCAGAGTACATTACATTCTGTTAACAGCTTCCAGAGTACAGTACGTTCTGTTAACAGCTTCCAGAGTGCAGTACATTCTTTTAGCAGCTTCCAGAGTACAGTACATTCTGTTAACAGCTTCCAGATACAGTACATTCTGTTAACAGCTTCCGAGTACAGTACATTCTTTTTAACAGCTTCCAGAGTACAGTACTTTCATTAACAGCTTCCGGAGTATATTACATTCTGTTAACAGCTTCCAGAGTACATTACATTCTATTAACAGCTTCCAGAGTACAGTACATTCTGGTAACAGCTTCCAGAGTACAGTACATTCTGTTAACAGCTTCCAGAGTACAGTACATTCTATTAACAGCTTCCAGAGTACAGTACATTCGGGTAACAGCTTTCAGAGAACAGTACATTCTGTTAACAGCTTCCAGAGTACAGTAAAAATTCTGTTAACATCTTCCAGAGTACAGTACATTCTGTTAACAGCTTCCAGAGTACAGTACTTTTCTGTTAACAGCTTCCAGAGACAAAACTTTCTGTTAACAGCTTCCAGAGTAAAGTAAAATCTGTTAACAGCTTCCAGAGTACAGTACATTCTATTAACAGCTTCCAATACAGTACATTCTGTAACAGCTTTCAGAGAACAGTACATTCTGTTAACAGCTTCCAGAGTACAGTAAAATTCTGTTAACATCTTCCAGAGTACAGTACATTCTGTTAACAGCTTCCAGAGTACAGTACATTCTGTTAACATTTCCAGAGTACAGTACATTCAGTTAAAGCTTCCGGATATATACATTCTGTTAACAGCTTCTAGAGTACATTACATTCTTTTAACAGCTTCCAGAGTACAGTACATTCTTTTAAACCCAGCTTCCAGAGTACAGAAACATTCTGTTAACAGCTTCCAGAGTGCAGTACATTTTGCTAACAGCTTCCAGAGTACAGTACATTCTGTTAACAGCTTCCAGAGTACAGTACATTCTGTTAACAGCTTCCAGAGTACATTACATTCTGTTAACAGCTTCTAGAGTACATTACATTCTGTTAACAGCTTCCAGAGTACAGTAGATTCTGCTAACAGCTTCCAGAGTACATTACATTCTGTTAACAGTTTCCAGAGTACATTACATTCTGTTAACAGCTTCCAGAGTACATTACATTCTGTTAACAGCTTCCAGAGTACAGTACATTCTGTTAACAGCTTCCAGAGTACATTACATTCTGTTAACAGCTTCCAGAGTACATTACATTCTGTTAACAGCTTCCAGAGTATATTACATTCCGTTAACAGCTTCCAGAGTGCAGTACATTCTGTTAACAGTTTCCAGAGTACAGTACATTCTGTTTACAGCTTCCAGAGTACAGTACATTCTGTTGACAGCTTCCAGAGTACATTACATTCTGTTAACAGCTTCCAGAGTGCATTACATACTGTTAACAGCTTCCAGAGTGCAGTACATTCTGTTAACAACTCCCAAAGTACATTGCTTTCTGTTAACAGCTTCCAGAGTACAGTAGATCCTGTTAACAGCTTCCAGAGTACATTAATATTCTGTTAACAGCTTCCAGAAAACATTACATTCTTTTAAACAGCTTCCGAGTACAGTACATTCTGTTAACAGCTTCCAGAGTGCAGTACATTCTGTTAGCAGCTTCCAGAGTACAGTACATTCTGTTAGCAGCTTCCAGAGTACAGTTCATTCTGTTAACAGCTTCCAGAGTACATTACATTCTGTTACCAGCTTCCAGAGTACATTACATTCTGTTAACAGCTTCCAGAGTACATTACATTCTGTTAACAGCTTCCAGAGTGCAGTACATTCTGTTAACAGTTTCCAGAGTACAGTACATTCTGTTTACAGCTTCCAGAGTACAGTACATTCTGTTGACAGCTTCCAGAGTACAGTACATTCTGTTAACAGCTTCCAGAGTGCAGTACATTCTGTTAACAGCTTCCAGAATACATTATATTCTGTTAACAGCTTCCAGAGTGCAGTACATTCTGTTAACAGCTTCCAGAGTACATTACATTCTGTTAGCAACTCCCAAAGTACATTACTTTCTGTTAACAGCTTCCAGAGTACATTATATTCTGTTAACAGCTTCCAGAGTGCAGTACATTTTGTTAACAGCTTCCAGAGTACATTACATTCTGTTAACAGCTTCTAGAGTACAGTACATTCTGTTAACATCTTCCAGAGTATAGTACATTCTGTTGACAGCTTCCAGAGTACAGTACATTCTGCTAACAGCTTCCAGAGTACAGTACATTCTGTTAACAGCTTCCAGAGAACAGTACATTCTGTTAACAGCTTCCAGAGTACAGTACATTCTATTAACAGCTTCCAGAGTACAGTACATTCTGTTAACAGCTTCCAGAGTACAGTACATTCTGTTAACATCTTCCAGAGTTCAGTACATTCTGTTAACAGCTTTCAGAGTACAGTACATTCTGTTAACAGCTTCCAGAGTACAGTACATTCTGTTAACAGCTTCCAGAGTGCAGTACATTCTGCTAACAGCTTCCAGAGTACAGTACATTCTGCTAACAGCTTCCAGAGTACAGTACTTTCTGCTAACAGCTTCCAGAGTACAGTACATTCTGTTAACAGTTTCCAGAGTACATTACATTCTGTTAACAGCTTCTAGAGTACATAACATTCTGTTAACAGCTTCCAGAGTACATTACATTCTGTTAGCAGCTTCCAGAGTACATTACATTCTGTTAACAGCTTCCAGAGTACATTACATTCTGTTAACAGCTTCCAGAGAAACATTGCATTTTTTTAAAACATACCAGAGTACATTACTTCTGTTAACAGTTTCCAGAGTACATTACATTCTGTTAACAGCTTCCAGAGTACATTACATTCTGTTAACAGCTTCCAGAGTACATTACATTCTGTTAACAGCTTCCAGAGTACATTGCATCTGTTAACATTCCAGAGAAACAGTACATTCTGTTAACAACTTCCAGAGTACATTCCATTCTGTTAACAGCTTCCAGAGTACATTACATTCTGTTAACAGCTTCTTGAGTACATTACTTTCTGTTAACAGCTTCCAGAGTACAGTACATTCTGTTAACAGCTTCCAGAGTACATTACTTTAATTTTAAACACTTTCCAGAGTAAAATTGCTTCTGCTAACAGCTTCCAGAGTACAGTACATTCTTTTTAACAGCTTCTAGAGTACATTACATTTTGTTAGCAGCTTCCAGAGTACAGTACATTCTGTTAACAGCTTCCAGAGTATATTACATTCTGTTAACAGCTTCAAGAGTACAGTACATTCTGTTAACAGCTTCCAGAGTGCAGTACATTCTGTTAACAGCTTCCAGAGTACATTACATTCTGTTAACAGCTTCCAGAGTACAGTACGTTCTGTTAACAGCTTCCAGAGTACAGTACATTCTGTTAACAGCTTCCAGAGTACAGTACATTCTTTTGACAGCTTCCAGGGTACATTACATTCTGTTAACAGCTTCCAGAGTATATTACATTCTGTTAACAGCTTCCAGAGTACGGTACATTCTGTTAACATCTTCCAGAGTACAGAACATTCTGTTAACAGCTTCCAGAGTGCAGTGCATTCTGTTAACAGCTTCCAGAGTACGGTACATTTTGTTAACATCTTCCAGAGTACAGAACATTCTGTTAACAGCTTCCAGAGTAAAGTACATTCTGTTAACAGCTTCCAGAGTACATTACGTTCTGTTAACAGCTTCCAGAATACAGTACATTCTCTTAACAGCTTCCAGAGTACAGTACATTCTGTTAACAGCTTCCAGAGTACAGTACATTCTGTTAACAGCTTCCAGAGTATATTACATTCTGTTAACAGCTTCCAGAGTACATTACATTCTATTAACAGCTTCCAGAGTACAGTACATTCTGGTAACGGCTTCCAGAGTACAGTACATTCTGTTAACAGCTTCCAGAGTACATTACATTCTGTTAACAGCTTCCAGAGTACGGTACATTCTGTTAACATCTTCCAGAGTACAGAACATTCTGTTAACAGCTTCCAGAGTGCAGTACATTCTGTTAACAGCTTCCAGAGTACGGTACATTTTGTTAACATCTTCCAGAGTACAGAACATTCTGTTAACAGCTTCCAGAGTACAGTACATTCTGTTAACAGCTTCCAGAGTACAGTACATTCTGTTAATAGCTTCCAGAGTATATTACATTCTGTTAACAGCTTCCAGAGTACATTACATTCTATTAACAGCTTCCAGAGTACAGTACATTCTGGTAACGGCTTCCAGAGTACAGTACATTCTGTTAACAGCTTCCAGAGTACAGTACATTCTGTTAACAGCTTCCAGAGTACAGTACATTCTGTTAACAGCTTCAAGAGTACATTACATTCTGTTAACAGCTTCAAGAGTACATTGCATTCTGTTAACAGCTTCCAGAGTACAGTACATTCTGTTAACAGCTTCCAGAGTACAGTACATTCTGTTAACAGCTTCCAGAGTACAGTACATTCTGTTAACAGCTTCCAGAGTACAGTACATTCTGTTAACAGCTTCCAGAGTGCAGTACATTCTGTTAACAGCTTCCAGAGTATATTACATTCTGTTAACAGCTTCCAGAGTACAGTACATTCTGTTAACAGCTTCCAGAGTATATTACATTCTGTTAACAGCTTCCAGAGTACATTACATTCTGTTAACACTTCCAGAGAAATATTACATTCGTTACCAGCTTCCAAGTACAATACATTCTGTTAACAGCTTCCAGAGTACAATACATTCTGTTAACAGCTTCCAGAGTATATTACATTCTGTTAACAGCTTCCAGAGTATATTACATTCTGTTAACAGCTTCCCGAGTACAGTACACTGTGTGTCTGTATCTACAAAATTATTTACAACCAAAAAACTTTAAGTCCACATTAACAGAATTAGATCTTCGTGTTCTGTTATTTGCATCAACATTACTGAAGGAAAATTCCCTAAGCAAAAATTCTCTAACTAGTGTTTGACAACTGTTGTTGTTGGTTTTGTTCAACTAATAACATTCATTTTGTTTAGATTCCTTAATTTCTAACCAATATCATTATTTCTAAAAATGTTGAAGTATTTCGTAGAAAAGGAAAAATGATGTTGGATACTTGTATTTACGTTTATTATAATAAATATCCTTATTGCAGTGAACATCAACATCCAAAATTATTACGAATCTGTGACCTACACATTAAATTTTGGTTAAACATTGGTAACTGTTTAAATATAGTTAATTTATATTTAAGGATACTGTAGCATCCTTGTCTTTAAATTTGACTTGTTAACTAATTTATTACGTTGTAATAAGAGATATACTGGAAAAAAAGTCTTTAATTTTTGAGCACAGAAAAAAAAATTAAGAATTCTGAAGATTTTACATATTACACATTTTAAGCCTAAATTTAATGACACACAATATGTAACTAATTTTAACAATTTGAAATAGGCGAGTTTTTGTCTGGTGTTCTTTTGCTTGTTCAATGAGAGTCAGTAAACACCTGAGTCGTGTTGGTGTAAACAGGATCATCTATGGAGATAAATGATTCAAAGAACAGACAACTTGATAAATTAGACGTAAGTTACTCATAACACATGACAAAAACTAAATTATTATGTGGTTGTTAAGAATCATAAATAATACAACCAAAGAACACGAAATCAACGGCGTTCCAGAGATAAACCTGGAAATACTGACTGCTCTGGAAATGCTCTCATTGGTGTACCAGAGATGTATTATGGCAACATATGTAATTCCGTGTCAGCGGTTTTGATGACATACCAAAGTGACACCAGTTACCAGAGTGACTGATGTCATTGTGGTGCTTCAAGTGTATTGAAGACGTCATCAATATAACCGACAACATTAATATAACCGACACTATCAATATAACCGACAACATTAATATAACCGACACTATCAATATAACCGACAACAGCTCAGCGTGAGAATCATTACAGTGTCCGTCACTTCCTCGGCTCTCACTCATCTTCGCAAAGAAAGTTGACATGTAACATTCAAAGTATTATAATATGTTACACTTTCAGGCTTTCAAATGACTCATTCTAATTAATAATTTAAAGTTCTGACCCTCTCTTTTAACACCAGATTCCTTAAAACCTGTACGAGCCTTGGGACTCTGGAGGAGATGAAGTCTGTCATGCGGTAGTGTTTCTGTACTGAACGGTTCAACATGTTTACCTCGTACCTTGTTATGAACTAAGATTCATCTTTGTCATGACATTCTTGATCACAAAGAATCACAACTGCATGAGGGGGTTCACTTTTCACCAGGTATGTCCTTAAGGAAGTCTTATGTATGAGCATCTTTCGAATAGAGGCGCCCACTTGCCTTCAGCTTCCATTGGTTATTTTCAGTCACCTGAAAAACACGAGGTATTTTTCATTTTGGTAACTGCGTACCGGTACTTTGGGATCTTGTACAAAGAAGTTCCTTCCTGTGCATTGAGCTGTTGAGTTCTCACCAGTATCTTTATGTGAGCTGTTGAGCTCTCACCAGCATCTTTATGTGAGCTATTGAGCTCTCACCAGCATCTCTATGTTCTGTCAGTTACTTTAATTTGTATCTTGTCTTTGGTTTATCAACATTATGTCAAGATATCTTACTAACGAAAATAAAATAACACATATTAAGCAAATTTTGTAAATTTGCTTAATATGATAAGTCAACTGTAGATATAAATTCAGATGTACTCCTGAAAACTTTTTGGGGCCTAGTTCCTAGGACTTTTCTGTATCCACACGCTCTTGCGTTATCGTCCAAAAGGTGTATACGGGGTGCACAATACACTAGCCATTTCGGCGGCAAAATAAAACAAAATCAATCAACATTACCATTTAGCGCTCACTTCCTGCAACATGACAAATTCCATCCTACACTACATTGGTTTATTTCCTCTGTGTTCTGTGATGTGTTTAAAATTACTGTCTTTGCAGTCAACTCGAATTCTTAAAGCATTAAATGGTTCTAGTGTACATTTTGAGTTTTCAGCTGAAGTTTGCTCTTGTTGTCGTTGAGACAAGAAACAAATCAAAGTCATCACTTACGTTATAACGACGTTGGTTGATCTGTCTTCACTATACCTTCCATCTGTTCAGTTGAACAGTCGTTCCTGAAACAGACAAAAATAATCAGTGTAAACAAAAGAGAGATGAGTGGAATAACACTAGTCGTGTAAATATTTGCAGATGTTTACTATAAACATCTGGGATACGACCATTTTTTTTTAGCTCTAAAAGATATATTTAAAATAAGACATCGACAATTAAAACTGGTCTATAAAAAGAAATGATGAGGATTTCGTTAAATTCGTTTGCGGACGTCTTGATGATGTCATTAATTCTTCACTTCACGCACCATAGTGACATCATAAAAAATTTCGTCTACAGTGTTGTATATGTAGTGTCTGATAGGAAGCCTCTCCCGTCTTTCCATTAATAAACGTGCCAAGGACCATCACTAAACCTGCCAAGGACCATCACTAAACCTGTCAAGGACCATCACTAAACCTGCCAAGGACCATCACTAAATCTGCCAAGGACCATCACTAAACCTGCCAAGGACCATCACTAAACCTGCCAAGGACCATCACAAAACCTGCCAAGGCCCATCACAAAACCTGCCAAGGACCATCACTAAACCTGCCAAGGACCATCACAAAACCTGCCAAGGACCATCACTAAACCTGCCCAAAGGGCCATCACTAAACCTGCCAAAGGACCATCACTAAAAACTCCCAAGGACCATCACAAACCTGCCAAGGACCATCACAAAACCTGCCAAGGACCATCACTAAACCTGCCAAGGGCCATCACAAAACCTGCCAAGGACCATCACTAAACCTGCCAAGGACCATCACTAAACCTGCCAAGGACCATCACAAAACCTGCCAAGGACCATCACTAAACCTGCCAAGGACCATCACTAAACCTGCCAAGGACCATCACTAAACCTGCCAAGGACCATCACAAAACCTGCCAAGGACCATCACAAAACCTGCCAAGGACCATCACTAAACCTGCCAAGGACCATCACTAAACCTGCGAAGGACCATCATATACTTTCCTACTAATAACAGAAGTACATATAATTTATTAAAATGATGCGAAATAACAAATCTGTTTAACATGAATAGTGTTTGTTAATTAAACACATGTGCAACACTTGGGTATCTTTATTGAGGAAACATTTCGCTACACAGTGGCTTCATCAGTCCAATACTAAGAAGATTAGTGAAGATTAGAAGGAGAATGAGGTAATCAGTCCCTCAGCCTGGAGTCGATGTAATCAGTCTATAAGTTTTGGCAAGAATACATCATATACGCGAAGTGGCTTATCGGGTTTGATATGAATATGGCATATGCGAGAAATGGCTTATCTACTGCAGACAGGTGAGGTGAAGCAGTAGTAGGTGGTGTCACCTTGGACAAATTCACAAGTGGAAGGTCATGCATATATGGCAAGCATAGAATTCCCTGTATCAAGATCCCACTGTGTGGTTAAATGTTTCCATAATAAATATACCCAAATGTTGCATATGTGTCTAATTTATCAACTTGTAGGATCTCTATACCATTCATCTACATTACTCTCAGACACGGCAACATCTTGTGATCTTGATACAGGGAATTTTCTACGCTTGCCTAACCTAGAAACGTGATTTACTTCTGCCTTTGGATTTGTCCAAGGTGACACCACCTACGTCTGCTTCACCTCACCTGCCTGCAGTATATAAGCCATTTCTCGCATATTCTGTATTCTTATTAAGCCTGATAAACTAATTATATTGACTCCGTGTTGAGGGACTAATTACTTCAGTCTCATACTGGTTCACGAAATCGTAATGACACGATAGCAAACAAACCATACGGTCTGGAGTTTTGAGGCTCTCTGACCGCGGGTTCAATCCCGCCCGTGGTATGGTCTCATACTGGTCGTCACCATTCTTCTTTGTACTGGACTGATAAAGTCACTGTGTGGCGAAACGTTGCCACACTCTACGTATAGATTACAGTAAGTGCTCGGCACTATCAACACGATTCTGCTCCCGCAACTACAGATAGAAAATTTGTAAGTAGGGCATTAAAGACACAGTATGATGGAGTTACAATGTCTAAAAGTTGATGCTCGAACGTCTAAAATTAATATTTGGAAAAAAAAAATGTGACCGAGGGGGTAATATAGTGCAGCTGAGGAGTGATCACTGAAGGATGATGTTGACACAGGTGTTTGGTCAAAAGCAGTTGACCCCACTATGTCGAAGTCACACATGGATTTAGACCAGTGATGCGCAAGCAGGATATCGTGGTATACCCCACTGGGGTACCAGGGATATCTGTCAGGGTGTCTCGGTACACCTCACTGGAGAGCCAGGGATATCTGTCAGGGGTGTCGCGGTAAACCCCCACTGGGGCGCTATGGACAGTTGCTTTTCATCTCATCCCCTGCATGCATCAGCCAAGGTTCGTAGGTTCGAGTCTCCTTCAGCCAGAGATCAGTGGTCGTGAATATTTCTCCTGTTCTTACGAATTCCTAGTACACACACACATTATATATATATATATATATATATATATATATATATATATATTATATATATTATATATATATATATATATATATAATATATATATATATCTAATGCAAAACAACCACTATGAAAGAGTAGTGAAATTCCAAGCGCTTTCGTGACTACTCACATTGTCAAGTTCCTTGACAATGTGAGTAGTCTCGAAAGCGCTCGGAATTTCACTACTCTTTCATAGTGGTTGTTTTGCATATTTTAAAATCACCTGTTTGTTGTGATCTTATTGCATATATATATATATATATATATATATATATATAATATATATATATATATAATATATATATATAAACACTGATCTCTGGCTGAAGGAGACTCGAACCTACGAACCTTGGAACAAGGTACGCAGTGCTTTACCAACCTACCTACACTGGTCCAATACCTTGGCGTCTAGCATGAGCTAGACTTTGATCCAAGGCAGCCAGCTTTCAGGGAGAAGGCTTACAGCTTTTCATCTCATCCCCTGCATGCATCAGCCTTACTAGAGATTTTAACAATGCTAGGAATTCGCAAGAACAGGCGAAATATTCACAAACACTGATCTCTGGCTGAAGGAGACTCGAACCTACGAACCTTAGCTGATGCATGCAGGGGATGAGATGAAAAGCTGTAAGCCTCCTGCTTGAAAGCTGGCTGCTTTGGATCAACGTCTAGCTCATGCTAGACGCCAAGGTATTGGACCAGTGTAGCTAGGTTGGTAAAGCACTGCGTACCTTGTTCCAAGGTTCGTAGGTTCGAGTCTCCTTCAGCCAGAGATCAGTGTTTGTATATATATATATATATATATATATATATATATATATATTATATATATATATATATATATATATATATATATATATATGTCGTGCCGAATATGTAAAATTGGTCAATTAGCAAGAACTCATTTAAAATTAAGTCCTTTCTAAAATTTTCTCTTATACGTTTAAAGATACATTTTTTCATTAATGTTTTTCTAAAAAATTTTATTTTTGCACCAAAAGATTCTTAGAAAACTAACCTAACCTTATTATAACAAGAGCAATTTATTTTAGCCTAACCCAACTAAATATATTTTAGATTTGTTTACAGTAATTTAATACTATAAACAAACACAGTGAAATATATTTTTTTTCGTTAGGTTCAGAATGATTTTGGCGAAATTATTGCATACACAAATTTTCACTTGTCCTATATGGCAAGATGAGAGTTGCTATTTAAGCCAAGATCGCAAATTCTGCCTATTCGGCACGACATATATATATATATATATATATATATATATATATATATATATATATATATATATGATATATAATATATATATATATATATATTATATATATATATATATATATATATATATATAATAATATATATATATATATATATAACATCGGCAGTTTCCCACCAAGGCAGGGTGGCGCGAGAAAGAAAAACTTTCGCCATTATTCACTCCATTACTGTCTTGTCTGAGGCGCACTTACAATACAGTTATAAAACTACAACATTAACACCTCTCCTTCAGAGTGTAGACACTGTACTTCCCATCTCCAGGACTCAAGTCCAGCCTACCGGTTACCCTGAATCCCATCATAGATGTTTCCTTGCTCACACTCTAACAGCACATCATGTCGTAAAAACCATTTGAAAATTGACCACTGTCTAGAAAAATCTACTTTCGCTCCTATCTAACACGCTTACGCATGCTTGCTGGAAGTCCAAGCCCCTCGCACACAAAACCTTCTTTAACCCCTCTCTCCAACTCTTCCTAGGCCGACCCCTACCCCGCCTTCCCTCCACTACAGATTTATACACTCTGGAAGTCATTCTATTTTGCTACAGCCTCTTTACATGTCCGAATCACCTCATTAACCCCTACTCATCCATCTGGATAATAGTTTTGGTAATCCTACAACTCCTCCTAATTTCCAAACTACGAATTATTTGCATTATATTCACGCCACACATTACCTTCAGACATGACATCTCCACTGCCTCCAACCTTCTCCATGTTGTAACATTCATCACCCATGCTTCACACCCATATAAGAGCGTTGGTACAACTATACACTCATACATTCCCCTCTTTCCTTCCATGGACAAAGTTCCTTGTCTCCACAGACTCCTAAGTGCACCAATCACCTTTTCCCTCTCGTAAATTCTATGATTTACCTCATCTTTCATAGACCCATCTGCGGACACGTCCACTCCTAAATATCTGAATATATTTACCCGCTCTATACTCTCTCACTCCAGTCCGATATCCAATGTTTCGTTACCTAATTTTTCTTCGTTATCCTTATCACCTTACTCTTTCCTATGTTCACCTTTAATTTCTTTCTTTTACATATCCTACCAAATTCATCCACCAAACTCTGCAAATTCTCTTCAGAATCTCCCAGAAGCACAGTGTCGTCAGCAAAGAACAACTGTGGCAACTTCCACTTTGTGTTAGATTCTTTATCTTTTAACCCCACACCTCGTGCCAACACCCGAGCATTCACTGCTGTTAAAACCCCATCTATAAATATTGAGCAACCATGGTGGCATTACACATCCTCGCCTTAGGACTACTTTTACTGGGAAATAATCTCCCTCTCTCCTACATAGTCTAACCTGAGCCTCACTATCCTCGTAAAAAGTCTTCACTGCTTTCTACAACCTACCTCCTATTCCATACATTTGCAACATCTGCCACATTGCCCCCCTATCCACCCTGTCATTCGCCTTTCCCAAATCCATAAATGCCACGAAAACCTCTTATCTAAATACTGTTCACCTATATGTTTCACTGTAAACACCTGGTCTACACACCCCTACCTTTCCAAAAGCCTCCGTGTTCATCTGCTCTCCTTCTCTCCGTCTTACACTTAATTCTCCCAATACTGACTCTATCATACACTTTACCAGGCACACTTAACTTAACAGAACAGACCTGTTCCCCTATAATTTTTACATTCTCTTTTGCCCTCTTTGCCTTTATACAAAGGAACTATGTATGCTCTCTGCCAATCCCTAGATACCTTACCCTCTTCCATACATTATTAAATAAAAGCACCAACCACTCCAAAACTATATCCCCACCTGCTTTTAACATTTCTATCTTTATCCCATCAATCCTAGTTGCCTTACTCCCTTTCATTCTACCTACTACCTCACGAACTTCTCCCACACTCACAACTCGCTCTTCCTCACTCCTACAAGATGTTATTCCAATTTACTCTGTACACGAAATCACAGCTTCCCTATCTTCATCAGCATTTAATAATTCCTCAGAATATTCCCTCCACTTTCCCAATATCTCTAACTCTCCTCTCCTATTTTTAACAATCAAATCCATTCGTTCCCTACGCTTCCTTAACTTACTAATCTCACTCCAGAACTTTTTCTTATTTTCAACAAAATTTGTTGATAACATTTAACCCACTCTCTCATTTGCTTCACCACTCTCTTAACCTCTCTTTTTCTCTCCATATACTCTTCCCTCCTTGCATCACTTATACTTTGTAAAACCCTCTCATGTGCAAATTTTTTTTTCTCTTACTACTTACTCTCTTTATATCATCATTCCACGAATTGCTCTTCTTCCCTCCCACACCCACTTTCCTGTAACCACAAACTTCTGCTGAACACTCTAACACTAAATTCTTAAGCCTATTCCATACATCTTCAACCCCGTTGCCTATACTCTCACTAACCCATCCATCATCCAATAGTTGTATATATATATATATATATATATATATATATATATATATATATATATATATATATATATATATATATATAAATATATGTCGTGCGAATATGTAAAACTGGTCAATCAGCAAGAACTCATTTAAAACTAAGTCCTTTCTGAAATTTTCTCTTATACGTTTAAATATATATTTTTTTCATTAATGTTGATGTAAAAATGTATAATTTTGGACCAAAAGAATCTTAGAAAACTTACCTAACCTTATTATAACAAGAACAATTTATTTTAGCCTAACCCAACTAAATATATTTTAGATTTGTTTACAGTAATTTAATACTAAACAAACACAGTGAAATATATTTTTTTCGTTAGGTTCAGAATGATTTTGGCGAAATTATTGCATACACAAATTTTCACTTGTCCTATATGGCAAGATGAGAGTTGCTATTTAAGCCAAGATCGCAAGTTCTGCCTATTCGGCACGACATATATATATATATATATATATATATATATATATATATATTATATATATATATATATATATATATATATATATATATATATATATATATACATATATATATTTTTCTTTCTTTCAACACACCGGTCGTATTCCACCGAGGCGGGGGTGGCCCAAAAGTTTCTCCTTTTACATTTAGTAATATATACAGGAGAAGAGGTTACTAGTCCCTTGCTCCCGGCATTTTAGTCTCCTCTTACAATACGCATGGCTTACGGAGGAAGAATTCTGTTCTACTTCCCCATGGAGATAAGAGGAAATAAACAACAAGAACAAGAACTAGTAAGAAAATATTAGAAAACCCAGAGGGGTGTGTATATAAATGCTTGTACATGTATGTGTAGTGTGACCTAAGTGTAAGTAGAAGTAGCATGACGTACCTGAAATCTTGCGTGTTTATGAGACAAAAATGGACACAAGCAATCCTACCATCATGTAAAACAATTACAGGTTTCCGTTTTACACTCACTTTGCAGGACAGTAGTACCTCCCTGGGCAGTTACTGTCTACCAACCTACTACCTATTATGTATATATATATATATATATATATATATATATTATATATATATATATATATATATATATATATATATATATATATATATATATATATATATATATATATATATATGTATATATATATATATTATTTTTTTTTGTTAACACACTGGTCAATTCCCACCAAGGCAGGGTGGCCCGAAAAAGAAAAACTTTCACCATCATTCACTCCATCACTGTCTTGCCAGAAGGG